>CM059615.1:16476400-17086400 GCA_030412105.1 Cyclura pinguis | reverse complement strand
TGAAGGGATGTCATGTTGAGGAGGGAGCAGGCTTGTTCTCTGCCGCTCCAGAGACCAGGACGAGGAGCAATGGATTCAAGCTGCAGGAAAGAAGATTCCACCTGAACCTCAGGAAGGACTTCCTGACGGTCAGAGCTGTCCGGCAGTGGACTATGCTGTCTCAATGGAGTGTGGTGGGGTCTCCTCCTTCTTTGGAGGTTTTTGGGCAGAGGCTGGGTGGCCATCTGTTGGGAATGCTTTGATGGGTGTCCCTGCATTGCAGGGGGTCAGACTTGATGGCCCCTGGGGTCTCTTCCAGCTCTAAGATTCTAGGATTCTAGGATTCCAAGCACCCATCTCAGTGCCATGACCAGGGGATTTCCACCCCCCTCTGGGGCGAGCCCCAATCAGGTTCGCTCACCGCGCAGGCGACGGGTCGGAAGGAGCTCATCCTCCGGATGTGGTAGGCGTTGCTCCCACTCCACGCTTCCCAGGAGGGGTAGTCTCCTTGCTCCAGCACGAACTGCTGCCCTTGGAAGCCGGGGTGCTCAAAGCCCACCCACCTGCGGGGGGAACAAAGACACCCTGAAACACACACGCCCCGGAATCCAGTGACGTGGTTAAAATCTGTGGTTGGTAATTCTAATAAATCGGACGTATAATCGTGGAATAAAACATGCAATATTAATCAATTTTTATTTGTCATTGCAGGTTATATGGGGCTCAGAGATCTTTTATGGGGTACCGTATTTACCGGAGTATAAAACACCCCCCATTTACAAACAGTATTTTGGAGAAGGGAGGTAAATGTGAGTCTTATATGCCAGGAAATACACACTTGGAATAGTAATAGTGATTCTATTACTTGGAACAGGAAAAGTAATTCTATTACTTGGAATGGCAACAGCAATTCTAGTACTCAGAATAGCAATAGCAATTCTATTATCTGGAATAGCAATAGCAATTCTATTATCTGGAACAGCAAAAGTAATTCTATTACTTGGAATAGGAATAGGAATTCTATTACTTGGAATAGTAATTGTAATTCTATTACTTGGAATAATGATGGTAATTCTATTGCCTGGAATTGGAATAGCAGTTCTATTACTTAGAATAGGAATGGGAATTCTACTACTTGGAACAGTGATAGTGATTCTATTACCTGGAATAGCAAAAGTAATTCTATTACTTGGAATAGGAATAGGAATTCTATTACTTGGAATTGGAATTCTATTGCCTGGAACTGGAATAGCAATTCTATCACTTGGAATATTCCTATTACTTGGAATGGGAATATTAACTCTATTACCTGGAATAGCAAAAATAATTCTATTACTTGGAATAGGAATAGGAATTCTATTACTTGGAATAGGAATTCTATTGCCTGGAACTGGAATAGCAGTTCTATTACTTGGAATATTCCTATTACTTGGAATGGGAATATCAATTCTATTACCTGGAATAGCAAAAGCAATTCTATTACTTGGAATAGGAATAATAATTCTATTACTTGGAATAGGAATTTTATTGCCTGGAACTGGAATAGCAATTCTATTACTTGGAATATTCCTATTACTTGGAATGGGAATATCAATTCTATTACCTGGAATAGCAAAAGCAATTCTATTACTTGGAATAGGAATAATAATTCTATTACTTGGAATAGGAATTCTATTGCCTGGAACTGGAATAGTAATTCTATCACTTGGAATATTCCTATTACTTGGAATGGGAATATCAATTCTATTACCTGGAATAGCAAAAGTAATTCTATTACTTGGAATAGGAATAGGAATTCTATTACTTGGAATAGGAATTCTATTGCCTGGAACTGGAATAGCAATTCTATTACTTGGAATATTCCTATTACTTGGAATGGGAATATCAATTCTATTACCTGGAGTAGCAAAAGTAATTCTATTACTTGGAATAGGAATAGGAATTCTATTACTTGGAATAGGAATTCTATTACCTGGACTAGTGATAACAATTCTATTACTTGGACTAGTAACAGTAATTCTATTACTTAGTTGGAGGTGTAAAGGTAGAATAACTTTTTTTTATTCTTTCCTTTCCTTCGTTGCAGTTTAGCTTGCAGGAGTTAGTGTCCTATTAAATTTCAGTAAGTTAGCGTTTAGTGTTTTAGTTTCACGCCTTAGTTTTGCGTGTTAGTTTAATTTCAGGATTTTTTGTTTTCCTTTTCTTGCTTTGCTTCCCTCTGATCTTTTTCCCCAACGTGTGTTTCTTGGATGCTGAAGTAGGTTGTTTCTATTGAAGTTAATAAACGATTTTTTTTAAAAAAAAGGGGGGTTGCCAGAATTTGGGGGAGAAGGCAGGGGAAAGAGGGGCTCCGGCTCACGTGCCGCTCTCCACGCGGACCGATCCCACGTTGTCGAGGCCGCAGGAGCCGATGTCGTAGCATTCGGAGGTGAACTCGTGCGTCCGCCCTTGGAAAGCGGGCTCGTCCCAGGCCACGATCTGGCGGGGAAGAACGCAAAGTGGGTGGGTTGTCCCCGCGAACCCCGAAAAACCACCCTTGGGGAGACCTCGGGCGCGTCGCGGACCCCCTCCCCGGGCCGGTCCGGCCCGTCCGCCTCCGGGAAGGTCCCTCGCCGTGCCCCGTCCCTCCCGAAATCCCGTCCTGGGGCGGGCACTGCGGGGGCGACCCCCTATTTCTTGGACCGGCATTTTGTGGGTTCGTTGTGATAAGACCGACCCCACTCTTTTATCCGGCCTGATTAGAAAGGGCCAGAGACGATACAAGCGAAGAATAACGACCGGGACGTTACGATCGCGTATTTTAGGAACATTTGGAAAAACTTAAAAGGTGGCTGATTTCGAATTTTTACCTTAAAATAATCTCCAAATAATTGCATTAGCATATTTAACAGAAAGATGAACGGCGCTTTCTAAGCCCGTTAAGACGGCTTAGATAGTTTGCAATATAATTAATGCTGTATAACTGATGCTTAGAAACGGATGTGAAGAAATGAACATTTTTGAACAAGTAAAATGTTTTGAATGTGAAGACTTGCTTTGCATTCTTTCTGTATTGTTCATCGAACGATTATCTGGATGTTTTACTTTTTTTTATTCGATTTTTTTATTTAATGATAAAAGTTATTAAATGAGAAATAAACAAAGAATAACTAGTGCATGTTTATTAGCATACAGAAAACAATATATCTATATCTATATATAATTTGGACTTCTCCATTATTCTCAGCTTTCTGAAATCAGAGTCAGTTCTTCCCTCTCTCTGGCTCTCCTGCCTCTTTTCTATCAGTTCCTTAATTCTTATTGTGCAAAAAGTCAATAAACAGTTTCCAAAATAATAATAATAATAATAATAATAATAATAATAATAATAGGGATGGGCCAACTGAATCCTCGAATCCTCAGGAAGGATTCGAGATTTGCGAATCTGACCCTTGCGAACCAAATCTTTCAAATCCACCAACCTTCCCTAAATAATAATAATAATAATATCAATAATTTCTTTATTACTTCTTTATTATTATTAATATTGCTATTATTATTTCTATATTATCATCATTATGCTTGGATAGATGATAGATAGATTATAGATATTTAGAATATAGATAGATAATCACTTTAGACCTTTCTAAAGTTTATCATTTATAGCATTTAATAAATTTAAATTTTATAGCATAGTTTATAATGTTGACATTAACTATATAATTCACGTAATTTTATAATTTTGCCATTTTTGTGTATTACCAAGTACTGTATAGTAGATTTTAGATACTTCACATATATTATGTTTGCGTGTTTTATCATTTTGTTTTTGCTTGTTTGGTTGTCTGGTTTACCTTCCTTGTTTTGTATTTTTCATATATTCAATAAAATATTTTAAATATATATATGTATATATATGTATATATATATATGTATATATATATACACACACACACATATATATATTACCTTTAAAATGTTGCAAGAAAACTTTTTGCACCCTTGCCGAGGGTGAATTTTTTTCCCCCACTTTCGCAAAGCGTGAAAAAAACCTTTTCCCCCCCCTTTCCTGTCTTTTTATTTTTCGTATTATTGGTACCTTTTCTCAAATAAAAATAAAATTGCATTCAGTTTCTAAATGTGAAAACTTTGGGGACTGCGACAGCAAGTTGTGAAAAATGTGGCGCTCCCGGCAAATTTTAAAATTCTGCAATTGTTTTTTTTTTCCCCCAGTGGTGACCATTTTGCACGTCTATAAATTGTGATATTTTTAATTTTTCGAAGCGCGGCCGCAAAATTAGCAAAATTACCCTTCCCTCAAAATTGTATTACATACCTTCCAGAGGCCAGAATATTTTCCACTGTGTTGCGTCATGTTGTGTTAACAAATGTGGGATATTTCTGTGGGGACGAAAGGGATTACGGACGTCGGCCGGCGGGGTGGAAGCTGAAAGTAAATTCCTGGAAAATAAAAATATAGGCAAATTTTTACGAAAGTTCCTTTTTCGTTAAGGCTTTTACATGACAGCCAGATAGAACATAACACTTTTTTTTTTTTTAAGTAACTTTCCTAATTGCACAGCCCCAAAAGGGAGGACTCCTGGTGCTTACCTGAGGAGGGTCACAACATGCACAAGTTACTTCCCCGGCATCAAAAAGTTACTTTTGCAACACTGCATAAGAGGCAACAGGACCTTTCTCAAACAGTTATAGGAGAACATAATAGCTTATTTTTAATTAAGAAAAAAGGAACTTTCCTAGCTGGACAGCCCGAAAAGGAAGGATTCCTGGTGCTTACCTGAGGAGGGTCACAATATGCACAAGTTACTTCCCTGGCAACAAAAAGTTACTTTTGCAACACTATGTAAATGGCAAGAGGTCCTTTCTTGAACACTCTTAAGGAGTTATAGGAGAACATAATAGCTTATTTTTAATAATAATTAAAAAAGGAACTTTCCTAGCTGGACAGCCCCAAAAGGAAGGATTCCTGGTGCTTACCTGAGGAGGGTCATAACATGCACAAGTTACTCCCCCGGGCATCAACAAGTTACTTTGGCAAGACGTCCTTTCCCGAACACTTAAGGATTGATAGATCATATTACTTTTCAAGGAGTGAAAGAACATATTACTTTTTTTAAGAAAAAGTAACTTTCCTAGCTGGCCAGCCCCAAAAGGGAGGATTCATGGTGCTTACCTGAGGAGGGTCACAACATGCACAAGTTACTTCCCCGGCATCAACAAGTTACTTTTGGAACACTGTGTAAATGGCAAGAGGTCCTTTCTCAAACACTGTCAAGGAGTTATAAAAGTTTTTTTTTTAAAAAAAAGCAACTTCCCTAGCTGTACAGCTCCAAAAGGGAGGATTCCTGGTGCTTAGCTGAGGAGGGTCACATGGTACACAAGTTACGTCCCTGGCATCAAAAAGTTACTTTTGCAACACTGCGTAAATGGCAAGAGGACCTTTCTCAAACAGTAATAGGAGAACATAATAGCTTATTTTTAATAAAAAAAAGGAACTTTCCTAGCTGGACAGCCCCAAAAGGAAGGATTCCTGGTGCTTACCCGAGGAAGGTCACAACATGCACAAGTTACTTCCCCGGCATCAAAAAGTTACTTTTGCAACACTGTAAATGGCAAGAGGACCTTTCTCGAACAGTAATAGGAGAACATAATAGCTTATTTTTAATAAAAAAAAGGAACTTTCCTAGCTGGACAGCCCCAAAAGGGAGGATTCCTGATGCTTACCCGAGGAAGGTCACGACATGCACAAGTTACTTCCCCGGCATCAAAAAGTTACTTTCGCAACACTGCGTAAATGGCAAGGGGACCTTTCTCAAACAGTAGTAGGAGAACATAATAGCTTATTTTTAATTAAAAAAAGGAACTTTCCTAGCTGGACAGCCCCAAAAGGAAGGATTCCTGATGCTTACCAGAGGAAGGTCACAACATGCACAAGTTACTCCCTGGCATCAAAAAGTTACTTTTGCAACACTACGTAAATGGCAAGAGGTCCTTTCTCAAACACTCTCAAGGAGTTATAAAAGATTTTTTTTAAAAAAAGTAACTTCCCTAGCTGTACAGCCCCAAAAGGAAGGATTCCTGGTGCTTACCCAAGGAAGGTCACAACATCCACAAGTTACTTCCCCGGCATCAAAAAATTACTTTTGCAACACTGTGTAAATGGCAAGAGGACCTTTCTCGAACACTCTTAGGGAGTGATAGGAGAACATAATAGCTTATTTTTAATTAAAAAAAGGAACTTTCCTAGCTGGACAGCCCCAAAAGGGAGGATTCCTGGTGCTTACCTGAGGAGGGGGACCCCAACCAGCCAGCTCCCCTCCCGGGCTCTCCGAGTTTTCCCTTTCCAAGGGGTTTTTATACCGGATGCCGGGCGGCCCGAATTTCCTGACTCAGCTCAATCCAGAACAAAACAGAGGATCAGAGGAGACCAGACAGATTTTTCCAAGCAAAGCCCCACAAATTCACTGCCCAACCCGTGGCCGCAGCCACGGGGAGGGCGGAAGGGGGTCAAAATGCTAGCATTGCTCCTTGCAAAATGCGGATTTAAAGCTCGCTCTCTGCAAAGCCAGAAACTTGGGGGTGGGTTCCACTAAGGACGTCCATGAAGAAGAAAACATAAACGGAAAAAAGTGTTGTCTAAAACTCATTATTGCAAAATATTTAATCGAAACCCTGAAAGTAGTCGTAGTAGCAGCAGCTCGGAAAACCAAAAAGTGTAATGAACCCCTTAAATTTGGACGGAGACTGAAATTTACAGGGGGAAAACAGGCCAGACATGCAAAATAATTTCAAGAATATCAGATGGTCTGAATATAGCATTTCTTATTAGAAGAGTCTTTATATTCTTGAGCTGATTGCAACCCTACGAAGGAAAGTTGGAAGTGAATTTACAGTTAAAGTCACATATAAATGGAAAATATCTAGCAAGTTGTGCAGCTACATATGTTTACAAACGTACTGAGAAGCAAGATGAAGCTACTTTTTTTCCTCTGTATTTTGTATTTATATTTGTATTTTTTGTATTTTTGTATTTTTTTTGTATTTTTGTGTATTTTTGTTTGTTTTTGCATTTTGTACTTTGTGTATATATTTTTTGTTGTTTTATTCCATCATTTATTATTCCATCCCAATTCCAGTCCCATCCCATCCATCCCAATTATTCCATCCCAATTCCATTATTTTGTATTATTCCATCATTTATTAAGGAAGAAACAGATCTATTTACGATGTACAGCTTGGGAAAGAATTCAGTCTTGGTAATCTATTTGAATTGGGTAATCTCTTTGAATTTGATTCCGATTAATTCGTTGATATTTGCTATAATTGTTAGATCTGTCGCTTTAACGTTGCTTTAAATAAATAAATAAAGAAATAAAATAAAGAAATTTTGGGACTGAAAAATCTGAATTTCGTCCCACAAATGAAATGTTTTCCTTTAGCTCCCCAAACTTCTTCCATTGCAGTCACTTAAAGCTTCCATTTAAGGGAACCATTTATGGGTTGTTGTGTTTTTTGAGCAATAAGAAATCTAACAACGCAATAATCTGTGCTTATGGTTACTAGAAATTCTGGTAAATGGAATTTAGTTGGAACTGTAACGGTGGAATGATACATTTTCTATTAATTGCTTTTCATAGAATCGTGGAGTTTGAAGAGACCCCAAGGGCCCCCCAGTCCAACCCCGTTCAGCCATGCAGGAAGACACAACTGGAATCATAGAGTTGGAAAGACCCTAAGGGCCATCTAGTCCAACCCCATTCTGCCATGCAGGAAGACATAACCCATAATCCACTCTCTTTGACAGGTGGACATCCAGCCTCTGTTGAAAAACCTCCACCACACTCCAGGGAGGCAGCGGCAGATCCCACTTTCCATCTGCTCTTACCATCAGAAAGTTCTTCTGAAGGTTTAGGTGGAATGTCATTTCCTGGACTTTGAAGCCATTGCTCCATGTCCTAAGCTCTGGAGCAACAGAAAACAGGTTTCTTCCATCCTCCCATAAGACATCCCTTCAAAAATTAAAATGTGACTATCGTGTCCCCTCTTAACCTTCTCTTCTGCAGACTAGACCTACCCAGGTCCCTCAGACACTTCTCAGAAGGCTTCATGGTTTCCAGGCCTTCCACCATTTTGGTCACCCTCTTCTGGACATGTTCCACCTCGTCCATATCCTTCTTGAACTGTGGTGACCAGAAAGGGATATAGTATTATTCCAGGTGGGGGTCTGACCAAAGCAGAATGGAGAGTTCTTAGAGGGCTCTCATGTTCCCTCTCAACCTTCTCGTCTCCAGGCTAAACCTACCGAGCTCCCTCAGCCGCTCCTCAGAGGGCTTCATGGTTTCCAGGCACCCCACCATTTTGGTCGCCCTCCTCTGGGCACCCTCCAGCTTGCTTTTACGCCTTCATTGCAACTAGTGGGGAATCAGAGTTCTTTGATGTCCAATTTAGTTAGTTATGTTGTATTTATGGTCATAGATTCATGGTTAGTAGAAGAACTTCCTGAGGGTCAGAGCCATCCAGCAGTGGAATCTGCTGCCTCCATGGAATGTGGTGGGGTCTCCTCCTCCTTTGGAGACTTTGGATGGTCACCTGTCCAAGGGATGGCTTGGATGGGGTCTTCCTGCATGACAGAAAAGGGTTGGACTGGATGGCCCCTGAGGGTCTTTTCCAGCCGTAGGGTTATATGATGCTATGCTGCTCCAGAAACTAGGACATGGAGCAATAGATTCAAGCTACAGGAAAGGAGATTCCACCTGAACCTCAGGAAGAACTTCCTGAAGGTCAGAGCTGTCCGGCAGTGGAATCTGGAGTGTGGTGGGGTCTCCTCCTTCTTGGGAGGTCTTTAAGCAGAGGCTGGGTGGCCCTCTGTCCAAGGGAGGGCTTGGATGGGGTCTTCCTGCATGACAGAAGGGGGTTGGACTGGATGGCCCCTGGCGGTCTCCTCCAACTCTATGATTCTATATTGAAGATGGAGCAAGCTTGTTTTCTGCTGCCCCAGAGTGTAGGACACGGAGCAACGGATTCAAGCTGCAGGAAAGGAGATTCCACCTGAATCTCAGGAAGCACTTCCTGACGGTCAGAGCTGTCCGGCAGCGGAATCTGGAGTGTGGTGGGGTCTCCTCCTCCTTTGGAGGTTTCTAAGCAGAGGCTCGGTGGCCGTCTGTCCCAGGGAGGGCTTGGATGGGGTCTTCCTGCATGGCAGAAGGGGGTTGGACTGGATGGCCTCTGGGGGTCTCTTCCAACTCTATGCCTCCATGATTCTATGAACATTGCAGTTTTAGTTCAGTTTAGCTTCGTGTTAGCTTTAGCTGTATCGTTTATGTGTACAGCTGGCCCTCCACGTTTTCAAGTTTAACTTTCCACGGATTTGATTGTTTGCAAATTTCTCCCACCTCTTTCCCCTCATCTCAAGGGGTCTCTTTTCCAGGGGAAGCTTCATTCTTGGTGGCTCCAATCAGGCCGCACAGCCCTTGGAAAACCCACCTCTGGTCCTCCTCCTCCGCCAGCTAAGGGTGGATCACAGCCGAATTTCTCAGCACCGCAAACGCTCTCCCAATGGCCCCCAACATGAGATGGGCCAGGGAAAGGGGATTACAGGGCCACCATGACGTGGTTTGGACCTTACCACGCCTTGGTCCCCTTCCCACAGACACATATTTTCATATTTGGGGTTTTCCCACTTTTATGGGGGTCCCACGCCCCTAATGAGGAAGGCTGGGGGTATTATTTTTGGCACTGAAAAAGCTAAGTCCAGAGCCAAACGCTTCCGTTATTTTTGTTGTGTGTCTTCAAGTCATTTCTGACCTATGGAGACCCTATCATGGGGTTTTCTAGGCAAGACCTGTTCTTGCCATGGCTTTCCTCTGAGGCTGAGAGAGAGTGACTTGCCCAAGGTGAATTCCCAGGGCTGAGTAGTGGGGATTCAAACCCTGGTGTCCCAGAGGTCCAACCTTCACACTGGCGCACCATGCTTCTTCTCATCCAGTTTTCTTGGCTGTATTTCTTCAGAGAAGCTTTCCACCATGGCCTTCCTCTGAGGCTGAGAGAATGCGACTTGCCCAAGGTCATGGGTGAGCAGAGATTCACACCCTGGTCTCCAGAACCATTACCTAGTGCTCAAACCACCATATTTTTTTTATTTCTAGTTATACCCAAAGATGCCAGAGACTGGGAACTTCCACACAGAGATTTGAGAAGCAACCTTTCTGTGGAATTGTACCCTTGGAGGTCCAGCTATTACCAGCGCTGGTTGGCAGCACCCATTGATCTCCTACAGTCTTCCAGACAGGATTCGCCTCCTTATGTGCAGATATAGGATGGGAAACGCGTAGCTGGATAGCAGTCCATGTGAAAGGGATCTAGGAGTCTTTGTGGACCACAAGCTGAATGTGAGCCAGCAGTGTGATGCGGCAGCCAAAAAAGCCAACACGATTCTTGGTTGCATCAACAGGAGTATAGCGTCTAGATCAAGGGAAGTAATGGTATCACTCTATTCTGCTTTGGTAAGACCCCACCTGGAATAATCCTGGTTCCAGTTCTGGGCACCTCAATTCAAGAAGGATATGGACAAGCCGGACGTGTCCAGTGGAGGGCGACCAAAATGTTGAAAGGTCTGGAAGCCATGAAGCCCTCCGAGGAGCCCCTTAGGGAGCTGGGTCCCTTTAGTCGGCAGAGCTGACATGACAGCCATGGTTAAATAGTTGAAGGGATGTCATTTTGAAGATGAAGCAAGCTTGTTTTCTGCTGCTTCAGAAACTAGGACACGGAGCAATGGATTCGAACTCCAGGAAAGGACATTTCACCTAAACCTTAGGAAGAATAGTAAGAGCTGGTCAACAGTGCAATCCGCTGCCGCTTCCATGGAGCGTGGTGGGGTCTCCTCCTTCTTTGGAGGTTTTTAAGCAGAGACTGAACGGCCCATCTGTCCAAGGGAGGGCTTTGATGGTGTCCTCCTTGGGGTTGGACTGGATGGCCCCCGGGGGTCTCTTCCAACGCTAGGATTCTATGTTTCTGTGATTCCCACCCAATCCCCAAGACTGCTTAGCTTCCAAAATTCTGCATGTCCACCCCGGTTGTTCCAAGCCAGCGTCGCCGTCTCCAAAAATACCGGCCCCGGTTGGGGAGGGGGACCCATTTGTTGGTTCCAGAATAGAAACTGCGCTGCTCAGCAGTCGCTTTTGCTCGGGACAGGCGGGTGGGCGAATGTGCGCGTGTTGCATGGAGGGGGGGGCGTTTTTGTTTTTGTTTTCCAGTTGAGTGCCCCTGTTGGGAGATGTGATGACTCCGGGGGTTTGGAGAGCTTCTCCCGTCGCGTCCCCCGGCGTATAAAAGCCCGGGGAGGCGCAGCAGAGAGGGTGGAGAGGCCAGAGTCGGTGCCTCGCCGCAGGAAAACTCCCAGCTAACCGGCCAGGTAAGAGGAGGAGGAGGAGGAGGAGCAGGAGACGGTGAGGAAGGGAAGAGGAGGAGGAAGAGTGATGGAGGAGGGGACGGAAGAAGGAGGGGAGGAGGAGGAAGAGGAGATGATGGAGGAGGAAGGAGGAGATAATGAGGGAGGACGATGAGGAAGGCCAGGTGGACGAGGGTAGGGAGGAGGAGGAGGAGGAAGAAGAAGAGGAGGAGAAGGGTGGGAGGAGATGATGATGATGATGATGGGTGAGGAGGAAGAGAAGGAGGAGGAGATGGAAGAAGGAGGGGAGGAGGAGGAGGAGATGATGGAGGAGAGGAAGAGGAGTAGATGGGTGAGGACGGAGGAGATAATGATGGAGGAGGAGGATGAAGGGCAGGTAGACGACGGAAGGGAGGAGAAGGAGGAGGAGGAGGAGGAGGAGAAGGGCGGGAGGAGATGATGATGATGATGATGGATGAGGCAGAAGAGAAGGAGGAGGAGATGGAAGAAGGAGGGGAGGAGGAGGAAGAGATGATGGAGGAGGAAGTGGAGTAGATGGGTGAGGAAGGAGGAGATAATGATGGAGGACGATGATGAAGGCCAGATGGACGAGGGAAGGGAGGAGGAGGAGGAAGAGGAGGAGAAGGGAAGGAGGAGATGATGATGTTGGTGGTGGATGAGGAGGAAGAGAAGGAGGAGATGGAAGAGGGAGGGGAGGAGGAGGAAGAGGAGATGATGAAGGAGGAAGAGGAGTAGATGGGTGAGGAAGGAGGAGATAATGATGGAGGACGATGATGAAGGACAGGTAGATGAGGGAAGGGAGGAGGAGGAGGAGGAGGAAGAGGAGGAGAAGGGCAGGAGGAGATGATGATGATGATGATGGATGAGGAGGAAGAGAAGGAGGAGGAGTTGGATGAGGGAGGGAAAAAGGAAGAGAAAGATGAGGAGGAGGAGGAGGAAGATGAGACGAAGGAGATGAGAAGAAGGAAATGATGAAGGAAGAGGAGCAAATGGATGGGGGGGAAGGAGGAGATAATGATGAAGAGCAGGTAGGTGAGGGAAGGAAGAAGAAAAGGAGAAGGGCAGAAAGAGATGATGATCATGATGATTAAGAAGAAGGAGGAGGAGGAAGAGGAGGAGGAGGAGGAGGTGGATGAGGGAGGAAAAAGATGAGGGAGGGAAGGAAGGAAGAGGAGGAGCAACAAGAGGAAGGAGAAGAGGAGCAGGAGGAGATGATGAAGGAGGAAGAGGAGTAGATGGATGAGGAAGGGAAGGAGGACGATGATGAAGGGCAGGTAGACAAGGGAAGGGAGGAGGAGGAAGAAGAAGAGGAGAAGGGCAGGAGGAGATGATGATGATGATGATGATGGATGTGGAGGAAGGGAAGGAGGAGGAGATGCAAGAGAGAGGGAAAGAGGAAGAGGAACCAGAAGAGGTAGAAGAGGAGGAGAAGAGGAGATGATGAAGGAGGAAGTGGAGTAGATGGGTGAGGAAGGAGGAGATAATGATGGAGGATGATGATGAAGGCTAGGTGGACGAGGGAAGGGAGGAGGAGGAGGAGGAGGAAGAGGAGGAGAAGGGCGGGAGGAGATGATGATGATAATGATGGATGAGGAGGAGGAGGAGGAGGAGATGGAAGAGAAGAAGGAGGAGCTGGATGAGGGAGGGAAGGAAGGAAGAGGAGGAGCAACAAGAGGAAGAAGAAGAGGAGGTGGAGGAGGAGGAAGATCAGATGGAGAGGAAGAGGAGGAGAAGGAGAAAGAAGAGGAGGAGGAGATGATGAAGGAGGAAGAGGAGTAGATGGATGAGGAAGGGAAGGGGGAAGATGACGAAAGGCAGGTAGACGGGGGAAGGGAGGAGGAGGAGGAGGAGGAGGAGGAGGAGGAAGAAGAGGAGGAAGAGGAATAGGAGGAGGAAGTCTGCGTCCTTATTTTATGTATCTTATATAGGTAACTATGCTTCACATTGACTTTTCTTTTTTTTTTTGTAAAAAAATATAATTAAAAAAAAGAGACAAAAATCTGTATTAAAGAAGTTAATAGCGCCAACTTATAAATATATTTAATTTCCATAATAGCTTTCTCAGGATAGCAACAGTTTGCAAAAAGAAAAAGAAAAAAATAGTTCGCAAAAGGGGCGGGGATTTGCAAGTTCAAAACCCTAAAATAATCCTCATTTACCCTTAAGAAATTGATTAGATTCTGAAATCAAACCTTATGCAGAAATTCCTGCCAGTTTAGCAGATATTTTATCCACCGATATCATTATTTCCTGATTTTTGATCGCTTTAATCGTCCTTTTCTTGGACACTGTTTCTCCATTTCTCTGTCTCCAATTTTCAGGTTTTGGTTGGAGGGACCCATGTCCGAAAATACCCAGACCGCCCCTCCGGGCCACGGGGCCGACCCCACGCCACCCACAAACTCGACCCCCGAGTCCAATGGCCGAGGCGGAGAAGAACCCTCGCAGGAAAACTTCCGGGTAAGGGTACAAGTATTCAGAGAAGGAGAACAGAAAAAGGGGGACTCGGGTGAAATTATGGCTTTTTTTGGTAGTGTATCCGCTCCTGATTTTGGTCAGAACTTGGTCAGAACCCAAGGTATGGCTGACTTACCTCGGATTTAGTCCAAGGAGCATCTAATACGAAAAACACCCTCCCTCAAAACTATTTTCGTGTGTTTGTTTTCAGCAGCTTGGATACCTCCTTTAAAGTTCGGACTAAAACCCAGCTCAGATTCAGTAGCTTACATTCAATGGCCAGCATGCAGTCAGGCTCACTTTTTTGGTCTCTTTCACTAACATCTAATGTAAAAAACCCTCTCCCTCAAAATTAATTTTTGTACATGTGTTTTCAGCACCTTGGATACCTCCTTTAAAGTTCGGACTAAAACCCAGCTCAGATTCAGTAGCTTAGATTCGATAGCCAGTGTGCAGTTGGGCTCACTTTTTCACTCTCTTTCAATGACATCGAATGTGAAAAACCCTCTCTCTCATAACTGTTTTTTGTGTGTATATTCAACACCTTGGATACCTCCTTTAAAGTTTGGACTAAAACCCAGCTCAGATTCAGTAGCCAGTATGCTCCGATTCAATAGGCAGCTTGAGGTCTGGTTCACCTTTTCGGTCTCTTTCAATGCCATTGAATGTGAAAAATCCTCTCCCTTAAAACTGATTTTTGTTCAGCACCTTGGATACCTCCTTTAAAGTTCAGACTAAAACCCAGCTCGGATTCAGCAGCCACCATGAGGCCGTGCTCACTTTTTCTCTCAATTACTTTCTTCCAAGAGCTTTTGTAGTGGGTTTGTATATCTCTGCAGGTTTTGGAAGTCCCAGATATTTCAGATTTTGGGACTTGAAGCAGATTTTTCAACCCAGAAAAGTAGGACGTTCCCGTCCTATTGAGCCAGACTCTGAGGCATCCGTGTTCTCTGGAACTGCCGTCTCCGACTGGCAGCATCCAAGTCTCTCCACCGGGATTTCAAGCAGGACTTTCCTCCTCGCCTTTCCTGGAGGAAGGGTTGGACCCGATTATAGTGAATCATAATATTAGGAGTCCACCTAAGCCCCATATGGTCAGCTCTGGCTGGCAGCCACACCTCTACACACCAGAATTTTGGGACTGGTTTCCCTTCCCTGCCCTATATGGGAATGCCGTTGTGGGGACTGGACCTGGGACCTTCTTCACAAGGAGGGAGTTCTAGCACCGAATCAAACTTTGGCCCGTCGTGGGCAGTATGACCAGTCTGACCGGCAGCTGCCGTGTCTCTACTGGGTTTCTTGGGAAATGAACCCAAGACCTTCTCTGCAGAAGCTTCAAAAGCTGCCTTCCTGCTGTGTCAGAGACCCCTCAGTGGTCCACCTAAGCCTCATATGGCCAACTCTGACAGGCAGCACCCTTGGCTCTCCACCTGAGTTGGAGGCCAGGATTCTTCCCCCAGCCCTACCAAAAGATAGAAAGGCCCATGAGTCAGACACTTGGGGGTCCACCAGGGCACAGTACGACTAACTCTGACTGGCAGCTGCTCTTCAGGGGAGGATGCTTCACCTAGCCTTGGAGACACCTCCAGGGATTGAACCCGGACCTTCTCTGCAGAAGTTCCACAAGCTGCCTTCCTGCTGTGTCGGAGACCCCTGGGTGGTCCACCTAAGCCTCATATGGCCAACTCTGGCAGGCAGCACCCTCAGCTCTCCACCTGAGTTGGAGGCCAGGATTCTTCCCCCAGCCCTACCAAAAGATAGAAAGGCCCATGAGTCAGACACTTGGGGGTCCACCAGGGCCCAGTATGACCAACTCTGACTGGCAGCTGCTCTTCAGGGGAGGATTCTTCACCTAGCCTTGGAGACACCTCCAGGGATTGAACCTGGACCTTCTGTGCAGAAGTTCCACAAGCTGTCCTCCTGCTGTGTCAGAGAGCCCTTGGTGGTCCACCTAATCCTCGTATGGCCAACACTGATGGGCGGCAGCCATGACTCTCCATCAAGATCCTTCTCCTTCTCCTACTTGGGGACTGAACTAGAGGTCTTCCGCAGAGGAGCATCCAAAGCCACCCATATAACTTGGGGTCCGTCTAGCCCAATATTTCCAGCTCTGGCGGACAGCAGCAGGATCGCTCTAGAGTTTCAACATGAAACCTGAAGATGCCTCTGGAGGAACTGAACCCAGGACCTTCTGCAGGAAAGCTTCGGGGTCCATCCACAGCACTGGCAACTCTGATGCTCCAAGTTTCTGGCCAAGTATCTTTCTAAGGAAAGAGATCCTTGCTCTTCTTTCCTTGGTGGTCTCTCATCCAAAGACTATTCAGTCCTGAAGCTGCTTAGCTCCCAAATTCAGATAAGAGATTAGGGTTGTAAGTAACGTTCCGCAGCCTGGTTCCTCTCCAATTAGAATCATGGAAACATAGAGTTGGAGGAGACCCCAGGGGCCACCCAGTCCAATACCCTTCTGCGTCTGCTCAAAAGCCTCCAAAGAAGGAGGAGACCTCACCACACTCCATATTCCACTGCCGAGCAGCTCTGACCGTCAGGAAGTTCTTCCTGAGGTTCAGGTGGAATCTCCTTTCCTGTAGCTTGAATCCATTGCTCCTCGTCCCAGTCTCTGTAGCAGCAGAAAACAAGCTTGCTCCATCTTCAACATTACATCCCTTCAAATATTTAAAGATGGCCATCATGTCCCCTCTTAACCTCCTCTTCTGCAGACTAAACACACCAAGCTCCCTGAGACGCTCCTCATAGGGCTTCATGGCTTCCGGACCCGTCACCATTTCGGTCGCCCTCCTCTGGACATGTTCCAGCCTGTCCATCTCCTTCTTGAATCGAGGTGCCCAGAACTGGACACAGGATTATTCCAAATGAGGTCTGACCAAAGCACAATAGAGTGGTATTATTACTTCCCTTAATCTCCTGTTGATGCAACCAAGAATCGTGTTGGCCTTTTTCGCTGCAGCATCACACCACTGGCTGATGTTCAGCCAAGACTCCTAAATCCCTTTCACACTACTCTTGTCCAGCCAGGTGGTTGCTACTCCTTCCTTTGTCCACTTTGCACCATTTCTTTTGTTAAACTTTTTTTCCAGATCACGGTCTTTGACCAGGAGAACTTCCAAGGGCAGCAGAAGGAATTTACCGGCGAATGTCTGAACCTGGGAGACCACGGATTTGAGCGGGTGCGGAGTGTCATTGTCGCTTCTGGACCGTAAGTGATCTCCGTCGAAGAACAAAGGAAAAAAGAAAATTGGGGGTGGGGGGGATTCTATACCAACCGAGATAGAACGGATGGAGAATCCGAAACGGACAAACTCACCTCCATGCTGGAAAATAAATCATATTATAAATTCCTTCAGATCCAGCAACCACCAGTGGATTATTTACAAAATTAATTTTTTTTTCCCCTGTAGGGAAAATTGGAATCGGGAATTGGCAAAATTGGGAACTGGTAAAGGTATTTAAATAGTGTCCACGATAATGATTTTTTTAATAATTATGAGACTTGAGTAGACTGCTGTAGTGCTATTATTCCACTTTCAATATGCTGTGGAATCCTGGGATTTGTAGTTTACTAAGGCCAAAGAGCCCCTTCCTAAACTGCAAACCCCACCATTCCATAGGAGGTTGAAAGTGGAACGATAGCACTATAACAGTGCAGAAAGACCCTAAAAAAACTTATTATTTACGGATTGCTGAATATTTTGTAGTGATTATACCGTCTATTGAATACAATATATGGTTGATATTGTTAATTTGGAATATAGAGGCTGATTGCTTTATTCTTTATTTATCTGAGAATATTTGGGATTTTTTAGCATCGTCTATCTCACAGGAGGGGTGGTGACCATCTCTCTCTGCCCCCCCCAACTTTGTGGTCGGGGGTCTCACATCCCATGTCTCTCCTCCCTTCCGGCAGCTGGGTGGGATTCGAGCAGTCCAACCTCCGTGGGGAGATGTTCGTCCTGGAGAAGGGAGAGTACCCGAGGTGGGACACTTGGTCCAGCAGCTGCCGCAGCGACTGCTTCTGCTCCATGCGGCCGGTGCAAATGGTACGTCTGGGGCGGCCAGCCCCATGGGATTCTCCGGCCAGGAGGGGAGGTCCACTCTCGGAGCGCGTGGGGCAATGCCTTGCGGTTTCCGCACAAAGAAACATGGAAACATAGAATCCTAGAGCTGGAAGAGACCCCAGGGGCCATCCAGTCCAACCCCCTTTTGTCAGGCAGGAAGACATCATCAAAGTCCTCTCTTGGACAGCCACTGCTTAAAGACCTCCAAAGAAGGAGAAGACCCCCCACCATACTCCATATTCCACTGCTGGACAGCTCTGACCGTCAGGAAGTTCCTCCTGAGGTTCAGGTGGAACCTCTTTTCCTGGAGTTTGAATCCATTGCTCCTTGTCCTAGTCTCTGGAGCAGCAGAAAACAAGCTTGCTCCATCTTCAACATGACATCCCTTCAAATTTTTAAACATAGCTATCGCGTCCCCTTGTAACCTTCTCTTCTGCAGACTAAACATACCCAGCTCTCTCAGCCGCTCCTCATACGGTTTCATGGCTTCCAGATCCTCCACCATTTTGGTGGCCCTCCTCTGGACACCCTCCAGCTTGTCCATATCCTTGAACTGAGGTGCCCAGAACTGGACACAGTATTCCAAATGAGGCCTAACCAATTTAGAATATAGTGGTACTGTTACCTCCCTCAATCTGGACACCATACTCCTATTGATGCAACCAAGAATTGCGTTGGCTTTCTTGGCTGCTGCATCACACTGCTGGCTCATGCTCAGCTTGTGGTCCACCAATACTCCTCGATCTCTTGCACACGGACTGTTATCCAGCCACATGTCCCCCATCCTATATTTGTGCATTCTGTTTTTTCTGACCTTACATTTCTCTCTGTTGAAATTCATTTCGTCAGCTTTTAGCCCAGCTCTCCAATCTGTCAAGGTCATTTTGAATTCTGATCCTGTCCTCTGGGGTGTTAGCCAC
This sequence comes from Cyclura pinguis, assembly GCA_030412105.1. NCBI lineage: Eukaryota > Metazoa > Chordata > Lepidosauria > Squamata > Iguanidae > Cyclura > Cyclura pinguis. Next base: position 17,067,564 of record CM059615.1, on the reverse strand, counting down.
CCCTCCCAAGTTGGGGTCATCTGCACATTTGATCAGCCTGCCCTCCACTCCCTCATCCAAGTCATGGATGAAGATGTTGGACAGCCCTGGGCCCAGGACAGAACCCGGTGGCACCCCAAAAGTCGCTTCTCCCCAAGACGAAAAGCAGCCATTGGTGATCACCCTTTGGGTTCGGTCAACCAATTCCAAATCCACCTAACAGTCGCCCTGCCCAGCCTGTATTTTACCAGCTTCTTTGCAAGGATGCCATGGGGAAATAAGCTGGGGTTTGAGTTTCTTGTCCTGCAATGAGCATTCCTCCAAAATACAGGTAGCTGCTAAAGTAAGTCCATAAAATTATATGGAAATGTCCAGTTTGAGACGCTTAAGGGTCATTTAGCCCAGCCCTCTGGTTCTTCCAACCCTACCACGAGGTTTCCAACCCTATCATGAAGTTTCCAACCCTATTCAGGGGCGGTGTGCCAAAACTGTCTTCCTCAAAGGCTGAGAAAGTGTGACCTGCCCAAGGCCACCCAGGTCACGCATGATATTCGAAACCCTGTCTCCCAGAGTCCTACTGCGACACTCAGACCACAATATCACACTGACTCCCATGTTATGTGCCTTGAAGGTGACTTCAAGCGATCTTAACTCAGAGTTTTCCTGGGAGGAGGTTTGCCTCTGCTGCCTTCCTCTGAGGCTGAGAGGCTGTGACCTGCCCAGCGTCACCCAGTGAGTTTCCATAACTGATTTGAACCCAGGAGTTCTAGTCTAAAACTCTACAATGTAATTAAAAAGATAAAAGATTAAAGCGTAAGCACAAACAAATAGCACGTGCTATGACAAGCAGAAGTTTTTCGCCACTAGAGGGAGCACTAGATAGGTAGATAGAATCAAAAATGAATATGGATCTCATTCAATCCTCATTATAAGGCAGTTTCACATGGTCATAATTCCATGGAATTTCAAACGGGATGCGTAGAGCTGAATGCCGGGTTGCATTTTTCTTTTTTTTAATTGTATTTTTATGAGCATAAACAAAAGAAAAACATAAATAATTCTATAGTAATGTCATATATCATATACATTAACCTTGTAACAGTCAGCTTTTAAACACAGTCCCTGATGTTTCTAAATAAAGTTGAATTAAAACTAGAGAAAAATTGTGTTCCTTCCTTCCTACGCTGCCTTCGAACTCGTTTCCCTGTTTAAAATTTTCTTCAATTAAATTTAGGTTGCCCTGTAAAAAACTAAATTTGTTATATTTCCTCCTATTTATATGCCACTTACGCATATAATCAATAATTATTTTTGCAAATTCCATGAGTTTCCATTAAAAAGAAACAGAAAAATCTTAAATTTTGCCAGAGTTTGCCCTGTGCAAACTAAATTTGTCATATTTCTTCCAATTTATATGCCACTTATGCACATTATCAATATTAATTTTTGCAAATTCCATGAGTTGTCTTTAAAAAGAAATAGAAAAACCTTAAATTTTGCCAGGGTTTGCCCTGTGCAAACTAAATTTGTCATATTTCTTCCTATTTATACGCCACTTATGCATATTATCAATATTAATTTTTGCAAATTCCATGAGTTTCCATTAAAAAGAAACAGAAAAATCTTAAATTTTGCCAGAGTTTGCCCTGTGCAAACTAAATTTGTCATATTTCTTCCAATTTATATGCCACTTATGCATATTATCAATATTAATTTTTGCAAATTCCACGAGTTTTCTTTAAAAAGAAACAGGAAAACCTTAAATTTTGCCAGTTTGTCCTGTGCAAACTAAATTTTTTATATTTCCTCCTACTTATACGCCACTTATGCATATTGTCAATATTATTTTCTGCAAATTGCAAAATCGCAAATTGCAAACTGATAGGCCTCTTAGTCTATAATTAAATCGCCCCATTTGTGTTTGAGGAAATTCCAAACGGGTTGCATTTTTTCGTGAGAAAACTGACCTCCTCTCTGTCTGTCTGTCTCCCTGTTTTTCTCAAGAACGAAGCCCCAGAAGAGAAAATCCTTCTCTTCGAAAGCGCCGGGTTCAAGGGCAACAAGATGGAGATCCAGAAAGACGACATGCCCAGTCTCTGGATCCACGGATTCTGCGGCCACGTGGGAAGCGTGAAGGTGTCCAGCGGAACGTAAGCCATTCCAGTCTCTTCCCAGTGGCTTCCATCGGCCTCACTATAAACTTCAAGAAGGAAGCAAGGAGGGGTTGAGGTTCAACATCTTTAATACATTTCAGACTAAAACCCGGAGCGGATACAGTATCTCCCTCTGCCATGGAAGCCACCAGCCACCAGTGAGATGGGGAAGGAGAACCCCATGCAGATATTCTAAGAGGGGGGAATAGGGAAAGTAACGAGTTACTTCTAATCTAGTTACTTGTAACTAGTTACTCTTCCAGGCAGAGTTACATTTGGAAACTGAGGCCATGAGCGAGCACAAAAGGTTCATTTGCACTGGTGTGAATGGGTAAGAGTTTCTAGTCACTTCCCGCAAAAGTTGCTTTTAAAAGGGTGTTCTTTATAGAATTATTTTTGCAGTTTCCAATATCATTCTCTTATTTTTTAAACAATATTTCAATTTTCTTAATTAATTTTTGATTAAATTTTGAAATAAATATTTTTATTAAATCCATTTCTAACTATTACATACAGGAAAATACAGACTACAAAAAAAACTCTGCTATCCAAACAACAAACAACTAACTAAAATAACATACAATATAACATAAAGGGATAAAAAGGTTTTGCATTTTACTTCCAACTCCCTAGAAAACGGTTTTCAATGAAAGTTTGTTATACACTTAGGGAGAAAGAAGGAAATGCACAGGTATAGGATGGATGACAGCTGTCTTGGAAATAATCTGTGTGAAAGGAATCTAGGGGTTTTAGTGGACCACAAGCTGAACATGAGCCAGCAGGGTGATGCGGCAGCTAAAAAAGCCAATGCGATTCTGGGCTGCGCAAACAGGAGTATAGTGTTGAGATCAAGGGAAGTAATGATGAAACTTAATTTTGCTTTGGTTAGACTTCACCTGGAATCCTGTGTCCAGTTCTGGGCACCCCAGTTCAGGAAGGATATGGTCAAGCTGGAACGTGTCCGGAGGAACAAAATGGTGGAGGGTCTGGAAACCACGAAACCCTCTGAGGAACAGCTTAGGGAGCTGGGTAGGCTTAGTCTGCAGAAGAGAAAGTTAAGAGGTAACATGATAGCAATATTTAAATATTTGAAGGGATGTCATGTTGAAGATGGAGCAAGCTTATTTTCTGCTGCTCCAGAGACTAGGACAAGGAGCAATGGATTCAAGCTTCAGGAAAAGAGACTCCACCTAAACCTCAGGAAGAACTTCCTGATGGTCAGAGCTGCCCAATGGCCATTGCACTGTCTTCCAACGCCAGGATTCTGGGATTCTATGAAATATTTGAAGGGACTGAATGAATTTCCAAAGCTCCCCAGTTTCCCTTGCTATCCCTCTTTTAGGTGATGCCGGAACTTTTTGGGAGAGGACATATTTCTCTGAGATGATACGTGATGATGAGAGATTCCAGAACATTACCAAAGAAGACAGAGGTTGCTTCCAAAACTTGCCTATACCTTTTTTACAAAGTTAGAATAAAAGAATCATAGAGCTGGAAGAGACCCCAAAGGGCCATCCAGTCCAACCCCATTTCTGCCATGCGAGAAGAGACCATCCAAGCCCTCCCTTGGACAGACGGCCATTCAGCCTCTGTTTAAAAGCCTCCAAAGAAGGAGGAGACCCCACCACACTCCACGGAGGCGGCAGCAGATTCCACTGACCATCAGGAAGTTCTTCCTGAGGTTCAGGTGGAATCTTCTTTCTTGCAGCTTGAATCCATTGCTCCTTGTCCTGGTCTCTAGAGCAGCAGAAAACGAGCTTGCTCCATCTTCAACATGACATCCCTTCAAATATTTAAACATGGCTCTTATCTCACCTTCTCTTAACCTTCTCTTGTCTGGGAGAAACATACCCAGCTCCTTCACCCACTCCTCAGAGGGCTTCATGGTCTCCAGGCCTTCGACCATTTTGGTGGCCCTCCTCTGGACACGTTCCAGCTTCTCCATATCCTTCCTGAACTGTGGTGCCCAGAACTGGACACAGGATTGTTCCAGGTGAGGTCTGGCCAAAGCAGAACAGAGAATTTAGACACAGCTATCACATCACCTCTTAACCTTCTCTGGTCCAGGCCCCCAAGTTGGTCCTCAGAAGGTTTCATGGCTTCCAGGCCTCCACAAGACATCCCTTCAAATATTTAAGCATGGCCAACACATCCCCTTCTCTTAACCTTCTCTTCTTACACCAGAGGATAGTATCAAATTTCAATACGACCTTGACAGGTTGGAGAGCTGGGCCAAAGCTCACAAAATGAATTTCAACAGAGAGAAATGTAGGGTCCTGCACTTGGGCAGAAAAAAGGAAAGTCACAAGTATAGGATGGGGGGCATGTGGCTGGATAGCAGGACATGTGAAAAGGATCTAGGACTCTTGGTAGATCACAAGCTGAACATGAGCCAGCAGTGTGATGCAGCAGCCAAGAAAGCCAACGCGATCCTTGGTTGCATCAATAGGAGTATGGTGTCTAAATGGAGGGAGGTGACGGTACCCCTCTATTCTGCACTGGTTAGGCCTCATTTGGAATAATCCTGTGTCCAGTTCTGGGCACCTCAATTCAAGAAGGATGTCGACAAGCTGGAACGTGTCCAGAGGAGGGCGACCAAAATGGTGGAGGGTCTGGAAGCCATGAAGCCCTCTGAGGAGCAGCTGCGGGAGCTGGGCATATTTAGTCCGCAGAAGAGAAGATTAAGAGGGGAGATGACAGCCATGTTTAAATATTTGAAGGGATGTCATGTCGAGGAGGGAGCAAGCTTGTTCTCTGCTGCTCCAGAGACTAGGACAAGGAGCAGTGGATTCAAGCTGCAGGAAAGGAGATTCCACCTGAACCTCAGGAAGAACTTCCTGACGGTCAGGGCTGTCCGGCAGTGGAATCTGCTGCTGCCTCCGTGGAGTGTGGTGGGGTCTCCTCCTTCTTTGGAGGTTTTTAAGCAGAGTCTGGATGGCCGTCTGTTGGGAATGCTTTGATGGGTGTTCTTGCATAGCAGGGGATTGGACTCGATGGCCCCTGGGGTCTCTTCCAATTATCATTCTATGATTCTATGACTCTTCAGGCTAAAAATGGCCAAATCCCTAAGCTGCTCCTCAGAGGGCTCCATGCTTTCCAGGCCTTTAACCCTTTTGGTGGCCCTCCATTGGCACGTTCCAGCTTCTCAATAGGACGTCCCATGAATACTGCTTGAAACTTCTCACCTGGCTTCATTTTCTCACCTCCATCTCTTCCCTCTCCTCCTTCAGCTGGGTGGGCTACCAGTATCCTGGCTACCGGGGCTACCAGTACCTCTTCGAACCAGGAGATTTCGGGCATTGGAACGAGTGGTCGGCCTTCCAGCCTCACATCCAGTCTGTCCGCCGCATCCGGGACATGCAGTGGGACCAAGAGGGTCACTTCCCGGCCTTGGAGGCCTCCACCAACTGAGAACGTGACCCCTGAGCTTTGCTGAGGACAGGGTGAAGCCACCCTAGATCTTCAGAGCAAGGAACGGACTTTCTTCCCCACGCTTCTGTGGCAGTTTTCCCCTTGATATTTTTGCACGCTTTATTTCACATGGTGAAAATATATGTAAGAGCTCCAAAAGGTGTGAGCATCTATGATGATGGTGGTGGTGGTGATGTCTATCCAGATGTTCTCCCAAAAATGGGATTCAAGGGTCTTTAGGTCACATTTTAAAAAATACACATTGAGTAAAATGATATACACAATCTTCAGGAGAAACGTAAATATAAAAGTTACTCCAAACTCCTTTAAACAATATGTAAAACACCAAAATTCATGATGGACAACCCATAAAAAGAAGACCACGTGGCATTGAAAGCCCACCTCAGCCATTTTCTGAATGTCTGATGGGACAGGAATGCTTTGACTTGTCGGTAGAAGGAGAAGATGGAGGAGGTCATCCTGGCCTCCCTAGGGAGCGAGGTCCAAAGATTGGGAGAAACCAACCACAGGGCCCTGTCTCTTCCCAGTGTTCCCACCAGATGTCCCTGTGAGGGTGGTCAGACAGGGAGAAGAAGGGTCTTCTCAGAAGGTATCAAGACACAGGTTCACATGGAGGAGAATGTGTTCCTTCAAATGACCAATATGGTCCTTCAGATCACCTGGTCTACAGACCAGTACAAGGGACAGAGCCTTGGAGCGGTCACTGAGAAGGCCCAGCGATGTCCCTCTGAGGGTGGTGGGACAGGGAGAAGAAAGACTTCCTCAGAAGGTATCAAGACACAGGTGGGCTCCCATGGGTGAGAATAGGTTCCTTCAGACGACCTGGATGGTCCTTCAGAATACCCGGTCTACAGACCTGTAGCAGGGACAAAGCCTTGGAGAAGTCACTGAGAAGGTCCCCTTCTCTCCCGTGTTCCCACCAGATGTCCCTCTGAGGGTGGTCAGACGGGGAGAAGAAGGGCCTTCTCAGAAGGTATCAAGGCTCACATGGGGGAGAATATGTTCCTTCAGAAACCTTGATGGTCCTTCAGGTCACCTGGTCTACAAATGTATAGTAAGGAGAGATCCAATCTTAGAGCCTTGGAGAAGCCACTGAGAAGGCCCTGTTCTCTCCCTTGTTCCCACCAGATATGCCCCAGAGGGTGGTGAGACAGGGAGAAGAAGGACCTCCTCAGAAGTTTTCAAGACAAATGAGTGAGAATGTGTTCCTTCAGATGACCTGGATTGTCCTTAGATCACCCAGTCTACAGACCTAAAGCAGGGACAGAGCCTTGGAGAAGCCACTGAGAAGGCCCTGTTCTCTCCCCTGTTCCCACCAGATGTCCCGCAGAGGGTGGTCAGACGGGGAGAAGAAGGGCCTTCTCAGAAGGTATCAAGGCTCACATGGGGGAGAATATGTTCCTTCAGACGACCTGGATGGTCCTTCAGGTCACCTGGTCTACAGATGTATGGCAAGGAGAGAGCCAATCTTAGAGCCTTGGGGAAGCCACTGATAAGGCCCCGTTATCTCCACTTTTCCCCCCACATATCCTTGTGAAGGTGGTCAGACAAGGAGAAGAAGGACCTCCTCAGAAGGTGTCCAGACACAGGTGGGCTCACATGGGGGAGAATATGTTCATTCAGGCACCTGGATGGTCCTTCAGATCCATCTCATTCTCTGCTGTTCCCACCAGATGTCCTTGTGAGGGTGGTGGGACAGAAGAAAGGTCTCCGTAGAAGGTATTCAGACACAGGTGGGAGAATGTGTTCCTTGAGATGACGATGATGATCCTTCAGATCACCTGGTCTACAGACCTATGGCAGAGACAGAGCCTTGGAGAAGCCACTGAGAAGGCCCCATTCTCTCCCCTGTTCCCACCACATGATGAGACAGAGAGAAGAAAGACCTCCCCAGAACATCTCAAGACATAGGCAAGAGCGTATGGGAGGATAAAAAAAATCTTCGCTTGACTCTGGAAAGACAACATGGAAGGCAGGCCCGGGGATGCAGTTCCAGAGGCCCTTGGAACGCTCTATCTTCCATGTTCCCACCAAACAATAGTTACCACAGTGAGGAGAAAGCATGTGCTATGACAAACAGACATCTTTCACCACTAGAGGGAGCACTGCTTCTAAGGGGAGAAGCAGGGAAAGTCTCTCCTCTAGTTTTACCTTCAATATAAGCCAATTTCAGGTGGAAAATAGACCGTGTTCTGCGGATTTTGTTTGCTCGCCTGCTTGTTTGTTTCTACAAACAGGTGTGTGCAGGTGAGTCTTGCCCTGCTTAGGCAATAAAGAAACTAAAAACCTGCCTACCTGTGTCTGTCTGTCAAGAGGGAGGCCCATCTGAAAATGCCAAATTAAATCTTCATCTTGATGCCCACCACAGTTCAGATTTATACCAGTCCATACAGTCATGGAGTCATAGAATCATAGAGTTGGAAGAGACCCTTGGGGCGATCCAGTCCAACCTGTTTTGGCCATGCAGGAAGACCCCATCCAAGCCCTCCCTCGGACAGATGGCCACCCAGCCTCTCCTTAAAAACCTCCAAAGAAGGAGGAGACTCCACCACACGCCATGGAGGCAGCGGCAGATTCCACGGCCGGACAGCTCTGACCACCAGGAAGTTCAGGTGGAATCTCTTTTCCTGTAGTTTGAATTCATTGCTCCTTGTCCTGGTCTCTGGAGCAGCAGAAAAAAAGCTTGCTCCATCTTCAACATGACATTCCTTCAAATATTTAGACATGGCTATCATGTCCCCTCTTAACCTTCTCTTCTGCAGACTAAACATCCCCAGCTCCCTCAGCCGCTCCTCAAAGGGCTTCATGGCTTCCAGACCCTCCACCATTTTGGTTGATCTCCTCTGGGCATGTTCCAGCTTCTCCAGCTCCTTCTTGGAAATGAGGTGCCCAGAACACAGGATTCCTCCAGGTTGGGTCTGACCAAAGCAGAACGGAGGGGTACACCGCTTCCCTTGACCGAGACACTCCTATTGATGTAGCCAAGAATCGCACAAGACACCCTCAAAGCCAGATCCAGCCTCTGCTTAAAAGTCTCCAAAGAAGGAGGAGACCCCACCACACTCCATGGAAGCAGACCGGAGACTAGACGAATTCAAGTCTCCAGGGCCGGAGGAATTACATCTAAGGATATTAAAAGAACTGGCAGAAGTCATTTCTGAACCACTCGCAATAACCTTTGAGAACTCTTGGAGAACAGGAGAAGTCCCAGCAGACTGGAGGAGGGAAAATGTCATCCCCATCTTCAAGAAGGGGAAAAAGGAGGACCCTAATAATTATCGCCCGGTCGGCTTGACATCAATACCAGGAAAGATCCTAGAGCAGATCATTGAACGGTCATTTTGTAATTACTTAGAAGCAAGGCCGTAATCACCGAAAGCCAACATGGATTTCTCGGAAATAAGTCGTGCCAGACTACTCTTATTTCTTTTCACGACAGGGTTACAAGCTTGATAGACGAAGGGAACGCTGTGGACGGAGCATATCTTGACCTCAGGAAGGCCTTTCACAAAGTTCCCCACGACATTCTTGCAAAGAAGTTGGTAAAATGCGGGGTTGGCCAGGGCGACTGTTTGGTGGATTTGGAATCGGTTGACCGACCGAACCCACTTCATCCTGGAAAGAAGTGACTTTTGGGGTGCCACCAGGTTCTGTCCTGGGCCCAGGGCTGTCCAACATCTTCATCGATGACTTGGATGAAGGAGTGGAGGGCATGCTGATCAAATTTGCAGATGACACCACATTGGGAGGGGTGGCTAATACGCCAGAAGACAGGATCAAAATTCAAAATGACCTGGACAGATTGGAGAGCTGGGCCGAAGCCAACAAAATTAATTTCTACAGAGGGAAATGTAAGGTCCTACACTTGGGCAGAAAAAATTGGAAAGAACAAACATAGGATAGGGGACACGTGGCTGGACAACAGTCTGTGTGAAAGGGATCTAGGAGTCTTGGTGGATCACAAGCTGAACAGGAGCCAGCTGTGTGATGCGGCAGCCAAGAAAGCAAACATGATTCTTGGTTGCATCAATAGGAGTATGATGTCCAGATCGAGGGAGGTAATGGTACCCCTCTATTCTGCATTGGTTAGGCCTCATCTGTAATAATCCTGTGTCCAATTCTGGGCACTTTAATTCAAGAAGGATGTCGACAAGCTGGAATGTGTCCAGAGGAGGGCGACCAAAATGGTGGAGGGTCTGGAAGCCATGAAGCCCTCTGAGGAGCGGCTGAGGGAGCTGGGTGTGTTTAGTCTGCAGAAGAGAAGATTAAGAGGGGATATCATAGCCGTGTTTAAATATTTGAAGGGATGTCATGTTGAAGAGGGAGCAAGCTTGTTTTCTACTGCCCCAGAGATGAGGACACGGAGCAATCGATTCAAACTCCAGGAAAAGAGATTCCACCTGAACCTCAGGAAGAACTTCTTGCCGGTCAGAGCTGTCCGGCAGTCGAATCTGGAGCGTGGTGGGGTCTTCTCCCCTTTGGAGGTTTTTAAGCAGAGGCTGGGTGGCCGTCTGTGGGGAGGGCTTTGGTGTGGGTTCCTGAACGGCAGAAAGGGGGTTGGACTGGATGGCCCCTTGGGGTCTCTTCCAACTCTAGGAGCCTATGATTCCATGAAATGGCCATAGCGCAATAGCCGTGTAGTGTGGAGAGGCCCTAAGAAAACAGGACATTCCTCCCCTGTCTATGACTGTCTCCTTGGACAGCAACTTTAACGTTCAGACCAGACGCCGGAACAGACGCCCCCTCGATAGGGTCGCCTTAGAGTCCCCATAAGTTGGAAACGAAGGCGCACAACACAGCAAAACGCAGTCCCTGGCAGCGCAAGTGGACACCCAACTCCCTTAAGGAAGGCAGCTGAAGCGGGACGAAACCGCCACAGCGCGGGAGAGAAGCGAGGAAAGGAAAAAAAAGGCCGGAACGAGCGCGCCGCGCTGCGCTGCGCGCGGAGGCCAGGAGGTGGCGGTGGAGGGTCCCGGTCGCCCCTCGCTTCCTTCGTCTCCTCCTCCTCCTCCTCCTCCTCCTCCTCCGAGCCGTGACGTTTTAGGGCCGGGCCGGCGGAGGGAGGGGGACGGGCCGGCCGGATCGCTCGCCACCCAGCCCGCCCGCTCGCCCGCCCGCCCGCTGGCTCGCCCGCCGCCGGAGGAGCAGCCGCCGGCCTCCGGGCTCTCCGAAGAGGGGTCGCCTCCGTCGCTCCCCGCGTGCGCCCGCAGCGGTGGATCGGGCCCTGGAGCGCGCGGGGCCGAAGGGGGGGCGGTAAGCGAGGGGACGCGGTGGGCGGGCGGGCGGTGGGGGTCCCCAGGGGGCGGCGGGGCCTCGCCGTTGCGGGCCCCCCCCGCCTCTCCGCGCGCGCCCTCGGCTCCCTTGCGCGCCCCCGGCGCTCCTTCCCCCTCCCCTCCTGGCCTGCCCTGCAGGGGTGGCCGCCGCTGCCTCTGGGGCGGAGAGCTGGGCTCTGACTCCCCCAATACGAAGGGGGTCTCCCCCCCCCAAAAAAACCTCCCTCCCCGCGTTGCATAGCCCTCTTTCTCTCTCTGTTGGAGAGGTTGCGGCGGATTTCGGTCTGAACTCGCCTTTTTCCCTCCAGATGCGTCAAGGTCTGGTTGACTTAGCAGCAGAGGGTGATGGGTGCTGCAATCCCCGTGCGTCTAGGGAGGGGGGAAAACCGGGTGCGCGACTCCTTTCAGCCAGGTCTCTGGAGTCTCGTGTTTTGGGTGGGCTCCGGCTCCCCTGGAAGGATCCCCCTCCGTGCTGAGTCAAAGGCGTTCGGTCTGTTGCTGGGCTCTGACTGGCAGCCCCCCTGGTTCTTCCAGGAAAGTTCCTGACGCGTCTCCCACCTGGAGGAAGGAAACTGAGCGGGCAGGGAGGGAGAGCTTTGAGTGGTCCATCTGGGCTGTTGTTGACAACTCTGGCTGGCAGCGTCGGTTAGTTTTGTTAGCCCGACGTGGCACTGGCTGGTGTGTGTCTGTGTGTGAAACTGGGACCTGTCGCATGGGAAGGCAGGAAGTGGCCTTTAGGATGAGTCAGCCTTTCGGGGCGCCCATCTAGGCCAACGCGTCCACCTCTGGCTGGCAGCTGTGTCTCTCCGGTGTGGTTTTGGGCTAGGTTTCTTTTCTCTGGGGGCATTACTTGGTGTAGTCGGAACCAAAAAGAGCCGCCTTTCTGCTGGGTGAGAGTTTTGGGTGGCCCATCTAACCCAGTATTTCCAACTCTGGCTGGCAGCAGCCATGGTGGCCCGGGAGGTTTCTTCTCCTGGGGGTGTTACTGGGGGTTGAACCCAGGATCTTCTGCAGAGGAGGACGGGAAGCCAGGCTTATACTGAATCAGAGACCCTTTGGGAGTCCATTCAGTTTAGTATTGCCGACTCTGACTGGCAGCCTTGGCTCACCGACATAAATACTGAATCGGAGGCCCTTTGGGAGCCCAGTTTAGTATTGCCAGCTCTGAGTGGCAGCCTTGGCTCACCGACATAAATACTGAATCGGAGGCCCTTTGGGAGCCCAGTTTAGTATTGCCAGCTCTGACTGGCAGCCTTGGCTCACCAACATAAATACTGAATCGGAGGCCCTTTGGGAGCCCAGTTTAGTATTGCCAGCTCTGACTGGCAGCCTTGGCTCACTGACATAAATACTGAATCGGAGGCACTTTGGGAGCCCAGTTTAATATGGCCAACTCTGGCTGGCAGCGTTGGCTCACCAACATAAATACTGAATTAGAGACTCTTTGGGAGTGCATTCAGTTTAGTATTGCCAACTCTGACTGGCAGCCTTGGCTCACTGACATAAATACTGAATCGGAGGCCCTTTGGGAGCCCAGTTTAGTATTGCCAGCTCTGGCTGGCAGCGTTGGCTGGCCAACATAAATACTGAATTAGAGACTCTTTGGGAGTGCATTCAGTTTAGTATTGCCGACTCTGACTGGCAGCCTTGGCTCACCAACATAAATACTGAATTAGAGACTCTTTGGGAGTGCATTCAGTTTAGTACTGCCGACTCTGACTGGCAGCCTTGGCTCACTGACATAAATACTGAATCGGAGGCCCTTTGGGAGCCCAGTTTAGTATTGCCAGCTCTGGCTGGCAGCGTTGGCTGGCCAACATAAATACTGAATTAGAGACTCTTTGGGAGTCCATTCAGTTTAGTACTGCCAACTCTGACCGGCAGCCTTGGCTCACCAACATATCGGGCTTTTCTTCCACCCTGGCATTGTTCTCCCATCCAAACAACAGACGCACAGAACCTGCCTTCGACAGGGACTGCGACTCTGGAGACTCGAATTCGAATTCCCCTCTGCTCAGCCCTGGAAGCCTATGGGGACACTCTCTCAGCCTCAGGGGATGTAAATGGCAAAACCCCTCTGAACAAGAAATCCCCTTGATAGCATCGCTGTAGGGTCTCCGTAACTCAGACACGACTTGAAGACATAACATCCTGTGCAGACCAGTGCTGCCAACTCTGACTGGCAGCAGACAGGGCTAAAAAAAAGCAGGTCTTGAGGTGGGATTCGCCTCCAGGCCCTACCTGGGACCCTCTGCGTGGAGGAAGGGGATGCTCCCCTTCCACTGAGCCATGTAGTCCGGCCTTCCCGACTCTGAACGGCAGCATCAGCGTATCTACAAAGTTCCAGGTCAGGATTCGTTCTCAAGCCCTCCTTTAGTCTTCCCTCTTGGTGGCTTCCCATACAGCAAGATCCAGCCTGCTTAGCTTCCCGATTTGGAAAGCAATGCACGCTCCCAGCCGGAGGGACGGGTAGAATTTCTGGATTTTCAGGTAGAATTTCTGGATTTTCCGCTCCCTCGGCTTCCCAGCTCTTCCTTGGCGCTTCTGCCGGCTGAGCCGGCTGGGTGAATTTCGCCGGGGGGAAATGAGGCCCGGACGTGGTTAGCGTTCGCTCCAGAGATCAGGTCGGACCAGACCTGTTTGGCCGCCTCTTTTCTTCTTCAGCTGCCACCCCTGGGCCCTTCCGCAATGGACGGTTATACCACTTTCATTCCACTTTGTCTGCCGTATCCATGCCTCCCGTGGAAGCCCGGGATTTGCAGTTTGGGGAGGCGTACTTAGAATCCTCAGCCAGGGAAGAGCTCTAGTGCCTCCTGAAACTGAAAAATCTTGGTATCTCAAGGAGGCAGTTAAAGAGGGATCATACTGCTATAATTGTCCAGTGTGGAAGGTCTTTGGTGGAATTGGGTGGAATTCCCGTCCTTCCTCCTATTTGTTCCTCTTCTTATATTTATATTATATTTGTATTTTTATATTATATTCTTGTATTATATTTAAATCTATCTATCTAGCTAGCTATATAGTATAAATATGTATATTATTTTACATGTATTTATATATGTATATATAAATATTTATATATAACATACATTTATTTATACACACACACACACACACACACATATATCTATACACATACATATAATATATATTTGAATATATGCACACGCACACACACATATATATGAGAATATATATTTATATCATATTTATGTTTTTTAATTTATTTACACTCAGGTTTCGTTCCCCAACTCTGGGAATCAAGGCAGCTTCCAAAACCCAAAAGAGATTTAAAAAGCCAAAATAGCAACAAAAAAACCCCCACAATATTATTACCATTATTGTCAAAATCTTTATTTATGTTCTGTCTGAAAACAGTGTTACTTACAAAAATAGGAGACAAATGAGATTTGTAAAAAAAAAAAAATTGAACACCAAAAAAAAATATAAATATAATATAAAAATATAAAAATATGATAAAATGTTGAATTTTAAGTGGACACAAAAATTATTTAGATATTTAAGTATTTAAATGTGTAAGTTAAATAAACATCTCCATTAAATATTTAAGTATCTTTTTTGACTTTTATTTTTGTTACAAATACAGATAAAAGGGAAACATAAATAATTGTGTCATAACATCATATACATTATCCTTATAGCATTCAGCTTTTAAACTCATCACAGTCGTGTTCCTTGATATTTCTAAATAAAGGCAAATTAAGACATTTTTTTTTAAAAAAAAATAGGTACACATTTTAAGAGAAATAGGCAATGATGAAGACAATTATAATGTCCGGTTTTGCAAAAAACTGAAACGAGCCCAGCATAGGCAAAGCGTGCAAAAGGTTGATGTGAAAAATGTGGCTTTTGTGGCTGGAGTTTGCAAGACGGAAAAAGAGAGGGAAATAAGAGTGGGCGAATTTTGCAGCTCTGCGACTTCCTTTGCTGAATATCTGACGGCCTCGTGTCCTTCCTGCTTGCAGTTCGGGTGCCGGAAATGCCTAGGAACCTTTTCAAGACCTTTAAAATGTGTTTCTTTTTTAAAAATGCCTTTCAGCAGCGGAGCCAGCCTCGTGGGGTTGGTTTTTAGTGTCGCGTCAGGACTCCGGGAGGCTCGAGTTCGAATCCCCGCTCGGCCCTGGGTGGCTGGGGATGTTTAGCCTGGAGAAGAGAAGGTTAAGAGAAGGGGACGTGCTAGCCGCGTTTAAATATTTGAAGGGACGGCGTGTTGAGGACGGAGCCAGCCTCTTTTCTGCTGCTCGCGAGACGAGGACGCGGAGCAATGGATTCAAATTTCAGTGACAGCAATTCTGCCTGAATATTAGGAAGAAATTGGTAAGAGTAGTTCGGTAGTGTGATAAGGTTGGACGGTCATCTACTGGGAATGCTTGGATGGTGTCTTCCTGCATGGCAGATGTGTGTGGGGGGGTTGGACTGGATGGCCCCATGGGGAGGGGGTCTCTTCCAACTCTATGATCTTAGGCAGAGTCACACCCACTGAGACTTAGAGGAAGGCAGGGGCCAACCTCCTGTGAAGAAGTCTTAAAAGGCTGTTGTAGGAGTGTTGGACTAGAATCCCAGGAGAACGAAGTTCAAATTTGCCCTGTCACACTCTCTCAGCCTCAAGGGGGAGGCAATGGTGGCAAGCCTCCTCCAAAGATGATATCTGGCCAGAAAAAAAACACCACTCCTCGTATAGTGGTTTTAGTGTCAGATGAAGATTAGAAGACCAGGGTTCAAATCCTTGCTCATCCCTGGAAGCCCCGCTGGGTGACTTTGGGCAGGTGACACTCTCTCAGCCTCAGAAGGCTGCCCCGGTACTAAAACTTCTTCTGAATAAGCTTTCCCAGTGAGAGGCAGAAACATCTAGTGATTTGAGTGTAGAGAAAAGGGAAAGAACAACATAAAAGAAAAAAAAAATGAAACATATGGAGCTAAAAATTAGAGAGCTAAGATTTTTAGAAGCTAAAAATTAGAGAAAAAGAAAAGGGAGAAAGGATCAATTTCCATTTTTCCTTTAAATGCTTCATAACAATTGTTTCAAGCCTCTCAAAAATAATAATAATTCTCTTCCTCCTCTCCCCCAATTCATGCTTTCCGAAAATAAAACAAAAGGGAAAAATGAACTTTCTTCTACCAATGATTAATATATCATATTTCAACATCATCATCATCATCATCATCATCATCATCATCATCATTATTTGTTACCCACCTCTCCCCAAGGCTTGAGGCAGGCTACAGAATATGGAACTAAAAAATCATAATTAAAATACACTGAAACATAGATTGATTAATACAAATATACTATGATTAAAATGTATCATGACTAAAAAGTAAAAGTAAAAATACAATTAAAAACACAATTAAAAATAGACTTGTACATACAGTAATATTACCCGGTACTCATCCACAGTAATATTATTATGTGATAGCATTAATTACTATGTAATATTACCATTCTATTCCATTACCTATTGCATTGGCACAACCAATAAGATTATATGAGATAATGACAATTAATACTGAGCGCTTGCTTGCTGAATTGGTTATGAAATTATGAAATATTTTCCCTACTGTGGATCTGTTGCACGCTATACAGCATCACTAAATCCAAATATTTCTGTACCATTTTATACCATCTTGGCAAAACTGCATTTCTTTCACATATAAGGTCTGGATTCGGGCCGAAACAGAAATACACAATATTATATATTTAGGCTTCCAACTAAAATTGGGGTGAGCAAGAAATAGAAAGAGTTAGGAAAAAAAGGAGTTTTTTTTTTTAAAATGACCTGTGCAGCAAGAGGAAAAAATAAATAAACGTGGGGAGAGGAAGAGACCTGTGAAACCTGAAAGCTTGCACTCATAAATGTTCCATCTGACAGGATAGGTCTGAAGAAATTTGGAAGTTCTTTAACTACTTAACAAAGATTGGGGAGCGGGGGTTTAAATTTAAAAAAGAAAAAGAGAGAACAGAGAAGGAAGAGGAAAGTGAGGCAAGGAAGAGACCTGTGAAACCTGAAAGGTTGCTTTCATAAACGTTGCATCCGGCAGGATAGATCTGAAGAAATTTGGAAGCTCTTTAACTACTTAACTGAGATTTGGGAGTTAGAGAGAGGAGTTTAAATTTTAAAAAAGAAAGACAGAGAGGAAGGAAGGAAGAGGAAAGTGAGGTGAGGAAGAGACCTGTGAGACCTGAAAGCTTGCTCTCATAAATGTTCCGTCTGGCAGGATAGATCTGAAGAAATTTGGAAGCCCTTAATTACTTAACGTTATTCTGTGAACTCTGCTTTTGAACTATTCTCTGCGCAAACAATTTCCCCACCTTTGGGAAAGAATATTTCGAATATTATGAACAGTGCGTAGCCCAAATGTCAGCATTTGGAAGACAAGTTAAGAGACCTGTGCTTTCAGAGAATGACATACAAATTTAGTTTTATTAACTAAGATTGGGGAGCGGGAGGGAGAGGGAGGAGTTTAAATTTTAAAAAGAAAAAGAAAGAGAAGAAAGTGAGGTGAGTGAGGAAGAGACCTGTGAAGCCTGAAAGCTTGCTGTCATCAATGTCCCATCCAGCAGGGTAGATCTGAAGAAATTTGGAAGCCCTTAATTAATTAATGTTTCTCTGTGAACTCTGCTTTTAACCCATCATCTGCTCAAACAATTTTTCCCCCTCGGGGAAAGAATATTTTGAATATTACGAAAAGCCTGCAGCACTGTGAAGATGGCTTAGAGACTTAACTTTCAGAGAATGACATATACTAAATATGAACTAAATTAAGTAACTGTTAACTAGCATAGCTTATTAACTAAGATTGGGAGTGGGAGCCAGAGAGAGGAGTTTAAATTAGAAAAACAGAGGAACGTGGGGTGAGGAAGAGACCTGTGAAATCCGAAACCTTGTTCTCATAAATGCTCCATTGCGCAGAAGGAGGGCGGAAAAGAGAGAGAGGAAAAAGAAGTCGCAGTTCTGCTTCTTCTCGTCTGCACTGCCTTTTCCTGCCCAAAAAGGCCTCCGTGCACTAGCATAACCTTTTGCAAAATATATATATTTGTGGTCATCAGCGAGCAGCATTTCCTCCGCTATCACAGATCTCTCAGATTTGGTTCCTTTCCGGAGGAAGCTTTTCCGAGCGCGTGTGAACGCGTGCAAGCGCAGTCGTGCCGCTTTGCTTCTTTACCACCCCGGAGGCCACAGACCAAAAGGGGAAGGAAGCGTGCGAGAGAGAGTTCCCCCGCCAACTGGAACAACACGAACTGGTTTCGGGGATTTTTCTTTGCACGCCGAGGAATTCAAAGCAGCAGCAGCCATGGCGGCTGAGATATCCAAAGGGCGTTTTTGTAATCTGCCAAACACCCCCAGCCTTGCCCTTTTTTGTTGTGGGTCAAGGGTTCGAATTCTCCCATTTGGGGGCAGCCAACAGAGTGCAAACCCCCAGCTCAGCTCGGAGAACTTTTGCAACCATTTCCAGGGCTTAATTCCAGTTTGGGAGGCGCAATTTCCGCCGATAAAGCGTTAAACTTGCCCACCCAGCTTCTCTTTGAAGACCAACATGAGATTAATTTGGTGCTGAAAACTTGGAAAGTTTTGAGAGGGGTGTGTGTCTGTGTGTCTTTTCTTAATTAGCTCCCTCCTTTCATAGACTCCTCTATTCCTAGAGTTGGAAGAGACCCCCAGGGGCCATCCAGTCCAACCCCCTTCTGCCATGCAGGGAGACACCATCAAAGGACTTCTTTGGACAGACGGCCGTCCAGCCTCTGCTTAAAAACCTCCAAAGATGGAGGAGACCCCACCACACCCCAGATTCCACTGCTAGACAGTTCTGACCATCAGGACGTTCTTCCTGAGGTTCAGGTGGAATCTCCTTTCCGGCAGCTTGAATCCATTGCTCCTTGTCCTGGTCTCCGGAGCAGCAGAAAACAAGCCTGCTCCATCTTCGGCATGACATCCCTTCAAATATCTAAACGTGGCTATCAAGTCCCCTCTTGACCTTCTCTCCTGCAGACTAAACATCCCCAGCTCCCTCAGCTGCTCCTCAGAGGGCTTCATAGCTTCCAGACCCTCCACTGTTTTGGTCGCCCTCCTCTGCACACGTTCCAGCTTGTCCACATCCATCTTGAATTGAGGTGCCCAGAACTGGACACAGGATTATTCCAGATGAGGCCTAACCCATGCAGAATAGAGTGGCACCATTCCCTGCCTCGATCTGGACACCGCACACCTGTTGGTGCAACCAAGAATCGCGTTGGCTTTCTTGGCTGCCGCGTCACACTGCTGGCTCATGTTCAGCTTGTGATCTATCAAGACCCCTAGATCCCTTTCACACGGACTGCTAGCCAGCCACATGTCCCCCATCCTATATTTGTGACTTTCCTTTTTTCTGCCCAAGTGCAGGACCCTACATTTCTCTCTGTTCAAATTAGGTTTGGCTGCTCACCCAGTTCCAAATCCACCCGACAGTCGTCCTGCCCAGCCCACATTTTGCTACCTGGTTTGCAAGAATATCGTATGGGGGACCTCGTAACACTGCTCTCAACACATTAAAAAGGACAGATCTATAACTCTGCCCACCAAAACCGAAATCCTAAAACAAGTGGAGGCATTTTTTGCATTTGCAAAAAACTGCATTTTTTTTTTTTTTTTTTTTTTTTTGCTTTCTAGAAGATCCAACGTGGGTTTTTTTGTTCACTTCTGCAAGGCTGTCGTGACCTGGCTGTTTTATCTCACGTGCCCATGTTGTTGGTTTTGGAGAAAAAGTTTCCTGAAACCTGTTGAAATGCTGCTCTTCCTTTTTTCTGATCGTGCAGGAAAACCTCTCCGCCGTCTTTCCGTGTTATTTCCACCTCCGGCTCCAAATTTTCTGCTAAAGAGGGAATGCCCAGGAACGAATTAATTTCGTCCCCTGGGGTAGCGTGCCTGTAAAACTATGAACCATCCCTCTTCTAACGCAAAAGCATAGAATCATGGACTCCTATAAGTGGAAGAGACCCCCAAAGGTCATCTAGTCCAACCCCCTTTGGCCATGCGGGAAGACACATCGAAGTGGGCCCAACAAATTAGCCACCCAGCCCCTGTTTACAAACCTCCAAAGAAGGAAGGGACTCCACCACACTCCATTCAGGCGGCAGCAGATTCCACTCTCAAACTGCTGATCCCATCAGGAAGTTCTTTCTAAGGTGGAACCTCTTCTCCTGGACTTTGAAGCCATTGCTCCACGTCCTGGTCTCTGGAACAACAGAAAACGGGCTTGGTCCATCCTCCATGTGACATCCCTTCAAATATTTAAACATAGCTATCATGTCCCCTTGTCTTAGCCTTCTCTTCTCCAGGGTGAAGCCACCCAACTTCCTCAGCTGCTCCTCAGAGGGCTTCATGGTTTCCAGGCCTCCCACCATTTTGGTTGCCCTCCTCTGGACACCCGCCGGCTTGCTTTTATGTTTTCATTGCAACTAGTGGGGAATCAGAGTTCTTTGATGTCCCATTTAGTTAGTTATGTTGTATTTACGGTCATAGATTTGTGTTTTAGTACAAGAACTTCCTTAATGTCAGAGCTGTCCAGTGGTGGAATCTGCTGCTGCCTCCATGGAGTGTGGTGGAGTCTCCTCCTTCTTTGGAGGTCTTTAAGCAGAGGCTGGATGGTCCATCTGTCCAAGGGAGGGCTTGGATGGGGTCCTCCCCCATGGCAGAAGGGGGTTGGACTGGATGGCCTCTGGGGGTCTCCTCCAACTCTGTGATTCTATATTGAAGATGGAGCAAGCTTGTTTTCTGCTGCCCCAGAGTGTAGGACAAGGAGCAATGGATTCAAGCCGCAGGAAAGGAGATTCCACCTGAACCTCAGGAAGAACTTCCTGATGGTCAGAGCTGTCCGGCCGTGGAATCTGCTGCTGCCTCCATGGAGTGTGGTGGGGTCTCCTCCTCCTTTGGAGACTTTTAAGCAGAGGTTGGATGGCCACCTGTCCAAGGGAGGGCTTGGATGGTGTCTTCCTGCATGACAGAAAAGGGTTGGACTGGATGGCCCCTGGGGGTCTTTTCCAGCCGTAGGGTTATATGATGCTATGCTGCTCCAGAAACTAGGACACGGAGCAATAGATTCAAGCTGCAGGAAAGGAGATTCCACCTGAACCTCAGGAAGAACTTCCTGACGGTCAGAGCTGTCCAGCAGTGGATTATGGAGCGTGGTGGGGTCTCCTCCTCCTTGGGAGGTTTCTAAGCAGAGGTTGGGTGGCCGTCTGTCCAAGGGAGGGCTTGGACGGGGTCTTCCTGCAGGGCTGAAGGGGGTTGGACTGGATGGCCCCTGGGGGTCTCTTCCGACTCTGTGCCTCCATGATTCTACGAACATTGTAGTTTTAGTTCAGTTTAGCTTAGTGTTAGCTTTAGCTGTATCATTCATGTGTACAGTTGGCCCTCCACGTTTTCAACTTTTAATTTTCCACGGATTTGATTGTGTGCAAATTCCTCCCACCTCTTTCCCCCGTCTCAAGGGGCCTCTTTTCCAGGGGGAGCGTCATTCTTGGTGGCTCCAATCAGGCCGCGCAGCCCTTGGAAAACCCACCTCTGGTCCTCCTCCTCCACCAGCTAAGGGTGGATCACAGCCCAATTTCTCAGCACCGCAAACCCTTGCCTTGCCCGGTGGACCCCGAGCACACCCAGTGTAGGAGATGGGCGAGAGGAATGAGGTTATAGGGCCGCGATGCCCACCCACGGCCTTCTCTGACCCAGCTGGACCCTGGGTGCCCACCCTCCCGACCATCTGCTTCTAGCCAGAACATAGACACGGAGGAGAGTGGGGGATTATTGCTAACTCAGAGGAAAGCTGGGCCAAAGCTTACAAAATGAATTTCAACAGAGAAATGTAAGGTCCGGCACTTAGGCAGAAAAAATGGAATGCAGAAATATAGGATGGACGACACGTGGCTGGATAGCAGTCTGTGTGAACGGGATCTGGGAGTCTTGGTGGACCACAAGCTGAACGTGAGCCAGCAGTGTGATGCGGCACCTAAAATGGCCAATGCGATTCTTGGTTGCATTAATAGGAGTATGGTGTCCAGATCAAGGGAGGGAATGGTCCCACTCTATTCTGCTTTGGTCAGACCTCACCTGGAATAATCCCGTGTCCAGTTCTGGGCACCTCATTTCAAGAAGGATATGGACAACCTGGAAGGTGTCCGGAGGAGGGTGACCAAAATGGTGGAGGGTCTGGAAGCCGTGAAGAGAGGCTTAGGGACCTGGTTGGACAACAGTCCGTGCAAAAGGGATCTGGGAGTCTTGGTGGACCACAGGCTGAACATGAGTCAGCAGTGGGATGCGGCAGCGAAAAAAGCCGATGTGATTCTTGGTTGCATCGATAGGAGTATGGTGTCCAGATCAAGGAAAGTGATAGTTCCACCCTATTCTGCTTTGATCAGACCTCATCTGGAACATTGTGTCCAGTTCTGGGCACCTCAATTCAAGAAAGATGTCAACAAGCTGGAACATGTCCAGAGGAGGGCGACCAAAATGGTGGAGGGTCTGGAAGCCATGAAGCCCTCTGAGGAGCAGCTGAGGGAGCTGAGTAAGTTTACTCTGCAGAAGAGAAGGTTAAGAGGGGACATGATAGCCATGTTTAAATATTTGAAGAGATGCCATGTTGAAGATGGAGCAAGCTTGTTTTCTGCTGCTCCAGAAACTGGGACATGGAGCAATGGATTCAAACTACAGGAAAAGAGATTCTATCTAAACCTTAGGAAGAACTTCCTGATTGTAGTAGCAGTTGGAAAGTCGAATCCGCTGCTGCCGCAATGGAGTGCAGTTGAATCATCTTTTTTTGGAATTTTTTAAACAGAGGCTGGATCGTCATCTGTGAAAGGGAATGTTTCCGTGCCTTCCTGCGTGGCAGAAAAAGGGTTGGACTGGATGGCCTCTTGGCGTCTCTTCCAGCTATGATTCTGTGACATAGGATGAGGGGGCACTGGGACGGCATTAAAAACCCTTTGCAAAAAAAGAAATTCAATGCCAGAGGCTTTCTTAACGGGGATATGCATATATATTACAATAAGGAAATTCACTCCCTATTGCACGTAAAATGGGACGGGGTGAAGGCAAGTGATTTTGCCGTCTCGGCTAATCCAGAATCTCCCCGTGTGCCAACCCTGCCAGGACTCCCTCCGGCCACTGGCATGAAATCGAAGCCTCCCCGGAGTTTACAGCGTGTCTTTATGGTGTATCCTTATTAAACCGAGAAGCAATCATTTTGCATTTTTCCCAAGTAATTAGCAGTTGTAATCAAATCCCCAAATGTGCCATCAGCAAAACAAAAAAACAAAAAAACGGCACGCGAGCGCTGTGTGAAACTTGGAAAGCCGCTGCAATTCTGCCGGGGATTTCGTTCAGGAAATTTGCTGCGTCAGCTGCGGGTACCTTTGTGCGCTCGTGTGATTTCCAACACTCCCTTTTTAATTGTTTTTGGCTCGGAAAAGTTGCCTTTTTTTGCAGCTGGGAGTTCTTGGCTGGTGGGCAGAAATTGCAGAATTGCAACGGTACCCCAGATGCCAGCCCCTTGCTTTTCAGGAAGGTGCAATTAAAGCACTTCCAAAATACGCCCGTCCAAAACTAAACTTAATTTTAAACCTTTAAAGAGAGAAGATTCTATTCCACAGTCAAACCAGATTTAAATCCAGTTTAAACCTTCAAAGAGGGAAGCGTCAAACAGCTCTTAGAGTCAAAAAGCTATTCCTGATATTTAGATGAAATCCCTGTAACCCTGTAGTTCGAATCCATTGCTCCTTGTCCTAGTCTCTGGAGCAGCGGAAAACAGGCTTGCTCCATCTTCAACATGACATCCCTTCAAATATTTAAACATGGCTGTCATGTCCCCTCTTAACCTTCTCTTCTGCAGACTAAACATCCCTCAGTCGCTCCTCATAGGGCTTCATGGCTTCCAGACCCTCCACCATTTTGGTCGCCCTCCTTTGGTCCAGCTTGTCCTTCTCCTTCTTGAATTGAGGTGCCCAGAACTGGACACAGGATTATTCCGGATGAGGTCTGACCAAAGCAGAATAGAGTGGGACCATTACGTCTCTCAATCTGGACACCGTACTCCTATTCATGCAACCAAGAATTGCATTGGCCTTTTTAGCTGCCGCATCACACTGCTGGCTCGTGTTCAGCTTGTGGTCCACCAAGCCTCCTAGATCCCTTTCACGTGGACTGTTCTCCAGCCACGTGTCCCCCATCCTATATTTGTGCATTCCATTTTTTCTGAACTTACATTCCTCCCTGTCGAAATTCATTTCGTTAGCCTTGGCCCAGCTCTCCAATCTGTCGAGGTCGCTTTGGATTCTGATCCTGTCCTGTGGCGTATGAGCAACCCCTCCCAATCTGGTATCAAGTGAAGTCCACTCTGATTTCCTCAACTGGACATTTTTGCAGAAGTAGATGCATAACAGGGTTGCCGTAACAACCGGAACAAGGGATATTGTTCTAGAACGCCGATATTTCTCTCCTCTCCAGCCAGGCTTGCGTGCTCGCTCTGTGCGGATATTGTTTTCTTTTGCAAAGCACACCTGGGCACCTACCCAAGACGACAGAGGAAGAAATATTAACGCTTCACTCACCTGATTGTAACAAGGTGGGGTGGACTTTGGAGACGCAAAACACACTTCGGCACCAGGGCGGAAGACAAAAGTTGGGTGGCCTGCAACGGAAGACACCCGAAAACAGTTCCCGCTCTTCCAATATTCTGAAAGACGACATTCAAAACCCCAAAACAGAGATATTTTCAGTCTTCCGTCCAGAGGGTGTGAAGAACAGAGAGGGAACTGGGAGCCTTTGAATGGAGGAAAGATCTTGAGATCTTCAAGAGAGGTCCTTCTTGCAGTCCTATCACCTTTACAGGCGTGGTTGGTGAGGAAATAGGACAGGGTCTTTTTGGTGGAACTCCCAAAATGACCCAGACGGATTAGAGAGAAGGTGAAGAGGGGGCATGAGAGCCACGAAGCCCCATGAGGAGCGACTGAGGGAGCTGGAGATGTTTAGCCTCCAGAAGAGAAGATTAAGAGGGGACATGAGAGCCAGGTTTAAATATTTGAAAGGATGTCATGTTGAAGACGGAGCAAGCTTGTTTTCTGCTGCTCCAGAGACGAGGACAAGGAGCAATGGATTCAAGCTGCAGGAAAGGAGATTCCACCTGAACCTCAGGAAGAACTTCCTGACGGTCAGGGCTGTCCGGCCGTGGAATCTGCTGCCTCCATGGAGTGTGGTGGAGTCTCCTCCTTCTTGGGAGGTTTTTAAGTACAGGCTGGGTGACCATCTGTTGGGAATGCTTTGATGGGTGTCCCTGCACGGCAGGGGTTGAACTAGATGGCCCCTGGGATCTCTTCCAATTCTATGATTCTAAGATCTTGAGATCTTCAAGAGAGGTCCTTCTCTCAGTCTTACCACCTTCGCAAGCATGGTTGGTGGGGAGATGAGGTGAGGTCTTTTCGGTGGTGGCTCCTCCAAAGCTATGGAGCTCCCTTCCTATCCAAAAAACGATATTTCCCCACATAACAGCTGCCTATGTCTTGAGATGTCGTAGAGAAGGTCTTCTTCTCTCTGTCCCACCACCTTCGCACGTAGTGGGAACTCAAGAGATGGGGACTTTTTGGTGGCTGCTTTGAACTTATGGAATGACCTACCTGTTGGAAGAACTGTCTCTCCCTACATAACAGCTGCCTTTGTCTTGAGATCTTGTAGGAAAGGTCTTCTTCTCTGTGTCCCACCACCTTCGCAAGTAGTGGGAACTCAAGAGAAGAGGTCTTTTTATGGAATTATCTTCCTATCCGAAGAACCGTCTCTCCCTATGTCGTGGTGGCCTGTGTCTTGAGATCTTGTGGGAAAGGTCTTCTTCTCTCTGTCCCACCACCTTCGCAAGTAGTGGGAACTCAAGAGAAGAGGTCTTTTTATGGAATTACCTTCCTATCCGGAGAACTGTCTCTCCCTATGTCGTGGTGGCCTGTGTCTTGAGATCTTGTGGGAAAGGTCTTCTTCTCTCTGTCCCACCACCTTCGCAAGTAGTGGGAACTCAAGAGAAGAGGTCTTTTTATGGAATTACCTTCCTATCCGAAGAACCGTCTCTCCCTATGTCGTGGTGGCCTGTCTCTTGAGATCTTGTGGGAAAGGTCTTCTTCTCTCTGTCCCACCACCTTCGCGAGTAGTGGGAACTCAAGAGAAAAGGTCTTTTTATGGAATTACCTTCCTATCCGGAGAACCGTCTCTCCCTATGTCGTGGCAGCCTGTGTCTTGAGATCTTGTGGGAAAGGTCTTCTTCTCTCTGTCCCACCACCTTCGCAAGTGGTGGGAACTCAAGAGAAGAGGTCTTTTTATGGAATTACCTTCCTATCCGGAGAACCGTCTCTCCCTATGTCGTGGTGGCCTGTGTCTTGAGATCTTGTGGGAAAGGTCTTCTTCTCTCTGTCCCACCACCTTCGCGAGTGGTGGGAACTCAAGAGAAGAGGTCTTTTTATGGAATTACCTTCCTATCCGAAGAACCGTCTCTCCCTATGTCGTGGTGGCCTGTGTCTTGAGATCTTGTGGGAAAGGTCTTCTTCTCTCTGTCCCACCACCTTCGCGAGTGGTGGGAACTCAAGAGAAGAGGTCTTTTTATGGAATTACCTTCCTATCCGGAGAACCGTCTCTCCCTATGTCGTGGTGGCCTGTGTCTTGAGATCTTGTGGGAAAGGTCTTCTTCTCTCTGTCCCACCACCTTCACAAGTGGTGGGAACTCAAGAGAAGAGGTCTTTTTATGGAATTACCTTCCTATCCGGAGAACCGTCTCTCCCTATGTCGTGGTGGCCTGTGTCTTGAGATCTTGTGGGAAAGGTCTTCTTCTCTCTGTCCCACCACCTTCGCAAGTGGTGGGAACTCAAGAGAAGAGGTCTTTTTATGGAATTACCTTCCTATCCGGAGAACCGTCTCTCCCTATGTCGTGGTGGCCTGTGTCTTGAGATCTTGTGGGAAAGGTCTTCTTCTCTCTGTCCCACCACCTTCACAAGTGGTGGGAACTCAAGAGAAGAGGTCTTTTTATGGAATTACCTTCCTATCCGGAGAACCGTCTCTCCCTATGTCGTGGTGGCCTGTGTCTTGAGATCTTGTGGGAAAGGTCCTCTTCTCTCTGTCCCACCACCTTTGCAAGTAGTGGGAACTCAAGAGAAGAGGTCTTTTTATGGAATTACCTTCCTATCCGAAGAACTGTGTCTCCCTATGTCGTGGTGGCCTGTGTCTTGAGATCTTGTGGGAAAGGTCTTCTTCTCTCTGTCCCACCACCTTCGCAAGTAGTGGGAACTCAAGAGAAGAGGTCTTTTTATGGAATTACCTTCCTATCCGGAGAACCGTCTCTCCTTATGTCGTGGTGGCCTGTGTCTTGAGATCTTGTGGGAAAGGTCTTCTTCTCTCTGAGCAAAATGATGGAAGGCCCGGACACCATGAAGCCCCATGAGGAGAGGCTGAGGGAGCTGGGGATGTTTATTCTGCAGAAGAGAAGGTTAAGGGGAGACATGACAGCCATGTTTAAATATTTGAAGGGATGTCATGTTGAAGATGGAGCAAGCCTGTTTTCTGCTGCTCCAGAGGCGAGGACGCGGAGCAGTGGATTCAAACTCCAGGAGAAGAGATTCCACCCGAACCTCGGGAGGAACTTCCCGACGGTCAGGGCTGTTTGGCCGTGGCATCGGCGGCTGCCTCCACGGAGCGTGGTGGGGTCCCCTCCTTCTTTGGAGGTTTTTAAGCAGAGGTTGGGTGGCCATCTGTGCAAGGGAGGGCTTTGATTTTGCCTTCTTGCACGGCAGAAGGGGGTTGGACTGGATGGCCCCGGGGGTCTCTTCCAACTCTGTGCCCGTGTGAGCCACCAGTTGGTCCTTCAGAGCGCGGCTGATGCGTCAGGGCCCTTTGCTAGATTGCGTATCTCTCCTGGAGCCTCGAGGGAGGCCTTCGGATTATCTCTTCTCCATCCGACGTCAAGGACTTTCGAAGCCGTTAAAGGCCGGCGTCTCTTCGCATCCTTGAGATCTGTTCAGCCCAACGCTGTTGGGAAATATTGAAAATCGGAAAAAAAATCAATGCACGGAGGGCGGGGGCTGCGTTTTCAATGGGGAAGACCTTTCCTCACCCCAAAAACGCACTCCCCATCGTCCGGGTCCGTTTGCATTTCCGATTTCCGGATTGGGGACCCTCAGTCTCTATTCCTCAATCTCATTTCCCTAATTAAGAGAGAAAGAGCCCCCCCCCTCCGTTTCGCTTTGATCTGAGAACATCCCCGTTAGCTAAGATTTATCTCTTAATTTCCAAGCAGGAAAATAACGTTCTCTGTTTGCGTTTCAACGACAAGCTGTGAGCAATTGTGGTTGATATTTAAATGCGTAAATTGTGGTTGAGATTTAGATGCATAAATACTTAATAGCGTTCAAGTTTGGGCCTGGAAACCTCGGGGGACGGGGTGGTCTGGGCAGCCCTAAAATTGGATTGCAGCTGCAGGAATGCTTTGCCCCACTGGGGATGATGGGAACTGTAGTCCAACGACCGCTTATGTCCTTTGGAGCCAAACCAGCTCAGCGGAGAGGCGTTGCAGATTCGTGTAAGTTACATATTCTGTTCCACGGTCCCTTTCCAGCCTCGTGCCTTTTTTATTATTATTTTTTTCCTTTTATTATGAGTCACACACTTAGTATAAATTAATATATACTCTATTACAGTGTTATTGCAAAGGAAAAAAAAAGACTTTTTTAACAACAATTGCTTTTCCAGCCTATCCAATCGGCTCACAGAGGATCCAAAAACCCTTTTTCAGAGATATGGAATATCACATCCTTCATACCCTGATTTTTCTTTTTTCCTTCTCAATTACCATTTTCCAGTTATCACTCCATGATTTTTTACTGTATTGTCCACTATACCTTAACCTTCATTCCCTAAGAAAGTCAAATAATATAGCTTCTTTTATATATTTTAACAAATAAAAACTCATTCCACTTGGATCGGAATTCTTTACCCCACAGGGGATGATGGAAACTATAGTCCGACCAGCGCTTAATCTCCTATGGAGCCCAACCACAGTTGGCTTAATGGAGATCCTTATATACATTTTATAAGCCATGCTGAGTTTTTTTCTTTCTTTCTAGGCTAGTGTTTTGCAACTTATACGAAGTTTATTTAAACTTCTACAAATCTGCAATGCCTCCTCGTTGAACCAAGACCTGGTTTGGCTCCAAAGGACATAAGCGTTTGTCGGACTGCTGTTCCCATCGTCCCCTAAAGAATTCCTGGAGCTGCAACCCAACCCCAAACCCTTTGGCCGTTGCTTGCCGTGGCAAAGCACTCAGGCACACTAAAAACACTGGGTTGTTTTTTTTTAAGTCTTTCTTTAGTGTCTCTTCTTCTAATTTTAGCAAAAAGAGGAATTGAGCAGCCACTTTTTTTTTTTTTTTTACCGAATCCAGTGACTTCCTCAGAGATCCTACGTTGCATTTTTGAGGCTGATAAAATAATCTGCAAATCATATGACTTGCCTTTGGTTTTGGGTTTTTTGGTCAAAAATAATCAGCTTTTATTTTTGTGTTGTCACAGCTTTTGCTGCATTTTTTTTATTACATGAACACATACATACGTGAAGAATCCCATGTACAAAGTGTAGAAACATATAAATGGAATATCTGTTTACCATATACATATATATATATATATATTTCAAAAATATATTAGGAAACAACAGTACACCCATTTCCCTAAGTGAATTATTGATATATTAGGAAAAAACTACTTGACATGCCAGAAAAAAGTAATATACAATAGCGCAATTATTTACAAAAAGTGAGGCGATGAAAATAGGTATTGTTGCAAAAAGACCTGGTTTGGCTCCAAAGGACATAAGCGCTTGTTGGACTGCAGTTCCCATCATCCCCTATGGTGTAACAATTTGACAGTTCTCTATACATCAAATATATTTAACTTGGGAATTTCAAGAATATCCGCAAGTGTCAAGTCCTCAGTTCAAAAATATCAACTGCTGCAATAATTTATAGTTAGAGAGAGAGCTCTAACTATACAGAATTGTTGGATTATTTTTTAAAACTTTTGTAAAATAAGATTTTACCCGAACTTTGTTTTAAATTGTTGCAAGCAAGGCACCCAGTCCTGTCTGATTTTGGAAGCATTACAACATCAGTCCTGGTTCATACTTGCATGGGAGACCGCCAATGAATTCCAGTTGCTCTTGGCTACATTTCAGAGGAAGGAATGGGGAAAACCAACTCACGAGTATTCCTTGCCTAAGAAAACTCTTTAAAATTCATTGAGTTGCCATATGTTGGCGGGAAAGTTGAAGGTGTGCACAAGTCCAGGTGAAAGGGATCTAGCAGTCTTGGTGGATCACAAGCTGAATATGAGCCAGCAGTATGATGCGGCAGCGAAGAAAGTCAATGCAATTCCTGGTTGCATCAATAGGAGTATGGTGTCTAGATCGAGGGAGGTCATGGTACCACTCTATTCTGTTTTGGCCAGACCTCACTTGGACTAATCCTGTGTCCAGTTCTGGGCACCTCATTTCAAGAAGGATATCGACAAGCTGGAGGGTGTCCAGAGGAGGGCGACCAAAATGGTGGAGGGTCTGGAAGCCAGGAAGCCCTATGAGGAGCGGCTGAGGGAGCTGGGGATGATCAGTCTGCAGAAGAGAAGGTTAAGAGGGGACATGATAGCCATGTTTAAATATTTGAAAGGATGTCATGTTGAAGACGGAGCAAGCTTGTTTTCTGCTGCTCCAGAGACGAGGACAAGGGGCAGTGGATTCAACCTACAGGAAAGGAGATTCCACCTGAACCTCAGGAGGAACTTCCTGACGGTCAGAGCTCTCCGGCAGTGGAATATGGAATATGGTGGGGTCTCCTCCTTCTTTGGAGGTTTTTAAAGCCGAGGCTGGGTGGCCATTTGCTGGGAATGCTTTGATGGGGGTTCCTGCATGGTACGGGGTTGGACTGGATGGCCCCTGGAAGGGTCTTCCAACTCTGATTCTCTGATTCTAAGTCGCTTTGGGTGCTGTGCTGAGAGAGAGAAAGGTAGGAATGAATACATTTTCACATTTTGGACTTCTGATGAAAATATAGTATTTTGTTTGTTCCAGTTTTGGACCAAAAACATGTTTGGCAAAATGCGTGACTTTTGCCCCAAGAAGGCTTAAGCTCACTACAGAAAATATTTTTTATGCAAGAATGTGAGGTTTTTGTGCAAGAACCTTCCAAGAACTTTTCACAACACACACACACACACACACACACACACACTCTCTCTCTCTCTGAAATGCAAAGTATCATCATTATTTTTTATTTATTTATTTTATTTATATATGTATGTATGTATGTATGTATGTAATGTAGTCTGAAATGCAAAGTATCATCATAAATATTCTCGTACTTTTGACCAGTGGGCAAGAATTTTTTGTTCTTGCACGCAGGCGTGAAACAAGTGAGGACTTGCATTCACGAGACATATGTTGCACGGTTGTGATGGATGTTCCGAGTTTACTGCTACACTATAAGCCTGTTCTCTTTTGTTTTTTGGTTTTTTAAAATTACATAGAATCATAGAATTTTAGAGTTGGAAGAGACCCCAGGAGCCATCCAGTCCAACCCCCTGCTATGCAGGAACAACCATCAAGGCACTCCCTTTGACAGATGGCCACCCAGCCTCTGCTTAAAAACCTCCAAAGAAGGAGACTCTACCACACTCCGGGGCAGCAGATTCCACTGCT
Organism: Cyclura pinguis; assembly: GCA_030412105.1. NCBI lineage: Eukaryota > Metazoa > Chordata > Lepidosauria > Squamata > Iguanidae > Cyclura > Cyclura pinguis. The sequence goes on along the minus strand of CM059615.1, from coordinate 17,035,970 downwards.
GGACAGTTCTGACCGTCAGGAAGTTCTTCCTAAAGTTCAAGTGGAATCTCTTTTCCTGCAGCTTGAATCCATTGCTCCTTGTCCTAGTCTCTGGAGCAGCAGAAAACAAGCTTGTTCCGTCTTCAACATGACATCCCTTCAAATATTTAAACCTGGCTGTCATGTCCCCTCTTAATCTTCTCTTCTGCAGGCTAAACTTACCCAGCTCCCTAAGCCCCTCCTTGTATGCAACAGTTTCTGGTAGTAGTTTCAAATTTCATTTGCAATTAAAAAACCAAATAGACAAGTGAGCTTCATGCTGCCATGTTCTGGTCCCTGTGACTTGCCTCTGTTGACTCCATCTCCAACCTCAGGTTTAATTTCCTCTGTCTGGGGGTTTTCATTTTCCTATTACGTCTTTAAGAGAAGCCGGCAGCAAAGCGAGCCAGCAGTTCGGCCAGCCGCACAACGGCGTTTCCCTGGAGAAGGCCGAGAGTCCATTTCCCGAGAAATAATGGCATCTCCTGACATCGATCAGGAGCAATTTAATTAATATTTCATGCCTTGCCTGGCACGCTCCCCTCCGCCCCACATTGCAAACAGTCCTTCCCCGTATTTGCTGCAATTAATATTTCATCACCAGGGCCCCAACGAGCCAGTTCAATTCCAGGGTTGCCATGTTGAAAACTGGAAAGGGCTCCTGTGCCTTTAATGGTTGCACAGAAGAGGAAATTGTGTTGCATGTTTAGTAGTTCCTGCTACAATTTCCCCTTTTTTATTCAAGAGACCTTTCAATTTCTGAATCTGGCTACCCCAACCAGGTTGGCAACCTTAGAGATGTAAGGTTGCCATGTTGAAAACTAGAAAGAGCTCCTGTACCTTTGATGGTTGTGCAGAAGAGAGATTTTCAGCAGGTATTGCTTGTTAACTACTTGCCTGACATACAATGCCTGCTGAAATTTCGCTGTACTGCTCAAGAGCCCTCTCCATCTCTGAATCTGGCAACCCTAGCCAATCTTGGAGATATAAGGTTGCCATATTGGAAACTAGACAGGGCTCCTGTGCCTTTGATGTTTGTGTAGAACAGGAAATTGCAGCAGGTGTTGCTTGTTACCTAGCAAGCACCACTTGCTAAAACTCTCTCATCAGCACAACCATTAAAGGCACAGGAGCCCTCTCCATTTCTGAATCTGGCAACCCTAGCCAGGTTGACAACCTTGGAGATATAAGGTTGCCATATTGAAAACTTGGAGAGGGCTCCCGTGCCTTTAATGGTTGTGTAGAAGAGGAAATCGCTTGCTACCTTGTTGCGTGACGAGCAACACTTGCTAAAATTCCCTGCTCGACACAACCGTTAAAGGCACAGGAGCCCTCTTCATTTTTCCACGTGGCAACCCTATTCTCCAAGATTTCCAGCCTGATGAGAGTTGTTGTTTTGTGCCTGCTTCCGATCTATGGTGACCCTAAAACAAACTTGTCACGGGGTTTTCTTTGTGCCTTAAAATGTTTTCGAATTTGTGGCGGCCCTAAAGCAAACCTGCCATCTGTTTTTCTGGGGCTGAGAGTCTGTGATGCACCCAAAGTCACCCAGTAGGTTCCCATGGCTGAGCAGGGAATCCAACCTCCAGGGCTGTAGTCCAAGACTCAAACGACGCCAGACGGGCTCTCTTGATGAGAGTTACCAGACTGAAAGTTGGAGATGGCTCCTCTACCCTTAATGGTTGTGTGGAAGAAGGAATTTCCAGCGTGTGTTGCCGCTCGTGCAACCAAGTGAGAAGCCACACTTTCAACCATTCTTGGTTGCATCAATAGGAGTGTGGTGTCCAGATCAAGGGAGGTAATGGTACCCCTCTATTAGGTAGAAACGCAGGAAGATAAGAAAATACAGTAAACCTTCATGTGTATGTACAAAACTATGATGGAGAAATTGCTTTAAACTTATGTTTTGTATAAAAATGATAAATAAACAAAACAAAACAAATGGGGTTTGCCTTTGCCTTCCTCCGAGGCTGAGAGAATGTGACTTGTCCAAGGTCCCCCACTGACTGAGTGGGGAATCCAAAACCTAGTCTCCAGAAGACTTTAATAAATAAATTATTTGAATATTTAGATAAGTATTTGAATATTAAATCTCAAGTCTTGGGGGTCCCCAGCAACAAATTATTGTGATCTTGGTAGATCACAAGCTGAACATGAGCCAGCAGTGTGACGCAGCAGCCAAGAAAGCCAACACAATTCTCGGTTGCGTCAATAGGAGTATGGTGTCTAGAGTGAGGGAGGTAATGGTACCCCTCTATTCTGCATTGGTCAGGCCTCATCTGGAATAATCCTGTGTCCAGTTCTGGGCACCTCAATTCAAGAAGGATGTCGACAAGCTGGATCGTGTCCTGAGAAGGGTGACCAAAATGGTGGAGGGTCTGGAAGCCATGAAACCCTATAAAGAACGCCTTTGGGAGCTGGGGATGTTTAGTCTGCAGAAGAGAAGGTTAAGAGGGGACATGAGAGCCAAGTTCAATTATTTGAAGGGATGCCATGTTGAAGATGGAGCAGGCTTGTTCTCTGCCGCTCCAGAGACTAGGACAAGGAGCAATGGATTCAAGCTGCAGGAAAGGAGATTCAACTTGAACCTCAGGAAGAACTTCCTGAAGGTCAGAGCTGTCCGGCAGTGGAATCTGGAGTGTGGTGGAGTCTCCTCCTTCTTTGGAGGTTTTTAAGCGGAGGCTGGATGGCCATCTGTTGGGAGTGCTTTGATGGGTGTTCCTGCCTAGCAGGGGGTTGGACTGGATGGCCCCTGGGGTCTCTTCCAGCTCTAGGATTCTATGATGATTCTATGATACTTACATGGGGTTCCCGGTGAAGGAGAGGTTCAGAACCGTGGATTTAAGCCGTACAGCGAGTATCTGACTTGCTCTCTCTCCTCCTCCAGGTAGTCCCGGGTCCAGCCGCCCGCCATCCGGATGTGGGAAGTGAGCGGGGAGCCACCAGCGCCGGGGCCCGTGTGGATGGGGCGAGGATGCGGGTGACGATGCGGCGGGTCCTTCTCGGGGTGGGCTTCGCCATCGCCCTGATGGTGTCGGCCCACCTGGGCCAACAGATGCTGCAGTGCCAGCAGATCCTTGGCCAGGGGGCCCGCCGGGGCGCCCTCATGCGCCCCGAGAACGAGGAGCTGGTCATGCTGGACTCCAACCGGGTGGAGTACCGCTACAGCAAGGAGATGCCCCTCATCTTCATTGGCGGCGTCCCCCGGAGCGGGACCACCCTCATGCGGGCGATGCTGGACGCCCACCCGGAGGTCCGCTGCGGCGAGGAGACCCGGATCATCCCCCGCGTGCTGGCCATGCGCCAAGCCTGGTCTCGATCCGGGCGGGAGAAGATGCGCCTGGACGAGGCCGGAGTCACCGACCAGGTCCTCGACGCCGCCATGCAGGCCTTCATCCTGGAAGTCATCGCCAAACACGGGGAGCCGGCCCGTTATCTTTGTAACAAAGACCCCTTTACCCTCAAATCCTCGATTTATCTTGCCCGTCTCTTCCCAAACTCCAAGTTCATCCTGATGGTGAGGGACGGGCGGGCCTCCGTCCACTCCATGATTACCCGGAAGGTCACCATTGCCGGATTTGACCTCCACAGCTACCGGGACTGCCTGACCAAGTGGAACAAAGCCATCGAGGTGATGTATTCTCAGTGCCTAGAGATCGGCCGGTCGCGGTGCCTCCCGGTTTATTACGAGCAGCTGGTCCTGCACCCAGAGAAGTCCATGCAGGCCATCATGGAGTTCCTCGGCATCGCCTGGAGCGATGCCGTCCTCCACCACGAGGAGCTGATTGGGAAGCCGGGCGGAGTCTCCCTCTCCAAGTGAGTTGCTGTGTTATCTGTTTCACTTAAAGGACGGGGCTCTTGTGCCTTTAATAGTAACGTGCAAGGGAAAAGGGGGCAGGGTTTTGTGCCTTTAATAATAATGTGCAAGAGACAAAAAGGCAGGGCTCTTGGGCCTTTAATAGGAATGTGTAAGGAACAAAGGGACGGGCTCTTGCACCTTCAATAGTAATGTGCAAGCGACAAAAATGCAGGACTTTTGTGCCTTTAATAGTAATGTGGAAGGGACAAAGGGGCAGGACTCTTGTGCCTTTAATAGTAATGTGCAGGAGACAAAAAGGGAGGGCTCTTGTACCTTTAATAGTAATGTGCAAGAGACAAACAGGCAGGGCTCTTGTACCCTTAATAGTAATGTGCAAGGGACAAAAAGGCAGGGCTCTTGTGCTTTTAATAGTAATGTGCAGGACATAAAAAGGGAGGGCTCTTGTACCTTTAATAGTAATGTGCACAGAACAAAAAGGCAGGACTCTTGTGCCTTTAATAGTAATGTGCAAGAGACAAAAAGGGAGGGCTCTTGTACCCTTAATAGTAATGTGCAAGGGACAAAAAGGCAGGGCTCTTGTACCCTTAATAGTAATGTGCAAGGGACAAAAAGGCAGGGCTCTTGGGCCTTTAATAGTTGTGCATAAGGGACAAAAGGATTGAGCTCCTAGACCATTAATGGCTGCGTAGAAGGGATAAAGGGATAGCACTCCTGTACCTTTAATTGCTGTGCAAAAGAGACAACGGGAGAGGGCTTTTGTACCTTTAACAGTGCAGAAGGGACAGGAGAATGGGGTTCGTGTACCTTTAATGTAGTGCCGGAGAGACAAAAGCTTAGGGCTCCTATACCTTTAACGGTTGCACCAAAGAGACAAATGGAGAGGGCTCTTCTGCCTTTAAAACCAGGGTGGAAAATGGCAGGCATACTGCACTGTTAATAAATGTGCAAAAGGGACGAAGGAGTGGGGCTCCTACACCTTTAATAGTTGCAAAGAAGGGAACGGGACTCCTGCACCTTTAATAGTAGTAGTATTTGCACCTTCACTTATTTATCTATTAAAATATTAGTATTTGATATGTTTAATGTTAGAAATTAATGTGGTGGAGAGCCAGGGCTGCTACCCTGGGCTTAGATGGACGGCTAAGAATGAGACTCGGCTCATAAATGCCTTTATTTAATTTTGTAACCTGCTTTTCTCCCGTAGGGAGAAATAATTCGCATACTAATTCCGCTCTTTCTCCTCCGCATTTAGAATCGAGCGATCCACGGATCAGGTGATCAAGCCGGTGAACATCGAAGCCTTGTCGAAATGGCTCGGGCACATCCCGGCCGACGTGGTCCGGGACATGGCCAACATCGCCCCTATGCTGGCCCGGCTGGGCTACGACCCCTACGCCAACCCGCCCAACTACGGGAGCCCCGATCCGCTGGTGCTCAACAACACCCACCGGGTGAGTGTTTGCGGGCTGGGGTCTCGCGCGATAAACGGAAAGACCTCGGAGCAAAAATCTCGTCCTCTTTTCGGCGGGACGGTTCCGTTTAATTCTCTTCCTTCCCACTTTCTCACCTACTTTCAAAGTGTCCCGATTTCTCTTTCTTCCTCCGTCCACTTTCTCCCCTTGTCCTCAGCTTAAACATGTTTAAACCTGGCTCTCGTGTCCCCTCTCAACCTTCTCTTCTGCTGGCTAAACATCCCCAGCTCCCTCAGCCGCTCCTCGCAGGGCTCCACGGCTTCCAGACCCTCCACCATTTTGGTTGCTGTCCTCTGGACACGCTCCAGCCTGTCCATCTCCCTCTTGAAATGAGGTGCCCAGAACTGGACACTGGCTGGATAGCAGTACGTGTGAAAAGGATCTAGGAGTTTTGATAGATCACAAGTTGAACATGAGCCAGCAGTGTGACGCAGCAGCCAAGAAAGCCAACGCGATTCTTGGTTGCATCAGTAGGAGTATGGTGTCTGGAACGAGGGAGGTAATGGGACCACTCTATTCTGCACTGATTAGGCCTCATTTGGAATCCTGTGTCCACTTCTTGGCACCACAATTCAAGAAGGATATGGACAAGCTGGAGGGTGTCCAGGGGAGGGCAACCAAAATGGTGGAGGGCCTGGAAGCCATGAAGCCCTATGAAGAACGGCTGAGGGAGCTGGGGATGTTTAGTCTGCAGAAGAGAAGGTGAAGAGGGGACATGAGAGCCATGTTTAAATATCTGAAGAGATGTCACGTTGAGGAGGGAGCAGGCTTGTTCTCTGCCGCTCCAGTGACCAGGACAAGGAGCAATGGAATCAAACTGCAGGAAAGGAGATTCCACCTGAACCTCAGGAAGAATTTCCTGACCGTCAGAGCTGTCCGGCAGTGGAATATGGAGTGGAGTCTCCTCCTTCTTCGGGGGTTTTTAAGCAGAGGCTGGATGGCCATCTGTCAGGAGGGCTTTGATGGGTGTTCCTGCATAGCAGGGGGCTGGACTGGATGGCCCCTGGGGCCTCTTCCAACTCTATGATTCTATTATTCCAGATGGGATCTGGCCAAAGCAGAACAGAGTGGTACCATTACCTCCCACAGTCTGGACACCATGCTCCTGTTGATGCAACCAAGAATCACGTCGGCTTTCTTGGCTGCCGCATCACACTGCTGGCTCACATTCAGCTTGTTGTGGAACTTTGTCAAAGGCCTTACTCAAATCGATATATGCTACGTCCACAGCATTCCCTTCATCCATCAGGCTTGTAACTCTCCATCAGTGGTTGTATCTAGCGTAGAAGTTGCACCTCCGCATTCTTACCCCTACTCCCACCGGCCACCCGTAGTTGCACAACCTGTTTGTGCCTCCTGGGATTGGCAGCCAGGGCACATGGTCTCCTTGCCCCACCTTAGATACACCTCTGCTCTCCATCCTCCCCAATTTCGCACGGGTAGTCCGGGTTACCGTATTTCCTGCAATATAAAATGCACCCGTGTATAAGATGCACCCCATTTACGTGCCAGCAAATACTATTTGCTGATGTATAAGATACACCGGTGCATAAGACACACCCCATTTTCAAACAGTATTTTTCAAGGGAAAAGTGAGTGTTATACCCCAGCAAATACAGTAATCCTCAGCCTTCCCATGTTTTCTAGCTACTTGTAAAATATTCCAGTTTCCTCCTCTATTCCCCCGTTGTCCTCAGCTGACTTGAGCCAGCAGTGTGACGCGGCAGCCAAGAAAGCCAACATGGGTCTTGGTTGCATCAATAGGAGTATGGTGTCTCAATCGAGGGACGTAATGGTACCCCTCTATTCTGCGTAGGCTAGGCCTCATTTGGAATAATCCTGTGTCCAGTTCTGGGCGCCTCAATTCAAGAAGGATGTCGACAAGCTGGAACGTGTCCAGAGGAGGGCGACCAAAATGGTGGAGGGTCTGGAAGCCATGAAGCCCTCTGAGGAGTGGCTTAGGGAGCTGGGTAAGTTTAGTCTGCAGAAGAGAAGGTGAAGAGGGGACATGAGAGCCATGTTTAAATATTTGAAGGGATGTCATGTTGAAGATGGAGCAAGCCTGTTTTCTGCTCCTCCAGAGACTAGGACACGAAGCAATGGATTCAAGCTACAGGAAAAGAGATTCCACCTGAACCTCAGGAAGAACTTCCTGACGGTCAGAGCTGTCCGGCAATGGAACCTGCTGCCTCCATGGAGTGTGGTGGACTCTCTTCCTTCTTTGGAGGTTTTTAAGCAGAGGCCGGATGGCCATCTCTTGGGAATGCTTTGATGGGGGTTCCTGCATAGCAGGGGGCTGGACTGGATGGCCCCTGGAGTCTCTTCCAACTCTATGATGCTATGACTTTAGCTTGCTGGAAACTGAGTTTAAATTGCAAAAAAATAGTTTGCCATGAATAAATTAATTGCATGGAGAGGGGATGAATCCCAGTCGCTGCTCGTTTGCCTGCCCTCCTTATTGCTATTTTGATCGTACTTTGATGTTGCTTGGCCACACATGGGGTCCAGGTTTTCGTCCATGAAATGTTGGGAGGGTATGGACCAAACATCTGGATTTCCAAGAAATAATCAGGAGTTTCCTTTCTGATGAAATAATGCTCTTTACTCAAAGCAAACTTTGCACAAAAAGCAGAAAACATCCACGTATGGTTTCTGATTTTATCATTTTATTTCCTAAGGATTAAATATAGATTGTATAGATAAGGGTTTTTATTAATAATATTAATGGATTTAGTTACTGGAGTTACTAGTTAATGGAGTTAGCACTGGTCTTATTTTTCTTACCTTTTTGCTCAGATATCACTAATGCTGCTAAAAAAAATCCAGCTAGACAGAAGATGACGAGAGTGAAAGGGCATGAAAATACTTTATTAAAAAAGGAACTTCTTTGCCATAGGCTTCGTTAAGGCTGCATTTATGCATCAGGAGTAAGCCACGTAGCCAAAAACCAGGTCCAGGAATTGGACTGATCTTACTTTTCTTAACTTTTTGCTTCTAATGCTGCTAGAAAGATTGCACCTACATGGAGGAGGAGGAAGAGACAGAAAGGGCATGAAAAGACTTTATGAAAAAAGGAACTTCTTTGCCATAGGCTTTGTTAAGCCTGCATTTAAGCATCAGAAGCTGAGCATAATCCATTCAACTAAAAATTAGGCCCAGGAATTGCACTGATCTTACTTCTCTCAACTGTTTGCTTCTAATGCTGCTAGAAAAATTGCTGCTAGACAGGAGGACGAGGAGACTGAAAGGGTATGGAAAGGCTTTATTTAAAAAAAAAGGAACTTCTTTGCAGTGGGCTCTGTTAAGCCTGCATTTAAGCCTCAGGAGTCGAGCCAAAAATGAGTGCCAGGAATTGTACCGATCGTTCTCTGCCCGGGTCCCGTCCCATCCTTTGGCCTCGGGAACAAAGCCTTCTTTTCCCAGAACAATAGAAGAGCAATTTTTTCCAAACTTCTGGGAACTTTTCCTGCCTGACTCTTGTTCTTTGTTTTCATCCCTAGCTCGGAGCCGGTCCTTAATTGCAGGTCTAATTGTATTGTTTTCAATATGGGTTTGCATCCAAGATGGGTAAATTTGCCTCGTTGTTTGGAGAGGGCAGCGGCGTTACGGGCCTGGATGCTTCTGCCTCTGCGGAGGGAGTGGGAAATAAAAGCATCGCTGTAACCCCACAACGCGATGCCAATACCTCCTTGCCGACCTGGGGAGTTAATTAGCTCAAAGGGGAGGCTTGCGCGAGGGGGGTGACTTAACGAGACTTTTCCTGCCAGTGTTGACAGGCTCACCCGGGGGGGGGGGGGACAAACAGCCGGAGATGCAAAAGTTAGCTAAAAATGTGTTTTTATTGAGGGGAATTCACTCATGCGTGCGCAAAAAATACAAACAAGAGCTGGCTGAAGGAGAAAAGGAGGGGGGGAAATTATGGATAGAAGGCGGAGGGTTTTTTGGGGGGGTTATAATTACCGGTCCAGACGAGTAATAATGAAGATGCCGCGATGTGGCTTAGGCTTGCGTGTCCGAGGACAGCCCAGGTCGGGATTCAGGGCGACATCGTGGGGTCCAGCGTTTTGTCCGGCTGCACCTGGCTTCCCAAAACCAAGGGTTTATATACTCTATTTCCCACCCTGAAGGGGTGCGAGTGCAATTGCTCTCCCAGCCTAGTGGATAATGGGAGTTGCAACACAGGCAACGGGCTATCAACCCACTAACGTTCGCAGTGTTTAGGTGACGAAAGACCCGATGGGTGTTGTAACAGCTGTCCATTGTGGGTGCTACGAGGAAAGAGGAAGGGGACGGGTAACTGTCCATCCGGGTCTTGGGGGGCTTCTCACAATTGCATTCCCTGGGAAATTCCAGCTTCTGCTCAAGCCCATTATCCACAGGAATGGTGTTTATTTGCCTGACAAATGACTCAGTCCTACCTGGAGGGAGTTTTGGGCTGACCTGCCTTTCACAGTCAGAATTTCCCCCCGTCGGTTTGACCTCTCCGTCACCTCTCAGGCTTGATTTTGATATCAGAGCCAATTAATATAGTTGCCAATCCAGTGGGATGCCAATTAGGCATGGTGCCCATCCAAACCATACTGATTTCGGGGACCCCCAAAGCGGAGCTTTATATTGCCTTTCCCCAAATAACAGTTCCCTCCTCCAAGTCCCCAAATTTCTAGCCTTGCACCCAAAATCCTAGTTTGCTGGGTTCTCATTCCCTTAGTATCACTTTTGCCTTTTCTTTGGATGTCTAAATACTCTTCCTAAATACTTAATTAGAGTTTAGATGTACACAATACTCCCTCTCCCTCTCTCTACATATATTTATGTTGTATGCTGTTAATGCTGCTAAAAAATTCCAGATAGACAGAGGACGAGGAGACACTAATGCTGCTAAAAAATTCCAGCTAGCCAGAAGACAAGGGTCTACCTACCTACCTAGCCATCCATCCATCCTCGTCTTCTGTCTAGCTGGAATTTTTTTAACAGCATTAATGATATCTGAGCAAAAAGTTACGAAAAATAAGACCGGTGCTGCCGAGCGCTTTGAAGAAACTTAGATCTGATAACACAGTATATTTAATATTTTATATAATAATACAACTAATGCAATATATATATTACTTGTATGTATATATATATGTGTGTGCGTGTGTATTTTTTATTTATTTTTTTATATATATATATATATATATATATTTGATGTATGTATATACATCAAAAATAAAATACAAAAATTATGAAACAGCAGTATTATTTATAACTATAGAAAGCCAATTCCAAGCATCTTCTTGGAATCAGTACATTTTATGTTACTGTTTCCAAGCATGCTTCAAAAATTTTATCGAATTGTCTGTTCCTGATATTTAACACAAGAAAAAAGGCATTTATTTTACTCTTAAAAAGGCATTTATTGTACTCTTATCGCCATGTATACTTTTTGCTTTTTCATACCTTCTCAAGAGTGATTTATTGCCCCCATGTCTTATTCTACTCTGATTTTTTTTCTCATCAAAATTTACTTAGGGAAACTTTAATTATTCCATTTGTTTTTGGAGAAAGGTATCATTGCAAACCTTACCATCTGTCGAGCACTTGAAGTTACAGAAATGCTAGAAATTTGGGGATTGGAGGAATATTTGGCTTTATTCCTTCATACTGCTCCAACATTTTTCGTGGCTGAAAAATGGGACCACATCAGAGTGTGGTCAAAAAGCCTGTGTGGCCAGGCAGGCAGTAATTCATGAGAAAAAAACACACAAAATTGCTATTTTAAGCAGAGGAATACTGGAATTTTGGTGCTGAGTTTAGGAAAGCCTGAAACAAAAACTTAAAAAAAAAAACCCTGCCCCTTTCTCTCCACTCCCTCCTGCCAGATTAATTTTGCATTTTGGACGCAGTTTGCAGCAGAGGATGAAATTAGAACATTTCAAAATTAGCTGAGAAAACGAGAATTTAAAGGATTGTCCAAGGCCAAATTGGGACAGGCTTTGTGCAAGGCTAGAATTTTTATTTTGCACAGGAAATGCATTCAATTTGTCTGTCTCCGCAGTGGCCACATCCGTGCAGCAAACTTTTGTGTTTGCACGGAGAAATGCCTGCCAGATTTCTTGTGCAATGTGGAAAATCAGCAGAATCTAAAGAACGCTGCAATGTATTTTGGGTGGCACACATGTAGACCTTTGGTGGGTTTGGAGTTTTTTTTTTTTACGATAACTCCCAGCAGCCATATTGATTGGTGTAGGGGATTATGGGACTTCTAATTACCCCCGAATAAAGCCCCTTCCTCACAGAATCACAGAATCGTAGAGCTGGAAGAGACCATGAGGGCCATCCAGTCCAACCCCCTTCGGCCACGCAGGAAGACACCATCAAAGCCCTCCCTTTGGCAGACGGCCATCCAGCCTCTGCTTAAAGGCCTCCAAAGAAGGAGGAGACCCCACCACACGCCGTGGAGGCAGCAGCAGGTTCCACTGCCGGACAGCTCTGACCATCAGGAAGTTCTTCCTCAGGTTCAGGGGGAATCTCCCTTCCTGCAGCTTGAATCCATTGCTCCTTGTCCTGGTCTCTGGAGCAGCAAAAAACAAGCTTGCTCCATCTTCAACATGACATCCTTTCAAATATTTGAACATATCATGTCCCCTCTTAACCTTCTCTTCTGCAGGCTGAACATCCTCAGCTCCCTCAACTGCTCCTCAGAGGGCTTCATGGCTTTCAGACCCTACCATTTTGGTCACTCTCCTCTGGACATGCTCCAGTTCGTCCATATCCTTCTTGAATTGAGCTGCCCAGAGCTGGACACAGGATTATTCCAAATGAAGTCTAACCAAAGCAGAATAGAGTGGTATTATAACTTTCCTCAATCTGGACACCTTGCTCCTATTGATCGAGCCCAGAATCGCCTTGGCCTTTTTAGCTGCTGTGTCACGCTGCTGACTCATGTTCAGCTTGTGGTCCACCAAGACTCCCAGATCCCTTTCACACAGACTGTTGCCCAGCCAGGTCCCTAAGCCTCTCTTCATGGGGCTTCACGGCTTCCAGACCCTGAACCATTTTGTTCATCCTCCTCTGGACACCTTCCAGGTTGTCCCTATCCCTCTCGAAATGAGGCGCCCAGAACTGGACCCAGGATTATTCCAGGTGAGGTCTGACCAAAGCAGAATAGAGGGGTACCATTACCTCCTTTGATCTGGGCATCATACTCCTATTGATGCAACCAAGAATCACATTGGCCATTTTAGGTGCCACATCACACTGCTGGCTCATGTTCAGCTTGTGATCCACCAAGACTCCCAGATCCCTTTCACATGGACTGTTATCCAGCCACGTGTCACCCATCCTATATTTGTGCATTCCATTTTTTCTGCCTAAGTGCAGGACCTTACATTTCTCTCTGCTGAAATTCGTTCGCTTTGGTCCTCCTGCCAATCTAATTTTGCACTTTTAACTCAGTTTTGCATCAGGGGTGGAAAGAGAGAGAAACTGGGACATTTGAAAATTAGCTGGGAAAGTGGGAAGGTGAAGGATTATTTAGGGCCGTCCCCGCCATACTGGGACAGCCTATGCAAGGCTAGAAATTTGGGTAGGAAAAGGATGCTTCATGGCAGGCAAAATTTTTATTTTTCCGGAGCAGTGCCTTCAATTTTTCTGCTATACCCCAGCAACCTTTTGCAATTGCACAAAGAAATGCATGCCAGATTTCTTGTGCAAATGTGGAAAATCAGCAGAGGCCAAAAAAACACTGCAATTTATTTTGGGTGGCACACATGCAGACTTTGCGGGGGGGGGCTCTTTTTGGACTACAACTCCCAGCAGCCACATTGATTGGTGTAGGGGATTATGGGACTTCTAGTTCCAGCCAAAGATACTGTCTTTTCCTGCACCGAACAAATCAGAAGATCCCAAAGGAGTCCTTTGAGCACACCAGTTCCTGACTCTGAGTTTTGCTCTTCTTCATTCGCAGGTTCTGAACGGGGATTTTAAAACGCCGGCCAACCTGAAAGGACACCTTCAGGTGCGCCCTCCCTCTCCCTTCCCCTTCTTCCTTCCTTCGGTTGCCACGGTCTTCCCTTCTCCCTTTTGTTTTCTCCCATCCCCGTCCCAACACGGAGAAAGAAAGGTCTCACTTCGTTCTGCGAGGGGGCCGTGAAGCACTGAAGGAACAAAACACAAGCAGAGAGGAATGTTTCAGATCCTTCTTCCCTTTCTCACCCCTTCCTTCCCTCTTTTATTCCTTTCTTTGCTCCTAACTTGCTTTCCTTCCGTTCTCCTTCATTGTGTCTATCTTCTCTTCTCTCTTTTCCTCCCTCTTCCTTCCACCTCCTTCCTTCCTTCCATCCACCTCCTTCTACCCTCTCCTTCCTTCCTTCCTTCCTTCCTTCCTTCCTTCCTTCCTTCCTTCCTTCCTTCCTTCCTTTCCTTCCTAATCCTTCCAACTCCCTTCCTTTCTTCCACCTTCTCCTTCCTTCCTTCCACCTCCTTCCTTTCTTCTTCCTTCTACCCTCTCTCGCCTGCCTGCCTGCCTGCCTGCCTTCCTTCTTCTTTCCTCCTCCTTCCTTCCACCACCTTCCTTCCGTCCTGCCTTCCTTCGTTCCTCCTCCTTCCTTCCTTCCACCCTCTCCTTCCTTTCTTCCTTTCTTCCTTTCTTCCTTCCTTCCTTCCTTCCTTCCTTCCTTCCTTCCTTCCTTCCTTCCTTCCTTCCTTCTACCCTCCTCTTCCTTCCTTCCTTCCTTCCTTCCTTCCCTCCTTCCTTCCTTCCTTCCTTCCACCCTTCTCTTCCGTCTTTCCTTCCGTCTTTCCTTCCGTCTTTCCTTCCTTCCTCTATCTATCCTTCTTTACTCCCTTCCTCCCTCCCTTCCTCCTCCTTCCTTCCAACTCCCTTCCTTCCTTCCTCCTTCCTTCCTTCCACCCTCTCCTTCCTTTCTTCCTTCTACCCTCCTCTCCCATCCTTCCTTCCTTCCAACTCCCTTCCTTTCTTCCTTCCACCCTCTCCTTCCTTCCACCCTCCTTCCTTCCTTCCTTCCTTCCTTCCTTCCTTCCTTCCTTCCTTCCTTCCTTCCACCCTTCTCTTCCGTCCTTTCTCCCTTCCTCCTCCTCCCTTCCAACTCCCTCCCTCCCTCCCTCCCTTTTCTGCTTCCTTCCAAATCCTTCCAACTCCCTTCCTTCCTTCCACCCTCTCCTTCCTTCCTTCTTCCTTCTACCCTCTCCTTCCTTCTTCCTTCCTTCCACCTCCTTCCTTCCTTCCACTCTCTTCTTCTTTCCTTCCTTCTACCCTCTTCTTCCTTCCTCCTTCCTTCCAACTCCCTCCCTCCTCTTCCATCCTTCCTTCCTTCCTCCTCCTTCCTTCCAACTCCCTTCCTTCCTTCCTTCCTTCTACCCTCTCCTTCCTTTCTTCCTTCTACCCTCCTCTTCCGTCCTTCCTTCCTTCCAACTCCTTCCAACTTCCTTTCTTCCTTCCACCTCTTTCCTTTCACCTCCTTCCTTCCTTCCTTCCTTATGGGCTAATTATCGAAAACCGTATTGCTAGCGGAAACCTCAGTGGCCATCAAGTCCAATATCACTTTAAGGATTTTTATGATTTCATATCCTTTTAATGTTTTTTAACTGTTTTAATTGTTTTCAATGTGTTTAATGCGTTTTAATGTGTGCTTATTGTTGGAAGCCGCCTTGAGTCCCAATTCCAAGGGAAAAGTGGCCTACAAATACAATTAAATAAATAAACAAACTCCTTATTAGGTCAGAAACCTAACAGCCTGTTATATAAAGCCCAGATAAAACATTTTGTCAAGATTTATTTTGTCCCTTCCTGGCCCTATATGGGAAAGTAGAACTTTGTAAGAAAAAAAAAACACACACAAATAAGTTACTAATTTTCCCATGTTCTGGTTTCTTTGCAGGGTACTCAAAATACTACTGCTTTTCATTGATAAATCTCATGATTTCCAGGTGAGCATGGGTGCAGATTTTGGGAGAGAGCTGGGGGTCACTTCCTTTCATTTTCCTTGACGTCCATGCAAAGCTGGAACAAAATCTTATTAATGCATACTTTCCAACAATTCACAGATGAAAACTGGGACAGGCATGTAGCCAAGCAACATCAAAGGGTGTTTGAGATGGGAAAAATTATTAATTGGGATTAAAAACGAGCTAGGAGAGACTGCAGCAATTTGCTTTCGTGTGCAAAAGGCACGATCCAGCCCTCTCCAATCCTCCCCTGCTAAATTAATTGATTGCAAACTACTTAACTAAATTTGCAGCAACTGGATTATGCTGAGGACAAAATGGGGAGGCAGGAGGAGGAGAGAGAAACTGGGACCTTTGAAAAAATCATTTAATAAAGGGAGAAGACAGAGGAGTAATCAGCACTTTCCCTTCCAAATCTGGGCCGTAGGAGGGCATGAACTGTTAAAGCCCTGAAATTTGCAAAATAGCACACGGTGCCAAACATTTCACAGATAAAAACTGTGTGTCCGAGCGATATCTGAGCGCGGTCAAAATTGTAAAAGTTATTTAAACCCCTCTAAACCACAGAAAAGATACAGGACTTTAAATAATAAATGTTGGAGATGTCATGAAGCAGATGGGGCATTTTTTCACATGTGGTGGAACTGTCCATATGCTAAATCTATTTGGCAGATAATTTTGTATATGATAACTTCAGCCAAGATTATATATGCGAGGTACGGGAAGACCGACAGAGTTCAATTGATCGGAAAGAAAGGGACATTTTAACTAGAATGTTGAAAGAACAATCCATAGACGATTGTGAGGCTGAATGGACCCCATTTTTGTTATATTTGCAAAAGAGCATTAGTTAGTACACATATACATTTAAAACATTTAAATAGTTCTTCACAGAGAATGTAAGCATCTTATATGTACCTGCCATATAATTTGAATATTATTGCTAAAGGTTTGCTGAGAGATGTTGGATAGATTGCTGAGATACTGTAGAGTGTTAAGAAATAGAATTTGTATATTGGCAGAATACAGTAATAAGTTTTGATAAAGGTTCAAGTTGGTGTCGATGTGGAAATAGAGGTCTCATCTTTTATTTTATGCTTTGAATCAAACCCATCAAAAGAAAGTTAGAAGTACATTTTTGTACGGGTTAATTGTAAAAGGAGGGTTATGCATAATAATGATTGATTTGTATCTGTATACTATAGATCACAAGATGGCTGGAATATTGAGGGAGAAGACATTAAATCTCTATTTATAATGTTTAGATCTAAATGTGAATTTGATCATACAACTTTTTCTTGTTGTTATCTTGTTCCATGTATTCGTTCAATATGAGATTATCGGATCTTGTTTGGAAAAATCTGCAATAAACCTAGTTTTAAAAATTGCAAAAGTTATTAATAATAAGAGGCTGCAGCCATTTGCTTTTGCCCAAGCCAAGCAAGATTTCACCCACTTCCTTCCTCCTTTGAATGCAAACTCCTTTTGCACTTTGAAGTCACTTTGCAGCGATCAAAGATAGCCGAGGAGATAGAAACTGGGACATTTTAAAAAGCAGCTGAAAAATGTGGGAAAGCAAAGAATTAACCAGAACCAAAACAGGATAGTTGGAAGTTGTGTAAGTAAAGGAACAGAAACAGATGCAATTAAATCAGCAACAATTTCTAATTTTCTTCCTCTTTTTCTTCTTTCTAGACGCAAACAGCTTCCTGTTTCACTCTTTGGAAAATAAAGAAGAGGACAAGTTTGCTGGCAACATCTGCAAACTGTGGAAATCTGTTATCCAAGCATATTGCTTGCTGACTCGTTTTGCAAAAATCAAGTGCTCTCCATCTTTCCGTTCGTTCGATTCCCTTTTGCATTCATTTGCCAAATAGGGATTATTTCCCAAAATTGCAAGGACAAGAAATCAGACCATTTTTTTTTATGTTCTTCTGTGGTTTAAAAAAAAATGACTGTGAAGGAAACAAAAAAAAAAGGGAAATTGTAAAGTGTATCTGAGAACATTTTAGGTGGACATTTATAAAAAGAAAGGGAAAAAAAATAAAGCCACTGTTTATAAAAGTGTCTTAATTTTTGATTTGCAGACCTCAAAATAGCTCCATTGCCATAATTTTGTTAGATTGCTATTGTCTCACCAAGTTGACAATCCCAAACCTCCTTTAGATCTTCCTTATTTGTAAGTTTCAAAAAAAGAAAAAAAAAGGGAAAATAGATTTATTTATTAATTCTTAAATAAATATACAAGGTTATCTCCTTCTCAGCTTGCATTGTGCTATTCCCTTTGTTTTGATGTTTGAAAAAAAAATTGCAAAGACTGAGTAATGTGTCATAACCATGCACCACTTTGCTAAAATTGCTTGCCATGTACTGCATAACCCACACTCCACAAAAATTGACAGCATATTATTTTTGTGGAAAAATATGGGGAGCACAGCACAATAAAAGTTGCCAAAACTGAAGGGTGTGTACAACATGCATCGTTTATAGGTCATCCGTACCTGGGCCCAGGGCTATTCAACATCTCCATCAATGACTTGGATGAAGGAGTGGAGGGCACGCTGATCAAATTTGCAGATGATACCAAATTGGGAGGGGTTGCTGACACACCAGAGGACAGGATCAGAATTCAAAATGACCTTGACAGATTGGGGAGCTGGGCCAAAGCTCACAAAATGAATTTCAAGAGAGAAATGTAAGGTCTGACACTTGGGCAGAAAAAATGGAAGGCACAAATATAGGATGGGGGACACGTGACTTGGAAACAGTCCGTGTGAAGGGGATTTGGGAGTCTTGGTGGAGCACAAGCTGAACATGAACCAGCAGTGTGATGCGGCAGCAAAAAAGGCCAATGCGATCCTTGGTTGCATTAATAGGAGTATGGTGTCCAGATCAAGGGAGGTAATGGTATCACTATTCTGCTTTGTTCAGACTTCACCTGGAATAATCCTGGGTCCAGTTCTGGGCACCTCATTTCAAGAAGGATATGGACAAGCTGGAATGTGTCCAGAGGAGGGTGACCAAAATGGTGGAGGATCTGGAAGCCATGAAGCCCCCTGAGGAGCGGATTAGGGAGCTGGAGATGTTTAGTCTGCAGAAAGGGGACATGATAGCCATCTTTAAATATCTGAAGGGATGTCATGTTGAAGACGGAGCAAGCTTCTTTTCTGCTGCTCCAGAGACTAGGACACAGAGCAATGGATTCAAGCTACAGAGAAGAAGAAGAGAAGGTTAAGAGGGGACATGGTAGCCATGTTTAAATATTTTGAACAGACGTTATGTCAAGGGGGGAGTGGGCTTGTTCTCCGCTACTCCAGAAACTAGGAGAAGGAACAATGGATTCAAGCTGCAGGAAAGGAGATTCCACCTGAACCTCAGGAAGAACTTCCCGATGGTCAGAGCCGTCCAGCAGTGGAATATGAAGCGTGGTGGAGTCTCCTTCCTCCTTGGAGGCTTTTACACCGAGGCTGGGTGGCCATCTGTCAAAGGGAGAGCTTCAATGTGTGTTCCTGCATGGCAGAAGAGGGTTGGACTAGATGACCTTTGGGGTCTCTCCCAAATCTAATACGAGTTTGGGTGCAATAAAACATTTGTTGGTCAAAGCCATAAATCCCTTCATGTGTCTATCCCCCCTTTTCTCTTCCCAGCTTCCACAAACTCTCACATCCTTGAACAAGGAGATCTCCCCTGTCTCAACACCACTCTGTTCCAAAGTCTTGTTTTCCAGCCTTTTCCTGCTCTTCCCTAACGTGAAATGTTGCAGCAAGCAGCCTTTTGATTGCAATGGAGCAGCAATTAGCAGTGGTTAAGCCTGACAGATGGTAGCCCCATGTTAACAATAGTTACATAGAATCATAGAGTTAGGAGACACCCCTAGGGGACATCCAGTCCACCCTCCTTCTGCCACGCAGGGAGACACCATCAAGGCCTTCCCTTCGACAGAGGGACATCCAGCCTCTTTAAAAACTCCAAAGAAGAAGGAGACATTCACAGGCAGCGTATTCCACTGTTGAACTGCTCTGACCATCAGGAAGTTCTCCCTGATGTTTAGGTGAAATCTCTTTTCCCGTCATTTGAATCCATTGCTCCGTGTCCTAGTCTCTGGAGTAGCAGAAAAGAAGCTTGCTCCGTCTTCAACATGACACCCCTTCAGATATTTAAAGATGGCTATCATGTCCCCTCTTGACCTTCTCTTCTGCAGATTAAACATCTCCAGCTCCCTAAGCCACTCCTGAGGAGGCTTCATGGCTTCCAGACCCTCCACCATTTTGGACGCCCTCCTCTGGACACGTTCTAGTTTGTCCCTATCCTTCCTGAACTGTGGTGCCCAGAACTGGACAGAGGAATCCAGGTGAGGTCTAACCAAAGCAGAATAAATAGCATTACTTCCCTTGATCTCGACGCTTTACTCCTGTTGATACAGCCCAGAATCTGTCCTTTCCTCTTGTCTGGAGGTGATCCCAGTGAACATGGAGAATTCACACTCTGGTCTTCCATCTTGTGATGATTACCCCTTAAAAAAAAGGTAGACTTGGGGCCAGAGACCTGGCAACCCTAAACTAAGCCCAACCTTCTCTCTTGATTCTCCATTGATCTGGAATGCCCAGAACCAGCTGGGATTCAAGTGGCTTTTAGAAGCTTTGGGAAAGCAATCAAATATTAATTGCACAAAATTATTGAACAGAATTTAAGTTGTTGTTGGTCCAAAACTCCTGCCAGTAAAGCATAGATTGTGAAACCGGTGGTAATAATCATAATCCCAGAAGGCCCAGCCAACCACTACCTTTTTGATTCTCCATTGTGCTAGCAGACCTGCAATGAACCTGGATTTAAGTGGCCTGTCAGCTTTGGAGAGGTGATCAAATATTAATTGCAGAAAATAAAAGAGAGAGGTTGTTTGCAACGGGGCGGAGGGGACCGTGCTAGGCAAGACATCAAAGATTCATTAACTCGCTGCCAATAGGTCAAGAAAAGTCGTTCATACACTGAAAATGGATGCTCAGCCTTGCCTTGGGAAAAGCAATGGCAGGTTGGATCGTTTTGCTGTCAGTTTCTCTTTAAAAGCAGCCAGGAGCGAAGTCCAGGGCTGGGTGGACAAGGTCAGGGACAAGCCACAAGGTCAATTGGATTATTATCATTATTATTATTTCTATGTTTGCAGATGGACAGATGGGCCTTGGAGATATGAAGAAGGACACGGTGCTTCTCTGGCCAATTCTCCTCCCCTCCGTTCTTGCTTTTTTTCTCAGCTGTCTTCCTAAGTTCAGTTTAAGTGGCATTTAAAACATGGGGACCCTTATAGGGAGATCATTTAGGCCAGTGTTCCCAGCTCTGGCTGGCAGCCACCATGGCTCTCCATCAGGATTTGAGGCCAGGATTCTTCGCTTAGCTCTGCTTGGAGATAGCTGGGGGCCTTCTGCATCAGAACAGGGGAAGCTGACCTTCTACTCTGGAAAGGAGACCTTTAGAGGCCCACCTAAGCCCAGTGCTGCCAGTTCTGACTGGCAGCAACGACGGCTCTGCAGGTTCCCCGGGTGGAGATGCCGCAGGGGGTTGAATCCAGGACCTTCTGTTGAGGAACAGGAAGAAAGAACTAAATGCACAGACCTAGGATGGGTGACACCTGGCTTGACCACAGTCCATGTGAAAGGGATCTAGGAGTCTTAGTGGACCCCAAGCTGAACATGAGCCAGCAATGTGATGCGGCAGCTAAAAAAGCCAATAAAATCCTAGGTTACATCAATAGGAGCAGAGTGTTGAGATCAAGGGAAGTAATAATACCTCTTTATTCTGCTTTGGTCAGACCTCACCTGGAATCCTGTGTCCAGGTCTGATCACCACAGTTCAGGAAGGATAGGGACAAGCTGGAACGTGTCCCAAGGAGGGCGGCCAAAATGGTGGAGGGTCTGGAAGCCATGAAGCCCTCTGATGAGCAGTTTAGGGAGCTGGGTATGTTTAGCTTGAGGAAAAGAAGGCTAAGATGGGACTGGAATAGCCAGGTTTAAATATTTGAAAGGATGTCATGTTGAAGATGGAGCAAGCTTGTTTTCTGCTGCTCCAGAGACTAGGAGATGGAGCAATGGATTCAAATTCTGGAAAAAAAGTGCCAAGATGGTGAGAGGCTTGGAAGTCGTCAGCACGCACGCGTAGCTGAGGAAGCAAGCTTCTCCTCGGCTGACAGTCGACGACCGTGGCGGAGGCACTCGCGCAGAAATGTTCAGGTGAATGAACCTGCTGGGAATTGTGGTCCTCAGCCTGCACGTATGCACAGGTGACGGAGCTCGAGGTATTCCTGGCTGGAGTGTGGCAGTCAGTTCAGAACCTGTGCGGAGAGAGCAAGGGTGCTGCACATGCGTGGAAGGGGACATGTGATCATGGTCGCAGGGCAAGAGCCTGCCAGGAGTTGTAGTTCCTACAAAGCCTTTCATCCCCCAGCCTTAGAGGTCATGGGAGTTACAGTCTCCCCAAAAGTCCCGATTTTTTTTTTTTAAGACAAGCAGAAAGGCTACCAAGGGCAGGGGAAAGGTTGAAGCTTTTGGACTACAAATCCCAGAAGCCTCACCAACCCCTTCTGAGCCCAGAGCTAAAAGGGATGCTAGGAGTTATAGTTCCCAGTCCCACATAATGGTAATCCCTTTATTCAGCTGAGATGGGAAAACTGCACCAGCATTTGGAAAAAGTTAGGTTTCACTGGACTACAATTGCTATAATCCCCTGGTGATAGGAGGTTCTGGGAACTGCAGTCCAAAATAAGTTAGTATCCTCCTTTGCAGCCAAGCAGTGGGCACGAGAGTGTGGAAAAGGTTAATTTAAATGAGATGGATGCCAAGATGGATGCTGGGAGTTATAGTTCCAAGGGTTAAACTCAAGGGAAGGAACCACAAAGCCCATTCTTCAAACCAGAGATGCAATGTGGGCTAGTGGTTGGAGCCTTGGATACCCCACCCACTTCAAAGACCAGGGTTCGAATCCCCATTCCGCCATGCAAACCCACCAGGTGATCTTGGGCAAGTGACACTCTCTCAGCCTCAGAGGAAGGTGGAGGCAAAGAAAACCCCCCTGAACAAATCTTGCAAAAAGAACCCCATGAACTTAGGGTCCCCTCCACTACCCCCTAGTCGGTGTCTCCTTTCCTCTCCCTCCGTCCCTTCTGCTAGCAAAGCTGTCCATGGGGCTAGAAAGATGGCCGTGGGGAGGCCATGCTGGCCGGGAGGAGACGGAGTGATAGTGGACATTGCTAATTGGCAGAGGGGCCGAGAAGCCCTCTTAATGAACTGCAAAGATATTTATCCGGCCTCCAGCAAGAGCCCCTGATGGACAAGCGGGAGAATTTGTTGTTCTCGTCGGCCTTGAAGTCCTTTCTGACTTATGGCGACCACAACAGAGGGTTTTCCGGGGCTGAGAGCGTGTGACACAGCCCAAGGTCACCCAATGGGCTTGTTGAGCAAAGCAGAGTCAGGGTCAAATATCTCCTGGGTCAAATACTCCAAATATATAGGGATATCCTGACTAGACTGGATTCAAGAAAAGGCTTTTATTTTCTTCAAGTGGATTAAGACAACCTTGTCTGGCTTTTCATCCCAAAAGCACCCAGTCTCATGCCAGTGGGGTGGCGGATCCATTCCAGGTTCCCCCCCAAAAAAACTTTTGGGGGGTGAGTTTGGATGGCCCTGTAAGCAGTAAAAGAAGAGAGATAAATTAGACAGTGCTTCCTATTTTCTTCTGTGGTCTCCTCTGCAGGGCTGTTGGGAGATCCATCATCCAGGACGGTTCAATTCATGGAGGGTCTTGCCTGCTTAAATGCCCAAGCCAAAAAAACCTCTCTGTTTCTTTGTATTTGCTCAGCTAAAGTTCCTCCATTTTGAATTCCAATCAGCTTTAAAGGTGAGTCGTGTTGCTTGCCTCTGTCCTGTTTAAAATCATGCTGACACATTTTACATATTTTATTTTAGCCTTGCCTTTTTGTATATCTTTTATTGATTTCATTGATCGTCTTAATTTACAACCCGCCTTTCTCTGAATAATGGCACTTAAGGTGACTTACAACATACTTCAAAACAATACAGATTAAAAGTTAACAGGCACCGGCATATTCCACTGCCAAAGTTGTAAGGAAGTCCTGCCTGTTTAACTAGCAAAGAAAAAAGATGGGGAATTATATCTTTATGGAAGGAATATAAGAATGATAAATGAAAGGTTACGTATCTTGTTAAAATCAACAAAATCATCAGAAGATATTATTATATTTAATAACTGTGGCAAGGTTGACATATGCGTAACACTGGAATGAAAAGAAATATATTGGTATATAAAAATGGAAGTTAAAAGTTCAGGATATGATAGAGATGGAAAAATTAGCATTTTTTTGAAGAATAAATCTATCCAGAACTTTGAGAAAGACTGGAAAGGAGTATTGGATTGGGTAAGGATATAAATGTATAAGAAATCAAAGAAGAAATAATATAATTGTTCTTCTCTCTGGAAGATAGAAATTATGTTTGTATGGAATGGAAATAAGCAATTTCAACTGGAAGATTTAAGCATGGAAGTGTGTGTGGGAGTGTTATTTTCGAGATTAAACTTTTAATAAAAATCACTACAAAAAAAATAAAATCAACAAAATCAGCAACAGAGAAATACTTACAGAATGAATTCCCTTTTTTCTTTATGGATTCCTACCTTCAATAAAAAAGGAAAATTGAAGACTGCATTATAACGTACTATAATTTCCTTTATTTTCTTTTTCCTACGTGCAAAAAAATGTTGTATTATATATAACACATAACACATGAGTTTGGTCCTGGAATACAATATATTCCTTTATTTTCTTTTTCCTAAGTTCAAAAAAATGTTGTATTATGTGTAACTTCGTTTGGACCTTGAATACAATTTTTTTTTCTAAAAAACCCCACAAAATTCCTTTGAAAAGGGTTTGGAAGTAATACAGAGCAAGCAGTGCATGACACTTTGGCCCACTAAGTAACATCAAAAGAAAAAAAGTAGACATCTCTTCGCAAGGAGTTAAGAAAAGGCAAGGTTGTTTTTTTTTTTGCACAGCAGAAATAGGTCAGCACCTTGTAGAGGCCCAAAGTGAGGCAAAATACATATTTCCTTGCACTCACCTTATATATACACGAAACAGGCAGGTGTCCTAATAATTCAGAAAACAATTAAGACTTAGTTCAAAGCACATCCTCTCTGCTGGCCTGCCTGATTAAAGGGGCTGCTGATGTTTTTCCACTTCCAAGCCCCACTCTAAGCCAATTCCTTGCAGTAGTTTCCAAAGTATTGTTACTTCACTGGAAAAACCCTATCCTGCGGTCTACAATTTTTATATTAAACATGATTCCGTGTGCCTCAGAGGTCGCCCGGACGAGCACGTAGGCAGTCATGGTGGAATGGCCGAAAACCAGGTCAGGTCAGTAAAATCCCCTGTCACGTAGCCCCAGGAGACCTCAAGGTGTGTAAGCCCACCATAAACAACGGGTCCTCAGCCCCGAGAAGCCGACTTGAGAGGATTAGCGTGTCTGCCCCAAGTTGAGCAAATATCCTATCAGGCGAGGACCATTTACATGGAGTCACACCACAACCCAGTGCAGCCGAAGATCCTGAGACTTTGGCAACACCTTGTGATCCCATCACACAAAGGAAGCTACCATGGTGGAGCTTCATTATCGCTCCAACATCCATTGTTCTCCCTGGGAAAGAATTAGCCTTCCAGGTACTTTTTCCCCTACAAATAGTCCCGGATTTTGAGTGCTTCTTTGGATCACTCCCGGTCATCCCAGCAGACCGTTTCTCCGTCTTTTGAGTAATCCCCTCAGCCCTCTCCATGCTGAGCTCCACTTCTCCGCTGTCTTCCCAGACCAAGGACTTCAGGAAAAGGTGCAGTATTACCCCAGATGCAACCCCTTCCATACTCGCTATCCAATTTCCTCTCTTTTGCTTCTTAATAGGTCTTGAGTCAGTGTGTGAGTGATTGCACTGCAGCGTGAGACATTCATTCAACAAAATCATTTATTGGACACTTGCGTTTGGTTTTTGGCTTGGCCTGACCCCGTAAAAACTGGGTAAAAAGACCCCACTAGGTTACCCTGCCTCTTGCATGGCTATTGCTCGTGCTCTGGCTAGTCTCCATTCCCCATCACGCAGAGCACATTGAGGTGTCCCCCAAGGGACCCCAGAAATCAGGGTAACAGTACCGTATTTACTGGTACTTCAGAAGGCATTTTTTTAAGGAAAAAAGTGCAACATATACTCCAGCAAATACAAGACAGCATACAGTTCTTGAGCAAAATGGGGCACACAAGCAGGACTCATTTTCTAGCTTTTTTTTTTACCGGGAGGTTCTGTCCCAGTCGGTTCCCAGCCGGCAAGACTCTCTTCATCAGAAGTCTCTTCTCGCTCTCGTCTTTTGGATTTACTGAGGCCGGAGGGCCCTGGGCGTGGATCTTCTGCTCGTCCAAGTCCTGGTCATGAAGGAAACACAACATGGAAGAAAATCTTACAAGATCGTTCAAATTCTTTGTAGCACAAGTGGCAAATACAATACAATGGTTTGACAAGAAGGAAATGCCCTTTCGCCAATGGGCTTTCCTAAATTAGTTGTTATCAGTGCGCAAACTTCCTCCCAAATAAACAAGGAGTCAAAAGGGGAAAAAGCAAAGTCACAGGGCACCATCTGAAGACTTTCAGTCCCAAGGGTCAGGGGAAAACAATGACTTGTGACAACTAAGTTTTCTACTGTCCATTTCCATCTTTAATAAGTGACTGCCTAAGCTCCCCATCAGAGGCGGGGGGAGAAGAACTCATTCAGAGTTTTAGGGGCTTACAAGGTCGGCTGGCAGCTGCTGTGACTTGCTTTATTAAAGGGAGTGTTTTGCTCCCCTCGCAACCCTGTTAATTTTTAATTTGTCATTAAGGCCTAGAACAGGGTTCAGAAAACTAGCATTCTAACTTACTGGTCTACGACTCTCATCATCCCCCAAATACTGGCTATGCTTGTAGGAGTGATTAGCACAGCCAACAACAACATCGTGGGGGTTGACACCTCTCCCCAGATAACGCAAGACCCAGCATTTCTCAGCCTCATTTATGCTTGCTAGGGCTGCTGGCTCTTGCACTCCAACAACCTCAGGAGGGCTGCCTCACTTTGAGCTCGGAAAACTCAAAAATTGTGCGTGCTTCAAGTTAGCTGTGGCACCTGCTAGACGATAGTCTCTTTAAGCCTATGGGCCTTTCTGCACTAGGCTGTTATAGTGCTATTATTCCATTTTCAACATCCGATGGAATCTTAGGCTTTGCAGTTTAAGGAGGGGCCTTTAGATTTTTCAGTAAACTTATAAACCCCGAACTCCACAGGATGTTGAAAGTAGAATAACAGCACTATAACAGTGTAGTGCGGAAAGGCCCTAGGTCTTTTTGTCTCTGCTTCAGCAAAATATTTGAAGGGATGTCATGTCAAGGAGGGAGCATGCTTGTTCTCTACTGCTCCAGAGACTAGGACAAGGAGCAATGGATTCAAGCTGCAGGAAAGGAGATTCCAGCTGAACTTCAGGAGGAATTTCCTGATGGTCAGAACTGTCCGGCAGTGGAATCTGCTGCCTCCGTGGAGTGTGGTGGAGTCTCCTCCTTCTTTGGAGGTTTTTCAGCAGAGGCTGGATGGCCATCTGTTGGGAGTGCTTTGATGGGTGCTCCTGCATAGCAGGGGGTTGGACCTGGGGTTTCTTCCAACTCTATGATTCTATGAAACCATGCTAGAAATATCAACAGAGTCTTTTCTTGCCCTCCTCTCTTCTCCACTCAGCGTCTGCTTCTTGTACCAGCACCAGCCTCATGAAGTGATGTGGAGACCTCAAAGGTTGTTGCAAAATCTATGAGTGACTCTCACACTTGCCAGATACTGGAATCCTTCTTATGGACCAACAGCTTATTGGCTTTTACTTTTATTTTTATTATTTTATTATCTTGCCTTACGCAAAAGCACTCAGGCTTTGTGTGCTTTCAACTCTAATAAGAGCCACTCATATTTTTATTTTTATTATTTTATTATTTTGCCTTACGCAAAAGTTCTCAGGCTTCGTTTGCTTTCAACTCTAGCCACCCAGTCTGAAAGAATTTTAGGCAAACTTACCTCCCCCTGGAGCTTCCTGCGTTGATGAGAAGGGGTTTCTGAATGTTTCCATCGGTTTTTCAGCCTCCACTGCAATCATCCACCTTCTCCTCCAAAGCACCAATCTTCTCCTGCCGGGGGTCACTCTTGTATTTCCACAACTCAAACAACTCTCCCCGCACTTCTTGCTCCAGCTTCCTCCGTCGAGCCCCCCTCGTGGAATCGTTTTCTCCACAGAGCTGGCAGCTGCTTGTCCGGGGAGTTCGGCCACTTACTCTGCAAAGAGGCCACCTTTCAACCTCCAATCTTTCTCTCTCTCCCCAGTTCTTTGGTGGGAATATTCTGACGGGCAGTCTTCAAGGAAAGCACTTCCCTCCCCTTAAGCATCTGGTTCCGCGCCTTCTCCCAAAATGCCTTCACTTTCAAATCAAATTTCAATATGACCTTGACAGATTGGAGAGCTGGACCAAAGCTAACAAAATGAATTTCAACAGGGAGAAAGGAAAGGTCTTGCACTTAGGCAGGAAAAATGGAATGCACAAATATAGGGTGGGGGACATGTGGCTGGATAACAGTCTGCGTGAAAGGGATCTAGGAGTCTAGGTGGGCCACAAGCGGAACATGAGCCAGCAGTGTGATGCGGCAGCCAAGAAAGCCAACGCGATTCTTGGTTGCATCAATAGGAGTATGGTGTCCAGATCAAGGAGGTAATGGTACCACTCTATTCTGCATTGGTCAGACCTCATTTGCAATACTGTGTCCAGTTCTGGGCATCTCAATTCAAGAAGGATATGGACAAGATGTAAGGTGTCCAGAGGAGGGCGACCAAAATGGTGGAGGGTCTGGAAGCCATGAACGTCTGTGAGGAACACCTTAGGGAGCTGGGCATGTTCAGTCTGTAGAAGAGAAGGTTAAGAGGGGAGATGATAGCCGTGTTTAAATATTTGGAGGGATGCCATGTTGAAGATGGAGCAAGCTTGTTTTCTGCTGCTCCAGAGAACAAGACAAGGAGCAATGGATTCAAGTCGCAGGAAGGGAGATTCCACTTGAACCTCAGGAATAGCTTCCTGACGGTCAGATCAGTTTGGGGGCGGAATCTGCTGGAGTGTGGTGGAGTCTCCTCCTTTTTTGGAAGCTTTTAAGCAGAGGCTGGGTGGCCATCTGTCTGGAATGCTTGGATGGCGTCTTCCTGCCTGGCAGAAGGGGGTTGGACTGGATGGCCCCTGGAGTCTCCTCCAACTCTAGGATTCTATTATTCTTTTTTGGGGAGCAAAACCGGACGGTAAATAACGCGGCCGACATGTTATTCGGTCGGCCGGTCAGGCAGCGCCTCCTGAGCCGGGCAGTCCTCCTCCTTCAGCAGCTTCCCCCACGGCGGCCATTTTCTGGCCCAGAAGAGAGGCCCGGCCCCTCCTCGCCCACCTCCGCCATTCCTCAAACCTCCCTTCTCCGCCGCCATTTCGTCCTCCCTGCCGCCACAGCCCGGCTTCCGCCGCTGACTCCTCCCCTTCCGGCCGCCGTCAGCCGCCTCGCGTAGGCCTTTTTTTAATCGGGCTCCCTCCTCGCGCTCCCTGACCGGAAGTGCCTTTTGCGCAGGCGCCGTTAATCCAAGGCTCCAGGAAGGAGTCGGTGTTAAAGGCGAGAGGGGACCAATTTTCCCCCCCTCAGAAGAAGAAGAAAAAGCTGATTAGGAGGGGGTAAGGAAAGGGAGGGGGGGTCGAGTTGCCATGGCAGCCGTGGGTGCGGGAGGGGGCATGTATTGGGGGAGGAGGTCGCCATGGCAACCGTGGGTGCGGGAGGGGGAATGTATCGTGGGGGGAGGAGGAGGTCGCCATGGCAACCGAAGCCCTCCCCAAAAAGAAGGGGGGGATAAAGAGGGGCTGGTGGAAAATTGGGGGTCTCCCGAGGGGGGGGGAGTGTCAGGTTTTAACTCTACTACTTTTATTTATTATTATAAATATTATTAATTAATTATTAATAATTTTCGTAATAATAAATAAATAAGTATATTTGTTATATTAATAACGTAGTATACCTAATAGAAATAATAGTATAAATTCCCCCATAGTGGGACCCGAAGCAGCTTCCAAGGATCAATTAGAAACATTGAAAAGACATTTAAGACAATTAAAAACATGTAAAATGATTAAAAAACCCTAAAACGAGGTTCAACTTTGAAAACAAATAAATAAATAAAGCTCGCCAGCTCACGTAAAATAATAATAATAATAGTAAATGTTCTTATAATCATCATTGATACTATCGTGAGAAGAAGAGGGTTGTTTTTTTTTAAAATATGTGTGGAGGGAGGGGAGTCGGGTATTAATTCTCCACCTAGAATTATGTTTTATTGATATTATTGCCTGGGACTGGGGAGGGAGGGGGATCCAGGTTTTAATTCTGCTGTTATTTATCATCATCGTGATCCTTGGTGTTATAAGGTGAAAGTTGGTGTGTGTGTGTGTGTGGGTCTTTTTTATAAGTGGGGAGGGAAGATTAATTAATTGTTTTTTTTATTTTATCACATTATTAGCTAGTTATGGTAGTAATTTTTCTGCTGTTACTGGTTGTTAACATGGTCATAAGAAAGGAGATGGTGGTTTAGAAGTGCTGGTAATTCTTCTGCTATAATTACTATTTTTTAAAAAAATATTAAAAACAATTTAGAAAGAATAGAGGAAACAACATATAAAAAGAAGGAATAAATACACAAATGTATGTAAAAAGAATAGAGGAGACAATATATAAGGAGAAAGAATAGAGAACATGAATTTATGTAAAAAGAATACATAAAACAACATATAATAAAGAAAGAAGAAAAGTACACTTCTCTTCTATCTAGACAGAAAGACTATCTATCTAAACAAGCTAAGAAAAACATCAAAAGTGCACTCATGATTTTCAGCTCCCTAGAGAATGGTTATTTATGATTATTTTATATACTTCTTCAACATTCAGGGAATTAACTATAACTAAATAGTCTTATTCCCTAATCTACAAAACTGGATATATAAAAGTTAACTACATGTAAACTTATAATTACTGTTCTACTTAGTTAAATGTAATAAGGCTACAATATAGAAAAAGTAATGATCTAAACTAATATATCACAATAATAATAATACAATAATAATAATAATCATAGTAATCATCTTACGTTGCTTTGTTAAATGTAATAAAGCTACAATATAGAAAATGTAATGATGTAAAATAATGTAATAATACGATAATAATAATAATAGTAGTCATCTTACTTTACTTTATTAAATGTAATAAAGCTACAATATAGAAAATGTAATGATCTAAAATAATATATTATAATAATAATACTACAATAATAATAATAATAGTAATCATCTTACTTTGTTAAATGTAATAAGGCTACAATATAGAAAATGTAATGATTAAAATAATATAATAATAATAATACAATAATAATAATAGTAATCATCTTACTTTACTTTATTAAATGTAATAAAGCTACAATATAGAAAATGTAGCGATCTAAAATAATATACAATAATAATAATAATAATAATCTTACTGTTCACTTGCTACTATTCCATGTCTCCCCCTCATACCTTTTAGAAAGATTGCAAACTTCTGCCCTTGTTTCGTAAACTCATTCAAAGACCCTTCTTTAATTAATGTTTCCAGTTTATCCATCTCAACCGTATCCAACAGCTTCGTCACCCAGTCCTCCTCCTGCTATAATTATCGATTAATAATATCATTACTGTCATAACTGACGGGCTGCGGGGGCTTCAGGTTTTAATTCTCCCCCTCTTTCTTATGATCATGCTTGTCATTTTTTAGAAGTGGGGAGAGAGAAGATTAATTGGTGAAGTAATGAAACGGTAAATAGATAACTGAGTAGAGGTATTAATTCTTCTGCTGTTAACTGATTTGCAAAATTATCGTTGTCGTAACAAAGGGGCTGGTGGGGTGTCATGAGAGTGAGATTCGTTGCCTGGCAGAAAGTTCAAATTAGCAAAGCCGTGTGAGCAAGAAGTGAAGGCAAAGTTTATTTCTGCAACAGAAATAGGTCGGCACCTTGTGGAGGTCCAAAGAGAGAATCATAGATCATAGAATCCTAGAGTTGGGAGAGACCCCAGGGGCCATCCAGTCCAACCCCCTGCTCTGCAGTAACACCCATCAAAGCATTCCCAACAGACGGCCCTCCAGCCTCTGCTTAAAAACTTCCAAAGAAGGAGGAGACCCCACCACACTCCAGATTCCACGGCCGGACAGCTCTGACCGTCACGAAGTTCTTCTTGAGGTTCAGGTGGAATCTCCTTTCCTGCAGCTTGAATCCACTGCTCCTTGTCCTAGTTTCTGGAGCAGCAGAGAACAAGCTTGCTCCCTCCTCAACATGGCATCCCTTCAAATATTTAAACATGGCTATCATGGCCCCTCTCAACCTTCTCTTCTGCAGACTAAACATCCCCAGCTCCCTAAGGCACTCTTCATAGGGCTTCATGGCTTCCAGACCCTTCACCATTTTGGTTGCCCTCCTCTGGACACCTTCCAGCTTGTCGACATCCTTCTCGGATTGAGGTGCCCAGAACTGGACTCAGGAGTATTGCAGGTGGGGTCTGACCAAAGCAGAATAGAGGGGTACCATTACCACCCTCGATCTAGACACCGTACTGCTATTGATGCAACCAAGAATCGCGTTGGCTTTCTTGGCTGCCGCGTCACACTGCTGGCTCATGTTCAACTTGTGATCTACCAAGACTCCTAGATCCTTTTCACACAGACTGCTATCCAGCCACACGCCCCCCATCCTATACTTGTGACTTCCATTTTTTCTGCCCAAGTGCAGGACCCTACATTTCTCTTTGTTGAAATTCATTTTGTGAGCTTTGGCCCAGCTCTCCAATCTGTCAAGGTCATATTGAAATTTGATCCTATCCTCTGGTGTGTTGGCAACCCCTCCCAGTTTGGTACAAAAATACATTTCCTTGCACACACCTTAAAGACACTAAACAAATGGGTTTCCTTATGTAAACCTTCAGAAAACAATTAACACTTCGTTCAAAGCACATCTATCTAATACGACCTCTCTAGAAAGAGTTCAAAGTTTTTGAGAAGCATATTTCAGGTTCCCTGATGTGT
The DNA here is from genome assembly GCA_030412105.1 of Cyclura pinguis. NCBI lineage: Eukaryota > Metazoa > Chordata > Lepidosauria > Squamata > Iguanidae > Cyclura > Cyclura pinguis. The sequence continues at coordinate 17,003,482 of CM059615.1, read as the reverse complement.
TCCAAATGCAGTACTGTGAAGGGAGCCAAGAGTTAGTAAAGTGTAATCAAGCGTTTGGTTGAACATCTTTACCTACTGGTTAAAATTACGTAATAATCCTGGTGGACTGACCCAGTTAATATTGGCTGATAATTATAAAATTATATTTTATACACACACACACACACACACACACGTACATACATATATATATATAATATTTATTTTTATAAAATTATGTTTTATATAATTATGTGTGTGTGTGTGTGCATAGATGTAATAATGATGATGATGATGATGATGATGATAATGATAATAATTCCACATGGGAAATAGCTGTACTTCAGAAACTGAGCCTTTGTGGACTTTCAAGCGATACTGTTCTAAGGTTAGGATTAGATCAAGCAAAATCCATTGTAAGACAAAGGATCTTAGATAATAGAAGGTCAAACAGAAATTGCTGCCTTTACTAACTATGCATTTGCCAAAAGGCAAATGTTAATTTCCAAACCGGCCACATACTTCTACTATGCTGCTGTACCCAAATTTAGGAGAGCTATATCATTCGCGAGATTCAGTGTTCTCCCCACAGCAGTGTTGGGAGGGAAATATTGGAAAATTCCCTATGAGATCCGATTTTGGCCGTGCAACACTGATGCCGTAGAAACTATAGCCCATGTACTCTTGTATGGTCAGTTTTAAAGGGGTATTCACCAACAGCTGATAACTCCCCTGCTAACCCAATTCCCAGGACATTCCGATGTTTTCTATTTACACTATCTGTCGGATAACCAGGTACAAACTGTCATGCTTAAAGTGGCAAAAAAAAATTATATTATGTGCAAGATATAACCTCAAATGGTTAATAGTAGTTCATGTGGGTTATCAAAAATACTTGTTTTCTTACCAGTTTCTACAACCATATTTATTATTTTATTGGTCAATGGCTGAAATAAAGTGTCTGTCTGTCTACCAGGTATCGATTGACATTAAACTGTCCCAATCTGTTTATCAGTTTCGGATAGCCTGTGATAATTCAACTAACAGGAACTTAGGTGTTTGCTTACTTCAGAGAGTCTGTAACCTTAAAGAAGGACTATAATTAACTGTTGCAAATCAAGGAGGAGGCTCATTTTCCTCACCTACATGTTAAAACGTAGGATGGCTCATAAATCTAGCCTACATGACCCTTTTGCTTCTGGGAATGGACATCACAAAACTTTAGAGTTCGCTTTGGAAAAGTGGAGTTTCTGGCTTCAAGAGTGAGGGTTTCATTAATACTATTTTTATCAAAGGGGAAGCGGTCAGTGGAGGAGAGAGGGATGTCAGATATTACTTATTCTATAATAATAATTATTTATATCGTTACTGTCATAATAGTAGTATAATTTTTAAAGACGAATATTACTCATAATATAATATGTCCCTCTTTTGCTTCCTCCCCTGCCCCAAACCAGCTTCCTTTAACCCCTTTCCTTCATTCATCCCCCCTTCCCGGTCGGTCAGCCGCCATGTCTCTCTCCCACCTGTACGGCAAGCGCGACCCGTCGGCCCTCGATGATGACGTGGAGATGGAGAACTTCGAGATCACCGACTGGGACCTCCAGAACGAGTTCAACCCCAACCGGCAGCGCCACTGGCAGACGAAGGAGGAGGCCACATATGGCATGTGGGCAGAGCGCGACTCCGACGACGAGCGGCCCAGTTTTGGGGGGAAACGGTATGGCATGGGTGGGGGAATGACACACACCGGATAATCTGGGTGTGAATGTTTGCCGTGCCCATTTGTTTTGCTGGAAACACATGCATTCATTAACAATAATACTTATTATTGTTTATTTATATAGCACCATGACTGTATGTGGCACTTCACTACTGCCCGCAGGCTTACAGTCAACATGCCAGCCATGTTTAAATTTTGAAGGGATGCAGTATGGAAGATGGGACAAGACTGTTTTCTGCTGCTCCAGAAACTAGGACATGGAGCAATGGATTCAAACTGCAGGAAAAGAGATTCCACCTGAACCTCAGGAAGAACTTCCTGACAGTCAGAGCTGTCCAGCAGTGGAATATGCTCCCTCCATGGAGTGTAGTGGAATCTCCTCTTCCTTTGGAGGTTTTTAAACAGGCTGGATGGCTGTCTGCCAAAGGGAGGGCTTGGATGGTGTGTTCCTTCATGGCAGAATGGGGTTGGACTAGATGACCCTTGGGGTCTCTTCCAGTTCTAGGATTTTGCGATTCTATCTAACTAAGACTTGACACAAAAGGAAAACAGGATGGCAGTGTGCGAGGCGATTTATACACTTGTTTGTTTATATTCCAAAATATTTTATGCATATGCATGCGTGCACGTGCGTACACTCAGATGTAAAGTATAATTTGTGTTTCAAAGTCGAACAGTTCTTACAGTCAAGAAGTTCTCCCTAACATTTAAGTGGAATCTCTTGTACCTTGAGTCTCTTGCTTTGTGTTCTGTTCTCTGGAGCAGGAGAAAACAAGCTGGCTCCATCTTCTGCATGACACCCTTTTCAGGTATTTAAGGATGACTGTCATAAATCAATGTGCAGATATTCCCCCAGTTTGTGATAAAGTAATGTGGAAATTAGGCAGATACATCACATTCTAGGATATATGTGTAGATGTGTCTGTGTCATGTGCTGCTACTCTCTGTCTCTCTAGTATACTTTCAGTGATCATAGAATCATAGAGTTGGAAGAGACCCCAGGGGCCATCGAGTCGAACCTCCTGCTATGCAGGAACACCCATCAAGACATTCCCAACAGATGGCCACCCAGCCGCTGCTTAAAAACCTCCAAAGAAGGAGGAGACCCCACCACACTCCAGATTCCACCACACTCCGGGGCAGCAGATTCCACTGTCGGACAGCTCTGACTGTCAGGAAGTTCTTCCTGAGGTTCAAGTGGAATCTCCTTTCCTGCAGCTTGAATCCATTGCTCCTTGTCCTAGTCTCTGGAGCGGCAGAGAACAAGCCTGCTCCCTCCTCGACATGACTTCCCTTCAAATATTTAAACATAGCTGTCATGTCCCCTCTTAACCTTCTCTTCTGCAGACTAAACATCCCCAGCTCCCTAAGGCGTTCTTCATAGGGCTTCATGGTTTCCAGACCCTCCACCATTTTGGTTGCCCTCCTCTGGACACCTTGCAGCTTCTCAGTATCCTTCTTGAATTGAGGTGCCCAGAACTGGACACAGGATTATTCCAAATGAAGCCTAACCAATGCAGAGTAGAGTGGTCCCATTACCTCCCTCGATCTAGACACCATACTCCTATTGATGCAACCAAGAATCGCGTTGGCTTTCTTGGCTACCGCGTCACACTGCTGACTCATGTTCAGCTTGTGATCTACCAAGACTCCTAGATCTTTTTCAGACGTGCTGATGTTTATTGGAACACAAGAGGCAAATTAACAACTGTTGCTGGAGTCAATCATCTGCATCACCCATCGAGTTATATAGTAAAACACAATAGTTTATTATTCTCCATGCGTGATGCCCACTGGTAATTCCTCCAGGTTCACACACACCCCAACCTCTAGGTTGTTTTCTTTTGTTGAAATAGCTCCTCTTAGTTACATCCTTTGAATTTCCTGCCCTGTCCTTGTATATTCTAACTGTATTGATAGAATCCTAGAGTTGGAAGAGACCCCAGGGGCCATCCAGTCCAACCCCCTTCTGCCATGCAGGAAGACACCATCTAAGGCCTCTCAACAGATGGCCATCCAGCCTCTTATTAAAAGCCTCCGAAGAAGGAGGAGACTCCACCACACTCCATGGAGGCAGCATATTACACTGCTGTACAGCTGTCAGGAAGTTCTTCCTGTGGTTCAGATGGAATCTCCTTTCCTGTACTTTGAGTGCATTGCTCCTTGTCCTAGTCTCTGGAGCAGCAGAAAACAAGCCCACTCCCTCCTCGACATGACATCCCTTCAGATATTTAAACTGGGCTATCATATCCCTTCTTAACTTTCTCTTCTGCAGACTATAGATCCCCAGCTCCCTAAGCCATTCCTCACAGGGCTTCATGGTTTCCAGACCCTCCACCATTTTGGTGGCCCTCCTCTGGACATGCTCCAGTTTGTCGATACCCTTCTTGAAAAGGGGTGCCCAGAACTGGCATTCCCTATCCTGGTAACTTGCAGCCTAATCCTCGTAAATCACACATTGATTGCTATCCTCAGACACAAAGAAACACTTCTTAGCCTGGGGTAGCTAAATGCTATTTACTGCCCCATCCGATAAACAACGCCAACCATTTGGTAACGCCTTGTATCTCTAAGAATTTTCCCATTCATCCCTGTCATACTCAGCCCATCCCACATAAGTACACATTTCCCACATCCTACGTACAATCCTATTGCATAGAGGAAGCATGACATGACAGTCTGCCTTCCAGTCACCTGTTGACTTAGAGCGACACCGCGGAGTTCGTACAGTTTTCTTAGGCAAGGAATACTCAAAAGTGGTTTTTGCCAGTACCTTCCTCTGAAACAGAACCTACAGCACCTGGGATTCATTCATGGTCTCCCATCCAAGTATTCACCAGGGAATGACCTTGCTTCGCTTCCAGGAGCAGGTGGGGTCTGGTGCCTTGTATGTGTGTTATATGTTTATCCCTTCAAACCACCTGTCAACTTAGGGTGACCCCACCAATTTCATAGGGTTTTCTTAGGGAATTCTCAGAGGTGGTTTTGCCAGTTCCTCCTTCGGACATATAGCCTAGAGCACCTAGGATTTGTTGGCAATCTCCCATCCATGTGCTAACCAGGGTTGACCCTACTTTACTTCCACGGTCAGATGGGATCTGGTGGCGTTAGGGTTCCATCTATATTATTCACAGTTAAAAGAAGGAAAATCAAACCACTGGAAGAAAGATAGGGATGTGATCAGAGAATTAGCCACATCCCTATCTTTCTTCCACCGAGATCAGATTTAAGCAGCTTAATGGTTAATCAGATCTAATCAGAGGTCAAAAGGTCCAAAACCGAGAGGCTGCAGCATGGAGAATCAGTCTTAGTTCTGGATCTTTTAACTTGGAAATTAGCTTCATTAGCTCTAATTAGCTCAGAGAAGAGGAAACCAGAATGCATATTCTTGCAGGTGTTTTTAGAATCATTTCTGAAAGGTGTGTGTGTGTTTTTTTTTCTCCTCCCCTCTAAATTAACCCAGGTCCCGAGATTACTCTGCCCCAGTTAACTTCATCAGTGCCGGGCTGAAAAAACCTGCAGCGGACGAGATTACGGATGAAGATTCTGATGAGGATGAGAAGCCGGTGAAACAAGAGGAGGTCCAAAAAGAGTTTGTCCCAAAGAAGTTAAAGACAGTGGGTCTATTTCTAATTTTTTTTCTTTAATAGTGTCAACCATAAACCAATGCTGTGGAACTTATGAACGGATTTCATTGAGCAGAAATGTCAGTTTGAATAACTACTAATTCCGCATTTCACTGATTATGGAGCAGGGTCGTTGTGCACAGTTGTGCACAAATATCTTTGTAACAGAGTCAGAATGATGGAATTGGGGGACACTCCAGAGACCATCCAGTGCAATCTCATTGTGCCAGGGGTAGAACACTCACAAACAATAGCTGTCTTCCTCAGTTTTTACTTAGAATCTTCTTTTGTATAATGAGAGAACTGCAGATGTGGAGGAGACCCCGAGGACCGTCTCTTCCAACCCCCTGCCATGCAGGAATGCCTGGCTTAAGCACCCCTGAGAGATGAGAACATCCAAGCTCTGTTTAAAGGCTTCCACTCTCAAAGACATCCCATTCCACTGTCAAACAGCTCTTACTGTCCAAGAATTCCTCTCCGTGTTTCGGTGGAATCTCTGTTCTTGTCATTTGAATCCATTTTTCATGTCCCAGCAGAAAAGAAACCCCGTTTGTTGGAAGCGTGATGAAAAGACGGGGTCTTTTTTCCATATGTGGTGCACATGTAAGATAGCAAAAAAAATTTGGAAGGGGGTACGTGTTGAAATCCAAAGAATTTGTAAGCTGAATTTTGAAATGAAACCGGAGCTTTATTTGTTAAATACGCTAGGGCAAGAAAGGGAAATGAGAAGTCACCAGAAGATATTATTATATCTAATAACTGCAGCAAGGTTGACATATGTGCAGCACTGGAAAGAAAAGAAACATACTGATATAGAAGAATGGAAGTTAAAAGTTCTGGATATGATAGAGATGGAAAAGTTAGCATTTTCTTTGAAGAATAAATCTGTCCAGAACTTTGAGAAAGAATGGAAAGGAGTATTGAATTGGGTAAGGATATAAATGTATAAAAAATCAAAGAAGAAATAATGCAACTGTTCTTCTCTCTGTAAGGTGGAAATTATGTTTGTAATGGAATAGAAATAAGCAATTTCAGCTGGAAGATTTAAGCACGGAAGTGTGGGGGGCGTTATTTTTGAGACAAACTTTCAGTAAAAATTATACAAACAAAAAGAAAAGAAACCCTGATTGCATGAGGGTAAGACTTATTGTGCAGGAAGTTTCTAACCATATAATCGTAAAGTTGGAAGGTAGCTCAGGGCTATCTGGCCCAACCCCCTGCTGTGCAGAAGCCAACTAAAGCACTCCCAAAGGATGCCCTTCCAGCCTCTGCTACCACCCTTTGAGGCATCCCATATTCCACTCTTGAACTGTTCTGAAGGCCAGGAAGTTCTTCCCAGCGTTTAAGTGAATCTCTTTTTTTAAAAAAATTTGTAGCCATTGTCAGGGCGAGCAGAAAACAAGCTGCTGTGAGTCCTAATCTTCTGGGGAAAGTGTGTTGTAAATAGATTTGATAGACTGAGAAAAAAAACTTGCTCCATCTCCTACAAGTTATACCTTCCAATATGTAAAGATGGCTGAATCATGTCACCCATCAGTCTTCTCTTTGCCATGCTAAACATATCCAGATCCCTAAGCCATTCCTCATAGGGCTTGGTGGTTTCCAGACCTTTGGCACAGTCCAGCTTGCCCGTATGCTTCCTGAATTATGATGTCCAGAACTGGACACAGGATTCCTCCAGGAGAGGTCTGACCAAAGCAGAATAGAGTGGTACTACCATGTCCCTCAGTCTGAATATGCTAATATGCTATGTTGATACCATCTAGAATTACACTGGCTTTTTTGACTGCTGCATCACATTGTTGACTCATGTTAGCTTGTGGTCTAATGAAACCCCTAAACCTCAGCTCCCTCAGCTATTCTCTTTTATAGTTTTTGGCTTCCAGACCTTTGAACATCTTGGCATTTGAGGTTCGAGAACTGCCCTGTGCTTAGGGAGCAGGGGAGAACATTACCGGTCACATCAGAGGGAAACGGAGCATGCGAAAAGCCAAAAGGAGTCAAGTCCCAGTCATAGGAGATGAGCGTTGGCCAAAAATGAAAAGCGAGGAATAGCAAATAACAGAGTTGCCAGTGCTAACAAGTACAGCTCCTTTAAAGGTTCTGGAGAAGCAAGAATGGCCTGGGGTATCCTGCAGCTGGGAAATGGCACTCCCCTTGCCGAGACAAAATGTCCCTCCCTTGACTAGATTCTCAGCAAGGCAGATCAATGTGCCTGTGACTTTATCTTACCTCTTTTATTTGCTTCAGAGATCCCTATGGATTTGTAAGGAAAATGCCTAAGGAGTTAGCAGCCCTCTATTCAGCTTTGGCCAGACCTCACCTGGTCTGTGTCCAGTTCTGGGCACCAGTTCTGGTCCAGTTCTGGGTGTCCAGTTCTGGTCAATTCAAGTGTCCAGTTCTGGGCACCACAATTCAGGAAGGATATGGACAAGCTGGGAGGTGTCCAGAGGAGGGCGACCAAAATGGGAGAAGGCCTGGAAGCCATGCCCTAGGCTGAACGTGCTAGGGTATGTTTAGCCTGGAGAAGAGAACGTTAAGAGGAGACATGAGAGCCATGTTTAAATATTTGAAAGGATGTCATATCAAAGAGGGAACAGGCGTGTTTTCCGATGCTCCAGAGACCAGGACAAGGAAAAATGGATTCAAACTCGAGGAAAAGAGATTCTACCTTGAACCTCTGGAAGAACTCCCTGATGGTCAGAGCTGTCCAGCAGTGGAATATGGTGACTCCATGGAGTGTGTTGGAGTCTCCTCCTCCTTTGGAGGTTTTTGAGCAGAGGCTGGGTGGCCATCTGTTGGGAATGCTTTGATGGGTGTTCCTGCATAGCAGGGGGTTGGACTGGATGGGCCCTGGGGTCTCTTCCAACTCTAGGATTCTATGATCATCTTGGCTGTCCTCCTCCAGATAAGTTCTGGTCCTTCCCCAGCGTAGCAGTTCTTCTCCGACAGAGTTGTCGCCCACACTGAGTGACCTAGACAGTTTTAACTCTTTTTTTTCCCCCCTCTGTTTCTTGACTAGGGAGGCAACTTCAAGCCAAGCCAAAAAGGTTTCATCGGGGGAACCAAGTCCTTCGTGGACTTTGGCAGCTGGGAGCGCCACACCAAGGGGATTGGGCAGAAGCTTCTCCAAAAGATGGGCTACGTTCCTGGCAGGGGGCTCGGAAAGAACGCCCAAGGTAAGGTGGATGCTTACGGGGGCGAAAGGCAAAAGAAATTTATGTCTTCATTTTTCCTTCAAACAGAAGTACTAACACATCTCAGTTAAAGCATTTGACAAAATCTTTTTCTGCCCCGTCCATCTCTTCCCGTTTCCCTCCTCCTCCTTCGTCTAGCTTAAAGCCTTTTATTTTATCCAGTGCTTTTAAAAGCAAAGACAAAAATAAGATCAAAAAGGAATAGGCTATTATTTTAGAAAAGAGTGATAATCTAGCTGCTTGAATGTTTGATATAGACCAGTTGATAAGATGATAGAAATTAATATGACAGATTTGAAGATTTAGGAATTATAAAATTTATTGTTAGTTAGCATGGACTTAGAAATGTCAACCATATCAGTTATCTTATAGTGTCAGGAACCGAATTCACACACACAAATGTATCAGTGCTAATACACTATTTATTAGGAGTGTGATGCATAGTACAGGACTTCAGTGAGCAAACTGGAGGCAATTAGCAAAATCCAAAACATTAAAGGCAAAGAGTTTCTCATCCCGCCCGCAAGAGACTTTGGAGTTCTGGTTTCGGCTTAGCAGTGCTTATTCCTACATTCCTAGCTTTGTTTATCTAACGGTCTCTGGTTCTCATACCTTGTTACAAGCAAGCAGCTAATTAACTCCTACTACATGTCCCATAACCGAAATATGGAGGGCTACCCGACAGGATTGATTTGATCAGGATTGATTTGAAAAGAAAACTACATGTAGTAAGAGAGTCAACCTAAATTTTCGATTAGGATATAAAATTAGTGTCCAACAAGGGAAATCTGAAAGTTAATATCGTGATCTATTTAAGCGAAGTGTCTTTACTTAATTGTAGTTAATTATATTTAGAATACAATAAGTTAAGATGGTTGAAGTTAGAATGCGACTCACTAAAGATTTACATAATGATACTGCTTTATTTTTTTTCAAAGATTAATGTTTTGATGTAGAAATGAAGTCTGTAGAGAACGCTGTTATTTCTTATTTTTTTCTTTTTTTTAATAAAAATATAATAAAAAGTCTTTTTAACAGCATCAGCGTTGGGAAGATGATGAAGAAGGGCTGGAGAAACAAAAATTCATGGTAGTCTCTTCCAACTCTGTGTTTCTATGATTCTCTGACGGTTTTTTTTTTAAAATCATTAAACAACAATCTGTTAAACATTTTAATTTGGAACGGTTAGAAATGCATCAAAACCTATTTTTGCAAACCAGTACACTCATTGCATTACCCCAACAAGTTAAAAGCTGGAGGCCTGCCTAAATAAAAAGGATCTTTGCTTGCTGACGGTGAAAAGGGAAGAGAGAGGGGGCCAGCTGAGATTTTCTCGGAAGAGAGTTCCTTTAGCCTGGGAGAGGATTGGTGGTCAGGAGGGATTTCCACAGCCTGAGAAGCCCTCTCCGGTAGATCCTAAAACTAGGACCAGCTCAGATTGGGAGATGAAAGAGGGCCTTCTTGGTATGGAACTCCTGGCTGAGAAAGGATAAAGTGGCCTTTAGGGATTTCCTTGAAGACCTTAAAAGCTCCAGGTGGATCGTATCAGGAGTTTACAGTCTTTCAGATAGTCTTGACATAAGGCGATCAAGTTCTCCTCTTTTGGGTGTTTCTGTAACTGTCATAGAATTATAGAATCATAGAATTATAGAGTTGGAAGAGACCCCAGAGGCCATCAAGTCCAACCCCCTGCTATGCAGGAACATCTGTCAAAGCATTCCCAGGAGATGGCCATCCAGCCTCTGCTTAAAAACCACCAAAGGAAGAGGAGACCCCACCACATTCTGAGGCAGCTGATTCCACTGCTGGACAGCTCTGACTGTCAGGAAGTTCTTCCTGAGGTTCAGGTGGAATTTCCTTTCCTGCAGCTTGAATCCATTGCTCCTTGTCCTAGTCTTAACCTTCTCTTCTGCAGACTAAACATGCCCAGCTCTCTAAGTCTATCCTCATAGGGCTTGGCTTCCAGACCCTTCACCATTTTGGTCGCCCTCCTCTGGACATGTTCCAGCTTGTCCATATCCTCCTTGAAATGAGGTGCCCAGAACTGGACACAGTATTCCAGATGAGGTCTGACCAAAGCAGAAAAGAGTGGTACCATTACCTCCCTTGATCAAGACACCATACTCCTATTGATGCAACCAAGAATCGCATTGGCTTTCTTGGCTGCCGCATCACACTGCTGACTCATGTTCAGCTTATGGTCCACCAAGATCCTAGATTCCTTTCACTCGTACTGCTATCCAGCCATGTGTCCCCAATCCTATATTTGTGCATTCCATTTTTTCTGCTTAAGTTTAGGACCTTACATTTCTGTCTGCTGAAATTCGTTTTGTTAGCTTTGGCCCAGCTCTCCAATCTGTCAAGGTCGTATTGAATTTTGACCCTGTCCTCTGATGTATTAGCAACCCCTCCCAATTTGGTGTCATCTGCAGATTTGATCAGCATGCCCTCTACTCTTTCATCCATGTCACTGATGAAGATGTTGAATAGCCCTGGGCCCAGGACAGAACCCTCTGGCACCCCACGAGTCACTTCTCTCCTCACTTCTGTCCTCACCCTTTCCTAGGGATCATCAACCCCATCGAAGCGAAGCAGAGGAAAGGCAAGGCGGCGATTGGGGCTTACGGCTCAGAGCGAACCACCCAGTCTCTGCAGGACTTCCCCGTCGTTGACTCAGATGAAGAAGCGGAAGAGGTACGGTGTAGCTTGCCCTCTCTTCTCCTCCCTCCACTAGTCCAGGGTTTGTCAACCGAGCTCTCCCCAATATGAGTTCTGCAAGAGCTCACTTGAGATTCTCATCTTGTCGGATACTATTTTGCTGTTTACCTTGCGTTTTGCATGCAGGCACACCTAGCTACCACAGCCTAGAGTGGAATTCCTTTATTGCATTGTTTATTGCATTGCTGCATGCACTGCTGCAACCAGATACCAAAAACCTGTGTTTCTTGAGCCTTTCCCTACCATTCTCCCAGTGCAAATGCTGCTTTAAACATTTCAGCTAGATGGGAGGATGAGGGTATAAAAAAACCTTCATAGTAAGTAAGAAGCTTCTTTGTCAGAGTCTGTATTAACTGAGGTATGCCTCAGTTGAGCGTCTGAGTTGAGCCTCTGCCCCAGGCAGATGAGTCTTGGAGTCCTTGTTAGTTCCGTGACCAAACTTTAGCGGCCGCCCAGGGTAGAGAGTCCATTTGTATTACCAGCTATGTTAGTTCTTATTTTTTTTTCCCATTTGCTTTCTGGTTTGAGACTGGGAAAAGATATGACCATGGGAGTGAATTTTCCTCTGTTATAAGGTTCCTAGAGTCAGAAGAGACCTCAAGGGCCATCTAGTCCAGCCCCATTCTGCCATGCAGGGAGACACACTCAAAGCACTCCCTTTGGCAGATGGCCATCCAGCCTCTGTTTCAAAACCTCCAAAGAAGGAGGAGACACCACCACACTCTTAAAAATCTCTGAAGAGAACATGGAAAACGGATATTAAATTTACCCCAAATCTAAATTTAAGAGACAATTATTATAAAATGCTCCATAGATGGTATATGACCCCAATAAGATTACAGAAGATAACTAAATCGGGGATTGGGAGGTGTTGGAAACGTGATGAAAAGATTGGGTCCTTTTTTCATATGTGGTGGACTTGTAGAAAGGCAAGGAAATATTGGAAGAGGATACATGATGAAATCCGAAGAATATGTAAAATGAACTTTGAAATGGTACTGGAATTTTATTTGTTAAATAAGTTAGGCCAACATAGACAGATAAGAAGTCATCAGAAGATACTGTTATACTTGATAAAAGCAGTGAGATTGTTGTATGCGCAACATTGGAAAGAAAATAAAGATTTAAATCTAGAAGAGTGGAAGTTGAAAGTTTTTAGAGATGGTAGAAACAGAAAAATTAGCATCCTCTTTGAAAAATAAATCAGTACAGAATTTTGAAAGGGAATGGAAAGGAGTATTGAGTTGGGTAACGACATAGATTTATAAGATGTAGAGATATGGAATCAAGATAAAGGGTAATTGTTTTTATCGATAATAAAAATGTAATTGCTCTTCTTTTGTGTAAACAGAAATAATGTAGTTTCAACTGGAGAAATACAAGCGGAAGTGGGGGAGGTGGGATACATTTAGAGAAGATGTGACCCAATTGTTCCTTTTTTATTTGGTAACTAAACTTTAATAAAAATATTACCAAAAAGAAAAAACCACCTTCAAAGGAAGAAGCAGGCTACACCACACTCCATGGAGGCAGCAGACTATGCCACCGACGAACAGCTCTGTTGCTAACCTGCTTGCACGGCTGTCGTTGCTGTTAGCGAGGAGATGAGTCACACTGGCGTAGTTTGATTCTCTTTCTTTGCTTCTGCGCTGTTTCGCCCTTGGGACTCCATCTCCCATCAGTCTTGCCTGTTGAGGTGAGTCCATCCCAGCCCAGGTACCCCATAGATGGCCAGTGGTGGGAATTTAATTCAATTGCCAGTTGGAGGGATAAGTCTGGGTAGAATTTGCCTGAGGTCCCGGTTCTTCCATTAGCTACGAGCGGATACTGGGACACGTCTCCTCTAAACCACTTGCTGCATCCAATCAACAGCAGTAAAGTTTTCTGGGAACGCCGGAACCCGTCAGGTCGAAGGCTGGGATCTTTTGCTCTTCTGTACGCCACCATGGACTGCCAATGAAATTGCAGTCCTCTCTCCACACTCGGTAGGGTTAGGGGCACAGGACCCCCTAAAAGTGGGGAAAACGTGGATAACTCTAGGCCCTCCCAAACCGGATTTAACACACGTAAAAAGGTATGATCGCCATATTCAACCTGCCACGGATTCCGTTGAGGAATCAGGGATCTTTCCCAAGGCAGAAGTGGGGGGCTACCCCACTTTCTGCCACCCCACACCATTTCTGATAGGGGCTCGCAGGCCTCGTTCGCAGTTTCTCAGCCTCACGAGGCTTGCAGTCCCTATTAAAAAATGGCCTAGGGAGGCAGCAGAGGCGACAGCAAATAATCCATGAGAAACCCAATCTGCAAAAGCGAAACCCACAAATGTGGAGGGCGGACTGCACAGCAATTATAGGACTTTGATAATGACTTTAACAACCATAGCTCTGTCCTCGGGAATCCTGGGATTTGCAGTTTGGTCGAGGACTTAAGACCTCCTCAACCAGAAATCTCTAGAATTACAGTTTAGAGGAGTAAGGAATGCTTACACACCTCAGCAAACTACAGATCCCACGATCGCCTAGCATGCAGCGTGGATGCCTTGTTTGTCTCCACAAACTTCTGTAAAGGATACAGTTGTGGAACAACACTAGGATTGTTGTGTGTTTTTGGGGAGACAAATAAATCAGCCAGGAAATAAACCCTCCCGCCATTGCAAAACAAAGAAGGGTGTTTTCTACTCTGATTTATGATTCCTGATAAATCTTGGCCCTCTTTCTCTCAGAGGAAAGTCTACTCCTCCCTGGTTTGGGGTCTGATTTTTTTCTCTCCCTGCCTTCCCCCCCTAAATCCCACCCCCCACATACTAGGAGTTCCAGAAGGAGCTCAGTCAGTGGCGGAAAGACCCGACCGGTGGGAAGAAGAAGCCAAAATACACCTACAAGACGGTGGAGGAGCTGAAAGCCAAAGGCCGGACGGGGAAGCAGCTCTCGGCCCCTCAGAAGGAAGCCGCCCAAGTCAAGGTGAGGCAAGAAGGACCCGAAAGGAGCCCGTATTTGTGTGCTGGAAGGTCCCTGCTTCTCTAGAACTTGGTTTTAGAATTAGTCTAATTCGCTGCATAACAGTTCTTGCACCCAAAAAGTTCTCCCTAATGTTAAAATAGAATCTCTTTTGTTCCCATTTGAATCTATTGGTTCGTGTTCTGGTCTCTGGAGCAGCAGAAAACAAGCTTGCTCCACGTGGCTTTGCTTCAGGTGTTTAAAAATGGCCGTACCATGTTTCTTCTCCAGACTAAACACCCCCAACTCAAAGGGCCTTTTAATCCAACTCCTTGTTATGCTGGAAGGCACGACCCCTAAAAAATGCCCGTCTCGTTTCAAGAGGAACCTCCAAACGAGAGCTCTCTCCAAGGCAGTCGGTATTCCGCTGTCGAACAGCTCTTACGGGGAAGAAGTTCTTCATAATGTTTCGGTGGAATCTTTTTTCTTGTCGTTTGAATCCCTTGGTTTATGTCCTGGTCTGTGGAGCAGCAGAAAACACAGAATCCTAGAGTTGGAAGAGACCCCAGAGGCCATCTAGTCCAACCCCCTGCTATGCAGGAACACCCATCAAAGCATTCCCGACAGACGGCCATCCAGCCTCTGCTTAAAACCGCCAAAGGAGGAGACTCCACCACACTCCCAGGCAGCATCTTCCACTGCCGGACAGCTCTGACCGTCAGGAAGTTCTTCCGGAGCTTCAGGTGGAATCTCCTTTCCTGCAGCTTGAATCCATTGCTCCTTGTCCTGGTCTCTGGAGCAGCAGAGAACAAGCTGGCTCCATCTTCAACATGACATCCCTTGAAATGTTTAAACATGCCTCTCATGTCCCCTCTTAACCTTCTCTTCTCCAGACTAAACATCCCCAGCAACCTCAACCGCTCCTCTTTGGGCTTCAGGGCTTCCAGACCCTCCACCATTTTGGTCGCCCTCCTCTGGACACGCTCCAGCCTCTCCATATCCCTCTTGAAATGAGGTGCCCAGAAATGGACACGGAATTATTCCAGATGAGATCTGACCAAAGCAGAATAGAAGGGTACCATTACCTCCCTTGATCTGGACACCATACTCCTATTGATGCAGCCAAGAATCATGTTGGCTTTTTTGGCTGCCGCATCACTCTGCTGGCTCATGCTCAGACTCCTGGATCCCTTTCACACATACTGTTGTCTGGTCAGGTGTCCCCCATCCTATATTTGTACATTCCATTTTTTCTGCTTAAGCGCAGGACCTTACATTTCTCCCTGTCGAAATTCATTTTGTTAACTTTGGCCCAGCTCTCCAATCTGCTAAGGTCGTTGTCAGAGGCTTTATTAACTTAGACCTGTTCCGTCTTTTTTTGTATCTGGAAAAGGTGATCGACATGACCGGCCGGGAGCAGAAGGTCTACTACAGCTACAGCCAAATCAGCCAAAAGCACAACATCCCGGACGACAGCTCCCAAAGCCAAACCGGCGGGGTGTCGGCGTCCGGCCCGGGCAAAGATCCAAAGTCCCAGGCGGCCTTTGCCCTGCCGGAGCTCCAACACAACCTCCAGCTGCTCATCGACCTGACAGAGCAGGAGATCATCCAGAACGACCGGCAGCTGCAGTACGAGCGGGACATGGTGGTCAACCTCAGCCACGAGATCGAGAAGATGGCCGAAGTCCTGGCCCGGGAGGAGGCCGAGATCCACAACCTGGAGAAGGTGCTGGAGCTGGTGGAGGAGTGTGAGCGGCGGATGCAGCCAGGCTGCGAGGACCCCCTGACCCTCCCCGAGTGCGCGAGGATCTTCGAGACCCTCCAGGAGAAATACTACGAGGAGTACCGGATGTCGGACCGGGTGGACTTGGCCGTGGCCATCGTCTTCCCGCTGGTCAAGGAGTACTTCAAGAACTGGGACCCTCTGAAGGTAAGGATGGGAAAGTTTATTGCTAATTAACTGATCAAAATACAAATTAAAATGCAAGGTTCCTAAAGCTCTTCTTTCAGTGAAGGGTGGGAAGGAAGTTAACACAAATATTATTATTATTATTATTATTACTACTACTACTACTACTACTACTAGTAGTAGTAGTAGTCAAAATGATAGATTGAAGAATTAAAAATGGGAAAACAAGGAAATAATGACATAACCAGAATAATAAAATACGTAAGGTATGAAAAAAAAAATGACATAAATGTGCGTATGCAAAGAGCCTCAATTGCATTGCCTTTTATTTTCCATGCTTCTGTAACGATAGCAAGAATATATTACCTGTAAATATAAACTGTTGTATTTTATACTTAATAAAAATTATAATGGAAAATAAAAGTGGAACCCAGCCTCTTCTTGTAGGGAGTATGAGGGAATTATGGAGACTCGAGGTCTCCAATTATGAAGACTCCAGGTGAGCCTTTATAATTCCCAAATATTCTCTGCAGGAAGAAGGTAAGACCTGACGAAAGAACAGACTCTGCGCCACAAGAACAGTATTCCAGAATTTGGAAAAAAAAAACTTTTTTTAAATTATTTTTATTAAAAAGTCCATTCTTAAAAAAAAGTTTACATAAATGCTTTCCCAAAAATAACATAGAACTTAAAGACTTTTCCAAATATATCATGAAGCATAACTTAAAACAGTTTTGGCTATAAGAATATGCAGTATGCATTGAAGGAAAAAAGAGGAAAAGAAATGAAAAAGAAAGAAAAGAAGTTTCCTTTCTTTTCTTTTATATGATTTTTTTTCTTTCCCTTCCTATTCAAAGAAGGTTGTTTTTCTACCTGAATTATTCAGACCTATCACATGGGAAATCTACTTTTTTCTTTCTCCAACTTCTCTTTTCTCTTTTCTTTGTTTGTTACCTAGTAAGGTTCCAGCAGGTCAGTGTCACGACAGAGATATATGTTCCTTTTTTTTTCCTTTCTTTTCTTTCCCAGAATTTGAAAAAAAATCTGGAATCGGAAATAATGGTACCTCTGGCTCCAAGAGTTTCAGATTCTCAGCCTGTATTCATTTCTTGTTGTTTTCATGTACTTTGTGGTGAAACCCCAATCACAGAATTTTCCTGGCAAGGTTTGTTCAGAGGGGGCTTGTTTGCCTTTGCCTCTATCTGAGGCTGAGAGAGTGTGACTTGCCCAAGGTAGTGGGTTTCCATGGCTGAGCAGAAGGCAGTTGAACTCTGGCCTCCTAGCCAAGCATCTCAAACCACTACGGCCACACTAGCTCTCAAGATTTCTTCAGAGGAGGTGTCTCACCTTGGCTTTCCTCTGAGGCTGGGAAAGTGTGACTCACCCAAGGTCACCCAGCAGGTTTCCAGGGCTGAGCCGGGATTTGCACCAACACTCAAACCATTACACTATGCTACCTCTGCCAGGGTTTTCTGGCCAAGATTTCTTCATGGGAAGTTTATCACTGTTGCCTTCCCCTGAGGCTGAGACAGTGTCACTTGCCTGTGACCGAGCAGAGATAATTTGAACTTTGGCCACACGGAGTGTTAATACAAACCACGCTACGCGGGGTTGAATAGAGTGACCCTTTTGCAGAAGCTTCCCGGGCAAGATTGATTTAGGGAGGTTTTCCCCCACCATTGCCTTCCCCTGAAGCTGAGAGAGTGTGACTTGTCCAAGGATACCCAGTAGGTTTCCAGGATCAGGCAGGAATTCAGACTGCGGTCTCCCAGAGTCCTCTTCCAACACCCAAACCCCGGTACCCTGCTGGTTCTCTAAAATATTT
This sequence comes from Cyclura pinguis, assembly GCA_030412105.1. Taxonomy (NCBI): domain Eukaryota; kingdom Metazoa; phylum Chordata; class Lepidosauria; order Squamata; family Iguanidae; genus Cyclura; species Cyclura pinguis. The sequence goes on along the minus strand of CM059615.1, from coordinate 16,985,569 downwards.
CGGTCTGGCTCAGAATCCAAGGAATTTGGGATCTCTCCTTCTTGTGGGATTTGAGATTTGAGAATCCCGAATTGAGAATTCTGAATTTGAGGATCCCAAATTGCGGTCTGAGCTTGGGGTCTCCCAGAAATGTGGCGGTGGGGTACTCCAGCACAGTGAAGTAACTGGCAGAAATTTGAGAGCCAGTCGTGGGGTGAAAGGTGTGGGATGGAGTTCGAAGCTTGGGAGAAGCCACGGAAAAGGCCTTGTCTCTTTATTCCCATCGGACAGGCCCAAGGATTCCCTCGCTAAAACTTTTAAAGGACTCACAGCCGTGGGAGCAGCGGGCAAAGCTCACCCGGACTCCGGGTGGTCTTGTTTTAAAAAAAATAATAATAATTTTTATTAAGAAGGTGTTTTTAAAAATATGTTGAGTTACAAGGAGTTATGGAGGCACACAGATCGGAGACAAAAATTAAAAATAAAAAACCTAATTTACAGTATAATAAAAATTTTAAAAAGGATGAAAAAGAAATGGAAAAAAGAAGAAAAAAGAATAAGACAAAAAAGTGACTTCAGATCACACACACACATATATACACACACACAAATGTGTGTGTGAATATGTGTGTGTGTATATATTTATATAAAAATATATGTATGAGTGTGTGTGTGTGTGTGTGTGTGTATAATTACATGTATGAGTGTGTGTGTATATGAGAGAAGTGTGTGATTAATGACATTTTTTAAAGACGAGAAATCCCTTGAAGACTTTTTACAAAGAAAGGGAAGCAACTTGGTAAACTTTTGGGGTTGATGATTTAGAAAGAGTAGCACTGACTCCGCCATATCCATTCTCCATTTTAACCGAGTGCAGTTTCTGGATTTTCCCTCCCTACCTCAGCCGAAATAAACATCTGGCTTAAAACAAAATTTCACACACACACACACACACAAAACAGACACATGCATATATACACACATATCTAATTATTCATACCTCTTTTTCCAAAATTACAAGAAATATGCCCTTCTTTTTAACAGCCTACTCCTTTTTTAATATTTATTCTAAGCCGGATGTTTATTTCAGCAGAGGGAGGGAGAGAAAATCCAGAAACTGCACTCGGTTGAAACGGAGAATGGATATGGCCGAGTCAGTGCTACTCTTTCTAAATCATGAACCCCAAAAGTTTACCAAGTTGCTTCCCTTCCTTTGTAAAAAGTCTTTAAGGGATTTCTCGTCTTTAAAAAATGTCGTTAATCGCACACTTCTCTCATCCGGCTTCCAGGCAGTCCTGATTTCCCTTGCCACACCGAATTGGGGCTCACACAATTTCTGTTCAGTTTTCGTCTCTCCCTGCCTCCGATAGTCACTTACCTCCCACCAGCTTTCTTCCGTCCCAGAATCATCCTGTTTTCGAGGGATTTGAACCCAGGTCTTGCCTTTTTCTCCCTGACACCAGGGTTGGCCCAAGAGTGCAAAGATTGTGACTCACCATCTTGGTTTATGTTTGCGGCCTTAACGCAGCGATCGTTCTCTCCTCTTTCTCACTCTTTTTGCCTTTTTCTTCTCTCCAGGACTGTACGTACGGGACCGAAATCCTGGCCAAATGGAAGACCCTCCTGGAGAACGACCAGCTCCTGTCCCACGGCGGGCAGGACCTCTCCTCAGACGCTTTCCACAGGTGAAGGGGTCTATCTTGGGCCCATTTGGGTGCGGTATGAATGCCTGTTGGCTGTTCCACACTGTTCCACAGTTAGAGCACTTTTGATGGCCACCCCTCCCAGAAGCGTGGCACTGCAGCAACGACGGCAAATACTATTTTAGCCTGCATCAGTGCGCCCTTGCTTCCAAGTCAAGGGAAGTAAAAGTGCCCCTATATTCCGTGCTGTTTAGGCCTTATCTGGAGTATTGCATTTGGTTCTGGGCTCCTCGCTTTAAGAAAGATGTAGACAAGTTTGCGTGGGTTCAGAGAAGGGCGTCAAGGATCATAGGTGGTACAGAGAACAAAGTTCATGAGGAAGAGGGAGATGGGCATGTCCAGGGGGAAGGGGATACTGGGCTTAGCAACAGTCCACACGAAAGGGCCTTTGAGATTGATCTTGATCTTAAGTTAAAACATGAGCCAGCAGTGTGATGCTGCAGCAAAGAAGGCGAATAATATTTTAGCCTGCGTTAATTGAAGCACCGTGTCCAAGTTAAGGGAAGAAATAGTCCACCTATATTCTGCACTAATCGGGCCTCCTCTAAAGTCTTGCAGTCAATTCGGAGTGTCTCGTTTTGAGAAGGATACAAGTTGGAAGAGGAATACAGAAGTGTGGAAAACCGCAAGTAATGACAAATTAACATGTGGAATTAAGGCCAAAAAAGGAATAAGGAAGGGGAGCAATTTTGAAGCCATATGGAAGATATTTATGGAAAAGGCGTTAATCAAAGAGGAAGGGGTCACACCTCCACGAGAACAGTTACAATTTCGGAAAGTGGAGTAACTTGAGACATAATTGGCTCTGGGGATGGGGTACGCTTACTAATAGCATACTTAGTAATAAGGTTACATTCAACAATAGCAATAGGTTAACTTTAGTTTGAAAAGGATAGAAATAAGAATGAAATTACTAACAGTATATTTTTTTAAAATGCTAATTATGAGAATGAGCAGTAACAGTGGGTATAATTAGAATGAGATTCAGATACGTATAACAAAAATATATAATCAGTATGATTTATAATACGTTGAATAAGTATATTATGTTAATCAACTTAAAGTAGAAATGTAAGCATTTTTCTGTTGTAACTTTTTTTTTCTCCTTTATGTTTACCACATTATGTATTTTGTTTGTTTTTTCCTTTTATAATTAATAAAAATATATATGTAAAAAAAAGATGAGTCGAAACAGGTTCAGGGAAGAGCAAGAAGGATAATAGGAGTTAAGATTTAGTGTTTTTAACTTTTTCTGGAAGCCGCCTTGGGTGACACTAGGAGTCTTGGTAGATCACAAGCTGAACGTGAGTCAGCAGTGTGACGCGGCAGCCAAGAAAGCCAACGCGATTCTTGGTTGCATCAATCGGAGTATGGTGTCTAGATCGAGGGAGGTAATGGTACCACTCTATTCTGCATTGGTTGGGCCTCATTTGGAATAATCCTGTGTCCAGTTCCGGGCACCTCATTTCGAGAAGGATATTGAGAAGCTGGAAGGTGTCCAGAGGAGGGCGACCAAAATGGTGGAGGGTCTGGGAGCCATGAAGCCCTGTGAAGAGTGGCTTAGGGAGCTGGGGATATTTAGTCTGCAGAAGAGAAGGTTGAGAGGAGACATGAGAACCATGTTTAGATATTTGAAGGGATGTCATGTCGAGGAGGGAGCAGGCTTGTTCTCTGCCGCTCCAGAGACTAGGACAAGGAGCAATGGATTCAAGCTGCAGGAAAAGGGATTCCACCTGATCCTCAGGAAGAACTTCCTGAAAGTCAGAGCTGTCCAGCAGTGGAGTGTGGTGGCGTCTCCTCCTTCTTTGGAGGTTTCTAAGCAGGAGGCTGGGTGGCCATCTGTCGGGAATGCTTTGATGGGTGTTCCTGCATGGCAGGGGGTTGGACTCGATGGCCCCTGGGGTCTCTTCCAACTCTATGATTCTATGATTCTATGACACACTCTGGGAGAAAAGCAGCAAATAAAATAAATGAATATGGAGAACAAAGCCTATGAGGAAAGGGTGAGCGATTTGGGCATGATGGTGCTTTTTAAACATATTAAAGGGTGCCCCAAAGAGCCTCTTTTCTACCAGCCCGGAAGGCAGAAACAGGTCTAACGGTCTTAAGTAACGGGAGGGTAGATTTCGATTGAACATTAGAAGGAACCTCTTGAAGGCAGAGTCACACAGTCATAGAATCAAATACTAAGAGTTGGAAGAGACCCCCGGGGGCCATCCAGTCCAACCCCCTTCTGCCATGGAGGAAGACCCCATCCAAGCCCTCCCTTGGACAGATGGCCATCCAGCCTCTGCTTAAAGACCTCCAAAGAAGGAGGAGACTCCACCACGTGCCATGGAGGCAGCAGCAGATTCCACTGCCAGACAGCTCTGACCATCAGGAAGTTCTTCCTAAGGTTTACGTGGAATCTCCTTTCCTGCAGCTTGAATCCATTGCTCCATATCCTAGTCTCTGGAGCAGCAGAAAACAGGCTTCTTCCATCCTCTGTGTAACATCTGCTGCCGGACAGCTCTGACCGTCAGGACGTTCTCCCTAATATTTCCTTTTTTTTGTTGAAAGTTTGTCTCGAAAATAACACTCACACACACACTTCCATGCTTAAATCTTCCCGTTGAGATTGCTTATTTCCATTCCATTACAAACATAATTTCCATCTTGCTGAGAGAAGACTCCCTAATGTTTTGATGGAATCTCCTCCTGAAGTTCAAATCCATTCCTCCTTGTCCTGGTCTCTGGAGGAGCAGAAAATGAGCTTGCTCCGTCCTCAACAAGACATCCCTTCAAATATTTAAACATGGCTGTCATGTCCCCTCTTAACCTTTTCTTCTGCAGGCTAAAGATCCCTCAGCCGCCCCTCAGAGGGCTTCATTTCATTTCTGCAGGATCCGTATGGCTTATCTGGCTGCTCCAAAAATGCTCACTTTTTATTAAAATGAGTCTTCTCTTTTCTTCCCGAGATTGATGTGGGAGACGTGGATGCCCTACGTGCGGAACGTAGTGGCCCAGTGGCAGCCCCGGAACTGCGTCCCGATGGTGGACTTCCTGGACAGTTGGGGGCACATCATCCCCGTGTGGATCCTGGACAACATTCTCGACCAGCTCGTCTTCCCCAAGCTGCAGAAAGAGGTCGGAGCTCTGTGTGTGTGTGTGTGTGTAGAGATGAGAGAAGAAGGGGTGCTTTTGGTTTCTTTCTTTTGTAGAATCCTAGAGTTGGAAGGGTCCTCAAGAGGCCATCCAGTCCAACCCCCTTCTGCCATGCAGGAAGACACACTCAAAGCCCTCCTTTGGACAGATGGCCACCCAGCCTCTGCTTAGAAACCTCCAAAGAAGGAGGAGACCCCACCACACTCCATGGAGGCAGCAGCAGATTCCACCGCTGAACATCTCTGACCATCAGGAAGTTCTTCCTGAGGTTCAGGCGGAATCTCTTTTCCGGCAGCTTAAATCTGTTGCTCCTCATCCTAGTCTGTGGAGCAGGGGAAAACGAGCTTGCTCCATCCTCGACATGACATCCTTTCAAATATTCCCTTCAAAAATATCCCCTCTTGACCTTCTCTTCTGTAGACTAAACATACCCATCACCCTCAGCTGCTCCCCAGAGGGCTTCGTGGCTTCCAGAGCCTCCACCATTTTGGTCACCCTCCTTTGGACACGATCCAGCTTGTCGATCTCCTTCTTGAAATGATGTGCCCAGAACTGGACACAGGATTATTCCAGATGAGGTCTGACCAAAGCAGAATAGAGTTGTACCATTACCTCCCTTGATGTAGACACCATACCCCTGTTGATTCAGTCCAGAATTGCATTGGCTTTTTTAGCTGCCGCACCACACTGCTGACTCATGTTCAGCTTGTGGTCCACCAAGACTCCTAGATCCCTTTCCCACGTACTGCTATCCAGCCACGTGTCCCCCATCCTATATTTGTGCATTCCATTTTTTCTGCCTAAGTGTAGGGCCTTACATTTCTCCCTGTTGAAATTCATTTTTTTTAGTCGTGGCCCAGCTCTCCAATCTGTGAAGCTCGTTTTGAATTTTGATCCTGTCGTCTGGGGCGTTAGCAACCCGTCCCAATTTGGTGTCATCTGCAAATCTTTCATTTATTCATTATCCATTTTTTTTCCCATGTGGAACTCAACATTTCAAGTGAAAGTGTGTCTTTCTTCATCCCTCCTTCACCATCCTCCCAATTCCCATGCTGCCTAAAAAAAACCCAACTAGATGGAGGATGAGAAGGAAAAGTGGCCGCTGGTTGGGTGTTAAAAGCCTTTGTAGAAAGGAGTTTAATTCACAGAGGCTTTGCTAACTGAGTAGTTTAAAATGTGCCGCAGAAAGAGGTCGGAGCTGTGTGTATGTGTATGTCATTGTGGGTCATTCTTTTTCCCTCTCTGTATGTTGTCGCTGTCTGTTTGTGCTACCCTCCAAAGCCACAGTAAGAGAGAAGAGAAGGAAAGGGGTGCCCTTGGGAGTCTCTTTCTTTCATTCTTTCTCAAAGACTCCAAGGAAGTCTCAACTGAAAGTCAGTCTTTCTCCATCCTTCCATCACCATCCTCCCAGTGCCCATGCTGCCTGAAAAAACCCCAACCAGACAGAGGATGAGGAAGAAGAAGTAGAGGCTGGGTGGGCATTAAAAGCCTGTGTAGAAAGGAGCTTCATTCTTTTTTTTTTTTAAATAATCTTTATTAGTTTCAAATTGACATACTTTAACACACATTTGTGAAATGCAGTACAAAATACTTGTGACACAGAAAAAGAAAAAAAAATTCAAAGTACACAGACTACAAGTATATAAAAAATAAAAAAGAGTAGGCAAACAACGAAAAGAGAAATACAAACCAAAAAAAAGTATATACAAAAAGAAAGACATACAAATCTGAACAATCACCATTCACTCCTAACAAACAATTAACATAAAAGTGACTTCCTGATTAACTTTAGTTGCTGGTTCTAATTATCAATTCTCACCGCCTTTTTAACCTATATGTTCCCATGTATTCTCCTTTACCAACTTAGATTTATCTGCTTTTTTACATGTCTCAAATCCAATAGTTACCAAGTCTCCCCCAATACTCCTCACATAGTCTGTGAAGGGTTTCCAAGTTTTTAAATATAATTCAAATGAGTTTCGAGCTTCATTCTTTACTAACTGAGGGATTTGCCTGTAGTTTAAAACCTGCTGATGTTTTTTTGCAGAGTTTTCTCAAATCTTTCTTTGCCTCCAGGGCAAAGCCAATGCAGCCTCCCTTTAATTTTAATTTTTTTTATTAAGATTTTTCCCATGTACAACAAGAATTTAAACAAACCAGCAAACAAGAAATAGAAAACAGGGGGGAAAAGAAAAATTAGCAAACAGAAAAAAGAAGGAATAGGAACACTATAAACAAACAATATTCAGAAAAAGATAAATATCTATATTCAGAGCCTGCATGTTCTAGTGGTTTGAGTTTTGGACGATAGCCCTAGAGACCCGAGTTCGATTCTGTGCTCTCCTGCGGAAACCCACTGAATGAGTCACACACTCTTAGCCCAAAAAAATCCCATGATTGGTCACTTGAAGTCCAAAATGACTTGAAGGCACACAACAAAATACGGATTTAAGTAGAAATACAGGTAAATGATTTCTGACCTTGTTTTCAGCAGCTACACTCATAAACATGGGGTAATCCTTCCCTTTTCTCTAAGAACTTAGACTCTTCTTCGGCTATCCAACTCATATTAATTCTCAAAACCAATAGTTATTAAATATTTTTCTTTCTTTTTTTTCCTCAAAAAGTCTACCGAGAGTTTCCAGTCCTTTAATTAGTTTAGATACTTTGGTTTACTATATTAGCCGCTTTGAGTCCATTCGAGGCAAAAATCAGGGCATAAATAAAGATAATAATAGTAGTAGTAATAATAATAATAACAATAAATGTCTTTCGGTTTATGGTTAATATTTTTAGATGTTTACTTGTTTTGTGTATTCTGTGTTGTTCTTTCCCCTTAAATGTTTTAATTTTTCATTTAATTTTAATTTTAATTTTGTTTAAATATCTAATTTAATTTAATCGAGAGAGAGAGAGAGATTCCAATTTTTAAAAAGGTTTCTAATGATTTTTGTCTAGTGAAACCCAGTAGCTGAATTGGCTGGCCGCGTTGGCAGCCCCAGTTAGGTCTGGTGGCTGGAGGTTCCCCAGCTTTATGTGTACAGCTGGCCCTCCGTGTTTGTGGGTGTCTCCAGCCCTTGTCCCCCTTTTTCCGGGGGGACCTTCCCTCTTGGGGGCTGTGATCGGGCCGTGCCACCCCTTTAAAAACCCACCCCTCGTCCTCCTCCGTCTCCACCAGCCAAGGATGGGCGACAGCCCGATTTCTCGGCACCCCAGACCTACCGAGGACACCCCCGAAGAAGGAGACGGGCAAGATAGAAGACGTGTAGGGCCCCCAAGCCCACCCACCCCTTTTCCCTGTCGGGACCCTTTCCCCACCGTGCCTCGGCCCCCTTTTCATAGGCACAAGCGCACGCATTTTGATATTGGTGGTTTTTTCACTTTTGCGAGGGACCCCAGCTGACGTGGAGGGCTAACCACGTCTGGCACAAAATATGCTTTAGGAAAAATTCTTCCTCCTCCTCCTCCTTGGCACTCATTTCCTCCTCTTCCTCTTCTTCCCTCTGCCTTCCCTCCTCCAGGTGGAAAACTGGAACCCCCTGACGGACACGGTCCCGATTCACTCGTGGATCCACCCCTGGCTGCCCCTGATGCAGGCCCGCCTGGAGCCCCTCTACTCGCCCATCCGCAACAAGCTGGCCAACGCCCTCCAGAAGTGGCACCCCAGCGACTCCTCGGCCAAGCTCATCCTCCAGCCCTGGAAGGAGGTCTTCACCCCGGGGTCCTGGGAGGCCTTCATGGTCAAGAACATCGTCCCCAAGCTGGGTGAGTTGGGGGGCGGGGGGGCGGTGGAAGAAGGAAGGGAGGGAGGGAGGGAGGGAGGGAAAGAAGGAAAGGAGGGAAGGGAAGGGAGGAAGGGAGTAAAGAAAGATAGATAGAGGAAGGAAGGAAAGGAAGGGAGTGAAGAAGGATAGATAGAAGACGGAAGGAAGGAAATAAAGAAGGATAGGTAGAGGAAGAGAGAGAAGGAAGGAAGGAAGGAAGGAAGGATGGATGGATGGATGGATAGAGGAAGGGAGGAAGGGAGTAAAGAAGGATAGATAAAGGGAGAGAAGGGAGAAAAGGAGTAAAGAAGGATAGATAGAGGAAGGAAGGGAAGGAAGGAAGATAGGAAGGAAGGGAGAGAAGGAAGGAAGGGAGTAAAGAATAGACAGAGGAAGGAAGGGAAGGGAGGGAGTAAAGAAGGATAGATAGAGGAAGGAAGGGAGAGAAGGGAGGAAGAGAGTAAAGAAGGATAGAGGGAGGGAGGGAGGGAGGGAAGATAGAGGAAGGTAGGAAGGATAGATAGAGGAAAGAAGGAGGAAGGGAGTAAAGAAGGATAGATAGAGGAAGAGAGAGAAGGAAGGAAAGAAGGGACAGGAGGAAGGGAGTAAAGAAAGACAGAGGAGGGAAGGAAAGGGAGGGAGGGAGGGAGTAGATAGAGGAAGGGAGGAAGGGAGTAAAGAAGGATAGATAAAGGGAGAGAAGGGAGAAAAGGAGTAAAGAAGGATAGATAGAGGAAGGGAGGGAGAGAAGGGAGGAAGAGAGTAAAGAAGGATAGACAGAGGAGGGAGGGAGGGAGGGAGGGAGGATAGATAGAGGAAGGAGGGAAGGTAGGACGGACGGAGGAACATACCCCAGGCCCCGGGGACCATCCGGACTTTGTTTAAAAACTTCCAAAGGAGGAGACTGCACCGTGCTCTTTTTCTCACTAAAGTCGGAGGGGACCCCAGAGGTCCAGTGTAGGAAAACACAAGCATTCCTGAAAGACTCCTGGAATTTGCCTGCCCGATCTCTGCTTAAAAGTGCCTCCGGGCACCCCGAGGGGCGGCTGACTCAGCCCCCTGCGGGGATAAACCGTGCAAACACTCCCGCCCACCCAACCTCTGCGTAAAAGCCCCCAAGGCAGGAGATTGGAGGAGGCAGTCTGTTCCGCCAGAGATGGGAGGTCACTCCGAGGGCTGTCTCGTCCAACCCCCGCACTGCCAGAATCCACCGCAAATTCCTCCTGAACGATGGGAAGAACTTCTTGACCGGCAGAAATGTTTGAGAATGGAAGACATTGCCCCAGAGTGGGGTGGAGTCTCCTTCTTTGGAGATCTTCAAGTACAGGTTGGATGGACATCTCAAGAGTTGGGTGGCTTCCTGCATGGCAGAAGGAGGTTGAGCTAGGTGGTCTTTGAGGTCTCTTCCAGCGCTAGAATTCTGTAATGCCAGGTGGCTGCTTCTGTGGTAGACAGCAGAAGTAACATCTGGGACAAAATGTGGACCTGTGACTCTAACATCATCACTATTCTTCTGTATGGTTTCTTTTTTTTTTTAATTACTTTTATTAAAGGTCAGTTCTTGAGAAATTTACATAAGCAGCTGTTCGGATGTAGCGTAATACAGAACACAGAGCTTTCCGAACTTTTCATGTTGGTGACACATTTTTTTAGACATGCATCATTTCACAACACAGTAATTCATGTTTATTAGCAAACCGGAGTTTAACTAACCCCTTATAAGAGATCCGGGCACGTAACATAAATTGTAATAACGAGCTGTATGGAGACACAACATATTTCATGGGAACCTCTCATATGTTTTTTAAAAATATGTGATTTATAAATAATAATATACCTTTCCAAGATGGTAGGCGACACACCTACACACTAACGTCTCATGGCACTCTGTTTGGAAAGCCCTGACATAATAATACATAGCGTAGGCAAATTTTACAGTATACAATAAACAATATATGTTGAGCTAGAGCAAGGGAAAAAAAAACCTATTGCTTAGACCCCTTGAGTTAATGAGCGTATACCTTACTAAGGAACTGGTAGAGTAAAAGAAAGAAAGAAGGAAAAAGGCAAGAAGAGAAAAGAAGTGAAGAGAAGAGGGAAAAAAGAGAGAAGGAAAGAAGGGAGGGGAAAAGGAAGGGGAGGGAAAGGGAAGGAACAGGGAAGGGAAAGGAAGAAGAAAAGGAAAGGGGGAAGAGGAGGGGAAGGAAGGGAAAGGAAAGGGGAAAGGGAAAGAAAAAAAAATAGGAGAAAGAGAAAGATGTGAACTTCCCCATACGGTGAGCTGATAGGTTTGAATAATTCAAATAAAGGGATAGGTTTGAATAATCCAAATAAAGTTTATTTGAATAATTCAAATAAAGAATAATTCAAATAAACTTCTTTGGGTAAGAGGGGAAAGAGAAAGAACATAGGAAGAGAGAAAATAAGAATTTATACTGTTCATTTTGGAAACGCTCTCGTGTTAGTAACTGGATATTCATTTCCCCGTCCCTTTATTTTCCTCTAAATCAATTTCCACAGCAAAGATCATAGTCAGTGGAGATACCTTCTCTTCTCTTCTCTTTCCTCTATGGTTTCTTCCGATAACGAAGCCAGTGACGTGTTGAGGGCCGTCGCGATGTGTATCTTGGGCATTTCGGTTTGCCAAGAGAGGCACCTTTCTGTGGGATGTTGTCCTGCTGAGCGAGGAGACTCATACGCTCTTGGTTTGTGTTTCTGCCTCCTTGCCCCCTGTGCTGTAGGGCTGTGCCTGAACGAGCTGATCATCAACCCGCACCAGCAGCACATGGACGCTTTCTTCTGGGTGGTGGACTGGGAAGGGATGATCTCCGTCTCCAGCCTGGTGGGCCTCCTGGAGAAGTACTTCTTCCCCAAGTGGTTGCAGGTAGGTGTCGAGTCGCCCAGCTGAGTTGTGAGCATGATATCGCGTCCGCGCGGAGAAGGGATATCCTTGTAAGTTATCGTGCAGGGCTAGGTAAAGCCCTATTGCGTGTGGAACTGAAAATGCGTAATAAATGTGATGCAAAGTACAGTGTGCAGGGTGTCATAGAAACTCGTGCAGAGAAACTGGTGAAATGCTGGCCGAGCAGGGCGACTGTCAGGTGGATTTGTCGTTGGTTGACGGACCGAACCCAAAGGGTGCTCCTCACCCATGGCGGCTTTTCGTCCTGGACAGAAGTGACTTTTGGGGTGCCACCAGGTTCTGTCCTGGGGCCAAAGCTATTCAAGACCTTTATCCACGGCTTGGATGAAGGAATAGAGGGCACGCTCATCAAATTTGCCAAATTGGGAGGGGTTGCCGATACTCCAGAGGACAGGATCAGGATTCAAAATGACTTTGATGCGTTGGAGAGCTGTGCCACAACTAACAAAATGAATTTTAACAGGGAAAAATGTAGGGCAAAAAAAAATTGAATGCACAAATATAGGCTGGGGGATGTGCGGCTGGATAACAGTCCGTGTGGAAGGAATCTGGGAGTCTTGGTGGACCACAAGCTGAACACAAGCCAGCAGTGTGATGCAGCAGCCAAGAAAGCCAAGGCAATTCTTCATTGCATCAATAGGAGTATGGGGTCTAGATCAAGGGAAGTAACAGTACCGTTCTATTCTGCTTTGGTCAAACCTCATTTGGAATAATCCAGTGTCCAGTTCTGGGCACCTCATTTCAAGAAGGATGTGGACAAGCTGGAGTGTGTCCAGAGGAGGGCGACCAAAATGGTGGAGAATCTGGAAGCCGTGAAGCCCTCTGAGGAGCAGCTTAGGGAGCTGGGGATGTTTAGCCTGCAGAAGAGAAGGTGAAGAGGAGATGTTTAAATATTTGAAGGGATGTCATGTTGATGGTGGAGGAAGCTTGTTTTCTGCTCCTCCAGAGACCAGGACACGGAGTAATGGAGCTACAGGAAAAGAGGTTCCACCTAAACTTCCTGACCGCCAGAGCTGTCGGGCAGTGGAATCTGCTGCTGCCTCCCATGGAGTGTGGTGGAGTCTCCTCCTTCTTTGGAGATTTTTAAGGAGAGGCTGGTTGGCCGTCTGTCCAAGGGAGTGCTTTGACGGTGTCCTCCTCGGGGTTGGATTGGATGGCCCCTGGGGGTTTCTTCCAACTCTGTGATCCTGTGATCCTAATCCCAAAGTTCACCTCCTTTTCCTCCACAGGTGCTTTGCTCTTGGCTCAGCAACAACCCCAACTACGAAGAGATCACCAAGTGGTACCTGGGCTGGAAGTCCATGTTCTCCGACCAGGTGCTGGCCCACCCGTCCATCAAGGAGAAGTTCAACGAAGCCCTGGACATCATGAACCGAGCGGTCTCATCCAGCGTGGGTATGTGAGCCGTGGCGATGTGGATTATTTTTTCCCTTCTCACGTAACTTTCCTTTCACATTCTGCCCCTCTGTGGTTAGTGGCTTATATCTTGCCTAGCGTGGAAGCCGTGGAATGAGTGAGATTTATCTCCCGGTTGACCCACGATTCAGTAGCTCTAGCCCCATTGGAAGTAAATCGTGTGGCCTGCGGACCTAGAGATGTAAAATTTCTGGAAATTTTGAAGCCAAAACCATTTTTTCCTAGGAAAAAAAGTTGAAATTTTCAGGAAAATTGAAAAAAAAAAAGGCAACATTAGCCCTTTTTTACATGTTGAAAGTCATTCCGTTACTTTAGGAGCATAAAATGTGACTATGTACCATTTGATTTAAAATAAAATTATCACATTGGGTATATTGAAAAACACAGCGTATTCAAACAATTATTATTGCTCTTGCATTGGAGAGTTCAGTTTGTAACCTAGGACTTCCTTGTCCTCAGTGCGTAGAAATTAGAATAATCTGATGCTGTGTACATAGTTTATAGAAATGATTTGGAGAATATATGGACACCTTAGCTTAAAGATTTTATTCGTCATGATAAAAAGAAAAAAATTCCATAATCAATTTTCTTCCTTTTTTCAACTTTTCCAATTTTTTGAAAAACCAAAAAGGCTTCAAGAAAAAAAAAACGGGATTTTTTTTTCTGAATTGTTCCATTTTTTTTTTCCTATGTGGACCACACACCTGAAACCTTCCACTGGTTTCAGCCACTCAATTTCTTTTTTAAAAAATTGACACAATTTTTGGGCATGTTTTGCCCCGAAACGATGCAGACCCAGAAATGTGTGAAAGCACAAAATCTCTGCAGTGAGCCCCTAGAATGGTGTCGCCTTTGCCTTAATAATTTCCAATTCCAACAAGCCCTATCACGAGGAAGATTAGCAAGATTTGTTCCGAAAGAGTTTGCCACCATTGCCTACCTCTGAGGCTGAGAGAGTGTGACTGGCCAAAGGTCAGCCAGTGGGTTTCCACAGCCCAGTGGGGATTTCATTCCTAGTCTTCAGAATCATTGCCCAACAGCACACTGGCTCTGTTAGATGGATATTTCAGAGACAGATCAATAATCGATCAATAATCAATAATAAATCAAAAATAATAATTTCTGAGATTTCTGAGACAGGTGGACAGAGGAGTAGACAGATAATATTTCTGAGATAAGTAGCTTGGCACCCTAGATAAATGAATAGATCTTTTTTTAGGTAAGTAAAGAGATAATATTTCTGAGATAAAATAATTGACCAATAAGTAGATTAATATAGCTGACATAAGTGAATAAATAAATAGATTATATATATTTTTAGATTAGATAGAGAAGTAGATAATCAGAGGCATGGATAATACTTCTGAAATAGATAAGTAAATATTTTATCAGGTAAATATATAGTATTTACTAGATAAATAAAATTTGTAATAGAAAAGTAGATTGCATTTCTGAGATAAGTAGATAGGTATGTACGAGATGGAAAGATAGATAAACAGATGAATAATATTTCTGAATTAGATACATAGATATTTCGTAGAAAAGCAGATGTATTAAAGAATTAGATATTGTTTCTGAAATAGCAACCTAGATGACTTAATAGATACTTTTTTAGGTAAGATAATATTTCTGAGATAGATGACAGACAAGTAAGTAGATAATATAGTGAATAAATAAAGAGATTGTATTTTTTAGATTAGACAGAGAAGTAGATAATTAGAGGAATGGATTAAAATTCTGAAATAGATAAGTAAATATTTCTCAGGTAAGTAGATAATATTTCTGTAATAGATAAGTAGTATTTCTGAGATAAGTAGAGAGGTATGTATGAAATAGGAAGTTAGATAAATAGATAATATTTTCTGAGTTGGATAAGTAGATATTTCTTAGAAAAGCAAGTAGATAATATTAAAGAATTAGATATAAGTAGACAGATAAATTTCTGATATGGATAAGTACATAGGTACGTATGAAATGGGAAGTTAGATAAATGCATAATATTTCTGAGCTGGATAAGTAGGTATTTCTTAGAAAAGCTGGTAGATAATATTAAAGAATTAGATATAAGTAAATGGATAAATTTCTGATATGGATAAGTACATAGGTACGTATGAAATGGAAAGTTAGATAAATAGGTAATATTTCTGAGTTGGATAAGTGCATATTTCTTAGAAAAGCAGGTAGGTAATACTTAAGTATTAGATAATACTTAGGTGCTTACCTAACATACTTAGGTAATATTTCTGAAATAGATAATAGAGAGATAGGTAAATAAGAGAGACAAGTAAATAGATGGATGGACGTGGATGGTTGTTTCTGCCGTTACGCTGGTCAGGCTCGTTGGCGGCTATTGTGTTTGCTAAAACTGCAGCGGGCATTGGCTCGGCGTGACTCGCATTCGGTCTTGTCTCCTTCCAGGGGGCTACCTGCAGCCCGGCGCCCGGGAGAACATCGCCTACCTGACCCACACGGAGCGGCGCAAGGACTTCCAGTACGAGGCCATGCAGGAGCGCCGGGAGGCCGAGAACATGGCGCAGCGGGGGATCGGCATGGCGGCCGGTTCGGTGCCGATGAACTTCAAGGACCTGATCCAGACCAAGGCGGAAGAACACAACATCGTCTTCATGCCGGTGATCGGGAAGCGGCACGAGGGGAAGCAGCTCTACACCTTCGGCCGCATCGTCATCTACATCGACCGGGGGGTGGTCTTCGTCCAGGGCGAGAAGACCTGGGTCCCCACCTCTCTCCAGAGCCTCATCGACATGGCTAAGTGAGGGTCTCCCGGGGTGCGAGCGGACAGAGCTGTGTTTCCCCACGTGCAAGAAATTGGAAGATGTGCCCTTGTTCCCAGGACTGGATTTAATTTCGTTTTATCCCTTTCGGGGGGGGTGAGAATCCGGAGGACTGGGAAACGGCTGTCTTGTTCCCCAAAAAATTGGAAGGCTGGCAAACCTTGGCTCTTAGGCAGTTCACTGTGTGTAAATAAGTCTCGTCTCATCCGTGTAGCTGGAAGGGTGGGCCGAGCCCACGAGTGACACCAGCGAAACACCGGAGGCCAATAAAGTTAAATAAGTTTCCTCTATCCTTTGCTAAGATTGTGGTTGGAAAACAGGCTGGGCAGGTTTACTCTGCTGCGTGCGGAGTTCCACCGGAAAATGCCTCGAGGTTCCCGAAAGGGGATTTAATTTCATTTATCCTTTGAGGGTTCTGGAAAAATTTGGCGGGCTGCGAAAACAGGCTCGTTCCTCTGGCTACTCCCAAAATATGGAAGGCGTCCAGGGCTAGGCAGCCCGCCAAGGTCCCTCAGCTGCCTGATGAGCGAGATAACGGCAGCTCCGTAAAACAGTGTCAGGGCTGAAGCAAAATTCTCCGAAAAACACAACGGAGGTCCAGAAAGGGAACAGTCCAAGAGCAAAGCGATAATCCAAGCAAAGTGTCGAGGTCCAAGGTTCGAAGCACGCAGGTAGGGAATGCAAGAATGGCTGTCACGCACCAAGAGCATCAGTGCTCTCCAGCCACCTTCTGTGGTTGAGGCCTCTCATTCTATAGCCTCAGCGTCCTGACCGGCCGCGTCCTAATCAACAAGCCCTTGTAGGGGAAGTGCTGCCCGAGGCCTGGGCTCTCCCTTTGCCTCCTGCCCTGGCTGCCGTAAGAAGTGCCTTTGTTACGTTTCTGGGATAGGGCTGCTGGGAAGGGGCCTGTCTGGGACCCGGGAGTCTGGGCCAGAAGAACCCCGGCTTTTGGGCTAAGAGAGTTCCCTGTTTGTAAATAAAAATTTCATCCAATCCCTGTAGCTTGGTGGTAGACCACCAATGTCACGTGTGATCGACAAAATGGTTGCATCAGTCGGAGTCTGGTGTCCAGATCGAGGGAGGTAACGGTACCGCTCTATTCTGCATTGGTTAGGCCTCATTTGGAATCCTGTGTCCAGTTCTGGGCACCTCAGTTCAACAAGGATGTGGACAAGCTGGAGCGTGTCCAGACAAGGGCAACCAAAATGGTGAAGGGTCTGGAAGCCATGAAGCCCTCTGAGGATTGGCTGAGGAAGCTGGGCATGTTTAGTCTGCAGAAGAGAAGGTTAGGAGGGGACACGATAGCCATGTTCAAACGTTTGAAGGGATGTCGTGTTGAAGATGGAGCAAACCTGTTTTCCACTGCTCCAGAGACTAGGACATGGAGCAATGGATTCAAAGTACAGAAAAGGAGATTCCAGCTGAACCTCAGGAAGAACTTCCAGATGGTCAGAGCTGTCCGGCCGTGGAATCTGGCGTGTGGTGGGGTCTCCTCCTCCTTTGGAGGCGTTTAAGCAGAGGCTGGGTGGCCACCTCTTGGGAATGCTATGATGGGTGTTCCTGCATAGCAGGGGGTTGGACTGGATGGCCCCTGGGGTCTCTATGATTCTGTGGCCAAACAGACTTTTCTGGATTTGTTTTGCATTGAGTCTAGCCAAGTCCGAGCATCTTCCTGGCTTTGCTCAGCGCTGACTCCTGCTAAAACGCTGGTAGCTGTTTGCAAACCAAGTGAGGCAGGTTTGGTTATGGCATCCGGGGTGGGTGTCTGTGTTTTCTAATTTTTGCAGGAAAAGCTCACAGGCTGGATTTATCTTGCATATCCCACGGGGGTGGGGGGTGGGGGTCAGGAAAATTTTGGAAGACTGGGAAAAGGTTTTCTTTCCCCTGGATACCCAAAGAACGTGGAAAGCCAATGGACCCTGCTTTTCGTAGAATTGTAGAGAGTTGGAGGAGACCCCAAGGGCCGTCCAGTGCAACCCCCTTCGGCCATGCCGGAAGACACAATCCAAACACTCCCTTGGACAGATGGCCATCCAGCCCCTCTTTAAAAACCCCCAAAGAAGGAGGAGACTCCACCACACTCTACTGAAGCAACAGCGGCAAATTCCGCTATCGAACTGCTCCTACTGCCAGGAAGTTCTTGAGGTTGAGATGGAATCTCTTTTCCTGCAGTTCGAATCCATTGTTCCATGTCCTAGTCTCCAGAGCAGCGGAAAATAGGCTTGCTCCATCCTCCATGCCATTCCTTCAAATATTTGAACGTGGCTCTCATGTCTCCTCTTAACTTTCTCTTCTCCCGGCTCCCCAAGCCGCTCCTCCAAGGGCTTCATAGTTTCCAAGCCTTCTACCATTTTGGTTGCATTCCTCTCGACACCTTCTGGCTTGTCCATCTCCTTCCTGAAATGAGGTGCCCAGAACTGGACACAGGCTTATTACTGCGGGAGTTAGCCCTCTCCCGGGGTCTACAATTTATTAATATCTAATTGAAAATATATCTCCACGTGCTTGAGAGCGTCCCCCGGACAAGCACACAGGCAGGCAGGGCCGAACGGCCGCAATCGGGAAAAACCCGATCTGGCCAGTAAACAATCCGTCACGTAGCCCCAGGAGCCCTCCAGACATGCACACATTAAAATATACAAAGAGTCCTCTGCCCCGAGAAGCCAGCATGACAGGATTAGCGATCCTGACAAACAGCCCGTCAAGCGAGGACGATCTGCATACAGCTGCGGCTTTTGACAACCCCAGCAAAATCCAATCCTGCGAGGAAACTTTGACATTTTGGAGCTTTGTTCTCCTAATCATACACATTTTGGAGCTTTGTTTTAGCTCCTCAACCCATTGTTCTCCCCAGGAAAGGATTAGCCCTCCAGGTACATTTTCCCCTATAAAGAGACCTGATTTTTGAGCGGTTTCTCGGATCGCTCCGGTTTACTCTGGGCTCCACGTCACTCCGTCCGGCAATCCCCTCGGCCCTCCACGTGCCGAGTTTTTTCTCTTGCTCCGCTGCTGTCTCCGACTTCAGACTTCCAGACCAGGTGCAGTATAACCCGACAGTACCTCTCCAAAATCCCCTATCAATTTTCCTCTCTTTTATTTCTAATTAGCTCTTGAGTGCATAAGTGCGAACGTGCGCAAGGACATATTTTTAAGTAAAAATCATTTTATTAGACAATTTGCTTGGTTTTTGGCTCGGCTTGACCCCGTGAACTTTGGGTTTAAAGATCTCGCTAGGTCACCCTGCCTCTCCTAGTGCTGCAGCTTGTGCTCTGGCCAATTCCCATTCCCCTCTTTGGTGGAGCACACTAAGGTGTCCCCCGCGGGACCCCCAGAAATCAGGGTAACAGGGCTCCTCCAAGTGGGGTCTGGCCAAAGCAGAACCAAGTGGTACCCTCACTTCCCTAGACTCCTATTGATGCAGCCCAGAATCGCATTGGCTTGGTTTTCTGCGGGGAGAAGGAGAGAACGGTGCACGTGAAGGCGATCTGGCCAAAGCCCTGTGGCGTGAAGGGAACTTAAGCAACGCCAGAGGTCAATAAAGGGATTCGGTAAGAGACAGAAACGCCCAGCAGGAAAAACATCAGCTGGCATTCTGCTTGGCGCTTGTGTCTTTGTAAATAGCCTTACCTGGATGGCCTTACATCCATGTATCCATCCATTCATCCTTATCGTCATAGAGCTGAGAGAGACCCCAGGGGCCATCAAGTCCAACCCCCTGCTATGCAGGAACACCCATCAAAGCATCCCCGACAGATGGGTACCCAGCCTCTGCTTAAAAACCTCCAAAGAAGGAGGAGACCCCACCACGCTCCATATTCCGCTGCCGGACAGCTCTGACCGTCAGAAAGTTCTTCCTGAGGTTCAAGTGGAACCTCCTTTCCTGCAGCTTGAATCCATTGCTCCTTGTCCTGGTCTCTGGAGCAGCAGAAAACAAGCCCACTCCTCCTCAACATGACGTCCCTTCAAATATTTAAACATGGCTATCATGGCCCCTCTTCACCTTCTCTTCTGCAGACTAAATATGCCCAGCTCCCTAAGGTGTTCTTCATAGGGCTTCATGGCTTCCAGACCCTTCACCATTTTGGTCGCCCTCCTCTGGACACGTTCCAGCTTGTCCATATCCTTCTTCAATTAAGGTGCCCAGAATTGGACACAGTATTATTCCAAATGAGGCCTAACCAATGCAGAATAGAGGGGTACCATTACCTCCCTCAGTCTGTACACCATACTCCTATTGATGCAAGCAAGAATCGCATTGGCTTTCTTGGCTGCTGCATCACGCTGCTGGCTCATGTTCAACTTAAGACTCCTAGATCCCTTTCACGCATACTGCTATCCAGCCACGCATCCCCCATCCTATATTTGTGCATTCCTAAGTGCAGAATTTTACATTTCTCTCCATTGAAATCCATTTTGTGAGCTTTGGCCCAGCTCTCCAATCTGTCAGGGTCACTTTGAATTTTGATCCTGTCCTCTGGGCTATTGGCAACCCCTCCCAGTTTGGTATCATCTGCAAATTTGATCAGCATGTCCTCCACTCCATATAGGGCTTCGTAGGTCAAAACCTTTGAATGGTGCCCAGAAAATGAGCCAGTAGGAAGTGAATCTGTTGCAAGGAGCGGGTTGGGTGCAGTTAGTAATTTGGCTGAAGATCTTTGGACCACTTGAAATTTCTGAGCATTTTTCAAAAGCAAGTCCACTTGCGAATGCTTTGATGGGTGTTCCTGCCTAGCAGGGGGTTGGACTCGATGGCCCCTGGGGTCTCTTCCAACTCTATGATTCTGTGATTCCTAAGTGTAGCACCCTATGTTTCTCTCTGTTGAAATTCATTTTGTGAGCTTTGGCCCAGCTCTCCAATCTGTCCAGGTCTTTTTGAAATTTGATCCTGTCCTTTGGGGTATTAGCCACCCCTCCCAATTTGGTATCATCTGCGAATTTGATCAGCATGCCCTCCACTCCTTCATCCAAGTCATGGATGGAGATGTCGAATAGCCCTGGGCCCAGGACAGAGCCCTCTGGCACCCCAAAAGTCACTTCTCTCCAGGACGAAAAGCAGCCATGGGTGAGGAGCACCCTTTGGGTTCAGTCAGTCAACCAATTCCAAATCCACCTAACAGCAGCCCTGTCCAGCCCACATTTTACCAGCTTCTTTGCAAGAATGTCATGGGGAACTTTGTCAAAGGCCTTACTGAGGTCAAGATATGCTCCGTCCACAGCATTTCCTTCATCTATCAAGCTTGTAACCCTATCATAAAAAGAGATAAGATTAGTCTGGCGTGACTTATTTCTGACAACCCATGCTGGCTTTTAGTGATTATGGCATTGTTTTCTAAGCAAATACAAGCTGACTGTTTAATGATCTGCTCTAGGATCTTTCCTGGTATTGTTGTCAGGCTGACCAGGCGATAATTATTAGGGTCCTCCTTTTTCCCCTTCTTGAAGATGGGGAATGACATTTGCCCTCCTCCAGTCTGCCGGGACTTCTCCTGTTCTCCAAGAGTTCTGAAAGATTATTGCAAGTGGTTCAGAAATGACTTCTGCCAGTTCTTTTAATATCCTTGGATGTAATTCATCTGGCCCTGGGGGCTTTAATTCATCTAGTTTAGCCAGATTTTCCTGTACTACTTCTCTGCTTATTCTGTGCTGCATTTCCCTCACTTCCTCACCTTCCATCCATCCATTGTTCTATCCATCCACCCATCCCATCTATCCTTCTGTCCCTCTATCGGTTGGTAGGTCGGTCCCTCCGTCCGTCCATCCTATCTGTCCGTCCATCCATCCATCCATCTATCTATCTCATCTATCCTTCTGTCCCTCTATCGGTCAGTCGGTTCCTCTGTCCATCCATCCGTCCGTCCGTCCGTCCGTCCGTCCATCCATCCATCCTTCTGTCCCTCTATCGGTCAGTCGGTTCCTCCATCCATCCATATTTCTATCTATCCATCCATCCATCCATCCATCCATCCATCCATCCATCCATCCATCCATCCATCCATCCATCCATCCATCCATCCCATCTATCCTTCTGTCCCTCTATTGGTCAGTCAGTTCCTCCGTCTGTCCGTCCCCCCCACCCACCCACCCACCCACCCACCCACCCACCCATCCATCCATCCATCCTTCTGTCCCTCTATTGGTCAGTCGGTTCCTCTGTCCATCCATCCTTCTATCCGTCCGTCCGTCCGTCCGTCCCATCTGTCCTTCTGTCCCTCTATTGGTCAGTCAGTTCCTCCGTCTGTCCGTCCATCCACCCACCCATCCAACCACCCACCCACCCACCCATCCATCCATCCTATGTTTTTGCCTATATGTGCACACCTGTGCCTATGGGGCAGGTTTGGCTATGGCATCTGGGTGGTGTCTATATTTCCTAATTTTTGCAGGAAAACAGAAAAAGCTCACAAGCTGGATTTACCTTGCATATCTCATGGGGGGGAGGGGAGTCAGGAAACAATCCCCAGGATCCCCCCCAAATTTGGAAAGCCAGCAGACCCCGGCTTTTGGAGTAGGAGAGTTCTGTGCCTGTGAAGAAAATCTAGCATGAAGGGGCCTTAAGGTAAAAGACAAAAATGCCCAAGAGAAGAACATCTGCTGGCATTATGCTCGGCACTTTGTAAATGGCTTTATGTGTCCCCAAAAATGAATTGGGTTACCCCTTATCCGTGTGTGTGGGGGGTATGCGCCGAGACTCCCAGCGGATACCCGAAACCGTAGATAGTCCCAAACCTATATAGAGTCAGCCTTCGCTGTCCCCTCTGCTGCCCCCCGGGCCATTTTTATTAGGGGCCGGAAGCCTCGTGAGGCCAAGCAACTGCAAACGAGGCCGGTAAGTCCCTCTTAAAAATGGTGGGGCAGCAGCAGAGGAGGCCGGAAGCCCCACCGGCCTCCCACTTCTGCCTTGGGAAGTAACCCTGATGATGCCTCAGAGGAATCCACGGCGGGTGGAATACGGCGATCGTAATTTTTTGGTGTGTTAAATGTGGTTTTGGGGGGCCTAGAACTATTCACGGTTTGTCTACTTTCGCGGGGGTCTCGTGCCCCTAACCCTGGCAAACGTGGTTCACCCTCGGAACCCTTCCAGCAGAGCTTTTTGTGCTTTGGGGCCGTTCTTAAGGAAAATAAGGGCTATTTCGACACAAGTAGTGTGAAAATCTGAGACAGGTAATAGGTGACCGATTTCATTTGATACGATGATTTCACATCCCAGGTGGGACGAAGCAGAACACATGAGATTTCATTACACTGATCAGAACAGCATGCAATTTAAAACTTCTATCAATTGCTTATCTTTAGGATTTTTCCCTTTAGAATCCTAGCACTGGAGAAGACCCCAAGGGGCCATCTAGTCCAACCCCCTTCTGCCACCATCCAAGCCCTCCCTTGGACAGACGGCCACCCAGCCTCTGCTTAAAAACCTCCAAAGAAGGAGGAGACCCCACCACACTCCACGAAGGCAGCAGCGGATTCTTTCCTTCTGGCGGCCCGTCCAGCATCCTTTGACGTGGTCTTCCATGCACAGCAGAATGGGGTTGGACTAGATGGCCCTTGGGGTCTCTTCCAACTTCGTGATCCTGCAAAAGATGCTCATCCAACCTCTCTCTAAAAACCGCCAAAGAAGAAGGAAACCCCTTCTGTGTCCAGTTCTGGGCACCTCATTTCAAGAAGGGTATCGACAAGCTGGAAGGTGTCCAGAGGAGGGCAGGCAAAATGGTGAAGGGTCTGGAACCCGTGAAGCCCCGTGAGGAGCAGCTTAAGGGAGCTGGGGATGTTTAGTCCGCAGAAGAGAAGGTTTAAGAGGGGACAGGATAGCCATGTTTAAATATTTGAAGGGATGTCATGTTGAAGATGGAGCAAGCTTGTTTTCTGTTGCTCCAGAGACTAGGATATGGAGCAATGGATTCAAGCTGCAGGAAAGGAGATTCCACCTGAACCTCAGGAAGAACTTTTTGATGGTCGGAGCTGTCTGGCAGTGGAATCGGCTGCTGCCTCCGTGGAGTGTGGTGGGGTCTCCTCCTTCTTTGGAGGGTTCTAAGCAGAGGCTGGATGGCCATCTGTCCAAGGGAGGGCTTTGATGGTGACTTCCTCCATGGCAGAAGGGAGTTGGACTCGGGCATCTCTTCCAACTCTATGATTCTGTGACTCCACCACGCTTCATGGAGGCAGCATCTTATCATCCCATTGTCAAACTGCTCTTACCCTCCAGAAATTCTTCCTGAGGTTTAGATGGAATCCCTGTTCCCAGACTTTGAATCCATTGCTCCATGTCCTAGTCTCTCGAGCAGCAGAAAACAGGCTTGCTCCATCCTCCGTATGACATCCCTTCCAATATTTAAACATCATGTCCCCTTCTCTTAACCTTCTCTTCTGCAGGCTAAACATCCCCAGGTCCCTCGGCCGTTCTTCATAGGGCTTCATGGCTTCCAGACCCTCCACCATTTTGGTCGCCCTCCTCTGGACACCTCCCAGCTTGTCCATCTCCGTCCTGAACTGTGGTGCCCAGAACTGGACACAGGATTATTCCAGGTGGTGTCCAACCAAAGCAGAATAGAGTGGTACCATATTATTGGAGAGCGGTTGACTGGATAACTGAATATTAGTTGGAAAATATTGCATTTTATAATGTCTGCATTCACCTAGGGATTACCGTGATCTTATAACATATGTCCACCAACCACACAATTTTAGCAAAGTGGAGTCACTAATGTACAAACCCTCACAATTTGCACCCGGGCCCCGGCTATGAAGTGCCAGAGCACGACGGGGGAGAGCAGAAATGCGTCAGAACTGCCTAAAGCACATCTTTTGCCATTTATTGCACTTAATGCAAAATGCATTATTGCATTTTGTAGCTACGGGTTTGTAAAGTTACAAAACAAAGTCCGTGATCGTGGGAATCTTCTTTGTTCAGTGTTAGATGGTATTTGCTTTTCCGGAAATCACAGATTGAGGGTTCAGCGCTGAATTAAAAATGTCAGGGAACACCAGAATGAATTAAGATCTTTTTAAAAAAAATTAAATAAAATGCAGATTTTGCCTGGAAACTTTGCTCATCTACTAAAATATCTGCCTGAGAAAGGATGCAGTGTAATCTCAGGGCAATGTACAGTAAAACCGCTCGTAACCAAAAGCTGTACAATATATTTAAAACAGTATGTAGAATAATTAACATACAAGGAAAGTAACGCACGTCCCAGAATTCATCACCACTGAGCCCAGTGGCTGCTGGGTGTTGCAGTTCAAATGTCATCTGGCTAAACTCAAACCAATTTTAGGGTCTTTCTGCCCTGGACTGTTATAGTGCTATTATTCCCCTTTCAACCTCCTGTGGAATTCTGGGGTTTGTAGTTTTCTGAGGTCCAAGACCTGAAAATTCTAAATGCCCCTCCCTAAACTACAAGTCCCAGGATTCCAGAGAATATTGAAAGTGGAATAATAGCACTATTAACAGTGTAGTGCGGAAATGGCCTCCATCTTATCGCAAGTTAGAATGGGTTGCAGTTTTAGTATGCTAAAGACAGAGTATGGATAGAAAGATATTGCTTTCTGGAGGGAAACTACAACTCTCAGAACGCTGAGCCTCTGGGATTCATACCACCACCCCCAGGCGCGTAGAATTACAGCAAGAGAATTTCAGACTCTTAATAGTCTAGTCCAAGGTTTTACAGAGTCATAAAAGACGGAAGGGGTCCCAAGGGATTTCTAGTCCCCCAACAGCACCACTTAAGAGGGGGGTTCCGTTTTTCTTAAAATGAAAAACCTGATGAAGTCTTGACTACCTCAGTGCAGTGTACCTGGGGCTACCCTTGAAGAGTGCCCAGGAGGTTAAGCCAGTGGAAGAAGGAAAGTTGGAAGAGACCCCAAAGGGCATCTAGTCCAACCCTCTGCCATGCAAGAAATCTACAATAAAAAGGTTTAGATTTAAAGTTTAAGCTAAAAGGAAGGTAAGTAAATCCACAGGAAGGTTCTTTGACTATTCCAAAATTCCAGGGTTGGAACAAAACAGTATAAATCAAGTCTTGGACGGGCTCCTTCCCATCTCAAGCGAGCCATCGGTTTCTCCTTTGTCCGGGAGACAAAAAGTTCCCTTGCGGAAATCTTAATTAATTGTTCGATATCCAGTAATAAGACGACACGCAGTAACGGTTCAGTAACATCCAGACTCCTTTAGAAGATGCCCAGTGAAAGCAATTCTATCAACCCTTTCGGTCTTTGGCTCCTTTGCCCAAATCCCCCTTCTTCCAACATTCCCCTGAAATTTACCCTCCCCCCCCGTAAACTAAAACCATTAGGCCTGGTCCTAGTCTCTGAGGCAGCAAAAAACAAGCTTGTACCATCTTCTTTGTAGCAGCCCTTGAGATATTTAAAATAATGCAGTCACTTCACCTTTCATCTTCTCTTCATCAAGCAAACATACCCAGCTCCTTCAACCTCTCCTTGTAGGATTTATTCTCTTATCATTCTCGTTACCATTTTTCCCAACTTACTCTGATTTCTCTCTATCCATCCTGAAAGGCACCCAGAACTGAACTTGGGACTCCAGATAACACCTAATTAGCAGAGTATATAGTGGAACTATGGCTTCCTTGGCTTAGAACTGTCTTAGGAAAAAAATTTTTTTAAAAAAAATGACATTTGCCTTTTTTGCTGCAGCATCGCACAGGTGGCTCATGTTCAACTTCCATCAGCATGGAATATAGTGGGATTATGGATTCCTTGACCTGAGAGCTATTGTTTCATTAAAATAACATTTGCCTTCTTTGCTGCAGCATCACGCCGCTGGCTCATGTTCAACTTCTGTCAGCATGAAATACAGCGGGACTATGGCTTCCTTGACTTGGAAGCTATTGTTTTATTAAAATGAGATCTGCCTTCTTTGCTGCAGCATCACACCGATGGCCCTTGTTTAACTTCCATCATGCTCACACTACAATCTAAAATGTTTGTTTGTCCTCCCTTGGGAAAGGGAAGGTTTGTCCTCCCAAGGGTTTGTCCTCCCTTGGGAAAGACATCACTGTTTCTTCCGGATGATTTCTAGGTGCTCCTCGTCACGGTAAACGGGCTCTTCCAGTGAGGTCCAGATATCCTGGGGAAGGTCCTTCAGCTTTGACGAGGGAAAGCAATGGATGGAGGTGTCGTTAAATACGTCCAGATACTGGGAGTCGGAAGGGAAGGGGTCTTCGCTGGTTGCTGTCAGGATCTAGAAATGGGAACAAAAAAGCCATCCAGTCCAACCCTGTTCTGCCCTGCAGGAAGACACCATCCAAGCCCTCCCTTGGACAGATGGCCATCCAGCCTCTGCTTAAAGACCTCCAAAGAAGGAGGAGACTCCACCACACTCCATGGAGGCAGCAGAAGATTCCACTATCCAACTGCCTTTACCCTCAGGAAGTTCTTGTAATATTTAGGTGGAATCTTTTTTTCCTGAACTTTGAAGCCATTGCTCCATGCCCTAGTCTCAGGAGCAGCAGAAAAAAGGCTTGCTCCATCCTACCTAGGACATTCCTTCAATGCACGCTTGTAAAAACAGACACATATGCTCTGAAGATTGATTTGGTGGTTCACAGAATCATAGCATCATAGAGTTAGAAGAGACCCCAGGGGCCATCCAGTGCAACCCCCTTCTGCCATGCAGGAAGACCTCCAAAACCTCCAAAGGAGGAGGAGATTCCACCACCCTCCACTGAGACAGCAGTGTATTCCGCTGCAGATACCTCTGACTGTCAGGAAGTTCTCCCTGAGGCTCGGGTGGGAATCTCTTTTCCTGCAGTTTGACTCCATTGCTCCGTGTCCTAGTTTCTGAAGCAGCAGAAAACAAGCTAGCTCCATCTTCAACATGACACCCCTTTAAATATTCAAAGATGGCTTCATGTCCTTCCTGACAGAGCAGTTTTTTTTTATAATTTCTTGAAAATATTTCATTTTGTACTAACATGTCAAAACATAGATACAAATGAACTTTTTCCATATATTGACATTCCATACCATGATATTACCATCTTGCCATTTATTTATAGCGGAAAGGTTGAAACAACTCTGGGTAGGTTTAGCCTGAAGAAGAGAAGGTTAAGAGGGGACATGATAGCCATATTTAAATATTTGAAGGGATGTCATGTTGAAGATGGAGCCAGCTTCTTTTCTGCTGCTCCAGAGACTAGGACATGGAGCAACGGATTCAAACTTCAGGAAAAGAGGTTCCACTTAAACTTTAGGAAGAACTTCCTGATGGTAAGAGTAGGTCAACAGTGGAATATGGAGTGTGATGGAGTCTTCTTTGGAGGTTTTTAAGTAGAAGCTAGATTGCATATTTCAGGCATGATTTGATTTTGCCTTCTTTCATGGCGGAATGGGGTTGGACTGGATGGCCCTTGGGGGTCTCTTCCAACTCTATGATTCTAAGAGCAAATCCACATTATGGGTGGGTGGGCTCCACCAAGCGAGGTAGAGCAATACAGGGCCTTTCGGAGGTTTCTTATTCAGAAATTAAAGCCGATTTTCCAAACAACTAACAGCACGCAACCAACACATCCGTACCTTTGCAATGTAACCGTACTCCTCTTGGAATATCTTTGCTGGCATCCTGAAAGAATAAAAAAAAAAATGCAGAGAAAAAGGGAATATTGCAAAACACTTAAAAAGAAAATTAATTTAACAGGTGCTGATGAAAACATAGGGAATGATACAATTAGAGCTGTTTTAGAAATTTAGAAATCTCCTAACAACGAGCAGTCCTGATTAAAAAGCTGTTACTGGTACCATTCTATTCTATGAATTAGATAAATCCGATGTTTTAATAATTAGATAAATTAGACCCTTTAAAAGCCATCCAGGTCAGCCTCTCTTGTAGCAGGGAGTTCCGCAGTTCTAACCACATGCTGTGCAAAGCAGTCTTACCTTTCCTGAGTTAGCTCTGACTTAATGGCGACACAAGTCATGGGTTTTCTCAGCCTGATTTCTTCAAAGGAAGAAATTGCCTCAGTTTCCTTCCTCTGAGGCTGAGAGAGTGTGCAATTTGTGTAGCGGGTTTCCATGGCTGAGCAGGGATTCAAACCCTTGTCCTTGAGAATCTACCACTCTGACGACTACACCCCGCGGCCTCTCCTAGGATCATCTTGGCTAGAATCCATCAGAGAGGATTTGACGTCACTGGCTTCCTCTGAGGCTGAGAGAGTGTGACTCGCCTAAGACGTGATGGCTCTTCTGGCAGAATTGGGGGAATGGGTACCCCTGCTCTGTTGGACCCAGATGAGTCCCAAAACAGGAAGTCCCGCCTTATATGTCGAGAGGGGGAATTTCCTGTATACCTTTCTTCGATCCCGTTGAAGCTGTTCCCGATAACGGCCATTTTGGAGAGGGTCTCCGGGGACCAGTTCCTCCACAGGAGGTTGTTGTACAAAGCTTTTCCACAGTGGATCATGTAGAAAACGGTAGGGCCGGAGACACACCATTTCCCTTCCTGGGGAAAAAGGGATAATAAAACAATTTTTTAAATTATTATTACAACGGCAATTGCAATTAAAAAAATGATTACTACTGTTATGCAAGACTTGTCTTATAGGTATTGTATTTTTTTTTTTTTTTTTTGGTTTTGTGTTTGGTTATGCTGCATCGTTTATCTGCATTTTATATTTTGGTTTAATATTTAACAACAACAAAAATCAGTTACATAAAATAAAATAAAAATTAAAAATAAAAATAAATCCTTTCTAGAGTAGACCATATAGAAAACGGTAAGGCCGGAGACACACCATTTCCCTTCCTGGGGAAAGAAGGAGGCAGAAAATAAGGTGGATTTTTAAATTATTATTACAAAAACAATTGCAATTAAATAATGATTACCCCTGTTATGGAAGACTTATTGTCTTATAAGTATTGTATTTTTTTTTTTGGTTTTGTGTTTGGTTATGCATTCCATTGTTTATCTGTGTTTTATGATTGGTTTAATGTTTAATAATCAGTTACACATAATAAAATTAATTTAAATTAAAAAATTAAGAAAGATTTAAAAAAAACTTTGGAAAATGAATGATTGCCACTTCCAAACTGAATTGGCAAGCCCCGTTTTCCGACTCATGACAAACCCATAAAAGCCAAGAAAACAAAATAAATATAAAATAAAATAAATTAAGAAAAACAACTCCAGAAAATAAATGATTACCACTTCTAAACTGAATTGGTGAGTCCCATTTTCTGGCTCACGACGAACCCACTAATGCCAAAAAAACAAAATAGAAGCCCAGATGTGGCTAGAAACCCATTTATGGTTTAGATTTTATTTTTAAGCATCGAGTCAAGTTGTCTAATGTTAAGCCACCTTTAATAGAAGTCGACTATATACGTATGTGCATTAAATATATATAAAATACAGTAATACGTAACACACCACTGCAGAAGGGACGCCTTCAGTTTTTAACATCATCCCCTTGCAAGACTATAAAATCCAATTTTCTGCACATAAACAGCCACTTATGACGACAGAAGAATTCCAGCGTGGTGTTTTCGTTTATACAGCCCAGATCCCGGTTTATTTCAGGAAACCTGGATCTGGGCTATATAAACGAAAACATCCAGGTTTTGCTGCTATTACTTCTATCCAAATCTTGGGTTGGGTTGGGTTCAAATGAATTAAATCATATTATTATTATTATTATTATTATTATTATTATTATTATTACTACTACTACTACTACTACTACTACTACTACTACTACTATATAAGTAAGAAAACAGAGCAAAAAGGAAGAGGAAGACAAAATTAATAAGTGATATATACATACATATGAGAAATATATATATATTTCTTCCCCAATTACCTTTGGTAATTTCGGTACATATAAAACAGAAGAGTAAATGTGATTTCAGCATATAAAACAGGAGAACGTTAAATTATTATAGTAAGTGTTGTGAACTTTATAATTATTATATTATATATATATATATATATATAATATTTATTATATACATATATTATATTATATATAAATATATAATTGTATAATATATAGCATAGTGTGCAAGAGACAGAAGATACTGAAATTTTGTGTATTGTGTCCCTTTTTAATTCTTCCCCTCGGCAACTCACCTCATTTTCCGCGATCACAGTGAGGCCAAGATGTTTGAGGATGTCGATTTCCAATGTGGAAAATACTGGATCAAAGATGTGACAAAGATCACGAGGAATCTTGCAAAAGAAGACAAAAAAAGGGTATTTTTCTGATTTCATGCCTGTTTCAGGCCCATTCTCCTATGATAATACTATGATAACACTTTAGTATCTTATTACGTTATATTATATTAATATATAATATACATTATATTGTAATTTATACTAATATATATACAATATATGTTGTGTATTATACAATATAATATATATTATATATAAGATATATATTATATTTTATTACTACTTTATTACTACTATATTATAGTACTATATTATATTATACTGCTATTCTGATGATAATAATCTTTACTTATACCCTACTTTTTTTATTGCCCTATTTTTTCACCTAAAATTGGGAATCTAAGCTGTGTTCCTTGCATTGAGTGGGAAAAAATTACTATCCATAAGGAAATGGAATAAATAATATTGCATTTATTATTTATAATTATTTATCAGTCATTTATTTATACCTTAAGGCCATTTCCACACTACACTGTTATAGTGCTATTATTCCACTTTCAACATCCTGTGGAATTCTGGGATTTGTAGTTTGTAGCTCTCTGGCTGAGAATCATAACGGCTCCTCCCTAAACTACAAACCCCAGGATTCCATGGGATATTGAAAGCGGAATAATGGCACTATAACAGAGTAGTGCAGAAATTGTCTTATAATCAATTGAATAACAACAATAAATAAGTTAAAAACCAGAAAGGTCCCATAACGAGTTATTCCTTTCTGCATCTCAGCCCATAACGGGAGGTCTTTGTTTCCAAAATTGCTTTCGGGGGAAAGAAAAAGTAACTCGCCGGCCCTTACCTCGAGCTCCCGCAAGAGCAGGAGCAGGAAGGCCAGCTGGCATCGCGCCTTGGCGCAAGAGGAGAAGCTGCCCGCGCCGTAACAGACGCACCGCAAGCCGGGACCGCCGCCCGCCCGGCCGCTTTGCCCTCCCTTCGGCGGACGGGTCCCGAGTTCGAGGGCCGCCTCGGCCGGGTCCGCGAGGCGCAGGTTTTCCAAAGCGGCCTCCGCCGACGGGTCGGGCCCGGCCGTCCAGCGTCCTCCGAGCGCTTTTAAGACGGTTCCTGGAAGAACGGAGGGGAGGGCGTGACATTTTAAGAGCCGCTGAGAGAACTCCCCGGCCGGCCCCTCCGCGGACCCCAAACCCCAGGATTCCCAAGGAGGTTGAAAGTGGAATCGTAGTGTAGGGACATAATAATTAGGAAATAATTAATCAGTAGCTTAACAGCAGGCACGTTGACTCAGGAAAAAGAGCAGCGTGGCCGGGGAAAGCGAGAAGGACGCTCGGGCTTGCAGCCGGACGCGGATAACGGGGAAATCAGCTCGTAGGACTTAGAACGACGGGAAGCCGGGCAGAGCCACGGTAGATAGCGAAAGAGATAACTCGGTAGGCTCAATTCATTTTTAATATTAAAAATCACACCCTAGGGAGGGGTCTGGCATTAAAATTTGGGACCACCCGTACGCGTAGCGCTTGTACGCTGACATAATAATGTATCCACGACAGAGGTCCTATACTCGTGTATTTGGATTAGCCGATAATTAGCATTTCTTGCTTCTGTAATGTAATAATTCTGTAATTCTGTAATGTAATGTAATGTAATTTATGCAGGGCATAAAGCTACCTGTGTGTAGTATATTTTTGATGCCTGATGCACAACTGCTCCCCTCTTGTACAAGGGAAAATCATTTAATAAGGTCTTTACATTTTTTTTGCTGCTAAAAAACCCTGGTGCGATTTTGAATTAATGCGGCAACAATAGCGCTATGACGGTCCGGCGCGGAAACGGCCCGTGAATTCGCACCCTTGGAGAGGTTGTGTCTGTTGTGTGTTTTTTTGCTTTTAGACCAGCGACACCGGCAAACCTTTTCAGCGGGGAAGGGGGTCCCGCTGCGAGACTTACTTCGGCTGGAATCCCAGAAATCTGAGCTTTGCAATTCCGAGCTGCGAGGAGAGGGGGGAAAAAAGAAGGAAAAGGGGTTTTTAATATATTGGCCAGTGCACAAAAGACAACTCACAGAAAACTAAAAATGTTTTTGGGGGGGGGAGAGGATTCCAACTCCCATGATTCCCTGGATGGCGAAGCTGTAACTGTTAGGGGATTTGGGAACCTGCAGCGCAAGAAAGTAACTTTTCCAAGCCGCACAGGCTAAGAGGAAGGAAATTTAAAACCTAAGAATGAAAACCAAAATACAAAGGTAGCTTTTCCAAGCCATACTGGCTGGGATTTAAAATAAAATTAAAAAAAAAAAACATTTTAAAATAAAAGAGGTAACTTTCCAAGTTATGTTTTCTCTTAGTGCCAGGGGAACTGGAAACGGAAAATAAAAGTAACTTTTCCAAGGCAGGTGAGATACAATGGAAGAAATACAAGGATACAATGTAATACAAGAGATACAGTGGTACAATACAATGCAAGAGACACAATGCAAGAATACAATGATGCAAATGCAAAAAGGCGCCATGCGGGAAATGCAACGATGCAACGCAAGCAATGCAGTGCAGGAAATGCAACGATGGAGCAAAAAGGCACCATGCAGGAAATGCAGCGATGCAGCGCAAGCAATGCAGTGCAGGAAATGCAACGATGGAACAAAATGCAAAAAGATGCGTCGCAACGATGCGACCCAACGCAACGCAAGGGGTGCAATGCAAGAAACACGGCGATACAATGCAAAAAAAAGGGTGCAGGGAATGCAACGATGCAATGCAGGAAATGCAATGCAGGAAATGCAACGATGCAGTGCAATGCAAGGGAGGCAATGCAGGAAATGCACGCGATGCGAGAGACGGCACGCAATGCAAAGGGTGTTTCTGGAGGTAGATTGCTCTTGCTCAGGGAGGCTCGGAACGAAATGGAACGGAACGCAAAAAGGCGCGTCGCAACGATGCGGCGCGACGCAATGCAAGGGACGCAATGCAAGGAACACGGCAGTGCAATGCAAAAGACGCGGTGCAGGAAATGCAACGATGCAGCGCAATGCAGGAAATGCACTGCGATGCGAGAGACGGCACGCAATGCAAAGGGTGTTTCTGGGGGTAGACTGTTCTTGCTCAGGGAGGCTCCATTTTTGGAGCTGTTTTCCTCCTTCCCTACCTCATCTCCCACAGCCGCCGCTCTATGGCCTCGGCGGGGCTCCCGTCCTCGGCCCCACACCGCCCGCCGGGCCGCCTTTTCCTCCTCCTCCGGCGCCTGCGGGGCCCCGGGCAGCCCCAGCCGCCCTCGCCCGCCTCCGGGGCCCCTTGGGGCTCCATGCAGGGAGGAAAGAGCGCAGTTTGACCAGGATTGTCCCTCTGCGGCAGCCGTCCTCCGAGCTTTAAGCGAGTCCAGCGGGACGCGAAGGGAACCGTCCCTCGGCGGCACCCGTAAGCAGAGCCGACTCTACCATGGGGGGGGAATCAAAAAGGTAATAGATACTTCCGGTCGTCGCTCCACCTCGGTCAGCCGCCATTTGCGGGGCAGGAGGTGCGTGGCGAATGGGAAGCGTGCCGATAAATTATAAAATACTCTTATCATAAAAATATGATAACAGAATGATGCGTCATCATGCCTGTTGCTCTTATAGCAATTATAGAAACAATTTGTAATAATTTATAAAACCTTTAATAATAAAATATAAACATATTCTACAATTGTAATAATAGGTATAATTAACCATCCTAACTAATGTGGTTATCATTGACCGCTATAACTAATTAATTTTGATCATTAGTTAACAACCACTATTAGAATCGATGATTATAACACAATAGGAATTGTAATAACTGTTCTAATTAGAATAACGAGGGTGTAAAAAGGATGGAATAAAACGTCGCAACATTTAGAGGCGCTCCTGCCCAATCGTCGGCACCAAACCTTCGGAAAAGTTACTTTTTTTGGAAGTTCGGTCAGTAATTAAAAATAACTTCCCCTTTCCTCGTTAGGGTTGGAAGAAGTCCAGATTTAATGGGCGCTCTTTCCCTTTCTCTCTATGGTTTGGCCCACTTCCGCCGGAAGTGCCTCTCTTGAGGGGTTTTTTTTTCTTTCCTTGTTTATCCTGGCCCCGCTCTGTTTTGACTCTCGCTTTTCTTCCCGATTCCCGCGTCACGTGGGCGACTGCGCGTGCGCCCTGCGGCCGCGGCGGGAAAAACCCCGGAAGTGGCGCTTTGTCTGCCTCCTTTTTCCTCCTCCCTCCTCCCCTTTTTTAGCTGAGGGAGGAGAGGCGGGAGTGTGCCTCTGAGCGTGTGCAGAGTGCCGCGCCGGGAAAGGAGGGGAGGAAGGGAAGAAGGAGAGAAGGAAGGAAGGAAAGAAGAGCAGCGGCAAAAAGGAGGAGGAAGGGCAGACCCAGCGTGCCTCTGAGCATGGACAGAGTGCTTCCCAAATTCCCTCTCCTGAGCCAAACAGGTGGGGAATTCATAAATTCCTTTCTCTTTTCCCTTCTTTCTTTCAGCATCCAAGCGCTCTCTCTCTCTCTCTATATATATATCGGAAAAGTTACTTTTTTGGGAAAAGTTACATGACTTCTTCCCTGGGATATGCTGGCTGGGAGAGGACGATGGGATCTGTAGTATTTTGTTTCAAAAGGACAGCTTTCCGTAGTTGTATTAGTTGTAAGAAAGCGTCTGAGAAGGCCAAATTAAAAAAAAAGTAACTTTTCCAAGTCTTACTGTGTCAGGGATCATGGGAGTTGTAGTCCCAAAAGAGACGGGTGATGGGATCTCTAGTCTTCCTTCTCCTTCCACCAGAAAGAGCAATGTTCCCAAAAATATCTTGGTTTAGGACGTGGATGCTGGGAGTGCAGTCCAAAGAAAAGTAACTTTTTCTCCAAAAAGCCATCCTGGGAAAAAGTGGTGCTTTTATGTCCCCTCTGGACTCTGTTTTGTCCTGTTTGGCAGGGAAAAACTCTCTCTGAAAAAAGAGGAAAATAATTTTTATTGTTATTGTTCATTATACTATTATTGATATTTATTATTATTATTATTATTATTATTATTATTATTATTATTATTCATTATTTTTAACCAAAATAATTTAATTTTGGAAACATGGTTTTTTAAAATTAGTGGTAGTGGTAGTAGTAGTAGTAAGCAAAAGGTTTTTAATAGTGCAATTTTCCCACCTTTTTTGTTTGGATAGTTAAAATTGTTTTTCTCCATTTACATTTTTTATTTGATTTGAAAATTGTTTTTCATGTTTTCTTAATTCACATTTTTGAAATTGGTGACATTAAATATAGTGATGTATCTATAATAACATATATATGTTATAGCTTCTTTACATAGGTATTGTGTGTTATGCTTGTTTAATATATAGATATATATAAATATATATTCTTATATATATATGCTTCTATATATTTTTCTATCTGTCTATACGTCTATATATAAACCTATAGATATATATAGGTAAATATCTATATTTATCTATTTATATATAGGTCTCTCTCTCTCTCTCTCTCTCTCTCTCTCTCTCTCTCTATATGTATATGTAGGCCTATCTATCTATCTATAGGTCTATATAAATATCTATATCTGTGTCTATATCTGTCTATATAAATATCTACATCTATCTATAGGCCTATATAAATTATATATAAGATGAGAAATATATATATAAAATATATAAGAGATACATATATATGTATTTATACACACACACACACACAAGCTGAGATATATATATATATAAGCGGCTCAGCTTATATATATATATAAACTGGGCTTATATATATAGCTCAACTTACGTACATATATGTGTGTGTGTGTGTGTGTGTGTGTGTGTGTGTGTGTATATAATCCGAGAGAGATGAAAAAATATATGCATTTTTTTCCTCCTTCCTAAAAGTGTTTGCAGTTTTGTCCTCACAACAACCCTGAGAGGTAGGCCAGGCAAACATAAAATAGAATAGAATAGAATGCAGTAAAGTAAAGTAAAAATAAAATAAATATTTAAATAAAATAAATAAATAATATAATAAATTAAGTAATAAATAAAAGCCTAAATGAAACAGATAGTAATAAAAAATAATAAATAAAAATAAAAGAAACGGTAATAAATAAAATAAAAAATAATAAATAAAACCAAAATTAAAGAAACGGTAATAAATAAAAAACAAAATTAAAAATTAAAACTAAATGATAATAAATAAAAATAAAAATAAAATAAATAATAATAAAAATAATAAATAATAAATAAATAGAGAGAGAGAGAGAAAGTGTGGATGGCCCCGTCCGACCTGGGCGGAGGCTGAGACTTCATAGCCGGGCGGGGATTTCGGGAAGCCGGACAGACGCGCTTTTCATCCGCGGCCCATCACGCGCCCGTCGGGCAGGGCAAGCGGGAGATCGAGAGAGGGGCGTTTTCACGGGCTCGCAGTCCTTTCGTGTCTTTTTAATTTGTAGGGTGAGCGGAGCCGCCCCGGAGGCGGGAGTCACAAGACGAATTCCAGAGAAGGAGAGACAGAGAGACGGATTTCGTTCCGCTCGTTCGTTGTGTCATTTCGTGCCGCCTCCCCGACGAAAGCGAAAAAGCGATGCTGGGCCGTCCCCAAAATCCTCCTCTGTGACCCCCACTTACCCCTAAATGGTTTCCGGGGTGCCCGGCAAGGACCACCCCCTAAAGCGTGAGTCTTCGCCGTTCCTGATTTTCGGGAGTTTGCAGCCCGGTCTTGGATTTTTCGGTCTCCCGCTTTGCCCGAAAACGGAGCGGAGGGTGCCCGCCTGGCACCGGAATTCGGTAAAAATAAAAAGGGGGCATCCACCCCCTTGGGCGGAATTATTTTTTTGCCCATCCCGAGCTGGATAACGCATCCCGAAACTCTTTCTGGTGTGGATTAAGGATACCGATAATTATTGATCGATTGATTGCGATTATCGATCGGTTACAGTTACCGATCGATTGCGACGATCGGTTGGTTACGGTAAAACGTCTCGCTCGGAAATGAACCCGGCCCCGCGCCACAGCTTTCGGGAAGGAAACCCTTCGTGAAGACCATGAGCCGTTCTGGTACGAAACTGGGTTAAATGGCGGCGTCCACACCGTCTGAGCCGGCACCGAATGCCTGGTATGTCTGTAGCATTCTTCCTTTAACTTTTTAAATTGAATTTTTTTTGTTATTTACTGCTATTCTTCTAATACGACGACTAATCTTCCACTTTTTAAATTGAAATTTTTTATTCTTTACTGTTATTCTTTTAATTCGTCCTTTCTGTAACACTTACTAATGTTTATGGGCTTTCCCCCACTTACCTGATAGCTTTTATGATTTTATGCTTTGTTGCCTGTCTCCCATCCAAGCCCTAACCAGGGCTGACCCTGCTTAGCTTCCAGGATCAGAGGTACCCTGTCGATTTGTGGTGACCCCATACTTTTTTTCTCAGCATTTACTTAGGCAAGGAGGTTTAGTCAATTCCTTCCCCTGAAATATCACCTGGTATTGGTTGGTGGTCTCCCATCTAAGCCCTAACCAGGGCTGACCCTGCTTAGCTTCCAGGATCAGAGGTGCCCTGTCGATTTGTGGTGACCCCATACTTAGCGTTTTCTTAGGCAAGGAGGTTTAGCCAATTCCTTCCCCTGAAGTATCACCTGGTATTGATTGGCGGTCTCCCATCTAAGCCCTAACCAGGGCTGACCCTGCTTAGCTTCCAGGATCAGAGGGGTTCTGGTGCCCTGTCGATCTGTGGTGACCCCATTATTTTTTTCTTAGGGTTTTCTCAGGCAAGGAGGTTTAGCCAGTTCCTTCCTCTGAAATATCATCTGGTATTGGTTGGTGGTCTCCCATCCAAGCCCTAACCAGGGCTGACCCTACTTAGCGTCCAAGATCAGATAAGACCTTGTCTTAAATTCGCCCTTCTGAAAGAAGACGCCCCATAATCCCGGCCTTCAACGGCTTCCGATTTTTATTTCTTCCGGACCCTCCATCCTTTGCTTGTGTCCTCCTTCCACCAGCACGTTACACGACCTGTAGTGTTACACGGCTATAGTGTTGCACGGGCTGTAGTGTTTCGTGGGAGGGTTCTGACCTACGGAACTGGGGCAGGGAATGTTGACTTGGCTGGACGTTCGGGCGGTGTCTCGTGAGTTTCACAGTGTTTGTGATTTGTAGGTGGAACTGCTTTTTCCTCTACGATGACTCCAAAGTGAAGGAGGAAGGGGACCCGACGCGGGCGGGGATTTGCTACTTCCACCCACACCAGGTTTGAGTTCGCTTAGCTCTTTGGACACGCAAACAATAAGCAACCGTGCTTTGGCGTGGAAAAGAAAAGACTGAAAAATATCATATACTTGGAGGGGGTCTCCAGGGACCATCCAGTCCAACCCCCTTCTGCCCTGCAGAAATACAAAATCAAAGCATTCCCTTCAACCTCTGTTTAAAAACCTCCAAAGAAGGAGACTTCCACCTTCTTTTTACCCAATGTGTCCTGTTAATTATACATTTTTTTACTTTTGTTGTACTTTGAGCTTTGAAGGGTAACAAAATAAAATTATTATTATTATTATTGTTGTTATTATTATTATTATTATTATTATCGTTATTATCGTTATTATCGTTATTATCATCATTATTATTTCTTCCCCTTCTTCTTCTTCTTCTTCTTCTTCTTATTGACAAACTGAACTTATTGTCAGGAAGTTCTTCTTAATGTTTAGGTAGAATCGCTTGTCCTGTACCTTAAATCCATTGCTCCATGTCCTAGTCTCTGGAGCAGCAGAAAAAAGGCTTGCTCCGTCCTCCATATGACATCCCTTCAGATATTTAAACCTGGCTTTCGTGTCACCTTCTCTTAACCTTCTCTTCTCCAGGCTAAACCCAGCTCCTTAAACCACTCCTTAGAGGGCTTCGTGGCTTCCAGGCCCTCCACCATTTTGGTGGCCAGGTGCCCAGAACTGAACGCAGGATTATTCCAGATGAGGACTGACCAAAGCAGAATAAAGTGGTATTAATACTTCCCTTCATCTCAACACTCTACTGCTGCTTTGGCCAGACCCCACCTGGAATAATCCTGTGTCCAGTTCTGGGCACCTCATTTCAAGAAGGAGATGGACAAGCTGGACCAAAGGAGGGCAACCAAAATGGTGGAGGGTCTGGAAGCCATGAAGCCCCCTGAGGAGCGACTGAGGGAGCTGGGGATGTTTCGTCTGCAGAAGAGAAGATTGAGAGAGGACATGATGGCCATGTTTAAATATTTGAAGGGATGTCATGTTGAAGATTGAGCAAGCTTGTTTTCTGCTGCTCCGGAGACTAGGACAAGGAGCAATAGATTCAAAGTACAGGAAAAGAGATTCCACCTGAACCTCAGGATGCTTTGCTCAGCTTAGTTTACTTTAGTAAAGTAATCCTGTGTCCAGTTCTGGGCACCACAGTTCAGGACATAGTTGGACAAGCTGGAACATGTCCAGAGGAGGGCGGCCAAAACAGTGAAGGGTCTGGAAGCCATGAAGCCCTCTGAGGAGTGGCTTAGGGAGCTGGGGGACATCTCTTCAGCCTGGAGAAGAGAGGGTTGAGATAAGGGGACATGATAACTATGTTTAAATATTTGAAGGAATGTCATATGGAGGACGGACCAAGCCTGTTTTCTGCTGCTCCAGAGACTAGGACAAGGAGCAATGGCTTCAAACTCCAGGAAACGCAATTCCACCTAAATATTAGGAAAAACCTCCTGATCAACTTGGGGGTGGGCTTGGCTGCTGCCTCCATGGCATGTGGTGGGGTCTCCTCCTTCTTTGGAGGTTTTTAAGCAGAGGCTGGGCGGCCATCTGTCCAAGGGAGGGCTTGGATGGTGTCTTCCTGCAGGGCAGAAGGGGGTTGGACTGGATGGCCCTTGGGGGTCTCTTCCAACTCTAGGATGGCTTGGATCAATTTGAGCGAATGGCAAAACGACTGCTTGCCTCTGACCTTCACCTCTTCCCTTCGCAGACCCCCCTGGACCACCAGGAGTTGCTCTGCGGGCAGATCGCCGGCATGGTCCATTGCGTGGAGGAGATTTCCGGCTCTCCGCTGGGCCTGATCCGCCTGCGGAAGCTCAAGTTTGCCGTGAAAGTGGATGGAAATTACCTCTGGGTGAGTCTGCCGCGAAGCATCCACTCAAAACTTACTTAGGGGCATGTTTAAATATTTGAAGGGATGTCATGTTGAAGACGGAGCCAGCTTGTTTTCTGCTGCTCCGGGGACTAGGACATGGAGCAATGGATTCAAACTACAGGAAAAGAGATTCCACCTAAACTTTATAAAGAACAGTGGAACAGTGAAGAAGTTTGGGAAACTGTGCTGCCTTTCGTCACTCGGTTTTGATTTGCTTTTAATTCAGTTGTCCTTCAAAGCATAACCTGTTCAATTCTTTATTTAATATTATGTTTTGCCGCTTTTGTCTAGGGCCTCCCTTTTTTTTGCTGTTGTTCCAGTTAAATTTTGTTTTAGTTGGCAGCTGTTGTTTTCTTAATTTCATTTTGCATTCGTTGTTAGGATATTGGATGGTGGAAATGTAAAGAATATTGATAATTATACCTTTTTGGTTAAAAAAAGTGACTTTTCTTGCCTTCCATTTGGAACATTAATAAACCAGTGAGATTTGTCTGTAGTGTTCTTCTTAATATTCAAGCATCCCA
Source organism: Cyclura pinguis (assembly GCA_030412105.1). NCBI lineage: Eukaryota > Metazoa > Chordata > Lepidosauria > Squamata > Iguanidae > Cyclura > Cyclura pinguis. The sequence continues at coordinate 16,944,083 of CM059615.1, read as the reverse complement.
AAGCATTGTGGAGAGATTATTTTTTTGTTCTGTATCTTCAAGTTGTTTGCAACTTACGGCGACCCTAAGGCGAAGCTATCTCAAGGGTTTCTTGAGGCTGAGAGTATGTGACATACTCAAGGTCACATAGGGGTGGAATCGAACCCTGATCTCTGGGGTTGTAGTAGCTCAAACCACTACACCACATAGCCTCCCTAAATAAGTATATCTTTTTCTGTGTATTTTTTCCCAATTCCTTGTTTTTTTTTTTATGTTTTCTATTCCTTCTTCTTTTTTTCCTATTTTCTTTTTCGTTTGTTTGTTTGCTGTTTTATCTAAATTTTTTATTTTGTGTGGGGAAAAATCTTAATAAAAAAAAGCTAAAATCAAAAGGATTGGGTCACCTGGCTCTCGCATGGAGAGCTATGTGTGATTTTTGTGGGGGTTTTTTCCCATCCTCAAGCCCCTGTTTTCTATGCAGAAAATGGATTTCCTGTGCTAAAATCCTGTTCTTATTTATTCTGTTTATTCCTCCCGGTTTCTTTTACGCTTCGTAATTATACAACGGTGATTTTGCTTTAACTGCTGCGCAGTCGTGGAGTTTGTATTTCAGGGAAGGACTAGAAAATTCTAAATACTCCTCCCTAAACTGCAAATCCCAGGGTGGGATTTGTGGAATTACAGGGGCCATCCCGTCCAACCCCCTTCCACCATGCAGGGAGACCCCATCCAAGCCCTCTCTTTCACCGATGGTCATCCGGCCTCTCTTTAAAAACCTCCAAAGAAGGAAGAGACTTCGCCACACTTCCCCGCAGCAGTGGGTTCCACTGTCCAACTCCTCTTGCCATCAGAAAGCCCTTCCTACGGCGTAGGTGGAATCTCTTCTCCTGAAGTTTAAATCCATTGATCCTTGTCCTAGTCTCTAGAGCAGCAGAAAACAAGCTTGCTCCATCTTCAGCATGACATCCCTTCAAATATTGAAACAGGGCTATCAAGTCCCCTCTTAACTTTTTCGTCTGCAGACTAAACCTACCCAGCTCCCTAAGATGCTCCTCGTGGGGCTTTGTGGCCTCAAGACCCTTCACCATTTTGGTCACCTTCCTCTGGACACGCTCCAGCTTGTCCATCTTGTCCTTCTTGAAATGAGGTGCCCAGAACTGGATTCAGAATTATTCCGGATGAGGCCTAACCAAAGGAGAATAGAGTGGTACCGTTACCTCCCTCGATCTGGACACCATACTCCCAGTGATGCAACCAAGAATCGTGTTAGCTTCCTTGGCCGCTGCATCACACTGCTGGCTCACATTCAGCTTGTGGTCCCCCAAGACTCTGAGATCCCTTTCACATGTACTATTATCTAGCCACATGTCCCCCATCCTATATTTATTTTAAGAACTTTCTGATGGCCAGAGCTGCCCGGCCGTGGAATCCGCTGCTGCCTCCATGGAGTGTGGTGGAGTCTCCTCCTTCTTTGGAAGTTTCTAAGCAGAGGCTGGGTGGCCATCTGTCAAAGGGAGGGCTTTGATGGTATCTTCCTGCATGACCGAAGGGGGTTGGACTGGATGACCTTGGGGTCTTTTCCAACTCTATGATTCTATGAATCCTAGAGTGGGAAGAGACCCCCAGGGGCCATCTAGTCCAACCCCGTTCTGCCATGCAGGAAGACCCTATCAAAGCGTTTCCAATGGAATCCATCTCCTTGTCCACTTTTGGGGGGGGAGGGACCTTGCCCCACCTTTCAGCTCACCCCAAAATCCCCCCTGCTCCCCGCTTAAAGCCTTTTCTCCGTTCCAGGTTCTCGGGTGCACGGCCGACCTCCCCGACGTGAGCTGCCAGCAATTCCTGGAAAAGCTGATCGGACTTTTCCGCTTTTACAACGGTCCGGTTTGCCAGGCGTACCTGGTGAGTTACGCGTCCTCCTCGCTCACAAGCGGGGGGGAACCTTCCTCTCCTTTACATCCCAGCTTCTCATCCGCGATCCGGAAGGTGCTCTGTAGGGTGGCTTCCACAGCCTTGGGACATATCTTAGGAGCACGGTGTCCGGGTTGAGGAAAGTTATAGCTCCGCTCTATCCTGCTTTGCTTAGACCCCATCCGGAATGATCACAGAACCCTAGAGTTGGAAGAGACCCCAGGGGCCATCCAGTCCAACCCCCTGCTATGCAGGAACACCCATCAAAGCATTCCCAACAGACGGCCACCCAGCCTCTGCTTAAAAACCTCCAAAGGAGGAGACTCAGCCACACTCTGAGGCAGCGGATTCCACTGTCGGACAGCCCTGACCATCAGGAAGTTCTTCCTGAGGTTCAGGTGGAATCTCCTTTCCTGTAGTTTCAATCCATTGCTCCTTGTCCTCATCTCTGGAGCAGCAGAAAACAAGCTTGCTCCATCATCAACATGACAGCCCTTCAGATATTTAAACATGGCTGTCATGTTCGCTCTTAACCTTCTCTTCTGCATACTAAACTTTCCTAGCTCCCTAGGCCCCTTTTCAGAGGGCTTCATGGCTTCCAACCCCTTCACCATTTTGGTCGCCCTCCTCTGGACACGTTCCAGCTTGTCCATCTCCTTCTTGAATTGAGTTGCCCAGAACTGGACACAGGATTCCAAATGAGGAATAGAGTGGTACCATTACCTCCCTCGATCTGGACACCATACTTCTGTTGATGCAACCAAGAATCGCATTGGCTTTTTCAGCTGCTGCATCACACTGCTGGCTCACATTCCGCTTGTGGTCCACCAAGACTCCCAGGTCCCTTTCACACGGACTATTGTCCGGCCACGCGTCCCGCATCCTGTATCTGTGCATTCCATTTTTTTCTGACCTTACATTTCTCTCTGTTCAAATTCATTTTGTTAGCCTTGGCCCAGCTCTCCCACCTGTCAAGATCATTTTGAAATTTTATCCTCTCCTCTGGGGTATTTAACCATGCCTCCCAATTTGGCCTCTTCTGCCAATTTGATCAGCGTGCCCTCTTTTAAAATGTAAATCTTTAAATAGTAAGAGTTCAGTAGATTGGGGAGAGGCTCGTAGAGGTAGTATATCTTGACTCTCAACAATATTTTCGATGAGATGTGGCATGGCTTCTTTGCGTGTCCGTCGTTCTCAGGAGCGTACAAAAGAGGACTTGGAGCACGAGTGGGAACGGTACGTGGACCACCTCCAGTGCAAGACCAGTGACCTCCATCGGATCTTCAACTCCCTCTGGGCCTTAGACAAAACCAAAGTAATTATTATTATTATTACTATTATTATTATTATTATTAAACTATTATTATTGTTGTTGTTGTTGTTGTTGTTGTTGTTGTTGTTATTATTAACAACCTATTTAGAACTATTAACCAACCTTGCAAGTTTAGATTTACTGTGGAAATAAATAATAGGCCACAAGGACTGAGTCCAATTTTGTTTTAGGATCTGACGGTTAGTTGTTACTGCAGGATTACTGTTCACTGCTGGTAATAGGGGCAGGAACCAATTTTTGGTTATGTATAGTTGCAGTTTAATTTAATATTTGTATATTATTATTATTTTTTAAATATTGTATCGTTGTGCGGTTTAGTTTTACAGCTTTTTCTCTAACGGTATGCTTTTTGTAGTTTTCGTAAATATTGCTTTTCTTGGTTTGTTCCTTGCATTCTCTAAATATTCAGAATAAAAAATTGTAGGGGGGGGGAATAAAAGAAAACTCCCTTTCTCTCCCCTTCCCCTTCAAGCATTGAAATATCCCTTCTACCCGAAACGTAGACGCCTTAATGACCCCTTTGTGCCCCCTTCAAGGTGGAACCTCTGCTGTTGCTGAAAGCTGCCCTCATCCTTCAGAGCTGCCAGCGGGTTGTCCACGTCCGCGCCGGTTGCATTCTCTACAAGGGGCTGTGAGTATGTGGACAAAAGCTCGTTTTCCAAAAAATGGTGGAGCTGGAAGGGACCTCCAGGGCCCCCTGCTCAGTGTAGGATCTCCAGAACATCCCTTCCAGGTGGCTCTCCATCCAGTTTTCTGAAGACGATCCAGAGAAGGAGACCCTCTACCATCTTGTAGAATCGTAGAATCCTAGAGTTGGAAGAGACCCCCAGGGGCCATCCGGTCCAACCCCCTTCGGCCACCATCCAAGCCCTCCCTTGGACAGAGGGCCCTCCAACCTTGGCTGAAAAGCCTCCAAAGAAGGAGGAGACTCCACCACGGTCCATGGAGGCAGCAGATTCCTCTCTTGGATTGCTCTTCCCATCAGGAAGAATTTCATGGGTGGATCGGAATTCATTCATTTGAACATGATCTCCAGGATCCTAGTCCAATGTAGAATCCTGGAGTTGGAAGAGACCCCCGGGGGCCATCCAGTCCAACCCCCTTCTGCCATGCAGGAAGACCCCATCCAAGCCCTCCCGTGGGCAGATAGCCACCCAGCCTCTGCTTAAAAACCTCCAAAGAAGGAAGAGACTCCATCCCAGTCCATGGAGGCAGCGGCCGATTCCACTGCCGGACAGCTCTGACCGTCAGGAAGTTCTTCCTGAGGTTCAGGTGGAATCTCCTTTCCTGCAGCTGGAATCCATTGCTCCATATCCTAGTCTCTGGAGCAACAGAAAACAAGCTTGCTCCATCTTCAACATGACATCCCTTCAAATATTTAAACATGGCTATCCTGTCCCCTCTTAGCCTTCTCTTCTGCGGACTAAACATCCCCAGCTCCTTAAGGTGCTCCTCATGGGGGTTCGTGTCTTCCAGACCCTCCACCATTTTGCCTGCCCTCCTCTGGACACCTTCCAGCTTGTCGATACCCTTCTTGAAATGAGGTGCCCAGAACTGGACACGGAAAACCTCCAAAGAAGGAGTCTCCTCCTTGTTTGGAGGTTTTTAGAGAGAGGTTGGATGAGCATCTTTTGTAGGATCACGAAGTTGGAAGAGACCCCAAGGGCCATCTAGTCCAACCCCGTTCTGCTGTGCATGGAAGGCCATGTCAAAGGATGCTGGACGGGCGGCCAGAAGTAAAGAATCCACTGCTGCCTCCGTGGAGTGTGGTGGGGTCTCCTCCTTCTTTGGAGGTTTTTAAGCAGAGGCTGGAGGGCCGCCTGTCCAAGGGAGGGCTTGGATGGTGGCAGAAGGGGGTTGGACTAGATGGCCCCTTGGGGTCTCCTCCATCGATAGGATTCTAAATGGAAAAATCCTAGAGATAAACAATTGATAAAAGTTTTAAATTGCATGCATGCGGATTCCACTGCCGGACAGCTCTGACCATCAGGACGTTCTTCCTGAGGTTCAGGTGGAATCTCCTTTCCTGCAGCTGGAATCCATTGATCCATGTCCTAGTCTCTGGAGCAGCAGAAAACAAGCTTGCTCCATCTACAGCATGATGTCCCTTCAGATATTTAAACATGCCTCTCGTGTCCCCTCCTAACCTTCTCTTCTGCAAACTAAACGTCCCCAGCTCCCTCAGCCGCTCCTCGTAGGGCTTCCTGGCTTCCAGACCCTCCACCATTTTGGCCACCCTCCTCTGGACACCTCCCAGCTTGTCCTTCTCCGTCTTGAAACGAGGTGCCCAGATCTGGACACAGGATTATTCCAGGTGAGGTCTGACCAAAGCAGAACAGAGTGCTACCATTTATACCTTTCCAAGTCTTGGCAAAAATGGGTCAGAACGGATGGCCCTTTGGGTCTCTTGCAACCCAATGATTTATATCCTGTTATTTTCCCAGTTTCAGACTTAGAATCATAGATTCATATTGCTGAGGGGGCTCCCAGCTGTTAAAACATACTTAAAAAATTGACAGCATACAGAAATTAAAAGGTGATTTTAAAATTTTATGATTATAAAATTTTATGATTTTATTATAAATTTTAATATAAATTTTATTATAAATTTTAATATAAATTTTATGATTTTTAAGATTATAAAATTATAATTTTTTTTATGATTATAAAATTCGAATTAGAACAGAGACAAAGTCCAACAAGCTATAGGATGGCTGTTTCTACCCTAAAAATAAATAAATAGTTAAATTTTCAAAGGTCTGCCCGAATAATATTTTTCTTTACTCACTTGCAGGAAAATACCAAAGAGGGCGAGACTGGGATGGGAAGTCGAGAACCTGGGAGCGGCCTCTTTTAAATTAGATGCCGTCTCTTTTTGTTGTTGCTCAGTATAATTGGATTATTAGTTTAGTTTAAGTATGGTATATATGTATATAACTTTCTCTCTGTGTATGTTTAGTGTAATCTTACGTGGAGGTTGATTTTGTGGTTTGTCTCTACTACATATTGGTTTGGTTGTTTGGTTGTTTTATGCGTTTGTGTCAACTTTTAAAATCTCAAATTAAAATAAATAATCATCCAGATGGCATATAAGCAAGGCACGTGTCACCGTGGCCGGATCCAACTTCCCAAGCAACGGACATGGCTCGCACACAAGCCAAGTAAAATAATCCAACCTCCGAGAAATCTTCACAGGCGCTTCTGCTGATACCTTTTCCTCTTTTCCATTGTTTTTTTTAATTTAATTTTTTATTAAAACATTCATGTAGTTCTTTGAAAACACACCTATTTCAAACTAAATTCAACATTTGAAATGCTTATCTGTACAAATCTATAAAACAGTCATGTTTCATGTTGAATATATGCTTGATAGAAGAACATATAATAAATTAAATTTTCCGTTTTTGGTTTTTTTCCCAGGGTTGTCAGTAGCCAGCTTCCACCCAATCTCACCGCCTGGGTTTTGCTACAAGGAGCAGAGGTACGTCTCACCTGAGAGCAAGCCAATTTGTCTAAAAGTAATTGCATTTTTCATCAGGCTTCTGATCCTCATGAAAACCGGAAGAGGTCTTTTCTGAAAAAAAAGGCACATTTTTCAGTTGCCCTGCTGCTTTCTTTCCCTGTCCTTTTTCTCTAAGACCCCCTCCTAAGGGGGGACCATCACGGGCTAACCTGTAACGATGCCGGCATATGACTTAAATAGCATCTCCTGGTCGTAGGGAAATTCTTGCAAAAGAACCAGCTTACATCCTGCTTAACTCGCTCTCGAAAATTTCGCTCAGAGTTGCAAACAGAAGCATTTATTTTAGAATCGTGGAACTGTAGAAATGTAGAGTTGGAAGAGACCACTGTGGCCATGGAGTCCGAGCCCCTTCGGCCATGCAGGAACAAACGCTCAAAGCCCCTCCAGCAAATGGCCACCCTGCCTCTGCTTAAAAACCTCCAAAGAAGAAGGAGACTCCTTCCACTCCCAATATTCCACTCCCAAACTGCTCTTTGCATCTGGAATTTCTTCCTGAGGTTCAGGTGGAATCTCTTCCCCTGCAGTCTGAATCCATTGCTCCGTGTCCTAGTCTCCAGAGCAGCAGAGAACAAGCTTGCTCCATCTTCAGTGTGACGTCCCTTCAAATATTTAAACGTAGCTGTCATGTCTCTTCTTAACCTTCTTTTTGTAAGCCAGACGTACCCAGCTCCCTAAGCCTCTCTTTAGCAAAGCAAGTGATACAACAACTTCCCCAAAAGTTGTTGAAATTAAAGCATCTAGGTTGGTTACAGGTTCTATACCTGGTCAGACAAATTTTGGCACTCATAGCCATGACTGGTTAAATTTCTGGTACATAACAAACCACCTCCCGGCACAAGCATTTTCCCAGCTTTGCAATTATTTACGTACCTTTCATCACAGGAGCAAGACCACGTTTCTGTCCCGTTATCTGTGCGTAGCCAATTCTCGTAACACCTTCTTCCTGCTTTGCTGTTTCCCCCCTTTGATAACTTTCTTTTTTCTGCCGTTGCAAAGTGACACTGAACGTCCAGCAATTAAGCAGTCGTGGCCTTGAGATCGTGAAGGATTTCAACCGGATACCTGGTTGCAGGCAGTACCTAACGATGCATCCATAACGACGCATACCAAGCGCTGTTTCATCTAATGCGGCGATACCATTGCATATAGTAATGCGTATGACTTGGATGAAGGAGTAGAGAGCACGCTGATCAAATTTGCAGATGATACCAAATTGGGAGGGGTTGCTAATACCCCAGAGGACAGGATCGGAGTTCAAAACAGTCATAACAGATTGGAGAACTGGGCCAAGGCTAACAGAATGAGTTTCAACAGATAGAAATGTAAGCTCCTGCACCTAGGCACAAAGAATGGAATGCACAAATATAGGAAGGGAGACACGTGGCTGGATAGCACCACGAGTGAAAGGGATCCGGGAGTCTCGGTGGGCCACAAGCTGGACGTGAGCCAGCAGTGTGATGCGGCAGCTAAAAAGGCCAATGTGATTCTTGGTTGCATCAATAGGAATATGGTGTCCGGATCAAGGGAGGTAATGGTAACCCCTCTATTCTGCTTTGGCCGGACCTCATCTGGACTCCTGTGTTCAGTTCTGGGCACTTCAGTTCAAGAAGGATATGGACAAGCTGGAGCGTGTCCAGAGGAGGGTGACCAAAATGAGGAAGGGTCTGGAAGCCATGAAGCCCTATAAAGAACGCTTTAGGGAGCTGGGGATGTTTCACCTGGAGAAGAGTTTAACAGGGGACATGATGGCCATATCTAAATATTTGAAAAGATGTCCAACGGAAGATGGAGCAAACCTGTTTTCTGCTGCTCCAGAGACTAGGACAGGGAGCAATGGATTCAAGCTACAGGAAAAGAGGTTCCATCTAAACCTTAGGAAGAACTTCCTGATGGCAAGAACAGTTTGACCATGGAATCGGCTGCCGCCTCCATGGAGTGCGGTGGGGTCTCCTCCTTCTTTGGAGGTTTTTAAGCAGAGGCTGGGCGGCCATCTGTCCAAGGGAGGACGTGGATGGGTGTTCCTGGATGGCAGAAGGGGGTTGGACTGGATGTCCCCTGGGGTTCCTTCCAGCAATATGATTCTATGAAGACACTTTTAAAGAAACCTTCTTGGAATCTCCCTTTTTGAGCTAATGTTCCCCACCATTTTGTGGAGGCACTGGCATCACTTGTGGACCCCTGAGTCACCCACATTTTGGGTGACTCAGGGGTCAGGGCTCCCATTTTGTTCAAATTCTGTACTCTCCAGGTAGGAGAGAGAAAGTTGGATCCCTGATTGACTCGGATGGCATGCTAATTTTTCCTGGTGTGGCTGGGAGAAGGAATTCACACCACAAGTTGAACGTGAGCCAGCAGTGTGATGCGGCAGCTAAAAGGGCCAATGCGATTCTGGGCTTGAAGGTCTTTAAAAAAACGATTAAAAGTTACACTTTGGGAAATTCCGGGTAAAAATTAAGTAGCAGTGTGCGAGGAAGAGAGCAGGAAATGCAACCCTAAAATAATCCCAGGAGGATTATTTCTGCTGCTCCAGAGACTAGGATATGGAGCAATGGATTCTAACTACAGGAGGATTATTTTAATACAGGAGGGAGCAATTTTTTCAACTTGTCGTCTGTCGGGTCCTTGCAACATAACTCTCTGCTTCCATTCTAGGGTGAGGTGGAGAAGGGGGAGTCGGTGCGAAACGAGCAGGGTAAGCGTTCACACAGGAAGGATGTTTTTTGGGTGCGGATTTTGCTGCGGCGTGAGCAAGGCAATTCTCCGCAAAGTTTTCCTGCTGTCGTTCCCTGGTTTACGGAGATCAGGTTGTTATTGTGTGCCTTCAGCTCATTTCTGGCTTAGGTTCGCCTTTGGGGTGAATTCGAACTCGGGCCTCAAGACTTGTAGTCCCGTGCTCAAGCAACCGCACCATTCTGGCTGTCGTGGAAGTCTTAAGACACACCTATCATGGTGGGGGGTCTCGTTCAAAGAGAGGAGAAAATGGGTTTCTAGGGCTAGCAGGGTTGCCCCCAAAAGATAGGGGACCCTTGAGGTCCTCCAGCCGTACCTGCACCTCTGTGCAGAAATGGGGAATTAATTGGTGCTAATTAGAAGGGCTGAACGAGGCAGGGTGAGCAAGATTGCCTTTAAGTCTGGGGCAATAATATTGTTTTTTTCCCTTCTTCTAGGAAGTCTTCCACCGCCGTTGGATGAACCCGCTTTGCCTCCGGGGATCCGAATCGTCCCCGTTTTCGTCTCGGAAGAGGAAGCCGTCCTCCTCCGAGAATTCCCGGTGGAATGGATGTCCAGGTGAGACAGGGGGGGGAAAAACTATAAATCCCAAGACACCATAGGACACGGAGCTTTGCAGTTTGGCAAGGCCCTCATAGGCTTTAGGGGCTCCAGCCGCTGTTTGGCAGGGGACCGTACATTATGCAAACTACACGTCCCAAGGACATGGAGCCCGAGCAGTTAATGGATGGGTCGAAGTTCTTTCAACCGCCGTATCCCATGGACTCCTGGGACTTGTAGTCTCCGAGATCAGGTCTCGATAAGAGCAAAATAGGGGGGAAATGACCCGAGCAAATAAAATTATTCTGTTTTTCCGCAGAGTCCAGAGCGGCCCCGCTTCCAGCGGAGAAGACGGACCGGCAAGCGCGGGTGTGAAACACGACATCCCGCTCTGTGGTGGCCCCGCCGCCCTGGTGAGGATGGTCTTGTATGTCCACCGCGTCCGGGGCTTGGTGCTCTGCCTCGTGGCGGAAGAACCGTTTGCGGAGGCCGAAGACGTGGTAAAAGACCCTTCTTTCTCTGCCGACCCCCAGCTTTTCTTCACCTTTTAATATTTACTAATTTTAGTGCAGAGACAACAGAGTAATTCACAACTATAGTGAAAAACAGAAGGAAAGGGAACAATCAATACATAAACAATATATATTTATAAGTGAGGCGATAAACTAAGATGCCATAACAAAACTCGTTACTAAAAGACTATTATGTGAAACGCAACTTTCTTTTTCCGTCCGTGGTCCCCTGACTCAGCCGTGTGTGTGTCCCAGAGGACAGGATCAGAATTCAAAATGACCTTGGCGGACTAGAGAGCTGGGCCAAAATTAACAAAATGAATTTTAAGAGGGAAAAATGCAGGGTGCTACACTTAGGAAGAAAGAATGAAATGCACAGGTATACCATGGGAGATACTTGGCATGGAAACAGTCCGTGTGAAAAGGATCTTTCAGGGAGTCTTAGTGTACCACAAGCTGAACATGAGCCAGCAGTGTGATGCAGCAGCTAAAAAGGCCAGCACGATTCTGGGCTACATCAATAGGATGACAGTGTCAAGATCAAGAGAGGTAATGGTACCACTTTATTCCGCTTTGGTTACACCTCACCTGGAATAATCCTGTGTCCAGTTCTGGGCACCTCATTTCAGGAAGGAGATGGAGAAGCTTCAAGGTGTCCAGAGGAGGGCAACCAAAATGGCGGAGGGTCTGGAAACCACGAAGCCCTCTGTTTTAGGGAGCTGGGTATGTTGAGTCTGCAGAAGAGATGTTTGAGAGGAGGCATGAGAGCCGTGTTTAAATGTTTGAAGGGATGTCATGTTGAAGATGGAGCAAGCTTGTTTTCTGCTGCTCCAGAGACTAGGACGCGGAGCAATGGATTCAAGCTGCAGGAAAGGAGATTCCACCTGAACCTCAGGAAGAACTTCTGATGGTCAGAGCTGTCCGGCAGAGGAATCTGGAGTGTGGTGGAGTCTCCTCCTTCTGTGGAGATTTTTAAGTGAGGCTGGGTGGCCACCTGTCCAAGGGAGGGCTTTGAGGGCATCTTCCTGCATGGCAGAAGGGGGTTGGACTGGATGGCCCCCATGGTTGCTTCCAGCTCTATGTTTCTATGATTCAGCCTGTCACCATTTTGGTCGCCCTCCTCTGGACACCCTCCAGCTTTTCCATCTCCTCCTTGAGTTGAGGTGCCCAGAACTGGACACAGGATTATTCCAGATGAGGTCTGACCAATGCAGAATAGAGTGGTACCATTACCTCCCTCGATCTAGACACCATAGTCCTATCGATGCAACCAAGAATCGCATTGGCTTTTTTTGCTGCCGCATCACACTGCTGGCTCGTGTTCAGCTTCTGATCTACCAAGACTCGTAGATCCCTTTCGCATGGACTGCTATCCAGCCACGCGTCCCCCATCCTATGTTTGTGCATTCCGTTTTTTCTGGCCTTACGTTTCTCCCTTTTGAAATTCATTTTGTGAGCTTTGGCCCAGCTCCCCAATCTGTCATGGTTTTTTTGCATTCTGACCCTGGAAGGAGAGGAAGGAGAGGGAGACTGAACCTGTGATCCTTCAGTGTCTGCCTAAATAGAATGGTCTTTACCTCCCTGGGGAAAGATGGAGGTCAACCCAGCCTCATCAAGGGGGTCTCGCGTCCTCACTCGATGAGCCTGTGAAGAACGGAAGACCCCGGCAAACTCATAGGGGAAGATACAGGCTTAGTTTGTTTTATTTTCCCCTTTTATTATGAATCACATGCTTAGTATACATTAATATACTGCCTTACAATATTATTACAAGGGGGAAAAAATTAAAAAACCTATTTTTACAACCTATCCAAGTCCCCCAGCCCCTAAATGGCTGACCCAATTTCGGAGATCCGGGATAGAATCTTAATCCCATTTATCGCATCTTCACACCCCTATTTTTTACCTTCTCAATCGCCGTTTTCCAGTTCCCACTCCGTGATTCTTTACTACAATATCTACCACACCTTAGAAAGTCAAATAATATTGCCTCTTTTATATATTTTATCAAATAAAACCCATTCCGCTTTGATTTTCTTTTTCTAAAGCAATAGCGAGCGTGGGCGGCTTTTAAAATTCGTTTTCTTGCAGGACTCTCCTTCTGGTTTAAGCCTGTTATCCCCAAATTGAGGGTGAAACAATTTTCTTTATTTAATTGGACCTCTCCCTCTCTATTATTATATATATTTGTTTGTTTTGTACGGGCTTAGTTTGGAACCAGCCGGTACAGGGCTTTCCAGGGCCATCGCTTTGGGTCGTGGGTTATGTGACGGATTGGAATTTTTCCCTCTCCTTCTCTTCCTCCCGGCAGTACCACAGCAGCCTGGCTTCCCTCAACGGTCTGGAAGCCCACCTCAAGGAGACCCTCCCCAGGGACGGCCTCCCCCCGCCCAAAACCACCTACGCCTTCGCCCACTACGACTCCGTTCAGAAGATCCTCACCGGTGAGCGCGGGACGCGGGGAGGGGGTCCTCGGGGCCGGGCGGGCGGGAGGCCGGGGTGGGGGCCCGGAGGAGGTCAGAGGGCGGCAAAGCCTCAGCCTCACTCTTGGCCCCCTGGTGGGACTGGCCGCTACGGGGCGGGACAGCGAGGCTCTGGGTTTGCAAGAGGGGGGAGTTTGCGTCCCCCTCCTCACTGTATTAATGTGCAGTCTTCCTTCTTTCCTTCCCTCCCTCCCTCCCTCCCTCCCTTCCTTCCTTCCTTCCTTCCTTCATCCCCTCCTTCCTTCCCTTGTCCTTCCTTCCTTATTTCCTCCTTCTCTTGCTTTTCCATCCTTCATTTTTCCTTTCTCCTTCCCTCGCTCCATCGCTCCCTCCCTCCCTCCCTCCCTCCCTCCCTCCTTCCTTCCTTCCTTCCTTCCTTCCTTCCTTCCTCCCCTCCTTCCTTCCTCCCCTCCTTCCTTCCCTCCTTCCTTCCCTCTTTCCTTCCTCCCTCCCTCCCCCCTCCCTCCCTCCCCTCCTTCCTTCCTTTCTTCCTTCCTTCTTTCCATTCCTCCCTCCCTCCCTCCCTCCCCTTCCCTCCCCTCCCCCCTCCCCTCCCCTCCCCTTCCTTCCTTCCTCCCTCCCTCCCTCCCCTCCTTCCTCCCCTCCTCCCTCCCTCCCTCCCTCCCTCCCTCCCTCCCTCCCTCCTTCTTTCCATCCCTCCCTCCTTCTTTCCTTCCTTCCCTCGTCCTTCCTTCCCTCCTTCCCTCCTTCCCTCCTTCCTCCCTCCCTCCCTCCCCTCCTTCCTTCCCTTGTCCTTCCTTCCTTATTTCCTCCTTCTCTTGCTTTTCCATCCTTCATTTTTCCTTTCTCCCTCCCTCCCTCCCTCCTTCCTTCCTTCCTTCCTTCCCTCCTTCCTTCCTCCCTCCCAACTGCTTCCAACTTCCTTTCTTCCTTCCACCTCTTTCCTTTCACCTCCTTCCTTCCTTCCTTCCTTCCTTCCTTCCTTCCTTCCTTCCTTCCCTTGTCCTCCCTTCCTTATTTCTTTCTCTTGCTTTTCCATCTTTCATTTTTCCTTCCTTTTCCCTCCTTCCTTCCCTCCTTCCCTCCTTCCCTCCTTCCCTCCTTCCTCCCTCCCTCCCTCCCTTTCCTTTTCCCCCTTGCTCCCTCCCTCTCTCCCTCCCTCTCTTCCTCTCCAGCCAACTTCCTGCCCACCGCCGGCCCCCAAGACCGCCCCTTCGTGCGGGCGGCCAGCCGGATCCACGCCAGCTTTGACCAGCTGCCCGCCGCCTCCGAAATAACTGTCAGGTAAGCCTGGAGGGAAGGTTGCCGACCTCTGGGAATCGCGGTCGCCTGAGGAAGTTAGGATGGCTGCGGCTAAAAAAGAAATTACGTCACGCAAAACTTAAAAATGCCATTAAACAAGTGATTTAAAAATAGAGTCCTTAAAAAGAAGAACGACAAATGCGAACAACACGGCACTTTCTGAAACTCCCTTTTACGACCGGATCTGTTTATGGAAGGACGCTTTGGAGGGTGACGGTCTAAGTTCTCTCGGCGGGGAGTTCCGGAGATCCTGGGAGCGGCCACGGAGGAGGCCGTGTCTTCTGCGTTCCTCCCCGATGTCCCTCCGAGGGTGGTGGGAGAGAAGACAAACGTGCCGGCCTCACCTCCCTGAGAGGGGAGTTCCGGAGGATCTGGGGGAAGCCGCCGAGAAGGCTTCCTGTGGTCCGACCGGATGTGGTGGTGGTGGGGCAGAGAGAAGAACCTCCCCAGACAGTCTGTGGTGAGGTTCCTGTGAGGGCGAATATGATTTTTGCCCGCCCGGACACCGTCTTGCTTCTCCAGGAAGGGAGTTCTAGAGGACCTGGAAGCAGCCACCAGGAAGGCCCTGTTCTCCCCCGTGGTCCACCAGAAGTTCTTGAGAAGGTGGTGTGACAGAAGGAAGGGCTTTCCCGGAAGACCCCAAGACACAACGGCCTGGGCGTGAGCTGTATCTGGCTTCATGGGACATAATGATTTAACTCATTTCAACTCAACTCAGCCCAACTCAATTATTTTGATTTAATTCCAACCCAACCCAAGATGTAGGACGAAGATACGGTCCTCCAGAAAACCTGGATCTGACCTCTTTGTAAAGCTTTATAGGTCAAAACAAGCCAGAAACAGAGTGGCAACCAGTGGAGTTGTTGTAAGAAAGAAGTTTTGTCCTTCTTGTAGCCACCCTGGTTAACAGCAATCTGGGGGGGGAAAAAATTGGAAAAAATAATTGAAAATTATGGGGAAAAAAAATTGGTTTAATTTTGTCATTTTGAAAATTATATTTTATATTTATACATTAGCTATATTCTCTTTTAGCTTATTGTAAGCTGCCATACTAGTAATAAATAATAATAATAAATAATAATAAAATTATAAATATGTTACTTTATAAACAAATGAAATAAATAATAAAAATCCAATAATAATAAAAATTAAGAATTAATAATAAAATGAGTAACCAGCTTTCTGGCCCACACAGAAATGCCACCACGGCCATCTACGCCTGCAGAAACGCCGTCCAAGAAACCTACTTCCAGCACGTCGGCTCTCCGCTCCGCAACTCCGGCGTACCGAATCCTCACGACAGCGTTTTCGGGTTGCCCGGCAAGGCCAAACAGAAGCTGCTGAAGCACGGCGTGAACCTTCTCTGAACAGCCACGGTAGACCCAGAAACAACGGTTTCACCGCCACGTTCCCGACGGGAGGGGAAAAAAAAGAACGAGAGTCCAACCTACGGCTGCGCAGCTTCCCATGAATTTCCTTCTCGTTCAAAATTCTTGCATTTGCTGGAAAAACAAGGTTTCGTTGCGGTGGGTTTTGACAAAAAGAATTTATTTGACGTCTTCTGCTGAAGCCAAGTTAGACCTAATCTTGGCATTATCATCACCAACGGGACGGAAAAATATAATATTCCGGCCTGCACCTGCACAGCAATTCTTTTTAAAAATCATTTTTGGAATTTGCTGGAAAAACACTTTTTTTTTCTTTTGTATCGGTGTGTTTTGACCAAAGAGAAATTGTGAAGGCATCAGGTGGACCTTCTCAGAAGCCAAGTTCGACCTCATATGGGCGATCTCGGCACCAAAATCCCGAAGGGAAGGAGAAAGCAACATTCCGATCTAAAGCTGCGCAAACCTCTAGGAACTTCTTTTTAAAAATATTTTGTTGGAATTTGCTGCAAAAGCGTGTTTTCTTCCGTGCTGATGGGTCCAAATGGGTCCAAACAGAAGGAGAAGGTGGCGTCAACCTTCACCAAAAGTCCCAGTTGTGGTGATACAGCCACCAAACTCTTGACGGGAAAGAAAGACCGAGATTCCAACCGAAAGCTGCACGGACTTCTGGGAACGTGTTTTCCCCTTTTTAAAAATGTCTTGTTGGAATTTGCTGCAAAATTTGCTTTTCTGTGGGTGGGTCTAAACAAAAAATGTTGAATCGTGGTGTCAACCTTCTCCGAAAAGCCACGTGGTGGCCGGACTCTCTCCAAACTCCCGGCGGGAGGCAAAGAGTGAGATTCCGAGCTAAAGCTGCGCAGAGCTCTAGGAACTTCTTTTTCTCTTTTTAAAGATTATTTTTTGGAATTTGCTGCATTTATTCTTTTTTTTTCGTTGGTGGGTTTAGTCAGAAGGCGTTGAACGGTGGCATCAGCTCTCTCCGAAAAGCCAAATAGTGGCAGATGCGATCACCAAACTCCCGACGGGAAGGAAAGACCAAGATTCCAAGCTGAAGTTGTGCAAACTTCTAGGAACTTCTTTTTAAAAACGTTATGTCGGAATTTGCTGCAAAAGCATGTTTTCTTCCATGTCCAAACAGAAGATGTTGAACTGTGGTGTCAACCTTCCCTGAAAAGCCAAATAGTGATGGATACGATCACCAAATTCCCAATGGGAAGGAAAGACCAAGATTCCGATTTAAAGCTGCGCAGACCTGTAGAAACTTCTTTTTCTCGTTTTAAAGATTTTTTTTTTTTTTTTGAATTTGCTGCATTTATTCTTTTTTTGTTGGTGGGTCCCATCAGAAGGTGTTGAACTGTGGCATCAGCCTTCTCCGAAAAACCAAGTAGTGGCGATGTTTTCACCAAACATTGGAAGGAAAAGAGCGAGATTCCAGGCTGAAGCTGCGCAGAGCACTAGTGATGCGTTTTCTCTCTTTTTAAATCTCTCTCTTTCTTCTGTATTTGCTGGAAAAAACTATATTTTGTATCGGTTTGCTTTGACCAAAGAGAAGCCGTTGTGAATCTTAAACCCAACGGCGGCCATTTCGGCACCAAAATCCTGGCAGGAATGAAAGAGCGAGATTCCATCCTAAAGCTGCGCAGGCCCGTAGGAACTGCTTTCGCTTTTTAAAAAACCCCTTTTTCTGGAATTTGCTGCAAAAGCGTGGGTTTTTTGTGTGTGTTTTTGGTGGGATTTGGCCAAACCCAAGTTGTTCAGCCGTGGCGTGCACCTCCTCTGAACCCGGAATAAAGCCGGTGGCAAGAAAAGCGCGAGATTCTGGCTTACGGCTCTGCAGAAATCAATGATTTCTCTCCCTTTTTAAAGAATCTTGTTGCAGAATCTGTTTTTTTTTTTCTCTCCCTTTCCTATATTGTTGGATTTGAGCCAGACCAAAGCTGCTGGAGCACTTCTCTGAAGCCGGTGTAGATCCAACTAAATCCAGGCTAAACTCCTGGAAACGGTGCATTGCAAGTTTTTTAAAAAAATTATTCTGGTATTGTTGCAAAAAAGCATTTTCATGTTGTTAAGGTTTTGCACTGCAGTGGGGCTCCGTTTTCGGTAGGCCTTCTGGCTTTCGAATGTTTACCCCCCCCGTGAAAAGCTCGGCCATTTCTAACGCCATGCCATGCCAAAGAAAGGGGAGCGGTAGCTTTGCCTCTCCTCTTTTTTTGGGGTGGGGTGAGGGTCCAGTCTTCCCCCACTGACTTTCCCCCACCCTTTTTTTACTGTGTTAATTTGAATTTATGAGCTCCAAGGAAGAGGACACTGTGCTGGTGGGAAACGGCGGCCACCTTTTCCGCAGGTGCACTTGAACGGTCTATCCAAAATTTTGTTCCGTTCAGCTCCTGAATAAAGTAAACCCATTGAAATAATTGGATTTAACTGAGTGTTGACTCATAGAATCCTAGAGTTGGAGGAGACCCCAGGGGCCATCCAGTCCAACCCCCAGCTATGCAGGAACACCCATCAAAGCGTTCCCAACAGACGGCCATCCAGCCTCTGCTTAAAACCTCCAAAGAAGGAGGAGACCCCACCACGCTCCATGGAGGCAGCAGCAGATTCCACTGCCGGATACCTCTGACCATCAGGGAGTTCTTCTGGAGGTTCAGGTGGAATCTCCTTTCCTGCAGCTTGAATCCATTGCTCCTCGTCCTGGTCTCTGGAGCAGCAGAAAACAAGCCTGCTCCCTCCTCAACATGGCATCCCTTCAAATATTTGAACATGGCTATCATGTCCCCTCTTAACCTTCTCCTGTGCAGATTAAAACATCCCCAGCTCCATAATCTGTTCCTCAGAGGGCTTCATGGCTTCCAGACCCTCCACCATTTTGGTCGCCCTCCTCTGGACACTTTTCTTCTCCTTCTTAAAATGAGATGCCCAGAACTGGACACAAGATTATTCCAGATGAGGCCTAACCAATGCAGAATAGAGGGGTACCGTCACCTCCCTCCGTTTAGACACCATACTCCTATTAATGCAACCAAGGATCGTGTTCGCTTTCTTGGCTGCCGCATCACACTGCTGGCTTATGTTCAGCTTGAGATCTACCAAGACTCCCAGATCCCTTTCACAGGTCCTATACACATAACTTTCATTTTTTTCTGCCCAACTGCAGGACCCTACGTTTCTCTCTGTTGAAATTAATTTTGTGAGCTTTGGCCCAGCTCTCCAATCTGTCAAGGTCGTATTGAAATTTGATCCTATCCTCTAGTGTATTAGCCACCCCTCCCATTTTGGTGTCATCTGCGAATTTGATCAGCGTGCCCTCTATTCCTTCATCCAAGTGGTTGATGAAGATGTTGAACCGCCGTGGACCCAGGACCCTCTGGCACCCCCCAAAAGTCACTTCTCTCCAGGACGAAAAGCAGCTGTTCGTGATCGCCCTTTGGGTGCGGACGGTCAACCAATTCCAAATCCACCTTGCAGCAGCCCTGTCCAGCTGGCATTTTACCAGCTTTACCAGACGCACCCATTCCGTAGTGGATTTAGCAATCCGCTCTACTCAGAACAAACCAACCTGATTTCTGAGTTTCCTTTTTATTTTCCTTTTTCGGCGTAATTCTTGGTCACATCAGCCTCCGGCATCCACCTCTCGTCGCGGCCTTTCCGGGGGTGGCCCCGTCCTTCCGTCCAGGGGGTGAGCGAGTGTGATGGGGTTAAGGGCACCTCTTGAGCCCATCCTCATCCTCCCCGTAACTTTATCCCCGTTGTCGCAATTGTATCATCACCTCAACTCCCCAAAATCTGGGTGCTCCAAATTCTAGTGTTTTGGAGGGGAATTCTACCATTTCTTTAACAGACTGTGTTTGCAATAGGGAGGCAATCTTACAATCATGGAATCCTCGAGTTGGAAGGAGCCGCAATGGCCATCGAGTCCAACGCCCTTCTGCCAGGCAGGAATATGCAATCGAAGCACCCCCGGCAAATAACCACCCGGCCTCTCTTTAAAAACCTCCAAAGGAGGAGGACACTCCACCACACTCCATGGAGGCAGCAGAATATTCCACTGTTGAATGGCTCTGACCGTCAGGAAGTTCTTGCTAATGCTCAGGTGGAATCTCTTTTCCTGTAGTTTGAATCCATTGCTCCATGTCCTAGCCTCTGGAGCGGCAGAAAACAAGCTTGCTCCATCTTCGCCATAACATCCCTTCAAATATTTAAATAGGGCTGTCGTGTCCCCTCTTAACCTTCTCTTCTGCAGACTAAACACACCCAGCTCCCTAAGGGCATGGCTTCCAGACCCTCTGGTTGCCCCCCTCTGGACACCCTCCAGCTTGTCCATCTCCTTCCTGAACTGTGGTGCCCAGAACTGGACCCAGTGTTCCAGGTGGGGTCTGACCAAAGCAGAATAAAGTGGTGTTATTACTTCCCTTGATCTCAACAGTATACTCCTGTTGATGCAGCCAAGAATTGCATTGGCCTTTTTAGCTGCTGCATCACACTGTTGGCTCGTATTCAGCTTGTGGTCTACGGAGACTCTGAGATCCCTTTCACACACACTGTTTTCAAGCCAGGTGTCACCCATCCTGTGTCTGTGCCCTATGAAGAGCAGCTTAGGGTAGGTTCAGCCTGGAGAAGAGAAGCTTATTAATGGACACGATAGCCATGTTTCAGTGTTTGAAGGGATGTCATGCTGAAGATGGAGCATCGAAATGGAAGACACTCGAAAACAACGAAATAGAATCCACAAATATAGAACGGGGGAACCGTGGCTGGATAGATGTACGTGTGAAAGGGATCTAGGAGTCTTGGTGGACCACAAGCTGGACATGAGCCAGCAGTGTGATGCGGCAGCCAAGAAAGCCAACACGATTCTTGGTTGCATCAATAGGAGTATGGTGTCCAGATTAGGGAAAATAATGGCACCATTCACTTCTGCTTTGGTCAGACGCCACCTCAAATAATCGTGGGTCTGGTTCTAGGTATCCCATTTCAAGAAGGATGTGGACAAGCTGGAAGGTGTCCAGAGGAGGGCGACCAAAATGGTGGAGGGTCTGGAAGCCACGAAGCCCTATGAGGAGCTGCTGCGGGAGCTGGGGACGCTCAGTCTGCAGAAGAGAAAGTTAAGAGGGGACATGATAGCTATGTTTAAATATTTGAAGGGATGTCATGTTGAAGATGGAGCAAGCTTGTTTTCTGCTGCTCCAGAGACCAGGACACGGAACAATGGATTCAAACTGCAGGAAAGGAGATTCCACCTGAATCTGAGGAAGAACTTCCTGATGGTCAGAGCAGTTGGACAGTGGAATCTGCCGCTGCCCCCGTGGAGCGTGGTGGGGTCTCCTCCTTCTTTGGAGGCTTTTAAGAAGAGGCTGGGTGGCCATCTGTCCAAAGGAGGGCTTGGATAGTGATTTCCTCCATGGCTGCGTAGGATTGGACTGGATGGACTCTTGAGGTCTCTTCCAACTCTTGCGATTCTTTGATTTTAACTTTGCAAAACTTTGCAGGCAAGTTCTGGAAGCAACCTCTGTTTTGCTTTGTTTTTTTGGTAACATTCTGGACTCTCTTATCCTCGTGCACGATGGCAGAGAAACACGTCCTTCGCCTATTTCGTCCTATCTGCCAAAAAACTTCCAGCATCGCCTACCAAAAGAATAGCACGAGAAATCAGGGAGCTTTGTAAGTTGTGTCTGTAGGTGTTTTTTCTCTTTCTCTCCCAATGTGTGTGTGTTGTGTGTTTGCGTAGCAACAGAAGGCGGAAAGATCCAAAACACTCTGCAAACATGCGATCTGCTCCCGAAAAGCCACACGGCTGCCGTCTGTGGCTACCAGCTGTCGGCACGAACCAGAAAGCCGACGGGTTCGAAAGAGCATCTTTCTTTCTTTTCTTTTTTTTTTCCACACAAACACCCTGCAATTTAAAGCTGGGGATGGGGGACACTTAGGATCTTGGAAGGGTCTCCAAAGGACATCCAGTCCAACCCCATTTTTGCCATGCAGGAATTCACAACGGAAGCACTCCCGAAATAGGTCCGTCCGACCTTTGTGACAGTATTAGAACCCCAAGTTTCCAAGGAGGGACCCCTCCCACCAAATAGCTGCACACCTCATTCTTGTGATGGAGGATCTCATAGAATCCTAGAGTTGGAAGAGACCCCGGGGCCATCGAGTCCAACCCCCTGCCATGCAGGAACACCCATCAAAGCATTCCCAAGAGATGGCCATCCAGCCTCTGCTTAAAAACCTCCAAAGAGGGAGGAGACCCCACCACACTCCAGATTCCACGGCCGGACAGCTCTGACCGTCAGGAAGTTCCTCCCGAGGTTCAGGTGGAATCTCCTTTCCTGCAGCTTGAATCCATTGCTCCTTGTCCTGGTCTCTGGAGCAGCAGAAAACAAGCTTGCTCCATCCTCGACATGGCATCCCTTCAAATATTTAAACATGGCTGTCATGTCCCCTCTTAACCTTTTCTTCTGCAGACTAAACATCCCCAGCAACCTAAGCTGCTCCTCCAAGGGCTTCATGGCTTCCAGACCCTCCACTATCTTGGTTGTCCTCCTCTGGACATGCTCCAGCTTGTCCATCTCCGTCTTGAATTAAGGTGCCCAGAACTGGACACAGGATTATTCCAGATGAGGTCTGACCAAAGCAGGATAGAGGGGTGCCATTACCTCCTCCCTCGATCTAGACACCATACTCCTATTAATGCAACCAGGAATTGCATTGGGTTTATTGGCTGCCACATCACACTGCTGGCTCATGTTCCTGGAAAGTGGAAAGTTCATGGAAAACGATGTGTGTGGAAAGTGGAATTTCGTATCTATAGAACTACCCCCCAAAGTCCTCCCTCAGAAGAAGCACTCTGCCACAATTCAGCACAACAGGTTTTATTGGAAATCTGGATCATCGCTGGCCACAAAGATCAACCAAGCCATTATTTTGGATTTTTTGTTTGCGTTCTTTTTCTTTTCTTTAAACGGAGCTGTGTTTGCCCAGGCCGTTGTCGCAAGGCTCCCTCCAGGCTATTCAGTCCCACACGGAGGTTGTTAAAAAACAAAAATCATGCAAGGCAGTTTTTTTGTTTGTGTTTTCCCACACCAAGCTGTGACAGTGTGAAAACTCAGTAATTGCAATTAAAAAAAAAAAAATTCACTCTCGCCTGCCTTGTGTTGCGAATGCCTGGTTCTCAGGGGAGTGAATTCTAAAAAAAAATATAAATTTTCTCCCCACTAGCCAGTCATGTCCGCTCTCCTTCCCACAAGGTCTCTTTTTCCCTTTCCAACTTCCTCTGCCCAAAATCCCAATTATTGTTTCAAGCTATCCGCCCCAATCCGAGCAAACGGCCGGAAAGACCAGAAGGGACGATTGCAACCGGATGCAAAAACTCGAAAAATATGAATGTTTCACGCGACAATTCGGCTCCGCGATGGAGGCATTTTCCCACCCGCTATTGAATTCCTTCCCCCTCTGCAGAGAGAGATTTTAAAAAGACATGGGTCACTTTCTTGCAGCCAAAAAAGGGAGAAATGGACCATTTTCCCCCGGGACTTTATGAGTGGTGGCCCCATTACTCCTACCTGTGGCCGTGACTAATCTCTCTACATCTTTCCTAGACCTCTTCGAGGTTTTTTTACCACATCTCCGAATTAAATTTTGCAAATGGCGCCCCTCTCCTGCCATTTGGAGACCGGCGGCCCTCCTCTCCCCAGCTTTTCTTCAGTTCTTCAGGTGAGCCAAGGAGTTTGTGTGTGTGTTTGTGTGTTTGTATACACGGAAAAAACAAGGAACAAAGACGTCGACACATTCACGGCCGGAGCGTTCAGAGACCGAGTCTCTAGGAAGTTTCCGGACAGCACGGAACGACGGGTTAGCAGCAGTTCTTTTTTTTTCTCTTTAAAACACACACAAAACGGACTGTGCCGGGAACCACGGAGTTGTTGAATTATTTTTTAAAAAAAAAGAACGCGTGGGGAAGGTCAGAAATGGCAGCCCCTTCCTCCCTCCCCCCAGCGAAAAAGACGAAAAGCGGCACAGAGATTTGCAAAAAAAGTGGAAGTTTCCACGTACAAAAAGTTTCCCGGCGCGAGGAACAAGCCTTGCACCGTGAAGGTGTGTGTGTGTGTGTGTGTGTGTGTGTACGTGTGTCTCTCTCACGTGCACTGGGGCGGGCAAGCTTTGAGCAGAGGTTGCACCAATTTCGGGGACTCGAATCTGCCTCCTCCTCTTCCGACCCGTTTTGACCGCCGTGTTCCAGACCTCTACGCTGAGAAAAAGGGGTCAGGAAGCATCATCGTCCCGGCGCGAAGATGAAATCGAGGGCCTGGCGTTCGGCGGCGGCCACATTGGGGTGCCAGAGGTCCACCATGAAGACGACACGGGGCCCTTCCTCGGGAGGACCTGGGGAGACGGAGAGAAAGGAACTTCCAGCACCACAAAAGGACACGAGTTGCCTGTTTTTGGAGAACAGTTTTTGGAAAGGGTCTATCAACTATAGGCCTGGAAATTTTAGTCCAGAAGATTAGTGTGGAAACCTGGATCAACTTATCTGCAGGTCAATGCCATAGGAGCTGAGGTTCTTGGGGGAGAAGGAAGGAGGTTCCCGAGGTTGTCTGAAGGGCACCAGAGTCAATAACTGTGCAATTTATTATATATTGGAAACAAAAGAAGAGAAGAGCTGGTGGACCACAAACTGAACATGAGCCAGCAGTGTCATGCGGCAGCCAAGAAAGCCAATGCGATTCTTGGTTGCACCAATAGGAGTGTGGTGTCCAGCTTGAGGAAAGTAATGGTACCGCTCTATTCTGCTTTGGTCAGACCTTACCTGGAACAATCCCATGTCCAGTTCTGGGCACCTCATTTCAAGAAGGAGATGGACAAGCTTGAGTGTGCCAAGAGAAGGACAACCAACATGGTGGAGGGTCTGGAAGTCACTATTCTTCCACTTCTTTCTCTCTAGAAATCCCTAGTTCCTCCAGCGTGACTCTATGCTCAACTTCTGGTAGAAGAATCATGCTGGAGGATCTAGAGATTCCTGGAGAAACGTTCTCTCTAGGAATCCCCAGTTCCTCTAGCGTGACTCTATGCTCAACTTCTGGTGGAAGGATTGTGCTAGAGGACCTAGAGATTTCTGGAGAAGCGTTCTCTCTAGGAATCCCCAGTTCCTCCAGCGTGACTCTATGCTCAACTTCTAGTGGAAGAATAGTCCTGGAGAACCTAGAAATTTCTGGAGAAGCATTCTCTCTAGAAATCCCTAGTTCCTCCAGCGTGACTCTATGGTCAACTTCTGATGGAAGGATTGTGCTGAAGGACCTAGAGATTCCTGGAGAAGCATTCTCTCTAGGAATCTCTAGGTCCTCCAGCGTGACTCTATGCTCAACGTCTTGTGGAAGAATAGTCCTGGAGGACCTGGAGATTCCTGGAGAAGCGTTCTCTCTAGGAACCTCTAGGTCCTTCAGCGTGACTCTATGGTCAACTTCTGGTGGAAGGATTTTGCTGAAGGACCTAGAGATTCCTGGAGAAGCGTTCTCTCTAGGAATCCTTAGTTCCTCCAGTGTGACTCTATGGTCAACTTCTGGTGGAAGGATTGTGCTGAAGGACCTAGAGATTCCTGGAGAAGCGTTCTCTCTAGGAATCCCTAGTTCCTCCAGCGTGACTCTATGGTCAACTTCTGGTGGAAGAATAGTCCTGGAGAACCTAGAGATTTCTGGAGAAGCGTTCTCTCTAGGAATCTCTAGGTCCTTCAGCGTGACTCTATGCTCAACTTCTGGTGGAAGAATATCCTGGAGAACCTAGAGATTTCTGGAGAAGCGTTCTCTCTAGGAATCCCTAGTTCCTCCAGCGTGACTCTATGCTCAACTTCTGGTGGAAGAATATCCTGGAGAACCTAGAGATTTCTGGAGAAGCGTTCTCTCTAGGAATCCCTAGTTCCTCCAGCGTGACTCTATGGTCAACTTCTGGTGGAAGAATATCCTGGAGAACCTAGAGATTTCTGGAGAAGCGTTCTCTCTAGGAATCCCTAGTTCCTCCAGCGTGACTCTATGGTCAACTTCTGGTGGAAGGATTGTGCTGGAGGACCTGGAGATTCCTGGAGAAGCGTTCTCTCTAGGAACCTCTAGGTCCTTCAGTGTGACTCTACGGTCAACAGGTGGAAGTTGACCATAGAATTGCTCCGGAGGACCTAGAGATTCCTCGAGAAAATGTATTAATCAAATCCACAACTCATCAATTCCGCGAAAGGAAAACCAACAAACGTGGAGGGCCGATTGTAATTTCAGACAGAGGAAAACACATTTTGGGAACGAAAAGTACAGGACCCCGTGTTCAACGACCCTTCTCCCACAACCAGTCAGCAGCCAAAGGACTCTTGGGATAAAAGGGTCTTTGACTTCCAGGAGAAAGGAAAGAGAGGAGGGTCACCAAACCTGAGTCGAGAAGGGATTCTGGAACCCACTAAGAAGTCTTCCTCTCGCGTCCTCACCAGACGGGTCTATGACGGGTCAACTACCATTGCTCGGGACTGGGATTTGGGATGAGTGGGAGAGAAGAGCCAACACGTCACCCAAGGGTGGTGAGGACGTACCTCCGTGGAACGCCGTGTGCAGGAACGAGTCGTCAAAGAGGAGACACCGCCCCTCCGCCCAGCATTGGGGTTCTCCACCCACTACCAGCTCACAGTTGCTGGGTGTCTTCAGCCCTGTAGACAAGAAGAATCACAGAATCATCGCAGCGCTGGAAGGGCCCCCCCCCCAAAAAACCATTGAGTCCAAACCCCCAAGTGTTGGAACTCCAGCTAGAGTCTCCCGGCAGGATGGAACCTCTTTTGGAAGAAGGGGACGCCCACCACCTCTCTGGGCAATTGCTTCCATCATCCAACCTCTCTCACTGTTAAGATGTTCCTCAGAATCCTAGAGTTGGAAGAGACCCCAGGGGCCATCCAGTCCAACCCCCTTCTGCCATGCGGGAAGACATGCTCAAAGCACCCCCAGAAAATGGCCACCCAGCCTCTGCTTAAAAGCCTCCAAAGAAGGAGGAGACTCCACCACACTCCATGAAGGCAGCAGCGGATTTCTCCTCCTGGCTCCTCAAACTCAGGTCCTCCTGCCTCCGCAGACAACCTGGAAAGGGACATGGTGGCCACGGGCCACAAGGAGAAGCCCACCGTGCCGGAGCAGACCTCGTGGGCTGGCCGGAAAGGGAGTTATGGGGTCACCAGGTATTTGCTTCTCCAGATATCTCCTTTCACAGCACAGCCAACGGTCCCCCCAACATCTCCTTGGGCCTTGGAAGGGACAGCTGTGGAGGAATCATAGAATCATAGAAATGTAGAGTTGGAAGAGACCCCAGGGGCCATCCAGTCCAACCCCCTGCCATGCAGGAACACCCTCAAAGCACTCCCTTGGACAGATGGCCCTCCAGCCTCTGCTTAAAAACCTCCAAGGAAGGAGATTCCACCACACTCCGCGGCAGCAGATTCCACGGCCGGACAGCCCTGACCGTCAGGAAGTTCTTCCTGAGGTTCAGGTGGAATCTCCTTTCCTGCAGCTTGAATCCATTGCTCCTTGTCCTGGTCTCTGGAGCAGCAGAAAACAAACCCTCTCCCTGCTCTGCATGGCATCCCTTCAGATATTTAAACATAGCTATCATGTCTCCTCTTAACCTTCTCTTCTGCAGACTGAACATACCCAGCTCTCTAAGTCTGTCCTCATAGGGCTTCATGGCTTCCAGGCCCTTCACCATTTTGGTTGCCCTCCTCTGGACCTGCTCCAGCCTGACCACGTCCTTCTTGAACTGGGGTGCCCAGAACTGGACACAGGATTCAAGATGAGGTCTAACCAAAGCAGAGTAGAGTGGGACCAGTACCTCCCTCGATCTGGACGCCATACTCCTATTGATGCAGCCGAGAATTGCATTGGCTTTCTTGGCTGCTGCATCACACTGCTGACTCATGTTCAGCTTGTGGTCTATTAGGACTCCTAGATCCCTTTCACACGTACTGCCATCCAGCCACGTGTCCCCCATCCTATATTTCTGTATTCCATTTTTTCTACCTAAGTGTAGGACCTAAGTGTAGGAGGAGGAAGCCTGGACTAAGGTGAACAGCAAGGTGGAGAACATGGAGGAGGAGGAGGAGGAGAAGGAGAAGGTCTTGTTTTCCAAGGAGGAAGGTCGGGGACCACCACCTCGACCATGGTCACCACCACCGTGATTAACACTGAGCAAACTCCAAGTAAGTTGTCTCATCTGAGAGCTAATTATACCTCCGTATTTCAGAGAATCATACAGTTGGAAGAGACCACCATGGCCACTGAGTCCAACCCGCTTCTGCCGTGCAGGAACAAGCACTCAAAGCAACCCCAGGAAATGGCCACCCAGCCTCTGCTTAAAAGCCTCCAAAGAAGGAGGAGACCCCACCACACTCCATGGAGGCAGCAGCAGATCTGACTGCCAAATGGCTCTGACCGTCAGGAAGTTCTTCCTGAGGTTCAGGTGGAATCTCTTTTCCTGTAGTTTGAATCCATTCCTCCGTGTCCTAGTTTCTGCAGCAGCAGAAAACAAGCTTGCTCCATCTTCACCATGACATCCCTTCCAATATTTAAACATGGCTATCATGTCCTCTCTTAACCTTCTTTGTGCCAGGCTAAACCTACCCAGCTCCTTCAGCCGCTCCTTGTTAGGGCTTCCAGGCCCTTCACCATTTTGGTCGCCCTCCTTGGACACCTTCCAGCTTGGCCATATCCTTCTGTCAGAAATGCTTCGAGTGTGTCTTCCTGCATGGTAGAATGGGGTTGGAATAGATGGCCCCTTGGGGTCTCTTCCAACTCTAGGATTCTAGCAACTGGGTATGTTTGGGCTGGAGATGAGAAGCTTAAGAGGGGCCATGATAGCCATGTTTAAATATTTGGAGCGATGTCATGTGGAGGATGGAGCAAGCATGTTTTCTGCTGCTCCAGAGACTAGGACATGGAGCAGTGGCTTCCAACCTATGGAAAAGGGATTCCCATCTAAACATTAGAAAGAACTTCCTAATGGTCAGAGCAGTTGGATAGTGGAATACCTTGCAGCCTTAGAGCATGTTGCAGTCTCCTTCTTTGGAGGTTTTGAAACAGAGGCTGGATGGCCGTCTGTCCAAGGAAGTGCTTTGATGGTGTCTTCCTGCATGGCCGAAATGGGTTGGACTGGATGGCCCCTGGGGGTCCCTTCCAACTCTACATTCCATGATGATTGCACCCCCTCCTCCCCTGTCCTTGCTTGAGTTAATCGAGCACAAACGACATTTGCATTTGAACTCAGTGTTAAAGATGGAGCAAGCCTGTTTTCTGCTGCTCCGGAGACTGAGACATGGAGCAATGGATTCAAACTTCAGGAAAAGAGATTCCACCTAAAACTTAGGAAGAAGTAAGAGAGTAAGAGCAGTTCCAGAATGGAACCCGCTGGTGCCTCCGTGGAGCGTGGTGGGGTCTCCTCCTTCTTTGGAGGTTTTTAAGGAGCCGCTGGGTGGCCATCTGTCCAAGGGAGGGCTTGGACGGCGTCTCCCTGCACGGCAGAAGGGGGTTGGATTGGATGTCCCTTGGGGTCTCTTCCAACTCTACGATTCTGTGATCCTTTTCCAAAATCCAAAATAAAATCTGAAATCCAAAACGCTTCTGGTTCCAAGCGTTGCACACTCTCTTGACGCTCAACCCGTATTTAAAGACGGCTCTCTCGCACCCAAGCCGAGCCTCTCCAGCTCTGTAAACCAACCCTTTCGGTTGCCACATCCGTGGCAAAAATGCTCCCAGGAGCCTGACCTATCCATCCTTCTGCTTCTGCCAAGCTCTGTGTGGGATGCTCGGTTTGCACACTTTTATCTCTGGGGACTGCAGCAGAGCGCGGGCAGGTTTCAGCCGGCTGCCTCTCCACTGATAAAGTGGATATTTAAAAATAAAATTAAAAAAAAAAATCTGGCTACCTTGGAGTCAAATCATGCCTTTTTTTTTCTTTTTTTTGCTGTCAAAACCCACAACCACCTCCTCACAGCTGCCGCAAAACAGGCAGGGAATTTTGCATTTTATCCCGAGCGGCACGTCGGCTGGCACCCTCGTAAGCGCCCCGGGCCTCGTTGCCGGTTGCCATGGCGGCATCACAGCCTGGCAATCAGGCCGTGAAAGCGAGGAGGAGGATGTTCTGTGTGCGTGCATGCGTGCATGCGTGCATGTGTGTGCGTGTGTGTGTGTGTGTGTGTGTGTGCATTTGCGTGCAAAGACAGGCAGGGCCGCCCAGCGGGTGGGAGCGCTCTGACTGTGTCCATGCATGTGACATTTTGCACTCCGGAAGATTTGCAAAAGCGCCGCTCCCTGGAGAAGGAAATCTCCTGCTCCTTGTTTGTGTGTGTTTGCACACACTTAAGAGGCAGTGGGAGGTAAACAGACACGCTGCATAGAGAGAGAGAAAAACAGAGCAAACTGGAGAGATGATTTTTCTCAAAACCACCCACTAAAACCCCAGAAGGAGGCTGTTGATCACTTGGAATTACTGGAGCGGCAAACACAGAATCATAGAATCCAGATTCCACGGCCGGACAGCCCTGACCGTCAGGAAGTTCTTCCTGAGGTTCAGCTGGAATCTCCTTTCCTGCAGCTTGAATCCGTTGCTCCTTGTCCTAGTCTCTGGAGCGGCATAAAAAAAGCTTGCTCCATCTTCAACATGACATCCCTTCAAATATTTAAACACCAGCTATCATGTCTCCTCTTGACCTTCTCTTCTGCAAACTAAGCATCCCCAGCTCCCTCAGCAGCTTCTCGGAGGGCTTTGTAGCTTCCAGACCCTCCACCATTTTGGTTGCCCTCCTCTGGACACGCTTCAGCTTGTCCACATCCTTTTTGAAATGGGGTGCCTAGAACTGGACAAAGGATTATTCCAGATGAGGTCTAACCAAAGTGGAATAGAGGGGTACCATGACCTCCCTTGATCTAGACACCACACTCCTATTGATGCAACCAGGAATCGCGTTGGCTTTCTTGGCTGCTGCATCACACTGCTGGCTCATGTCCAGCTTGTGGTCCACCAAGACTCCTAGATCCCTTTCACACGTACAGCGATCCAGCCACGTGTCCCCCATCCTATATTTGTGCATTCCATTTTGTTGATTTCAAGTTTCTTCGATTTCCCTAACTTACGGTGACCCTAAGGAAAATCTGTCAAGGGGTTTTCTGGGGCTGAGAGTGTGTGATGCACCCAAGGTCATCCAATAGGTCACACACTCCCAGCCCCAGAAAACTCCATTATAGGTTTGCCTTTAGGTCACCACAAGTTGGAAACAAACAACTTGGCCGAGTTGGATATCGAACCCTGGTCTCCAAAACTCAAACAACGACAGCGTACTAATTCACCTTGGGTTTGCCAAAAATTCAGAAATGATCCGAAGGCCTATAACAACAAACTAGTTTGCTCACTTCACAAACAGGTGGCTTCCCTTCATGGCTTTTATAATACAAGTGTACTTTGGTTCACAAAACATCTCCTTTTTGCAACAAGTTTTTATGCATGGCTGACACTCTTTTTCCTCCTCCTTGTCCTCTGTCTGATTGCATTCTTTTAAGCAGCATCAGCATTGTGACGATGAGAACAGATGGTTGTGGAAGCACAAGTTTATGTTGCCAGATTGCATCAGTGTGTTTGCATTAAACAATACAATAAAAACAAGTTTCAGCTGCAAAAAGAATTTGATTCTTTAGACCATCCTAGCATTGCGCTGTTTGCCTGCCTACAAAAGCCGCCACCTGTCTTTTACTGTGCATAAGTGAACAGCAAAACAGGGAGAAAATGGGACAGCAAATAAGCCTGCGGCAAAATTAAACCCAGATGCCAACCCTGCCCACATATCTTTCTGCTTGGGAAATATCATCACTTCATCCACAACATTAGAGGTACCTTCGCTTGCTTATCCTCTAATGCAATATATGCATTTTATCTCTGTCAAGAATGCTCTTCAGCACTTTGAATTGGGCAAAGCCAGGCCGATCTCCATGCCGGAGGGATAAATGGACATAAATTAGACATTAGGAATGGAAGTGCACAAAAAACTAGTTGCAGAATACTTCAGTTCCCCCTGGGCATTCCATCTCAGACCTCGGAAGAGCAGTACTTGAACAAAACAAACTGCAAAGGAAGATTGGAAAGAGAAACAGCAGGACTGGGATAGAATCCTACCATTGGAAGAGACCCCAGGGGCCACCCAGTCGAAGCCCTTTCTGCATTGCAGGAAGCATTCCCAATACATGGCCACCC
Organism: Cyclura pinguis; assembly: GCA_030412105.1. NCBI lineage: Eukaryota > Metazoa > Chordata > Lepidosauria > Squamata > Iguanidae > Cyclura > Cyclura pinguis. The sequence goes on along the minus strand of CM059615.1, from coordinate 16,912,173 downwards.
AGCCTCTGTCTAAAAACCTCCAAAGAAGGAGGAGACTCCACCACACTCCATCCAGGGAACAGCATATTCCCCTCTCAAACTGCTCTTTTCACCAGGAAGTTCTTCCTAACGTTCAGGTGGAATCTCTTTTCCTGAAGTTTGAATCCATTGCTCCACGTCCTAGTCTCTGGAGCAGCAGAAAATAGGCTTGCTCCATCTTCAACATGGCACCATTCAAATATTTAAACATGGCTATCATGTCCCCTCTTAAGCTTTTCTTCCCCAGGCTAAATGTACCCAGCTCTCCCCTCATAGGGCTTCATGGTTTCCAGGCCTTCTACCATTTTGGTCTCCCTCCTCTAGACACATTCCAGCTTGTCCATCTCCTTCCTGAACTGTGGTGCCCGGAACTGGACACAGGATTGTTCCAGGTGAGGTCTGACCAAAGCAGAACAGAGCGGTATCATCACTTCCCTTTAAGCTATACTCTTCTTGATGCAGCCTAGAATCGCATTGGTTTTTTTAGCTGCCGCATCACACTGCAGGCTCATGCTCAGCTTGGGGTCCACTAAGACTCCTAAATCCCTTTTGCACAGACTGTTTGCAAGCCAGGTATCACCCATTCTATATCTGTATATATCCACAAACCCCAGTCCACATGACAGTGGGTTGAACAGAGATAATGGTTTCTCGGCACCCTACTCATGTTATAACACTAGTTAACACCTCAGCCTCATGCCGGGTCTCTTGGATAGTTAATTAAATTTCCTTTCTGGTCCTCTCTCAGCATCACTTCACATTGCACCACAGTTCAGGAAGGATATGGACAAGCTGGAGCGTGTCCAGAGGAGGACAACCAAAATGATGGAGGGTCTGGAAACCATGAAGCCCTATGAGGAACTCCTTAGGGCGCTGGGGATGTTCAGTCTGCAGAAGGGAAGGTTAAGAGGGGACATGATAGCCAGGTTTAAGTATTTGAAGGGATGTCATGTTGAAGATGGAGCAAGCCTGTTTTTTGCTGCTCCAGAGACTAGGACAAGGAGCAATGGATTCAAGCTGCAGGAAAGGAGATTCCCCCGAAGCTCAGGAAGAACTTCTAGAGCAGTTCAAATACAGTGCTGCCTCCGTGGAGTGTGGTGGAGTCTCTTCCTTCTTTGGAGGCCTTTAAGCAGAGGCTGGGTGGCCATCTGTTGCAAATGCTTTGAGTGTGTGCACGGCCGAACGGGGTTGGACTCAATGGGCATCGTTGTTTCTTCCCACTCTATGATTCTATGAAGGGCTGGGGCAACCAAACCCTCGAATCCTCGGGAAGGATTCAAGATTGGCAAATCCGAATCCCCGTGCCAAAATAGGCAAACCAAATCTTTTGAATCCGCCAACCAAAAAATAGTTTCGTTTTGTAAAAAAAGTTCTGTTTAAAAAAAGTTTTTTAACAAATTTTTTTAAAGGCATTCGAAAGATTCAAGATTTGCGAGATTCGTGGATTCCCAGAAACCTTTCAGAGATTCGGATCCAGAAAACTCTGGATTCGTCCCATCTCTAATTCTATGATTCTAACTCCTCCCACCATTTACTCGGTCATCTCCCCAGCTTGGCTTCAGGCAGCATCTGTCCTCCTGCCTTTGTCCCCCAAAGACCATCCCATTGTTAAAAGTGGCCTTCTCATATTACCACCACGCCTGTAAGTTTTGCATTTCTGTTGCTATTTCGCATTTTCCGCCTGCTCGTTCATAGCTATAAAGGTCTCTTCCCCGGCACTTCGCTCCATGCATTTGATAAAGTGGATTTAAGTCCGTGAAAGTTTATGCTACCAACTTCTTTGTCTCCGTCTCAAAGGCGCGACAAAGATCCCTTTGCATTTTTATTGCTATTCACACAAACCACTTGCTCACTCATAGCTGTCGAGGTCCGATCCTAGGAACTTCCTTCCACGCCTCTAACGAAGTAGATTTAAGTCTAACGAAAGCTGAAGCCACCAACTTCTTTCTCCCACTTTGTTTCAAAGGAGCTACAAAATCTGAGATGTTCGATTCATTTCCATCAATCCATTTCCTACTTAAGGCAACAAGGAGGAAGAAGAAGAGATGGAGGAGGAGGAGGAGAGGAAAAGGAGGAGGAAAGAGAAGAAGGAAGAGAAGGAGGTGAAGACGAGGACAAGAAGGAGGAAGAAGAACAGATGGAGGAAGAGAAAGGGAAAGGAGGAAGAGGAAGATAAGAGGAGGAGAAGGAGGAAGAGGAAGAGGAAAGAAAAGAACACAAGGAGGTCGGAAGAAGAGAAGGAAGAGAAAGAAAAGGAGAAGAAGGTAAAGAAGAGGAGGAAGAGGAGGAGGAGGAAGAAGAAGAGATGCAGGAGGAGAAGAGGAAGGAGGAAGAGGAGGAAAGAGATGGAGGGCTGAAGAAGAGAAGGAAGAGGAAGAAAAGGAGGAGGAGAAAGAGGTATAGAAGAGAAGGAAGAGAAGGAGGAAGATAGGAGGAGGAGAAGAAGAAGAGGAAGAAGAAGAGATGAAAGAAGAGAAGAGGAAGGAGAAAGAGAAGGAAAGGAAAGAATACAAGGAGGGCTAAAGAAGAGAAGGAAGAGGAAGAAAAGAAGGAGGAGAAGGAGGAAGATGAAGAGAAGGAGGAGGAAGAAGAGATGGAGGAGGAGGAGGACAGAGAAGAATATGAGGAGGACTGAAGAAGAGAAGGAAGAGGAAGAAAAGGAGGAGGAGAAGGAGGTATAGAAGAGGAAGTTGAGAAGAAGCAGGAAGATAGGAAAAGGAAGAAGACGATGAGATGGAAGAAGAAAAGAGGAAGGAGGAAGAGAAGGAAAGAAAAGAATACAAGGAGACCTGAAGAAAAAATGGAAGAGGAAGAAAAGAAGGAGGAGAAGGAGGAAGATAAAGAGAAGGAGGAAGAAGAAGAGATGGAGGAGGAGGAGGAGGAGAAGAGGAAGAAGAATAAGAAGAGAGAAGAAGAGTCCTGAAAATGGGTGCGTATTCAGGTGTAAAAATTGTGAAAGCAAAAGGGACAGTGAAGAAGAAAAAGGGAGAGGTGGAGGAAAACAATGAGGAGGAGAAGAAGAAAGAGGATGGAAGAGGAGGAAAGAGGAGGTGGAGGAAGAAGAAGATAAAGAGGAGGAAGAAGAAAATGAGGAGGAAAAAGGGAAGGAGGTAGAGGAGGAGGACAGCAAAGGGTAAGGAAGAAGCACAGAACAGCCCCCGAAATGGGTACCTACCCAGGTGGCAGCGAATGCGGATGTTGGTGGGCCCATAATGCTCGGCGATGACTGTGCCGGGGGTCAGGACGGAGATGCAGGCATTCCCAAAGACGTTGTTGCCGATGCAGGTCCGGAGGCTGCCCAGCAGGCGGTACGTCCGGGGGCATCTCCGACAGTTCCGGGGCACGCAGGTGCCCTGGTTGACCAGGTAGAAGGTCAGCCACTCCCCGCTGGGCGTGCTGTTGACTTTCCACCCCTGGGGCAGGCTACAGTTGGAGAAGGCTTTGTAGAGGGACTCGAACTCACAGGCAATGGTCTGGAAGTTGCGTTCCAATAACTCCACGTCATGCTTCTGCGCTTCCCGGGAGAAGTAGGGTGTGGTGGGCAAATCGGGGAGGAAGAAGACCTCTGGCTTCTGGATGGACGGGCGGCTGTTCAGGTAGCGGCCCTGCTCGCGGATCCCCTTGTGGATCCGGCCCATCCCTGACCACGAGTACCGTTTGGCATATTCCTGAAGGTTGTGATACAGCTTCTGGTTCAAGCCATCACTGTGTGCACAGCGGACACAGTCTGGAGAAAGGCAGTGTGTGTATCCGTTTGGGAGGCCATTGGCGTCCGCTCCGCCTTGGATCAGAGAGTTCACAATGATGTATGGACGGGACTGCTGCTGTTCCCGACCCACGTGGTAGCAGTACCAGACAAAGAGGGCCAGCAGGACTGCTACAGTGCCAAGAGCGGTGGCATCGCAGTCCCGCACTGACTGGATGCCCATCGCGATAAAATCCCGCAGCCCGTCCAAAGAGCCACTACAGCTTGTCAGCCACTCTAGGGACATCTTGACCGTTCAGAGGTACAATTGCACCAAGTGTTCAGTCAGTCACGGAAGCCTCTACCAGGGTAACCCTGACTGAATGGGGAGGCGAAGCCAGCCGTGGGCAGATGACAGTAAAACATCCCACTGGTTGCTGTCTATCTAGACAAGCATCTTTGTGCTATCTTGACCAGTCAAGGGGTCCCTAAGAGCCTCAGAGGAAATCATTCTAGAAGGGTCAGTTCTAGAATATTTAAACATAAAAAGAGGGAAATTCCTTAGGATGGAGACTCGGCATGACCTGTTCTAACCTGTTTGAGACCAAATGCAATCCTGTAAACCACCCTTTCTCGATCTTTTTTTTCTTAACCTGGAGGAACCCTTGAAAATAATTTTCATGGACCCCCCGCATGAAAACTATTATGTGGATTCACTTCTACAACGAGCAGTTAGCAACCTTGGAGTCTTTTTGCACCTGGGGACTTCAGTTCTCACGCAATCAGGACCATTTCTTCCACCCCGCAAGAAAAAAAAATCCAAGATCTAGATTGATGTGCACGGTAAATCCAACAAAGAATCGACACCTGGAGGCCTCGGTCTTCAGCTTCGTTGAAAGGTCTAAAAGGAAAAGGAGAAAGAATTAGTCAGAAACCGGGAGAAGCAGAACGTCTTCATACAAGCGGAATCATGGAATCATAGAGCTGGAAGAGGCTACAAGGGCCGTTAAGTCCAACCCTCTTCCGCCGGGCAGGAACACACACTCAAAGCACCCCAAGCAAATGGCCTTCCAGGCTTTGTTTAAAAGCCTCCAAAGCAGGTGACTCCACCACACTCCAAGGCAGCATATTCCATTGTTGAATGGCTCTTACCGTCAGGAAGTTCTTCCTGATGTTTAGGTGGAATCTCTTTTCCTGTAGTTTGAATCCCATTGCTCCATGTCCTAGTTTCTGGAGCAGCAGAAAACAAGCTTGCTCCATCTTCAACATGACATCCCTTCAAATATTTAAAAATGGCTACCATGTCCCCTCTTCACCTTCTCTTCTGCAGGCTAAACCTACCCAGCTCCCTCAGCCACTCCTCAGAGGGCTTCATGGCTTCCAGACCCTCCACCACTTTGGTTGCCCTCCTCTGGACACCTTCCAGCTTGTCCATCTCCTTCCTGAACTGAGGTGCCCAGAACTGGACATAATATTCCAGATGAGGTCTAACCAAAGCAAAATCGGGTGGTATTAATACTTCCCTTAGATGACCGTTGAGGTTCCTTCCAGCTCTAAGGTTCTATGACTTTGAGGAGCCCTGATGTAGAGGATGAAGCAACCTTGTTTTCCATTGCTCGAAAGACTAGGACACAAACCAGGGGACTTAAATGACGAATAAGGGTACCTAAGCATTTGAAAGAACTTCCTGACGGTAAGAGCTGTTTGACAGAGGAATATGGACTTCCCTTACTTGGAGATGTTTAAACAGAGGTTGGATGGGCATTTCTCAGGAGTACTTTAGCTGTGAATTCCTGCATGATAAAAGGGGGTTGGGCTAGATGGACTTTGGGGTCTCCTCTAATTCTACACAAGCTGAACATGAGTCAGGAGTGTGATGCGGCAGCCAAGAAAGCCAACGTGATTCCTGGTTGCATCAATAGGAGTATGGTGTCCAGATCAAGGGAGGTAATGGTACCCCTCTAGTCCACTTTGGTTAGGCCTCATCTGGAATACTGTGTCCAGTTCTGGGCACCTCATTTCAAGAAGGAGATGGACAAGCCGGATCATGTCCAGAGGAGGGCAACCAAAACGGTGGAGGGTCTGGAAGCCATGAAGCCCTCTGAGGAGCGGCTGAGGTTGCTGGGTAGGTTTAGTCTGCAGAAGAGAAGGTGAAGAAGGGAAATATAACAGCCATGTTTAAATATTTGAAGGGATGTCATGTTGAAGATGGAGCAAGCTTGTTTTTTGCTGCTCCAGAGACTGGAACACAGAGCAACGGATTCAAACTACAGGATTCCACCTCAACCTCAGGAAGAACTTCCTGACAGTCAGAGCTGTCCGGCAGTGGAATCTGCTGCCTCCATGGACCGTGGTGGAGTCTCCTCCTTCTTTGGAGGTTTTTAAGCAGAGGCTGGGTGGCCATCTGTCCGAGGGAGAGCTTTGACGTGTGTTCCTGCGTGGCAGAAGGGGGTTGGACTGGATGGCCCCTGGGGTCCCATAAGAATAAGAAAGTCCCTTCCACCACCACCATTGCCCTCAGGATCTGAAACGCCAGAGCAAGCTGTGCGGTCCGTGCTTGAAAAGATTGGCCCAGATTAATATTTGGGATATTCCTGCCACTTTTGTTCTCTTTAAATGGGACAGATGTGGTTGCATAACATCCTTCCTTAACTCTTCTTTGGCAACACTCAAAACCGAGGCGTATAACTTGCTGCACCGTCCTAAAAAAGAACAGCCCATTCGTTGCAAGATGTGGGAGTTTGCCGACCTGAAAGAAAACCCTAGGAGACAGGCAGGATGGTATAGTGGTTTCGGTCTTGGACTATGACACTGGGAGACACCAGGGTTCGAATTCCCCCTCCGTTCAATTTGAGTGACTTTGGGGATGTCACGCTCTCTCAGCCTCAGAGGAAGGATTTCTTCAGGTTTCTCTGAAATAATACTCCAGGAGAGTGTTGCCCTAAATTGGAGTCAACATAACAAAACCTAGTGCAGTGTTGTGGTTTTAGTGTTACTTGGCAGCTGAGGGAAACCAGAATTCAAATCCCCACTCGGCTATGAAAACCAGTGGTGGGTAAGTCACACTCTCTCAGCCCCCTGAGGAAGGCAATGGCAAACCCTCTCTGGAAAAAAAAAAAACGGCCCCATAACTGCTAGCAGAGGCAGCATGGTGTAGTAGGATTTCTCCGGGAGACCGAGTTTCAAATCCCTGCTTAGCCATGGAAACCGCCACCGACCTTGAGCAGGTCACACTCTCTCAGCCCCAGAGGAGGGGAAAGGCAAACCTCCTCTCCATAAATCTTGCCAAGAAAAAATACATGGCACTTTTGCCTTAGGTTAAAGTCATTTGGAGGCACACAAGAAAAAAACAACAATTCAGCCATCAGGCTGGCTCTGACTTTCGGCAACCCACCAAACGAGAGACCTCGTTATTTTGAACAGCCGGGTCGTGCGTCTTGCTTTTAGTGTTGGCCCAAGGCCTATTCTCGGACAGCAGGGTTCAAAACCCCGCTAAGCCGTGGAAAACCCAGGGGGTGGCCTTGAGCAAGGCCCACTGTCTCAGCCTCAGAGAAAGGCTGTGAGGTAGCAAAACCGGGAAAGAAAACGCTGCGATCGGTCTGGTCGGAAAGGACTCGGAGGACAACCGGTTTTGCGAAGGAGGGTAACCGGAAATTTTGAGGAGTGGACGTGCCTGCGGATTTGTTTTCCAAAAACTGCACCGCTGCGCAAGCGAGCAACGCACAGAGATCTCTCAGGCAGCCCCAAAATCGGTTATGTAATGGGGAAGCACAGGAGAAAAAGGTTGCCGAAGCATCCCAGCACAACGGGAGGTCTCTCTGCGTGTGTGTGTGTGTGTGTGTTTGTGTGTCCCGCTACCACTTTCTTATTTTAGGGGGTCTCTCAGCAATATTCTGCAGGAGGCAATATGGTTGCGGTGGGGGATTTGTAGTACTACTAGTAACGGGACGAGGTCTTCCCCTCTGCTCTCAAGGAAATCTCTTGGCAAGCCGAGAGACGGAATCTCCCAGCCGTGGCGATAACCCTAAAGCCGAGGAGCATTATTTTGGGGAGGGCGAGCCAGACGGACGGCTCCTCCAGCCAGTGGAGCGAAGCCAAAACTGGCGCCCGGGGCGGGGGGGACGGCGGAGGAAGATAAGCCGTGCCCAAATGATGCCATCTTCACCCTATCGCCCACGGAGGGAGCCGGTCTTTGCCACAGGCCTCTCGGAGTAGTAGCCAAAATGGCTAAGCCCTGTTTAGAAGGAGCTCGTGCAAAAACAACGGCGTGCCTGTGTGCGTGTGCCTCTGAGCATGTGCAGAGGGCTGGCCAGCTAAGCGAGGCGGATTTCTAACCTCTCTCCGACACACACATAACACACTGCCTCTGTTCCACCACTGCAGTCAAGATTTTAACAGAGCTATCCAAGGACGGCCAAATTCATTGAATCCACTCTGAGTTTTATTCCAGACTGCCTTGGTGAAGTCCTTCCTTCAATGAGCTCTCCATGGTACTGACCCAGAAAACCCCACCTAGATTCAGCACAGCTCTGTTAAAAGTTCGGAGTTAAACCCCCGACGGATCTGACTGCCAATCGAGGCCATCGGCCACGGCACCCCTGTTGTACCTGATCCATAACTTCGGACTTCCAAAGTCGTATCATCGGTCACTTCCACCACACCAGAGCATGTGCAGAGTGCTTTCTCGCCAGGGGACCACAGTCTTGAATTGGGGGTGGGGAAAGTGGGTTGGGAGGGGTGCTTTGGGGGCTGGGGGGGGTCGCCCCTGGTGGGCTCGAAAGGGCTCAGCACCTCCCATCTGGTTGGATGCATCCCACAGAGCTAAAATTGGGGCCAGTTTTCCCCCCCATATTTTAGCTCATTTGGGGCCCATCTTCGGGGCCACTAATTGAACTCTCTGCTCCCCATTTCTGGACGCGAGGGTCCCTCAAAATCCAACCCCTCCTCCAAGAAAGGGGGTCTTCTTTGCCCACAGAAAGCCTCCCGTTTCCTCCTCTTTCTAGTCTCTTTCTCCCCTCCCGAGACTTCTCCCGAGCATGTGCAGAGCGCCCCTCCTCCTCCTCCTCCTCCTCCTCTTCCCGGGCGTCCCAGTCCTCCAGGGATCGGGGCCAAGGGGTCTCCGGAGAGGAGGGGAAGGGGGAAGAAAGCGCCCTAGTAGCTGCTTGAACCCGGAGCGCAGTGGTGGCCGCCTCTGCGTCCCCTGCCGACGCAACCGCGGACGCCCCGCTGGGCGGAGGAGGAGGAGGAGGAGGAGGAGGAAGGGCGGTGGCCCCGATCCCGGGCGGAAAAGCAGGACGGCGTGGCCCTGGCTCAGCCGTGCGAGAGTGCCTGCGTGTCCCCCCGACGCAATCCAGGGGCCGAGGAGGGGGCAGCCCCAGCGCCCGAGGAGGGTCCCCACCGGCGAGCCCCACCCCACCCCGCAAGCCGGCCTGCGAGGGAGCACGCGAGCGCGCGATCCACCAACCTGCTGCTGCCGCCGCCGCTGCCGCTGCTCTTGCGGGGCGCGCAGCCGGCCTCCTCCGCCTTCCTCCTCCGCCGCCGCCGCCGAGGCGGCTCCGTGGCGGACCACAACTCCCAGCAGCCCGTGGAGGGAGGGAGAGGAGAACGGGGCGGCCCCAGACAGCCTCCGAGCCCGGCCCGGCCCGGCCCAGCCCGCGGGAGCGCGCGCGCGGGCGAGCGGAATCCGGAGCCGCGGGTGGCCGCGCCCCCGCCTTTAACGCCGCGCGCCCCGGGCGCATGGGCCGGCTGGAGGGGCGGGCGAGGCGGCGGGGGCGAGGGCGCCCGCGAGCATGTGCAGACGGCCGGCGCGCCTGCCTTCTCCTCCCTCTCCCCCTCCGCTTTCTTGGCTCTGGAGACCCCTCCTGCGGCACCTTTTGCGCCCCCGGGGGCGCGCGCGCTCGCTCGCTCGCTCTCGCGCGCGCACGAGGGGAAAGGAGGCAGCGCGCTTGGCCCCCCCCTTCCCCTCTTTTTTAACCCTCCCCACAAACCTCAGTCCGAGAATCCCGACCCCACGCGTGGGAATAAATTTCAGCAGAGAGAAACGTGAAGTCCTGCACTTAGGCAGAAAAAATGGAAGGCACAAATATAGAATGGGGGACAACTGGCCGGACAACAGTCCGTGTGAAAGGGATCCGGGAGTCTTGGCGGGCCCCAAGCTGGACGTGAGCCAGCAGCGTGATGCGGCAGCCAAGAAAGCCAACACGATTCTTGGTTGCATCGATAGGAGTATGGTGTCCAGATCAAGGAAAGTAATAGTCCCACTCTATTCTGCTTTGATCAGAATTCACCTGGAACACTGTGTCCAGTTCTGGGCACCTCATTCCCAGAAGGAGATGGACAAGCTTTAGCGTGTCCAGAGGAGGGCGACCAAAAGGGTGAAGGGTCTGGAAGCCATGAACTCCTATGAGCAGCGGCTCAGGGAGCTGGGGATGTTTAGTCTTCAGAAGGCAAGATTAAGAGGGGACATGATGGCCATTTTTAAATATTTGAAGGGATGTCATGTTGGAGATGGAGCAAGCCTGTTTTCTGCTGCTCCAGAGACGAGGACAAGGAGCAATGGATTCAAGCTGCAGGAAGAGCAATTCCACCTGAACCTCGGAAAAAATTTCCTGACCGTCAGAGCAGTTCGAGCTTGGAATCTGCTGCTGCCTGAATGGATTGTGGTGGGGTCCCCTCCTTCTTTGGAGGTTTTTAAGCAGAGGCTGGGTGGCCGTCTATTGGGAGTGCTTTGATACGGGTTGCTGCATGGCCAAATGGGGTCAGACCGGATGGCCTCTGGGGTCTCTTCCAATTCTATGATTCTTATTCCTGTGTGGGTTCGCCTCTGCTCCTTGGGGAGTTGGAGGGCTGGAGAGGGAGGTGGAGAAGATAGGTTTGCCCCGGTGCAGCCGAAGAGAGGAACAGGGTCAAGGGTGGGGAGGGAAGAAAGAAGCCCCACTGAACACCACGGGGCTTACTTCCGAGTAAACATGCGCACCGGTTGGTGAATTTACACTAAAGAGGGAATATTGCCAAAGGAACGCAGGTATGAAGCGTGCTATAATAGACCAAACCAGACTTTTTGGCTTTAGGTAGGCCGGTGTTGCCAACTCTGACCGGCAGCGGCTCTGCTGGGTGGGATCCATCACGCCTCCCGTGAGGTGAGGATGCTGCTAGGGGTCAGGATGAACCGGGGGCCCTTCATCCTCGGAAGATGGGAAGCCGTCTTTATATTGAGACTGTTGGAAGTCCAACTTAGTTCAATCTTCCCAACTCTGATGGGCAGCCACTGCTCGTCACCAGAGTTTCAAACAGGCCGTTGCTTGTGATTGAATTTGGGATCTTCTGTGGAGGATCATGGGAAGCTGTGCTCGTGCCCAGGCCATCCAAGAGGTTCATATAACCCGCTAATGCCAACTCTGACTGGCAGCCAAGGTTTCAGAGAAGGACCCTGTCTAAGTCTTTACTGGAGACGCCACTGAGAGCTGAACCTGGGGCCTCCATCATGGGAACAGGGAAAAGCTGCGCTTATAAAGCCCAGAAGACACAAGAGGTTCATCTAACCTTATAATGCCAACTCTGACCGGCAGCCACAGTTCTCCGAGGACTTTTTTCCCCCCTCCAGATGGCACCTCCTGCAAAGGCTCATGGGAAGCTGACCTTCTGCAGAGTCAGAGCCTTGGGAGATCTAGACCGATATCTCCAGCTCTGACGGGCAGGACCCATGGCTCTTTCCAGTGTGTCAGGCAAGATTTGTGAGGTGGAGCCTGGCAGGGGGTCCATCTAGGCCAGTGTTGGCAACTCTGGCTGGCAGCAACCGCTCTCCAACAGGTCAGGAAAGAACTCCGTTGTAACATCCCTGGTAATAGGAATGGCATTAGGTCTTCCCTCGCCGTAGCTAGGAGGCCTGCTCCTTCTTCGCTGTTCATGGGAGTTGCACACTTTAAAAACAACTCTAAAAACCATCATCCCCTTGCAAAGCTTGGGAAAGAACACAAACAAAGGGGTTCAAATTAAAACAAAATGAGATTCCACCTAAACCTTAGGAAGAACTTCCTGACGGTCAGAGCCGTTCGACAGTGGAATCTGCTGCCTCCTGCATGGAGTGTGGTGGGGTCTCCTCCTTCTTTGGAGGTTTTTAAGCAGAGGCTGGAGGACCATCTGTCCAAAGGAGGGCTTTGAGTGTGTCTTCCTGCATGGCAGAAGGGGGTTGGACTGGATGGCCTTTGGGTGCCCTTTTCAATTCTAAAATTCTGTCTCTGTGGACTGGCGATGCCAACAGTTGTCAGAATTTCTGCTAACTTTGCATAGGTTGCTGTTGGAGTTGTCTTGTAAGTGGGGGACCTCGTTTCATCTTGGTCATGGAGTGGTTTGAGGGTTGGACGCTGGAGACCAAGGTTCTTCTGAGCGGTGGAAACCGACTGGGCAAGTCACACTCTCTTGGCCTCAGAAACCTCCTGCAAACAAATCTCACCAAGAAAACAAACAAACAAATAAAAAACAATGTAGGGTTTTCTTGGCAAGATTTGTTCGCAAGGAATTTCTAATAGAGTTGCCACCATGAGTCAGAAACAACTTGAAGGCACACAAAAACAACATGTTCTTGGCTGGGCTTCCAGGGCTCGTTTTTCGTCTCCGTCTGAACATCATACCCTCCACGCTGCAGTTGGCATCTTGGACCCTTGGAACCAATTGTCTTAGACCTGGAAGGGGCGATCAAGTCCAATGCCATTCTGCCCTGCAGGGAAACCCAGCCAAAGAACCCCCAAAAGGCTCTGCTTGAAGATTGTTACCCCTAAAGGTGGGGTACCTTGAGGTCCTCCAGCAGTGCCAGCAGTGTGCTGCAGCAGCCAAGAAAGCCAACACGATTCTTGGTTGCATCAATAGGAGTATGGTGTCCAGATTGAGGGAGGTGATGGTACCCCTCTATTCTGCATTGCTTAGGCCTCATTTGGAATACTGTGTCCAGTTCTGGGCGCCTCCATTCAAGAAGGACATGGACGAGCTGGAGCAGGTCCAGAGGAAGGCGACTAAAATGGTGAAGGGTCTGGAAGCCTTCTGAGGAGTAGCTGAGGGAGCTGGGGATGTACAGCCTAGAGAGGAGAAGGTTAAGAGGGGACGTGATAGCCATGTTTAAACATTTGAAAGGAAATCATCCTGAAGATGGAGCAAGCTTTTTTTCTGCTGCTCCAGAGACTAGGACACGGAGCAATGGATTCAAGCTGCAGGAAAGGAGATTCCACCTGAACGGTCGGAGCGGTCAGAGCCGTCCGACAGTGGAATCTGCTGCCTCCGTGGAGTGTGGTGGGGTCTCCTCCTTCTTTGGAGGTTTTTAAGCAGAGACCGGATGGCCGTCTGTCGGGAGTGCTTTGATGGGTGTTCCTGCATAGCAGGGGGTTGGACTGGATGGCCCCTGGGGTCTCCCCCAACTCTAGGATTCTATGATTCCTTGGAAAGATGGGGATAACCATGGGACCTTTCCAACTGTGCAACTAGAGCAAGTTGAGAGTCGAAAGAATGTCTTTATTGGGGGAATTCGCACATGCACGCAAGCAGCCAAACACTCTCACGACCCACACAAGGCTAATGAAGGTAAAGGAGAATAAGGCTGGTTAGTGAGAATTTTGGGGTGAAGTAGGGAATAATCACCATTCCCGAAGCAGAAGATCGAAATGCCGTGTCTCAAGCCAGGGCAGCACAATGAACAGGAATGCTAACAACTCCGATTTTACAAAAATTTCCCGGGAGATCAGAAAGATTTTATTTATCTCTCCCGCTTGCAATTTTAGATCCACAAATCACAGAGAAGGTGGCTAGGTTCTGCTGTGCCTCTGTATATAATTTAGTTATTTTTTGATTTATTTAATTCATAAACTTTTTACCTATCTTAAATTTTATTTTGGGGACTTTTGTTATAAATGTAATGCACTTCGTGCACTTGTGTCCGACGTACCTACGTATGATGTACGTTTCTTAATTGTGTATTAGTATTTTTGTTAATATTTTATAGTTACTGTTTTCTATATTTTCGTTTGGTCAATGACCGTAAATAAATGATTGGTTGGTTGGTTGGTTGGTTGGTTGGTTGGTTGATTGATTGATTGATTGATTGATTGATTGATTAAGTGAACAGGAATCCAGGGGCTCTCATGCAGTGTAAAAATGCAAATATGTGTCCGAAAAGCCAGGGTTTAAATACCTTTTTTTCTACCCCGAAGGGAAACGTGTTGATTTCTCTCCCGCACACCCCAAGAAAGGAGTCTGGAAAGTTCTGGTTGTCTTTGCAGCAGGCGACAAAATATTGATGGAAATCGCAATAGCTTCTTAATGACTGGAAAGGTGAGGAAACAAAAGGACAGTTTCCGCGGGAAGAGGATGTTGACCTTTTGGGCGCAGCTTCGTTTGCTATTATTCCCTTGGTTTGGGTACTTTAAAAGACCGTCCGATGGTACGTGACCCCAGAAAGATTACAAAAAATAACAAAAAATGGGGATTCAATTTGTTGGAAGTGTGACGGAAAGACGGGGTCTTTTTTTCCATATGTGGTGGACACGTAAGATAGCAAAAAAACTTTGGAAGGGGGTCCATGACGAAATCCAAAGAATTTGTAAGCTGAATTTTGAAATGAAAGCAGAGCTTTATTTGTTAAATATCCTAGGGCAACAAAGGGAAATAAAAAGACATCAGAAGATATTATTATATCTAATAACTGCGGCAAGGTGGACCTATGCGCAGCACTGGAAAGAAAAGAAACATATTGGTATAGAAGAATGGAAGTGGAAAGTCCTGGATATGATAGAGATGGAAAAATTAGCATTTTCTTTGAAGAATAAATCTGTCCAGAACTTTGAGAAAGAACGGAAAGGAGTATTGGATTGGGTAAGGATATAAATGTATAAGAAATCAAAGAAGAAATAATGCAACTGTCCTTCTCTCTGTAAGATGGAAATTATGTTTGTAATGGAGTGGAAATAAGCAATTTCGACTGGACGATTTAAGCACGGAAGTGTGTGGGGGGAGTATTTTCGAGACAAACTTTCAATAAAAATTATACAAATAAAAGCCATCAGGCTGAGCTTATAACTGGCCACGGTGAGGTCCTTTGTCCTCGCTTTGAAGCTTCCAGCCGGGGTCCTTTCCCGTCCACATCACTTTCAGCCGTAAGTGCGAGATTCGTATTTATTTCATGCGAATTAACCAGTATTTATAACGCATCATATCGTATCACGGATACGGTACGGTGACAAGATCTGCAAAAATGGAGATCCCGTCCCTTCCAAGGCTGCTCGTAAACGACTCTCGCAATCAAGAAGTCCTTCCAAACATTTTGGTGCAATTTCTTTCTGTGCAGTCGGTATCCGTCCTCTCACGTTCTGGTCTCCGGAGCCATAAGACCGTTCCCCTGTCGCTTTTGAAAGGAGGCGTGCATGCGCGCAGCCCCAAAAGCTGAAGGGGCGGAGAAGGAGGCTTGCGGCGGGCAGCTCGCCGGGACCGCACCATCTCGTCTCAGTGAACTTATAAATGAGCCTGAAAACGGGGGAATGGGGAGGGTGGAGGGTCCCTCCTTTGAGCTGCGGAGGGAGAGCGGCACGGAGCGCTCGGGGGTCTCTCCGCCCTTTGCTACGGGGGAGGGTTTGGTGGAAAGCAGCAGTGGGGAGGAGGAGGAGGAGGAAGAAGAGGAGGAGGAGGAGGACGAGGAGGAGGAGGAGGAAGAACAAGAGGAAGAGGAGGAGGAAGAAAAAGAGAAAGAAGAAGAGGAGGAAGAAGAAAAAGAGGTAGAGGAGGAGGAAGAGAAGAAGAAGAGGAAGAAGAAAAGAAGAGGAGGAGGAGGAAAAGGAGGAGGAAAAAGAAGAGGAAGAAGAGGAAGAAGAAAAAGAAGAGGAGGAGGAAGAAGAGGAGAAGGAAAAAGAGGAGGAGGAGGAGGAAGAAGAAGAAGAAGAGGAGGAGGAGGAAAAGGAGGAGGAAGAAGAGGAAGATGACGAGGAGGAAGAAGGAAAAGCGGAAGAGGAGGAGGAAGAAAAGGAGGAGGAGGAAGAGGAGGAGGAGGAAGAAGGAAAAGTGGAAGAGGAGGAGGAAGAAAAACAGAAAGAAGAAGAGGAGGAAGAAGAAAAAGAGGAAGAGGAGGAGGAAGAAGAGGAAGAGGAAGAGGAGGAGGAAGAGAAGAAGAAGAAGAGGAAGAAGAAGAGGAGGAAGAAGAAGAAGAGGAAGAAGAAAAGAAGAGGAGGAGGAGGAAAAGGAGGAGGAGGAAGAAGAGGAAGAAGAAAAAGAAGAGGAGGAGAAAGAAGAGGAGAAGGAAAAAGAGGAAGAGGAGGAGGAGGAGGAAGAAGAAGAAGAGGAGGGGGGAATGCACGAGTGCAAAGCCCAGAGGAAAAGGCTAAGAGGGAAATGAAGGAAGGAGGAAAGGGTCCCCGCCCTGCCCAGAAAAACAAGTCACGAAAGAATATTTAATTCGCCATTATGTCATAGTATCATAGAGCTGGAAGGAACCCCTGGAATAGATTATTAGAGTCCTCCCTCCACGTTTGCCAGGGTGAGGGGCACAGGACCCCCATGACGGTGGACAAATCGTGAGGGACGCCGGGCCCTCCCAAACCGTACTTGACACAAACCCCCAAAAAAGCACGATCCGCCTATTCAACCCACACTGGATTCCTTTGCGGCCTCGGGGATCCTTCCCAAGGCAGAAGCGGGCGGCTGGTGGGGCTTGCGGCCACCTCCACGGCTGCCCCACGCCATTTGAAAGAGGGGCTCATAAGCCTCGTTTGCAGTTTCTCAGCTTCGCAAGGCTTGCAGTCCCTATTAAATATGGCTCAGGGAGGCAGCAGAGGGGGTAGCAAATAATCCGTGAACAGTCAAATCCACAAAGGTGAGACCCGCAAATGTGGAGGGCTGAATTAGCATTCCCAAAAGTTGCCCATTCTGCCTCTGCGTAAAGATCTCGAAAGAAGGAGATTTCATCCTTCTCCAAAGCAGTTTGATTCCACTGTGGAACAGCTCTTAGTAATTCTTCCCGATGTTTTAAGGCAGAATCTCCTTTGATGCGATATGCAAATTTGTAAATCTCTTTCCTAATCTCCGTACGGGGAAATCAGTGGCGCCAAATGCTGGTCGGCCAGGAGTTAAGTGTCCTCAAGGAGATTAAACTCGCAGCTTCTTTGCGTGTGTGTGTGCGTGTGTGTGTGTGTGCGCGCGCGCACGCACATGGGTAGCGTTTCAGAAAAGGAGAGGCTTGATCCAGCTAAAGTGGGTCAAGATATAAAAATATAAAACTGGGTTTGGTTTAAAGGAAGGAAGGAAGGAAGGAGAGGACAGAAAGGAAGGAAAAAAGGAGCAGAAAGAAAGCAATGCTTTAAAAAAAAAAGCCCTGTGCTTTTGAAGTTTAATCATAAAGAAAAAAAAGGCAAGTAAATAAAAATAAATAAATAAAGACAAAAAGGAGGATGAAGTACATAGGAGCAGAACTTGGGCTGGGAAAATTAGTAGTAGTAGTAGTAGTAGTAGTAATAGTAGTAGTAGTAGTAGTAGTAGTAGTAGTAATATAAGCTCAGTGTGGGTAGAATCAAGACTGTTACTCCATATCTAGAGTAGACTAATAATAATAATAATAATACTAGTAGTAGTAGTAGTAGTAGTAGTAGTAGTAGTAGTAGTAGTAGTAGTAACAATATAAGCTCAAGGTGGGTGGAATTGAGACTGTTACTCCAGGTCTAGAGTAGACCAATATTACTACTACTACTACTACTACTACTATTAATAATGTTGTTGTTGTTGTTATTGTTGTTATTGGCTCAGTGTGGGTGGAATCAAGACTGTTACTCCAGGTCTAGAGTAGACCTATTGAATCTGTAGCATTTACACCAGTCTGGACTTTATCAGGGTAGCAAGCAGAGGTAAACATTCAAATGATTCTAATTTGTTAGATGTTACCAACACGTGTGTTTTTATTTCCTTCTCGATATACCCTTCACTTTCTCCCCCCCCCTTATATACACTTTAAATTGATAAAAATATAAATTATTAGGAAAAAAGGGTGGCAAGCGGATGTAAACAGTTCAGACAGTTCTAATTTGTTATTGTTAGATGTCAGCTAAACGAGTGCATTTTTTTCCCTACTTGATATAATTTGTTTTCTCCCCCCCCCCTTTCTATACACTTTAAATTGATAAAGATATAAATAAATACATTTTAAAAAATGGTGGCAAGCAGATGTAAACAGTTCGGATGATTCCGATTTGTCATTATTAGATGTTAGCTAAACGTGTGCTTTTTCCCCCCCTTCTTGATATACCCGTCATTTTCTTTTTTTCGTGTGTGTTTACTTTAAATTGATAAAAATATAAATGATTAGAAATATGGGTAGCAAGCAAGCAGAGAGAAACAATTTGGAAAATTTTAATTTCCTATTGTTAGATGTTAGCTAAATGTGTGTACTTTTTCCCCCCGTTCTTGATATACCCTTCGTTTTCTCCCCCCCCCTTTGTATACACTTTAATAAATAATAATAATAATAATAATAATAATAATAATAATAATAAATAATAAATAATATACATATTATTAATAATAATAAATAATAATCAGTATTATACATATAAATACAAATAACAAATAATAATATATAATAAAAATACAAATATTTTTTTAAAAAAGGATTGGCAAGCAGATATAAACAATTCATATGATTCTAATTCAAGATCAATACACGGGGTGAGCAAAATGAAAGCCTATCAATGCAAACAAGTTAAAACGACTAAAAAAGACTTTTCAGCGTTTGACTCGAGGGCCAGAATCGTTTGGGTTAGTCCACGCTAGAATGGACTCGTTGCATTGCAGGCGTTCTTGTGGGCGCCGACTTAAAAGGTCCAGGTTGGTCTCCTGGGTATCTTCTGAGAAGGTTCTTCTCCTCTCCGTCCCACCACCTTCAGGAGGACATCTGGTGGGAACGCGGGAGAGATGGGGCCTTTTCGTTGGGGACCCTAAAACTCCATTCCAGGTACGGTTAGACCGGCCACCTCCATGGTGTCCTTCCGGAGATGGGCAAAGACTTTACTCACCAAATCCTAGCATTGGAAGGGACCTCAAGGGGCCATCCAGTCCAACCTCCTTCGGTCGTCAAAGCGTTCCCAACGGATGGGCACCCAGCCTCTGCTTAAAAGCCTCCAAAGAAGGAGGAGACCCCACCACGCTCCACGGAGGCAACCGATTCCACTCTCAATCTGCTCTTTCTGCCAGGAAGTTCTTCCTAAGGTTTAGGTGGAACCTCCTTTCCTGGCGTTTGAATGCATTGAATGCGTTCAGAGAAGGGCAAGTTCAAGACGGAATCTACCGCTGCCTCCATGGAGTGCGGTGGGGTCTCTTCTTTGGAGGCTTTTAAGCAGAGGCTGGATGGCCGTCTGTCCAAGGGAGGGCTTGGATGGGGTCTTCCTCCATGGCAGAAGGGGGTTGGACTGGATGGCCCCTGGGGGTCTCCTCCAACTCTATGATTCTATATTGAAGATGGAGCAAGCTTGTTTTCGGCTGCCCCAGAATGTAGGACAAGGAGCAATGGATTCAAGCTGCAGGAAAGGAGATTCCACCTGAACCTCAGGAAGAACTTCCTGACGGTCAGAGCTGTCCAGCAGTGGAATATGGTGACTCCATGGAGTGTGGTGGGGTCTCCTCCTTCTTTGGAGGCTTTTAAGCAGAGGCTGGATGGCCATCTCTTGGGAGTGCTCCGATGTGGGTTCCTGCATGGACTTGGTGGCCCCTGGGGTCTCATAGAATCATAAGAGTTGGAAGAGATTCTATGGACGAATCATAGAACTGTAGAGCTGGAAGAGACCCCGGGGCCATCCAGTCCAACCCTCTTTTGTCCTGCAGGAAGACCCCATCCAAGCCCTCCCTTGGACAGATGGCCTCCCAGCCTCTCTTTGAAACCTCCAAAGATGGAGGAGACTCCACCACACTCCATGGAGGCAGCCGATTCCACTCTCGATCTGCTCTTTCTGCCAGGAAGTTCTTCCTAAAGTTTAGGTGGAACCTCTTCCACCAATGGATTTGAATCCAGTGAATGCGTTCAGAGAAGGGCAACCAAGATGGTCAAAGGTCTGCAAACCGCAAAGCCCCATGAGGAACAGCTTAGGAGTTGGGCATGTTTAGCTTGGTGAAGAGACAAGTGAGAGGCGAGGTGCTTCAGCCATCTTGACGTATCTGAAAGGAAGAAGATGGAGCAAGCTTGTTTCCTGTTGCTTCAGAGACTAGGACATGGACCATTGGACTCAGATTACAAGAAACCAGATTCCACCTAAACATTAGAAGATAGATAGATAGATAGATAGATAGATAGATAGATAGATAGATAGATGATAGATAGATAGAAGATAGATAGATAGATAGATAGATAGATAGATAGATACCTCCAAAGGAGGAGGGGACTCCACCACACTCCATGGAGGCAGCAGCAGATTCCACTGCTGGACAGCTCTGACCATCAGGAAGTTTTTCCTGAAGTTTAGGTGGAACCTCTTCTCCTGTACTTTGAATCCATTGCTCCGTGTCCTGGTTTCTGGAGCCTGTGTCATGAAACCTTCCGAGGAGGCCCTTCTCTCTGTCCCACCAGCCTGACAGATAAATCTGGTGGGAATACAGGAGAGACACAGACTTAGAATCATGGAGAAGAGACTCCAAGGGCCATCCAGTCCAACCTCATTCTGCCATGCAGGAAGACACCCTCAGAGCATTCCTGACAGATGGCCATCGGTTTAAAAAACCCCAAAGAACCTCCACACTCCATGGAGGGAGCAGAAAATTCCACTGTCCAACTGCTCTTACCATCAGGAAGTTCTTCCGAAGGTCTAGGTGGAATCTCTTTTCCTGACGTTTGGAGCCATTGCTCCTTGTCCTAGTCTCTGAAGCAGCAGAAAACAAGCTTGCTCCATCCATTCAAATATTTAAACATGGCTCTCATGTCTCCTCTTAACCTTCTCTTCTGCATGTTAAACCTATCCAGTTCCCTAACATGTTCCTCAGAGGGCAGGTTTCCAGACCTTCGACCATTTTTGTTTCCCTCCTCTGGACACCTTCCAGCTTGTCCATCTCCTTCTTGAATTGAGGTGCCCAGAACTGGACACAGGATTCCTTCAGGTGGGATCTGACCAAGCAGAATAGAGTGGCACCATCACTTCCCTTGACCTACATAGTACACTCCTGGTGATGCAACCCAGAATTGCATTGGCCTTTTTAGCTGCCGCATCACACTGCTGGTTCATATTCAGGTTGTGGTCCACTAACTCTCCTAGATCCCTTTCACGAGTTCTGCTTTCAAGCCAGGTATCATAGAATCATAGAATCCTAGAGTTGGAAGAGACCCCAGGGGCCACTGAGTCCAACCCCCTGCTATGCAGAAACACCCATCAAAGCCCTCCCGACAGATGGCCGTCCAGGCTTTGCTTAAAAACCTCCAAAGAAGGAGACTCTACCACACTCCAGGGCAGCAGATTCCACTGCTGGACAGTTCTGACCGTCAGGAAGTTCTTCCTAAAGTTCAAGTGGAATCTCTTTTCCTGTAGCTTGAACCCATTGCTCCTTGTCCTAGTCTCTGGAGCAGCAGAGAACAAGCCTGCTCCATCTTCAACATGACATCCCTGCAAATGTTTAAACAGGGCTATCATGTCCCCCCATTTCTCTTCTGCAGACGAAACATCCCCAGCTCCCTGAGCCGTTCCTTGGAGGGCTTCGTGGCTTCCAGACCCTCCACCATATTGGTCACCCTGCTCTAGACACCTTCCAGCTTGTCCATATCCTTCTTGGAATGAATTGCCCAGAACTGGACACAGGATTTATACCAGGTGGGGTATAAACAAAGCAGAATAGAGGGGTACCATTACCTCCCTCGATCTGGACACCATATTCCTAATGATGCAACCAAGAATCGCGTTGGCTTTCTTGACTGCCGCATCACACTGCTGGCTCATGTTCAGCTTGTGGTCTACCAAGACTCCTAGATCCCTTTCACATGTCTTGTTATCCAGCCACGTGTCCCCCATCCTATATTTGTGTCTTCCATTTGTTCTGACTAAGTGCAGGACCTGACATTTGTCTCTTTTGAAACTCATTTTGTGAGCTTTGGCCCAGCTCTCCAATCTGTCCAGGCCGTTTTGAATTCTGATCCTGTCCTCTGGCAAATTAGCAACCCTTCCCAATTTGGTGTTACCTATCCTATGTTCTTCTGCATCTCCTTCCTGAACTTTGGTGCCCAGAACTGGACACAGGATTATTCCAGGTGGAGTCTGACCACCGCCGTCTCCCGGGCTCCGGAACTCGCTTCCTAGTCCTAGACCGGCTCCTACCACCATGTCCTTTTAGAAGAAGGCAAAGGCCATTTCCAATAAAAGCCTGCTTATGTTTTCAGACCCGTTCCTCTCTGATTTTGCTTATTTTTTTCTTCTTCCTCCTCCTCCTCCTTTCAGAAAAAGATAATTTTGGCTCTTTTCTGTTTGGAGAGGGACAGAAAAAAAGAGAAAGGATCTCCCTTAGGAGTCCATTCACGCTCTGCGGAAAAAAAAAAGGTCTTTATTTCTTTTTCTCTGCGTCTGTCTTGTCTGACTCATCCCTCTGAGTCACCGGCAAGATTTTATTTTGTATTTTTTAACAAAAGAGGATTTCTCTCTTTCCGTCCCTCTCTGTCCTCACCCCATTTCGCTGCCCACCCACCCAAAGCCTGCGAAGAAGAACGGAGGATTTTATTAGCCGAGGCTCATTTTCAGCAGAGAAAAAGAGGGAGGGGGAGAAGGAGAGGGCCTCAGGCGGCACAGGCAGTGGGGTGGGCAGGCCTGAAGCCGTGAGATGAAAACCAGAGCAACTTCGGTGCGTGGTCAAGATGGGGAAAATGGTTAATGCGGAGGAACGCGGAAGCCAAGAGAACCGGCAGCAATTTGAACCTGCTGGAAAAAAGGCACATTCCCTTTCCTATCCTCTCCATTTTTAATTGAGTTAATTGAGGGCAAGCTCGTTTTGCAATTAGAACTCAGCTTGCAGCAACGGAACGACAATTTCATATATCGTATTTGCAGGCATAGAAGATGCTCCTCTGTATAAGAAACACCCCATTTATACACCAGCAAATATACTATTTGCTGGTGTATAAGACGCACCGGCGTATAAGACGCGCCCCATTTGCAAAGAGTATTTTGGGGGGGGGGCGGAGTAAGTCTTACACGCCAGTAAACATGATATATTTATTTGTTACCGTGTGCTTTTCAAATCATTTTCCATTTTAGACAACCCTGTTGTGGGGGTTTTTGTTTCTGAGGCTGAGAGTGTGTGACTTGCCCAAGGTTGGGTTTCCATGGCTGAGTCGGGAATCAAACTCCTGTTTCCAGGGTCCTTGTCCAATGCTCAAACCACTATACAGCGCTGCCTTTTGGATAGATAGAGGGAGGGAGATAGAATCACAGAATTCGGAGAGACCCCCAAGGGCCATCCAGTCTCACCCTGTTCTGCCACACAGGAAGACTCATCAAAGCATTCCCGACACCCAGCCTCTGCTTAAAAGCCTCCAAAGAAGGAGGAGAATCCACCACACTCCATATTCCATGGCCGGACAGCCCTGACCGTCAGGAAGTTCTTCCTGAGGTTCAGGTGGAATCTCCTTCCCTGCAGCTTGAATCCGTTGCTCCTTGTCTTAGTCTCCAGAGCAGCAGAAAACAAGCTTGCTCCATCTTCAACATGACATCCCTTCAAATATTTAAACATGGCTATCATGTCCCCTCTCAACCTTCTCTTCTGCAGACTAAACATAAGATGCTCCTCATAGGGCTTCATGGCTTCCAGACCCTCCACCATTTTGGTCGCCCTCCTCTGGACACCTTCCAGCTTGTCCCTATCCTTCTTGAATTGAGGTGCCCAGAACTGGACACAGGATTCCAAATGAGGTCTGACTAGGTAGAATAGAGGGGCACTCTTACTTCCTTTGATCTGGACACCATATTCCTATTGATGCAGCCTAGAATCGTGTTGGCTTTTTTAGCTGCTGCATCACACTGCTGGCTCACTTTCAGCTTGTGGTCCACCAAGACCCCCGGATCCCTTTCACACAGACACATGTCCCCCATCCTATATTTGTGCCTTCCATTTTTTCTGCCAAAGTGTAGGACCTCACATTTCTCTCTGTTGAAATTCATTTCGTTAGCCTTGGCCCAGCTCTCCAATCTGTCAAGATATCAAGATATCAAGATATCAAGATATCAAGATAGATAGATAGATAGATAGATAGATAGATAGATAGATATAGACAGACGGATGGAAGAATGGATAGATAGATCAATCGATCGATCGATAGACACACACACACACACACAGAGATACTCTGCCTTTATTAGCAGATCAATTAATCTGGGGCGAATTAATCTGACATAGAAAGCCCAGAAATTAATTAAATGAAATGTTAACTTGGATTTAAACAACTTTTGAATTCGCTTTAAAGAATTTGAAAGTTAAGTTGAAGTTTTAATTAAATATAACTGAAGCTCGAAATCAGATTAATTCAGGAAGTAAAAAAAAAAATCTTTTTAGTTTTGCAAACCAGCTTTAGAAAGACTCAAGTGTTCTCATCATTTGTAATTTTGTAAATTTGTAATAATAAATTGTTTGTGTATTATTTTTATTCTATTTTATATTTTTATATTTTATTTATATTATTATATTAATATCATATATATTATATTAATATTATTATTAATATTATATTATAATAATTATTAATAATATTGATATATATATAATTAATATATTAATATATTCTATTGTATTAATATTATTATATTATATTTTTGTATTTTATTTCATTTACATTATCTTATTTTTATTATTTACTTATTTTTTTGTTTTATTGTTGTTTTTTTATTATTATTACAGTATTATTATTTATGATTCTTTCTTTCTTGAATTATATCATGCCTTTCTCCTCCAAGCTGGGACTTGAAGCAACCAATAACAAAATAATAATAATAATAATAATAATAATAATAATAATGATGATGATGATGATGATGATGATGATAATGATGATGATGGTGCTCTTAGCAAAAGATGGTATCCAAATCTCCTTTCAGGTTGAGAACAAAAACTCAGATTCCCATCAGTCCAAGACTCCAACCACTACACAACACTGCCCATGATGAGCTGGTGGATTCTGGGAGTTGTAGTCCAAAAAAAACCCCTTCCCCACTGTCTCTCCTTCCAAGCTCTGAATGTGGGGAGAGTTGAGACCTTCCGGCTTCCTTCAGTCCAGCGTCCCGACCGTTGCGCAGTGGATGCTGGGAGATGCAGTTCCCACAAATTCTCAGTCCTCCTCCTCCAACTCTGGATTTGGGGAGAGTTGAGACCTGCCAGCTTCCTTCCGTCCAGCTCTCTGACCGCTATGCAACACTGCCCATGGTGGGCTCATGGATGCTGGGAGTTGTAGTCCAAAATCCCCCCTCTCTCCTTCCCTCCTTCCCTTCCGAAGCTCTGAATGCGAGGAGAGTTCAGACCTACCCACGTCATTCAATCCAGCACTCCAATGCCAATGCTGGGATCATGGATTCTGGGAGTTTTAGTCCAAAAATCCTCTGGTAGAATTCAGACCTCCCGGATTTCTTAAGGCCGATTGAGGGGGATGGAAGGAATGCAATTTAAATGTTTATTTTTTCCCCCCCATTTCTCCTCTCAGAGTCAGGGAGAGGATTATAGGTAATTAAAAAAGAGAAACTCGTTTAAGGAGGGCCTTCCAGCCTCCTGCTGTCTTTTTAATCCCCGCAGAGGAGCTGTGGCAATTATCGCTGGCAGCGGTGCGGAGCAGAAGTTTTATTTCAAGGCTTCTAGCACCGGAATGTTATGATACAATATTTTTATACAAAGTCTGGCCTGCAATTCTGAGCTAACCTTACCAGCAGAAAAGCGCAGGCTGGGTGGGTAAGTTGGCAACCCTCCTCTGCCGCCGCGCCCTCCTCCACCCCCACCTTGTGCTCCTCTGCTAGTAAGGTTAGCTCAGTGTTGGAGAGAGCAGAGGAGCACAGGCTGGGTGGGTAAGTTGGCAATCCTTTTTTCCCCTGAGGGTTGCCAACTTACCCACCTAACCTGTGCTTCTCTGTTCAAGTGGCTGTGTTAAGGAGCAGCAGAGGAGCACAGACTGAGTGGGCAAGTTGTCATCCCTCCTCTCAGGGTTGCCAGCCTACCCACCCATCCTTGCTCCTCTGTTGGTTCCAGCAGCTCAGTGTTGGGGAGCAGCAGAGGAGCACAGGCTGGGTGGATAAGTTGGCAACCTTTCACTTACTCATCCCGCCTGTGCTCCTCTGTTGGTTCCATTAGTTCAGTGTTGGAGAACATCAGAAGACCACAGGCTGGGTAGATAAGTTGGTAACCTTTCTCTGGGGGTTGCCAACTTACCCACTCAGCCTGCGCTCCTCTGTTGGTTACATTAGCTCAGCGTTGGAACTTTTCCTTGGAATTTGGAAGCTGAGTGGACTCCAAAAGTATCAGTGTGTGTGTATTTGTGGTGAATCTGCTTTGGCTTCTGGTCTGAACTTTAAAGGAGCTACAGAAGGCGCCAGTCCCGTTTCGAAGGCTTAAAATGCAGAACACCTTGGACAGCAACCTTTAAAGGTTCAGACAAAATCCGGAGCGGATTTATTCCCATGTTACTGGCCCAGAGGTCTCCAGCTGCATGCGTGTGGGTCACTCCGTGTGCACAACGACCCTGTGAGGTAGAGAAGCTACAAAGGTATAGGAATTAGAAAGAATATTTGTAATTAGAAATTTGGGGAGTGATGGGAAATGTCAGAATTCTTATTGGGAGGTGAAAATGCAAATATTTTGCTGCTTCTCCCACCTTTAGCAACATCCCAGTGTATTCTCTGACATACACATCATAGTTCCAGCATGCTGGTACCTAAATATCCTAAAAGCACCAGATCCCATCTGATCTTGGAAGCTAAGCAGGGCCAGCCCTGGTTAGGCCCCGGATGGGAGACCGCCAACAAATATTTCAGAGGAAAGAACGGGCAAAACCAAGTGTGAGGATTCCTTGCCTAGAAAATTATGGGGGTTGCCATAAATTAACAGACCACTTGAAAGCAAAAACACAGAGAAAAGGGGGAGCAGAGAGGGGAAAAGCTCAGATTCCTGCGGCAGGGAGTTCCGCAGACTGCGAGCAGCCGAACAGAGGTGAAACCCCGTCGGCTGTTTAAAGGTAGCTCTGCCGTCTTACTGCCAAGGACCTAAATACCCTAAGGCTCCAGATTCCGTCTGATTTTAGAAGCTAAGCAGGGCCAGCCCTGATTAGGACTTGGATGGGAGACTGCCAATGAATATCAGGTCCCAAACGCTCTATTTTAGAGGAAGGAACTTGCAAAAAAACAACCTCTGAGGATTGCTTGCCCAAGAAAACCCTAGGAAATTCATGGGGTCCCCACAAATAGACAGGAGATGTGGGTCTAAATACCCTAAAGGCACCAAATTCTGTCTGATTTTAGGTGCTAAGCAGGGCCGGCCCTGGTTAGGACTTGGATGGGAGACCGTCAACAAATACCAGATACTGTAGGCTTCAGAGGAAGGAACTTGCAAAAAACACTTGCAGAAAACCCTAGGAAACTCATGGGGTGAAGGCACATATACACATAATACAGCACAGGGTCTAAATACTCTAAAGGCACCAAATCCTGTCTGATCTTGAAAGCTAAGCGGGATCAGCCCTGGTCAGCACTTGGATGGGAGACTGCCAACGAATAACACGCACTGGAGGCTCTATTTCAGAGGAAGGAACTGACAAAACCATCTCTTGGGGTGAAGGCACGTATACACATAATATAGTACAGGCTCTAAATACCCTAAAGGCCCCAAATCCCGTCTGATCTTGAACGCTAAGCAGGACCAGCCCTGGTCGGCACTTGGATGGGAGACCGTCAACAAATACCAGATACCAGAGGCTCTATTTCAGAGGAAGGAGCTGGCAAAACTATCTCATGGGGTGAAGACACATCCACACATAATATAGTACAGGCTCTAAAGGCCCAAATCCCGTCTGATCTTGAACGCTAAGCAGGGCCAACCCTGGTCAGCACTCATATGGGAGACTGTCAACGAATAGCAGATACCGTAGGCTCTCTTTCAGAGGAAGGAACCAACAAAACCACCTCATGGAGTGAAGGCACATCCACATATAATATAGTATAGGCTCTAAAGGCCCCAAATCTTGTCTGATCTTGAATGCTAAGCAGGGCCAGCCCTGGTCGGCACTCGTATGGGAGACTGTCAACGAATAGCAGATACCGTAGGCTCTCTTTCAGAGGAAGGAAGCGACAAAACCATCTCATGGGGTGAAGGCACATCCACACGTAATATAGCACAGGCTCTAAATACCCTAAAGGCCCCAAATCCCGTCTGATCTTGAACGCTAAGCAGGGCCAGCCCCGGTCGGCACTTGGATGGGAGACCACCAACGATGCTGTAGGCTCTATTCCCGAGGAAGGAACTGGCAAAAAGCACCTCTTGTCTAAGGAAACTCAGTGAAAGCCACAGGGTTGCCATTAAGTGAGCAGGCCACCCGACGGCACAAAAGTGTGTGCACACACCAGCCCGCACAGGCCTGCGTCGTGGAGAATGCGCCAGAGAGCACTGTGCGGTGCGTGCCGCTGCCTGTGTTCCCCAGCAATTTCCAAAACCTTCCACGCCCCTCCTTCCCTTTCGTTCCAGCCGGCAGGGCCGAGAGTGCGTGTTTCACTTTGTGTGTCTTTCGCACGGCCTGGAGCAGGAACACGATCACAAACGGTGCGACGTGCGAGGATTACTGATGCTCCCTGCGGAGTTTGCCTCTTCTTCCTCGGCTTCCCAGACGTCCAGGACACCCCGAAACCCCAGAGCGTTTGGGGGGGCCAAAGCAAGACCTCCCGGGCTTAACGCACCCTGGAGCACTGAGCCCACAGAGCTTGGCCAAGTTACTTTTTTCTGTGCCCCAATTCCTCTCTTTCTTTCCTTCTTCCTTCTCCTCCTCAGGTCAGGATACCTGGGGCTCCCCCAAATCCCAGCCCATGAGGGGCCGGATATCAAGGCAAAACCGGACCCCCTAAACTTGATGCAAAGACCACCATTTAGGGTAACTTCTTAGCACAGCTCGGCCAAGTTACTTTTTTTTTTCTGTGCCTGAATCCCTCCCTTTCTTTGTCAGTGCTTCAGACAGCCAGGGTAGGGGGCACCCCCAAATTTCAACCCATGGGATATCAGCACAAAAGCAAACCTCCTAAACTGAATGCAATGCAACTTAGGGTGTCTCTGCAGCACGGCTTGGCCAAGTTACTTTTTTCTGTGCCTGACTCCCTCTGCTCTTCCTCCTCTTCCTGAGTGCCTCAGGCAGCTTGGATACCTGGGACACCCCTAAATCACAACCCATGTGGGGCTGGATGTCAATGCAAAACTAGATCCCTGGAATTTAATACAAAGACCATCATTTAGGGTGTCTCCTTAGCATAGCTTGGCCAAGTTACTTTTTTCTGCCTGAATCCCTCTCTTCCTGCTCCTCCTGGATGCCTGGGACACCCCCAAATTTCAACCCATGTGGATATCAATGCAAAAACAAACCTCCTAAACTTAATGCAATGCAACTTAGGGTGTCTCTGCAGCAGAGCTTGGCCAAGTTACTTTTTCCTGCGCCTGAATTCCTCTTCCTCCTCCTCTTCAGCCTGGATACCTGGAAAAAACCCCTAATTTCAGCCCCTCTGGATATCAATGCAAAAAGAGACCTCCTAAATTTAATACAATGCAACTTAAGGCATTTCTGCAGCAGAGCTTGACGAAGTTACTTTTTTTTTTCTTGGTCTGAATCTTACACCTTAGTTTCCTTGCAAAATTAGAGTAGACTCATTGAAATTGTGGGTCTAACCTTCTCTTAACCTCCAGGCTAAACCTACCTGGCTCCCTAAGCTGCTCTTCAGGGGGCTTCATGGTTTCCAGACCCTTCAAAATTCAACACTCCATTGAGGCAGCAGCATATTCCACTGTCAAACTGCTCTTACCACGGGCAAGGTCTTCCTGAGGCTTAGCTGGAATCTCTTTTCCTGTAGTTTGGATCTATTGCTCCTTGTCCTTATCTCTGGAGCAGCAGGAAACAAGCTTGCTCCATCTTTAACTCTGAGTTCAAATGCAAAAGTCATTTGTGCTCAATTAACTCAAGCAAGGAGAGGGGAGGAGGGGGTGGAATCATCATAGTTTGAATCTATTGCCCCTTGTCCTAATCTCTGGAGGAGCAGGAAACAAGCTTGCTCCATCTTCAACATGACGTCCTTTCAAATATTTAAACGTGGCCATCACGTCACCTTTTCTTCTCCAGGTTAAACCTGCCCAGCTCCCTCAGCCATTTCTCAGAGGGCTTCAGGGTTTCCAGGCCCTTCACCATTTCGGTCGCCCTCCTCTGGAGATGCTCCACCTTGTCCATAACTTTATTGAATTTTTGGTGCCCAGAACTAGACACTGGATTATTCCAGGTGGGGTCTGACCCAAACAGAATAGAGTGGGACCCTCACTTCCTTTGACCTAGACACCACATTCCTATTGATTCAGCCCAGAATCGCATTGGCTTTTTTAGCTGCTGCGGCACACTGCTGGCTCAAGTTCACCTTGCGATCTACTAAGACTCCTCTACTCTGACTGTAGAGAGGTAGGATTCCAGCAATGATGATCATGACGACGATGCAGATGATTAAATTAAAGTCCCACCCTTTCTGAGTTCAGAGTACAGTTTTTCTTACAAATTCTGGTCTGAACAAAGAGGAAAATATTGATGCTTTCTATCACATCTTCCAGAATTCAATTCAACCCACACTAAGCAATTATAGCTCTATTAGTCCATTTTAATGGCCATGGTTGCAGCCTATGGAATCTTGGAACTGGCAATTTTAGGGAAGGAGACCTAAGAATTCTCAGCTGACCACAAATCCCATGTATTAGTCAACGGGCATGGTTGCACCCTATGGAATCCTGGAATTGGCCATTTTAGGGAAGGTCACCTAGGAATTCTACAAACCCCACGTATTCCATAGGATGTAGTTAAAGTGGAATAATAGTGTTCCAACTGTGTAGTGTGAACGGGGCCTTGGATAAAGTTTTTTGTCAGCTGCGTTTGCACATGGCTGCAGGGCCAGGGGTCTGAAACGGATGGGCTCCCCGTCTGGGTGGGAGCAAAGGTTGGGAATTCCGGAGTAGCCATTTGCTCACCTCACTTGCAGTGAAACCGAGCAGCTACCGCCACCCGGTGGGCACGGGGGGTGGTGCATAACCCATGCCCCTGGCAGTACAGCGGAGAGCACAGGATGCGGCCGAGATTTTTAAGGAAAAGGAGGAAGAGGAGGGGAAGGGCGAAGAGATGAAGGAGCAAAGGGGGAAGGGGAGGAGGAAGAAGAGGAGGAGGAAGAGGAGGGAAGAAGAATCATAGAATCCTAGAGCTGGAAGAGACCTCCAGGGGCCATCCAGTCCAACCCCCTGCTATGCAGGAACACCCATCAAAGCATTCCCGACAGGTGGCCATCCAGCCTCTGCTTAAAAACCTCCAAAGAAGGAGGAGACTCCACCCCACTCCATGGAGGCAGCTGCATATTCCACTGCCGGACAGCTCTGACCGTCAGGAAATTCTTCCTGAGGTTCAGGTGGAATCTCCTTTCCTGCCGCTTGAATCCAGTGCTCCTCGTCCTAGTCTCTGGAGAGGCAGAGAACAAGCTTGATCCATCTTCAACATGACATCCCTTCAAATATTCAAACATGGCTCTCATGTCCCCTCTTAACCTTCTCTTCTGCAGACTAAACATCCCCAGCTCCCCAAGGCGTTCTTTATAGGGCTTCATGGCTTCCAGACCCTTCACCAATTTGGTCGCCCTCCTCTGGACACCTTCCAGCTTGTCCACATCCATTCTTGAAACGAGATGCCCAGAACTGGACACAGGATTATTCCAGATGAAGAATAGAGGGGTACCAGTACCTCCCTCGAGCGAGACACCATACTCCTATTGATGCAACCAAGAATCGCGTTGGCTTTCTTGGCTGCTGTGTCACACTGCTGGCTCATGTTCAGCTTGTGATCTACCAAGATGCCCAGATCCCTTTCACACGTCCTGCTATCCATCCACACGTCCCCCATCCTATACTTGTGATTTTCACTTTTTCTGCCCAAGCGCAGGACCCTACATTTCTCTCTGACGAAATTCATTTTGTGAGCTTTGGCCCAGCTCTCCAATCTGTCCAGGTCGTATTGAAATTCGACTTTCAACATCCTATGGAATCCAGGGATTTGCAGTTTCGGGATGGGCTGGCCAGGGGACATTCCAACTTCCCAAAACTGGAGGAAAAAACAGACGACCCCCCCCCCACTAACCCGTCCAAAAAAAAAAGGGACAACAGACACAGAAAAAAAGAAGGATTTTTTTTTATTGCACCGGGTACAAGTTCCACAGACAGCTCCCCGGGGATGCTTTACAAAGGGAGGGGGGTTTACAGAACGCATCGGTGCTGCCCTTTAAACAGGGGTGGGGTCTCCGCCCCCTCAATTTAAGAAAGTTTTAAAAGGGGGGGGGAGTAGACGGATAAACAGACATAACCAACTTGGGACTGCACTTTGCACCCGGGAGCGAGGAAATAAATAAAAATAGGTATTTTTGGGGTGAGAACGTGCCGGATTTTTAAATCCACAATTCACATTTTTTTTAAACTGGTTTTTAATTTTTCCGACAGTTTAATCACTTTATAAATTTTGTGGATTTCTAAACTCTGCCTGTTTCAAGCCCCCCGTGGTTTTTATCTCCTTCCTCTCCAAGCGAAGTCGGGAATTTTATCCAAGGAGGAGAAGCCCCCGTTGGAGGGCTGGCTCCCAATCTCACTCCATGGGAACTTGGGAAAAAGTAAGAACCCGTGTCCGTTCCATTGATTTCAATGGGACCGTCTCTAATCGGGGAGCAAAGCCGTGGTACCGAGGCCTGAGCCGTCCGTTTGATGAAACTTCATTTTAACGTCATTAAGAAATTCTGTGTCTTACCTGTCCAAGGTAAGTAGCAAGAATAAGTAAATAAATAAATGCGATTTATTATTTCTTCTCTTTTTTTATTTTGGAAAGGAGCAGAACTTCCACCGTCCATAATAAGCTAAAAATTTATCCCCTTGGCAGATTTTTTTTGCGATGCCACGGAATATTCACGGACACACTTAATCGCCAAAGAAAGGGACTTTTCAAGGGCTGAGATATTAACGAGAGGACTTTGAAGGAAGGTCTTCTCGGTGGTGGCCCCTTCCCATAGAGCTTAGACTGGTGCCCTCTCCTTGGTGTCCTTTCATAGGCCAGGCATTCAGAAGACCCATATCTGACCACATTTGATGGAGACTTCCTGCATGGCAGAAGGGGGCTGGACTGGATGGCCCCTGGGGGTCTCTTCCAACTCTAGGATTCTATATTCTCCCCCAAAACGCCTACCCATGTTTTGAGGTCTTCTGGTGAGGACCTTCCCTATGTCCCACCACCTTCTTGGGTACCTCTGGTGAGAACATCGGAGACGGGGCCTTTTGGGTGGCCACTTCTAGACTCCAGAACTCCATATTTGAAGTCTCTGCACCCCACCTATGGTCCTGCCCAAGGTCTGGGATCTCCAGGAGAAGCCCTTCTCTCTGCTTGACCATCTTAGAATCAAAGAATCCTAGAGTTGGAAGAGACCCCCGGGGCCATCCAGTCCAACCCCCTTCTGCCATGCAGGAACACCCATTAAAGCACTTCCAACGGATGGCCACCCAGTCCCTGCTTAAAAGCCTCCAAAGAAGGAGGAGACTCCACCACACTCCACCAAGGCAGCAGAATATTCCACTGCTGGACAGCTCTGACCCTCAGCAAGTTCTCCCTGAGGTTCAGGTGGAACCTCTTTCCCTGTACCTTGAATCCATTGCTCCGTGTCCTAGTCTCTGGAGCAGCAGAAAACAAGCTTGCTCCATCTTCAACATGACATCCCTTCAAATATTCAAACATGGTTCTTATGTCCCCTCACAGCCTTCTCTGCTGCAGACTAAACATCTCCAGCTCCCTCAGCCGCTCCTCATGGGGCTTCATGGCTTCCAGACCCTCCACCATTTTGGTTGCCCTTCTTTGGACACCTTCCAGCTTGTCCATCTCCTTCTTGAATTGAGGTGCCCAGAACTGGACACAGGATTATTCCAGGTGAGGTCTGACCAAAGTAGAATGGAGGGGTACCATTACCTCCCTCGATCTAGACATCATACTCCTATTGATGCGACCAAGAATCACGTTGGCCTTTTTAGCTGTAGCATCACACTGCTGCCTCATGTTCAACTTGTGGTCCACCAAGACTCCTACAAGTCCTGCTTTCAATCCATACGCCTGCCATCATATATTTATATTTTTCATTTTTCCTCCCTAGATCTTACACCTTAGATTTATCCAATTACCCAAAGCCTGATTTAGTCCTTCTGACTTTAGAATAAAACTTTCTTAAACTCTCTGTCAAAATGTGTTTTCATTTTTGGCTTTCTGGCTCACAGAGAGAATCCCAAAGTTGGAAGGGACCCTAGAGGTCATCAAGCCCAACCTCCATGTGGGATCTCCAGCTAGAGCAACCCCAATAGGGCCTCTTTTTCGGAGATGCCTAAAGACAGATGTCCCTAAGCATTTCATTCCATTGCCCAACCACTTTCACTCTCAAGAAGTTCCTTCTAATGTTCATTCAAAATCTACCCTCCTGTAACTTCTATTAGATCTCGTCCTACCCTCCTGGGTTGCAAAGAACAAACCTGAACCCTCCTCTCTTTAGATATTTAAAAAGGGCAACCATATAACCCCCCAATCTTCTCTTCACCAAACTGAAACATGCCCAGCAACCTCAGCCTCTCCTCATAGGTTTTGTTCTTCATCTCCGTCATGATTCTCATTGCCTTTCTCTGAATTTGCTCCAACTTTTCTCTATCCTTCTTAAAACAAAGCCTCCAGAACTGAAAAAAGGACTCCAAATAGGGCCTGACCAGCACAGAATATAGTAGGGTTATTACTTCCCTCGAGTTGGAAAACTATGCTCCTATGAATGCCTTTGCCTTCTTTGCTGCAGCATCACACTGCTGGCTCAGGTCCAATTTATGATCAATAATAATGCCAAGGTACTTTTTTATGATCAATAATAATGCCAAGGTCCTTTTCATGTGGACTACAGCTAATCCGAGTACCCCCCCCCCATCCTATATCTTTCCTCTTACATTTTGGTCTTCATCCCTCTTTATTATTCTCATTCCCTTTCTCTGAACCTGCTCCATCTTTTCTCTGTCTTTCTTAAAATGAGGCACTCAGAACTGAACCCAGGACTTCAAATAGGACCTGACCAGCACAGAATATAGTGGGGCTATTACCTCCCTTAACTTGAAAACTATGCTTCTATTAATGCAGGCTGAAATAACATTTGTCTTCTTTGCTGCAACATCACACTGCTGCCTCATGTTCAATTTATTATCAGCAATAGTGCTGATAATACGTCCTTTTCACATGGACTATGGCTAAGTACCCCCATCCTATATCTTTCCTCCTATGTTCTGTTCTCCATCCCTCTTTATTATTCTCATTGCTTTTCTTTGAATTTGCTCCAGCTTGTTTCTATCCTTCTTAAAACGGGTCACCCAAAACTGAATGCAAGATCCCAAACAGGGCCTGGTTAGCACAGAATATAGTGGGGCTATCACTTCCCTCCAGTTGGAAACTATGCTCCCATTAATGCAAGCTGAAATAGCATTTGCCTTCTTTGCTGCAGCATCACACTGCCGGCTAATGTCCAATTTATGAGCAAGAATAATATCAAGGTTCTTTTTCATGCGGACTATGGCTTAAAAAAGTACTTCTCAGTCCTCTCTCTTTCCTACTATGTTTTGTTCTCCACCCCTCTTTATCCTTCTGGTTGCTTTCCTCTGAATTTGGTCCAGCTTGTTTCTATCCTTCTTAAAACAGGGCACCCAAAACTGAATGCAGGACTCCAGATGAGGCCTGACAATATAATGAGACTATTACTTCCCTTGACTTGGAAACTATGCTTCTATTAATGCAGGCTGAAATAACATTCGCCTTTGTTGCTGCAGCATCACACTGCTGGCTTATGTTCAATTTATGATCGATAATAATGCCAAGGTTCTTTTCATGTGGACTACTGCAAAACCAAGTACCCCCCAATCCTATATCTTTCCTCATATGTTTCGTTTTCCATCCCTCTTTATTATTCTTGTTGCCCTTCTCTGAGCCTACTCCAACTTGTCTCCATCCTTCCCAAAACTAGGCATTGAGAACTGAATGCAGGACCCCAAATGAGGCCTGACCAGAGCAGAATATAGTGGGCTATTACTTCCCTTGACTAGGAAACTATGCTTCTATTAATGCAAGCTAAAATTGCATTTACTTTCTTTGCTGCAGCATCACACTGCTGGCTCATGTTCAATTTATGACCCCCCCAATAACCCCCAGGTCTTTTTTGCACGTAGTACTGTTGAACCATGTTATCTCCCATCCTATACCTTTCCCCATATGTTATGTTCTGAATTCCTCTTTAGCATTCTCTGAAATTGCCCCGACTTGTCCCTATCTTTCTTTTGTCCCCAAAAAATCTGGGTTGAATTCAGTTTCTGCCTCCAACTTGGAGGAGAGGAGGTGTGGGTAGTTTCTGGGAGTGCCTGTCCCTCTCTTCTTTGCCCAAGGATCCGAGGAAGGTGGAAACGCTGGGACAAGCTCTGAGTGCGAATCACGGCATGCAGATGGGAAGAAAGGTTTTCTAAGTCAGAATAACTGGTGTAGCATCTCAGAAGGCAGGCGAAATAAACAGGCATATATTCTAGACACTCCCTCCCTGGAAAAAACCCCCGAAAACTTGTTCCCCAAACATTTAAAAATATATATATATATTATACCATTTATATGAAGGTTACACACACTAAACTCCACCACTTCCCCAGTGAAGTGTTTGATTTGTTGTTTTAAAAAATATTTAGTCCCATCAGTCTTGTAGAAAAAAAGAGACGTGTAGGAAAGAGGAACACAATTTGGAATACACTTTTTTTTTTCTTTTCTTTTTTGGCACTGTCTCCTCTTCCCTTAACAGCTGCAAACTACAAATCACGCACAATCGACTCCCCCTCCCTCAATTCCCTTTGTTTAAAAAAGAAAAATTAAAAGGAGGAGGAAAAAAAAATCCCACCCAATAGACAATCCTCACTCTTTGACTCGACAAACTGCAACGATGCACAAAACCAAATTAAAAGGTTTTTCTTTTTTTAAAAAAGGAAAATATTGTCATGGTTACACTTTCATTTTTTCCTTCATTTTTTTTTTTTTAACAAAGATGCGGATGACGGTGTGGCCCTCCCTGCTGATTTCCCCCTCTTTAGCTGGGTTACCAAGACTGGGCTTGACTGGGGATAAAAACTAGTTCAGACGGCAAGAAATGATAGGGGAGGAAACCGCCTACCCTTCCCTCTTCCTTCCTTCCTTCTCCCCCTCCTCTCCTCCCCCTCCCTCCCTCCTCTTTCCTCCTTTCTCTCCTTCCTTCCTTTCCTTCCATCCTCTCTCTCACCTTCCTTCCCTTGTCCTTCCTTCCTTCTTTCTTCCCTCCTCTTTCCTTTCCTCCTCTCCTTCCTCCCTCCTCTCTTTCCTTTCTTTCCTTTTCCTTCTCTCCCCCCTCTCCTTTTCCCCTCCCTCCATCCCTCCCTTCCTTCTCTCATCTTTCCTTCCTTTCCTTTCCTTTCTTTTCTCCTCCCTTTTCCTCTCGTTTCCTTTTTCCTTTTACCCTTCCTTCCTTCCCTCATCTCTTTCCTTTTCCTTCCCTCCTTCCTTTCCTTTCCTTTCCCTTCCTTTCCCTTCCTTTTCCTATCCTCTCCTTTCCCTTCCCCTTCCTTCTTTCCTTCCCTCCCTCCCTCACCTTCTACCGTCCTTCCTTCCTCCCCTCATCTCCTTCCTTCCTTCCTTTCTTTTCCTTCCCTCCCTCCTTTTCTTTCCTTTTCCTTCCTTCCCTCATCTCTCCTTTCCTTTCCTTTCCTTTCCTTTCCTTTCCTTTCCTTTCCTTTCCTTTCCTTTCCTTTCCTTTCCTTTCCTCTTCCTTCCTTCTTCCCTTCTCTCTTCCTTCCTTTACCTCTCCCTCCTTCCCTCCCTCCCTCCCCCCTCCCCCTCCTTCCTTCCTTCCTTCCCTCCCTCCTTCCTTCCTTCCCTCCTTCCTTCCTTCCTTCCCTCCTTCCCTCCTTCCCTCCCTCCCTCCCTCCTTCCTTCCCTCCCTCCCTCCCTCCCTCCCTCCCTCCCTCCTTCCTTCCTTCCTTCCCCCCTCCCTCCCTCCCTCCCTCCCTCCCTCCTTCCTTCCTTCCTTCCTTCCTTCCTTCCTTCCTTCCTTCCTTCCTTCCTTCCTTCCTTCCTTCCTCTCTCTCTGTAAGTCCATGAGAATCCTCATCTACCGTCCTTCCTTCCCTCCTTCCTTCCTCCTTCCCTCTCTTTCCCTTCTACTCCTTCCACCTCCCTTCCACCTCCCTTCCACCCCCCTTCCACCTTCCTCCATTTTCTTAAAGCACTCCCCCCCCCCGCCCCGTTATTCCCGGATCAGGGAAGTTCCCCTGGGCTGCAGGGATTTCGGTGCGAAGAAGACCGGCCGGGGGGCCGGAGGGGGGCGGGGGGTGTCCCGCAGCCGGTCGGGCCGGTGCGGGGACCCTCCCTTCCTCCTTGGCCCCGTGCGCCCCATCTGAATGACAGCCTTGACCTCCCTGCCCTCTGACCCTCTCCTCCACCGCCCCGGGTTCGAAACCCCGCAAAGTCGGCGCGAGATCGGCCGAGTCTCGACAGAGGGGCGCAACACGAAGCTCCTTCGAGTTCGGCACGGACTCCGAGATCGGACGATCCGCGGGGACTCCGTTTCCCCGCAAAGGTGGCTTTGAGGTCCGCTTCCAGGACTCCGAGGCGGTGGAGATCGTTTGCCCTGTTCCCTCCCGGCTCGTTTCCACTCCGTGCCAAAAACCTACAAATCCGCACACTTGGTGTGTCTTTCTTGGACCCAAACGTCCGTGGATTTCCTGTTCCCACCAAAAAGACCCCCAGCGGGAAATGTTCCCTTGTGCACGAAAACGCATCCATCGTGGTCGCCCTGAGGAATGGCAGACAGGGCGGCAGAGAGAGTGTGCACTTCCAGAATGTCAAAATATTCTTTAAAGACTCCTTTAAATTTTTAAAGGACTTTGCAGAGGGAGTCAAAAGCCATCGGGGGTCTCCAACCATCTCCATCTTCCGGAAACGTCCTTCGCCACACTTTCCTTTCCAAATCGATCGGTCGGTTGCACACATCCACAAAGAGCGTTGATTAGAGACAAATTTAAAATAAAATAAAAATTAAAGAAGCAGGAGGACAAGAAATACGCACCAAAAAAGGAGGACAAGAAATATGCACAAAGGCTTTTTTTTTCTCCCCCCTCCAGGGTTTGGCTACTATTTTCTTCTTTCTTTCCAAGAGATTATCGGTAGCTTTTGGACGCTTTTTCCAAAAATTGCTTTACCAAGTTGGCACTGTTTTGTTTGTTTTGTTTTGTTTTGTTTTCCTGCAGTTTGGCTGGAGAAAGGCTTAGCACCAAGTTCAAGAGGGGAAGAGCACAACGAATAAATAAATAATCAATAAATAATCCATCTAGCTGCCCACAGAAAAGAGTTCGCTTTGCAAACTGTCTTTGCAAGAAGTTTTCCTCCTCTTCGTCTTCCTCCTCTCCACAAACCCCAGCTTGGAAATAGCTTTTAGCATCTTAAAACAAGCAACAACAACAACAACAACAACAACAAAAAGCCCCCCAAAAAACTCCCTTTGCTTGGTTTTTAAAAATGCAAATGCACAAAAAAGCTTATCTTGCTAAGAAGCTGGCCTTTAGCTCCAGGGAGAGGAAGAAGTTTCAGCAGAAACTTCCGTCATGTCGTCTTGTGGGAAATTTTTGGAAAGCTGCTTGGAGTAGATTTCACAATGGAGACGAGGATGACAGGCGTTCGGACAAAAGCCAAATTTAAATAATAATAATAATAATAATAATAATAATAATAATAATAATAATAATAGGGACGGGGAGAGAATGCAGCAGTTTCTTTGCACAAAGCCAACCTCCAACCAGTGTTCAATATATATATATATATATATATACACACACATACATATATATGCATGTATATTTTGAAAAAGAAGAAAATAAAACCACAACTTGAGGACTTTCTGAGGAGATCAGGATTGTGGCTGTGGAGAAGGCCTGAGGCGGAGGCTGTGATTTATATCGAGACTTCGTATTCTCGTGTTTCCTAAAATAAAAGAAAAGAAAAATGAGGAAGAGTTTGCGGTCATTAACTCCAACCCGGAGGCCATTTGCAAACGGAAAAGTTGGCAAAAGAATTCCACGGGGACGGGGCTAACTCTTGGGAAAAGACCTGAATGAGATATTTTAGGCCGGGCAAAGGGAGGTAGTTCTGCTCCTGGGGTTTTATGGCCCAGCTAATCCTAACCCTAACCCGCGTCCTAAGTTGTGCAAGTGTCCCGGCTCTGCTAGGAATCCCACATTGATAAAACCGTAGAGTTGGGCTCATAAAATCGTAGAGATGGGAGAGTCCGCCAGACACCCTTGAATCAAAGAATCATAGAATCATGGAGTTGGAAGAGACCCCCAGGGGCCATCCAGTCCAACCCCCTGCCATGTCAGAAGACACCATCGAAGCCCTCGCTTTGGCAGACGGCCGTCCAGCTTCTGCTTAAAAATCTCCAAAGAAGGAGGAGACCCCACCACGCTCCATGGAGGCAGCGGCACATCCCACTGCCGGACAGGCCTGACCGTCAGGAAGTTCTTCTTCAGGTTCAGATGGAATCTCCTTTCCTGCAGCTTGAATCCGTTGCTCCGTGTCCTAGTCTCTGGAGCAGCAGAAAACAAGCGTGCACCATCTTCGACATGACATCCCTTCAAATATTTAAACAAGGCTATCATGTCCCCTCTTAACCTTCTCTTTCTACATACTAAGCATCCCCAGCTCCCTCAGCCGCTCCTCAGAGGGCTTCGTGGCTTCCAGACCCTCCACCATTTTGGTCGCCCTCCTCTGGACACCTTCCGGCTTGTCCACATCCTTCTTGAATAGAGGTGCCCAGAACTCGACACGGGAATATTCCAGATGAGGTCTGATCAAAGCAGAATAGAAGGGTATCATTACCCCTCTTGATCTGGACACCATACTCCTATTGATGCAACCAAGAATTGTGTTGGTCTTCTTGGCTGCCGCATCACGCTGCTGGCTCATGCTCAGCTTGTGATCTACCAAGACTCCTAGATTCTAGAGTCCAACCCCATTCTGCCATGCAGGAACAAACACTCAAAGCACCCCCAGCAAATGGCCAACCAGACGCTGCTTAAAAACCTCCAAAGAAGGAGGAGACTCCACCACACTCCAGGGAGGCTTTTCCACCGCTTTTCCTGTAGTTTGAATCCGTTGCTGCATATCCTAGCCTCCGGAGCAGTGGGAAAAAGCCTTTCTCCATCCTCAACATGACATCCCTTCAAATATTTAAACATGGCTATCATGTCACCTCTCTAAACCTAAACCTCCCAAAGGTGCTCCTCAGAGGGCTTCACGGCTTCCAGACCCTCCACCATTTTGGCCACCCTCCTCTGGACACAATCTATTCTAATTTCTAATTAAAAAAACAAAACACAAAAAAGTCAAAGCCCCAGATTGAGCACCTTCAATGGTGCCTTTAAGGGTCACACTAAATCCCGGAACGGATTCGCACACACAAGGCACCCCGACACTTCGTAGGAGCAAACAGAGTGAAGTGCAGATGTTACGCTTTAGTCCAAGAGATCGGTCGACTCACCCCTGTCTCATAAATGGGGTTGTCAAACTCTGTCTCCACCGTGATCTGGCTGTACGGGTGGGAATAGATGAGGGGAAGCCGCAGACTCGAATAGTAGCGACACCTAAATGGGGACAGAAAAAGGGAGAAACCCGAAAGAAAAATCAGTTTTCTCCCCAGACGCCAACAGACTCAGTGGATTCCCAAGCAGAAAATACATTAATACTTGTGTTCGTTCGTGCTTTTGGATATTCTTGCAATAGTTCCCAATCTTTACCGGTGGTGGAGCCCGGAGTTTGTGAAGGGGGCGGGGCTACGGGGTGAGGGGCGGGGCCTGTTTTCACGGGGGCATGGCCAGGGTGTGCGGGGGGGTGGCCACGGGCTGGACTCCCCAAAAACATTGCCGCCCGGGGCAAATCGCCCTCTCAGCCCCCGTGTCCCTAGAATCAAGGAATCCTAGAGTTGGGAGGGACCCCAGGGGCCATCCAGTCCAGCCCCCTTCCATGCAGAAACACCCATCCAAGCGTTCCCAACAGACGGCCACCCAGCCTCTGCTTAAAAACCTCCAAACAAGGAGGAGACTCTACCACACTCCATGGAGGCAGCAGCAGATTCCACTGCTGGACAGCTCTGACCATCAGGAAGTTCTTCCTGAGGTTCAGGTGGAATCTCTTTTCCTGCAGCTTGAATCCATTGCTCCTTCTCCTAGTCTCTGGAGCCGCAGAAAACAAGCTTGCTCCATCTTCAACATGACATCCCTTCAAATATTCAAACATGGCTATCATGTCCCCTCTTAACCTTCTCTTCTGCAGACTAAACATTCCCTGCTCCCTCAGCCGCTCCTCATAGGATTTCATGGCTTCCAGACCCTCCACCATTTTGGTCGCCCTCCTCTGGACACTGTCCAGCTTGTCCATATCCTTCTTGAATTGAGGTGCCCAGAAACGGACAAAGTATTCCAAATGAGGCCTAACCAGTGCAGAATAGAGTGGGACCATTACCTCCCTCAATCTAGACACCATACTCCTATTGACGCAACCAAGAATCGCGTTGGCTTTCTTAGCCGCTGCATCACAATGCTGGCTCACGTTCAGCTCGTGGTCCACCAACACCCCTAGATCCCTTTCACACGTCCCGTTATGCAGCAACACGTCCCCTATCCTATGTTTGTTCATTCCAATTTTTTCTGCCCAAGTGCAGGACCTTACATTTCTCCCTGTTGAGATTCATTTTGTGAGCTTTGGCCCAGCTCTCCAATCTGTCAAGGTCATTTTGAATTCTGATCCTGTCCTCTGGGGTATTAGCAACCCCTCCCAGTTTGGGATCATCTGCAAATTTGATCAGCATGCCCTCCACTCCTTCATCCGAGTAACTGATGAAGATGTTGGAGAGCCCTGGGCCCAGGAGGGAACCTCTGGCACCCCAAAAGTTACTTCTCTCCAGGATGAGAGAACTGAGAACTACGCGACTGATTATTACTGAAGCTACTGTTGGTTTCACCATCTCGAATAGGAGTAAATCCATCCATCTCGGCCATTTCAACCATTTTTATTATCCATTCTCGTTCTGTACGGGTGTCATTGGATCGCCAGTGCCTTGCACGGACTTTTCGGGCAGCAATAATCATGCACCGGAGTAATCTGCTGATTTTGTTGTTTTACTTTTTGGTCAGATTTAGGGAGGCCTAATAAGAAAAGTTCTGGATCTAACTCAATCTTCATCTGTAAGAATTTTTTTTTGGATCTCAATCACGAACCAGAACTTCTTCACATTTTTGCAGCCCCACCACATGTGAATGAAAGTACCGTTAAACTTACTGTTTTTCCAGCAAAGGTTATGTGGTCCTTAATCCATAATTGCAATCTTATTTGTACCTATTTGCATAATTTTCAGGCAGTTCTCTTGCAAATCATATGACCTGGTGTAATAAAGATTTTACAGCCAAGGAGGTTGATTTTTTACCTGAACTATTCAAACCTATATCAATCCATCATATGGGGAAGTTCACATTTTTTGCTTTCCCCTATTTTCCTTTTTCCTTTTTTCCCCTCTATATCTCTTTTTTGTTCTTTTTCTTTACTTTTTCCTTATTTTCCTCTTTTTCTACATTCTTTATTGTACTTTCTTCTTACTTGGTCAAGTTGTGGCATAAGTAAATGTTGTCTTCTTTTTCCTTGCGGAACATATATTGTACATTCCACATTGTAAAATCTGTTTATGTTATGTACTATATTATATGTTATATTTGGAAAAAGGATTGATTTTTAATAAAAATAGTTTTAAAAAATCAATGGATTCCATTATTCTTTGCAAGTTTGTCAGGCGGGAAATGATATATGGATATAGATGGAGGAAAATGTATTTAACCATTGCTGGACTAGTTACTATTTATCACTGCTAAGGTTTGCTCTAATTGTTATAAACTATTATTGGATGCATCACACCACTTCCCCGAAAGTGCTAAGAAAACGACCTGGACAGATTGGAGAGCTGGGCCAAAGCTCACAGAATGAGTTTCAACAGAGAGAAATGTCAGGTCCTACACTTAGGCAGAAAAAATGGGATGCACAAATATAGGATGGGGGACACCTGGCTGGATAACAGTACCCGTGTGAAAGGGATCGAGGAGTCTTGGTGGACCATAAGCTGGACATGAGCCAGCAGTGTGATGCGGCAGCCAAGAAAGCCAATGCCATTCTTGGTTGCATCAATAGGAATATGGTGTCTAGATCGAGGGAGGTAATGGTACCATTCTATTCTGCATTGGTTAGACCTCATCTGGAATAATCCTGTGTCCAGTTCTGGGCACCTCAATTCAAGAAGGAGATGGACAAGCTGGAACATGTCCAGAGGAGGGCGACCAAAATGGTGGAGGGTCTGGAAGCCATGAAGCCCTCTGAGGAGCAGCTTAAGGATGTTTAGTCTGCAAAAGAGAAGGTTAAGAGGGGACATGAGAGCCATGTTTAAATA
This sequence comes from Cyclura pinguis, assembly GCA_030412105.1. NCBI lineage: Eukaryota > Metazoa > Chordata > Lepidosauria > Squamata > Iguanidae > Cyclura > Cyclura pinguis. The sequence goes on along the minus strand of CM059615.1, from coordinate 16,867,668 downwards.
TTTGAAGGGATGCCGCTCCAGAGACCAGGACGAGGAGCAATGGATTCAAGCTGCAGGAAAAGAGATTCCACCTGAACCTGGGAATGAACTTCCTGATGCTCAGAGGTGTCCGGCGGTGGACTCTGCCGCTGCCTCCATGGAGTCTGGTGGAGTCTCCTCCTTCTTTGGAGGTTTTTAAGGGGAGGCTGGGTGCCCATCTGTCGGGAATGCTTTGATGGGTGTTCCTGCATAGCAGGGGGTTGGACCCAATGGCCCCTGGGGTCTCCTCCAACTCTAGGATTCTAGGATTCTCAGCGTTGCTCTTTGTGCTATTTAAATGCATGGTTATGGTAGTCAGATGACCAGAAAATCCATGTGACCAAGGATGGACCCTTGACATAAAAGACCCCACTTCTCAGACCTCTCTCTCTCTGCCATTTTTGCTACTTGCTTCCTTTGACTGTCCTTCGCCTCTCCACCAAGAAGATGGTGAGTTAGGAATGAAGCTACTATCTTACCTAATGTTTTTATTAGCTAGTTAGTATCTAGCCTCTCCAATGCATATGTATTTCTAAAATTCATTAATAAACTTGTCACAAGTTTGCAACCAGAAACTGCCTGCCTTGCTTTGCTTTCAAGCCAGCCTCCAGTCCAGGGAAGCCACACAGAGATTGGGACATGCTTTTTCTGCAGCTCTGCTAGGAGAAAATTTAATTCCTAACAACTTTAGCTTTCACAGAATTTCCGACAAGGGCTAGCACCCTGGGAACCTCTAACGCCCAGCAAAGATTAAGTACAGCATGCCTGCACCCGCTTCAGCTCTCATGGCTCCATTTGGGATTTGTAGTTGGGGGAGAGGCTGAAAATTCTGTGTTAGAGAGAGCTGGTGTGCAGATGTGAAGATCCATTCTGACTTATCCAGACAGCAAATCAACTGTGATTAATGCGACTGATTGGAAAAGGCAATAATGCTCGGTCAAATGGGAGGCGACTGGAAAAGAGGAAGGTCACACGACAGGTGGGATGGAAGCCCACCTAAGCCTGCAAGACCTGGGGATGGCCAGGCGGTCTCTCGGAGGTCTCCCATTTAATTTCTTTTCAAAAGTCAGCATTGTGTTGATGGCAGCCGCAAACTACCTGCCTTGTTTTGCTTTCAAGTCAGCCTCCAGTCCAGGGAAGCCGCACAGAGATTGCAACATGCTTTTTCTGCAACTCTGCTAGAAGAAAATTTAATTCCTAACGGCTTTAGCTTTCATAGAGTTTCCCCAAAGGGCTAACGCCCTGGGAAACTCTAACCCCCAACAGTTCAGAGGTCTCCCATTCAATTTCTTATCATAAGTCAGCATTGTGTTGATGGCAACCTGAAACTGCCTGCCTTGTTTTGCTTTCCAAGTCAGCCTCCAATTCAGGGAAGCCGCACAGACAGGTGGAATGGAAGCCCACCTAAGTCTACAAGACCTGGGGATGGCCAGGAGGTCTCTCGGAGGTTTCCCATTCAATTTCTTATCATAAGTCAGCATTGTGTTGATGGCAACATGAAACTACCTGCCTTGTTTTGCTTTCAAGTCAGCCTCCAGTCCAGGGAAGCCGCACAGAGACATGCTTTTTCTGCCTAAAATAAGGCTAATTCCTCACAGCTTTCATAGAATTTCTCCAAAGGGCTAACACCCTGGGAAACTCTAGTTCCCAAGAGGAAGAGGTAACAGGAGGTCAACTTTTTGGGTGCTCCTCTTAGCAGCTTGCTATTGTTCCCGAGGTTTGGATACTTTAGAAGACCATCTAAAAACCCATCAGGTTGGGCTCTCGGGCTGATCCTTCCAAACTTATGACCGAGGTCGTCTCTCTTAGCACGCAGCTTCCACCCAGAGTCCTTTTCCCCCACGGCGTTCATCCGTAAGTGCAAGATTTATATATTTATATATTTAATATAATTTATATATTAAAATGCCAACGGAAAGATATTTGTCACCAATTGCACCGTACCACGGCATCGTCACAACACTTTGCAAGACCTGAGCAGGGCTGCGGGTGGCCCTTGGAGATCTCTCGTTCAACACGAATCAAAGCTGCAATTAAAGATATTTAACAGTAACGACAGTAACAAGAATGACAACCTTGTGATGTACACGTAGGCCCCTCCGAGGAGCAAGGAGACCACCAGCACCGGGATGAAAATGGCCAACGCCATGTTCCCGCCTTCCAAAGATGTTTCCGCAGCCGCTTCGGCTACTGGAGAGAGAGGTTTGGAGAGAGAAAGCAGCCGTGTTGAATCTGTTGCAGAATAAACAGTCTGAAAGAGACCTGTGTCACCTCTGAGGCTTGCCTGTTTTATTTTTGCACAAGCTGCTTGCGACCTCCCGTGATCCACAAGAAGCCTATGCTGAAATAAAATTAGCAAGTCTTAAAGGTGACACAATATTCCTTGCTTTCTTTTTTCATTAAGGGACACTGTGTGGAAATGCCCGTTGGGTGAATACTTTTCTGTATCATCCACCCAAATATTCACTATTTTTTTTCCCAAGTAGCTGGCACCAAGTCCTAAACTGGAGTCTTAGATCTGTACTGGGTTCTAGTCTGTACGGTAAGGGAGCTAACCAAAGTGCTGACTTCAAAATCGGTTCAGCCGCCTGACAAGCTCCTTTGAAGTTCGGACTAAAATATCGGAGCGGATACACCCTCACCTCTCTCTCTGAGAGTGGATGTATCTGCTGGTGACCCAAAGCTAGAAAGTTGAAGCAAAAGGCATACAATTAAGGAGTTAGGGTAGTTTCATTCCACTTTATAACAGCAGTGGCTCAGTCCTTGGAGACCCTGGGATTTCTAGTTTAGGGTCGTGTACCTAGTAGACAGTTCTAGTTAAGGGAAATGGTGCATTAGGCAGAGAATTTCAAAACTACAAATCCCACAGTTCTATTGGACCATTGCCATCATAGAATGAGATGAATTTGCTCTAACTCTATAATGCAGACTTTTGGGATTCTCATAAAGCGAGATGAATCTGCTCTAACTCTATAATGCAGACAGACTTTTGGAATTCTCATAAAGCGAGATGAATCTGCTCTAACTCTATAATGCAGACAGACTTTTGGGATTCTCATAAAGCGAGATGAATCTGCTCTAACCCTATAATGCAGACAGACTTTTGGAATTCTCATAAAGCGAGATGAATCTGCTCTAACTCTATAATGCAGACAGACTTTTGGGATTCTCATAAAGCGAGATGAATCTGCTCTAACTCTATAATGCAGACAGACTTCTAATTCTAAAATGCAAGCAGACAGCTGCAGTTCTCGGGAGTGTGGATTCAGCAGAGGATTCAAACTATTGTGTCTCCAGGGCATGTTAAAAGTGCACCAATGCACAACAGAACTGGTGCTCAGAGGTGCATTTTTTTGCAATGGACTAACAGGGTTGCATTGCACATTTGCAATTTAGCTACAAAACTGTAAATATATGAAGCATTGACTGTGATCCCAGCTGTTTGCAAAATGCCTTTAATTCTATTGACAGTTTGGCTGCCTTTTAATGTTTTTCTATGGTTTCCACTGATCTGGACATCTATCTATCTCTGCTTTCCTTTCTGTCCCAGTCACAAAATTACAACTGAATCAGGCATGCAACAGCAAACTCTTTTTCCCTTGCAAAAATGCACCCACCCATCTCCTTCCTCACTGTCCTTGGATCTCCTATTCCCATACTCATTAGCCAAGAAAATTATATATATATATAAAATAAATAAAATTAAATATACATACATATATATACACATATACATATACATATACATATATATAATTATATAATTATATATATAGATAGATAGATAGATATAGATATAGATATAGATATATAAAAATAAAAAAAATAAATAAAATTATAGGAACGTCTGTGCTCTTATCCAAAAAAAGAAACAGAAATTTGGGTCACTCTGTCCCTGGAACATCTTATTCTTGCTGGCCGGGAACTCACCTTCCAAGGCATGTTCGAAGCTGTCTTGATTCACTGAAAAAAAAACAAAAAGGAAGAAAAGAGGAGATGGTGAGCACGAAATGGGAAGAGAGAGGACGGCCAAGGGGTGGGAAGTGAGCAAAACAGTCATAAATTGCACCTGCAATATCACGGTCACAAAAACTTGGTCACAAAAACGTCGCTCCTAAAATAAACACAAGCATTTATGTTAAGAAATGCAAGCAACACAAATAACTTCTCGAAAAGTTGCTGAGACTGAAGCACCTGGGAGAGTTACAGGTTTTTATACCTTTGTCATACAAATTGTGACAAATGCAAATTTAGACAAAATAATACAGGGGTTTATATAACCTAGTTACTTTTAGATTTATTTAATTTATAAAATTTTACCTATCTTCGATTTCATTTTTGGTTATAAATGTAATGCCCCCAATGCACCTGTATCCGATGTAAATATGTATGGCGAGAATTTCACCTGCATCTGTAATTGTGTATTAGTATTTTCTATTATTTTATAGTAACTTTTTTATATTTTTTCATTTGGTCAATGACCATAAATAAACGATTGATTGATTGATTGATTGATTGATACCTTGTTATACGAATTTTAGCATGCACATCAATGATTGGGTTAAAACTGTACATGAGAAATCACTCCACTAGAACAGCCATTTTCCCAGGCTTATAGTTATTAACATATCCTTCATCATAGGAGCTGGAAAAAGAATTTTACTCCTTACCTAAGCAGAGTCTTTCCCATAAAACCGTCTCACTATTTCGTTGTTTTGTTGTTTCCTCCTTTTGATCTTCTTTCCTTTTCCCCGGTACAAAGTGACATTGAGTGTGCAGCAATTACCCATTCGGTTACAATCCTGAATGCACAACTATAGGATGGGGGACACGTGGCTGGATAGCAGTCGGTGTGAAAGGGATCTGGGAATCTTGGTGGACCACAAGCTGAACATGAGCCTGCAGTGTGATGCGGCAGCCAAGAAAGCCAACACAATTCTTGGTTGCATCAATAGGTGTCTAGATGGAGGGAGGTAATGGTACCCCTCTATTCTGCATTGGTTAGGCCTCATTTGGACTAATCCTGTGTCCAGTTCTGGGCACCTCAATTCAAGAAGGAGATGGACAAGCTGGAGCGTGTCCAGAGGAGAGCGACCAAAATGGTGGAGGGTCTGGAAGCCATGAAGCCCTATGAGGAGCGTCTTAGGGAGCTGGGTATGTTTAGTCTGCAGAAGAGAAGGTTGAGAGGGGACATGATAGCCATGTTTAAATATCCGAAGGGATGTCATGTCATGTCAAGGAGGGAGTGGGCTTGTTTTCTGCCACTCCAGAGACCAGGACAAGGAGCAGTGGGTTCAAGCTGCAGGAAAGGAGATTCCACTGAACCTCAGGAAGAACTTCCTGATGGTCAGAGCAGTTGGGCAGTGGAATCTGCTGCTGCCTCCATGGAGTCTGGTGGGGTCTCCTCCTTCTTTGGAGGCAGACAGCTGAGGGAAAGTTTGTTCCTGCATGGCAGAAGGGGGTTGGACTGGATGGCCCCTGGGGTCTCTTCCAGTTCTATCATTCTATGATTCTATAATAGAGAGAGAAGGGGTTCTCCTAGAGATCCTAGATCTTGGGCAAAACCATAGGTGGGGCGAAGGACCTTCAAAGAGCGTCCCAGAGTCTAGAAGCAGCCACCCAAAAGGCCCCATCTCCAATGTTCTCACCAGAGGAACCCATAAAGGTGTTGGGAGACAGAAAAGGGCCTTACCAGAAGATCTCAAAACATGGGCAGGCTAATACGGGGGAGAATATGGTCCTCCAGATAGAATCATAGAATCCTAGAGTTGGAAGAGACCCTCAGGGGCCATCCAGTCCAACCCCCTGCCATGCAGGAACACCCATCAAAGCATTCCCAACAGATGGTCCTCCAGCCTCTGCTTAAAAACCTCCAAAGAAGGAGGAGACCCCGCCACACTCCATGGAGGCAGCAGAATATTCCACTCTGACCGTCAGGAAGTTCTTCCCGAGGTTCAAGTGGAATCCCCCTTCCTGCAGCTTGAATCCATTGCTCCTTGTTCTGGTCTCTGGAGCAGTAGAAAACAAGCTTGCTCCGTCTTCAACATGACATCTCTTCAAATATTAACACATGGCTTTCATGTCCCCTCTTAACCTTCTCTTCTGCAGACTAAACATCCCCAGCTCCCCAAGGCATTCTTCATAGGGCTTCATGGCTTCCAGACCCTCCACCATTTTGGTTGCCCTCCTCTGGACACCTTCCAGATTATTGACATCCTTCTTGAATTGAGGTGCCCAGAACTGGACACAGGATTCCAAATGAGGCCTAACCAAGGCAGAATACAGTGGGACCATCACCTCCCTCCATCTAGACACCATACTTCTACTGATGCAACCAAGAATCGCATTGGCTTTCTTGGCTGCCGCGTCACACTGCTGGCTCATGTTCAGCTTGTGATCTACCAAGACTCCGAGATCCTTTTCAAACGGACTGCTATCCAGCCACGCGTCCCCCATCCTATACTTGTGACTTCCATTTTTTCTGCCCAAGTGCAGGACTCTGCATTTCTCTCCGTTGAAATCCATTTTGTGAGCTTTGGCCCAGCTCTCCAATGTGTCCAGGTCGTATCGAAATCCGATCCTCTCCTCCGGCGCGTTAGCCACCCCTCCCGGTTTGGTATCATCTGCACATTTGATCAGCATGACCCGGCTCATATAGGGAGAATGCAGAATGCCACGGTGGTCTCTTCCCAATCTGTGATTCTGTGACTCTGTGACTCACATGTCAATTGCTATCATGTCCAATTAAAGAGAGCCAAGCATTCGCGGCACGGCTGAACACACAACAAACATCCGGATTTTACTTGCGGTTTAACACACAACCCATAGTGACCGTAACCCTTGACGGTCATCCAAGCCTTTGGCCACACCAAGATCGGAACTCGTTGCAATAATATTTCATACCAGCATGCAGTATTGCGGTGCATAACTTAATCAGCAGACATTCATTATCCTCGACGAGTCACATTATTAATCGCGGCACGGAGCACAGCCAGCAGGACAGTTTGTGCGACGCTGAAAACTAAAATATGACACATGACGCACTTTGTCGAATACAGTTTTGCAAATTCGAGATCTGTCCGGAAATGTATTTACTAAAGATGATTGGAAATGACAAAGAATTACATGGGAAAAAAAATAAATAAGAAAATAATTCTGTACTTAAAAGCAGTGACCAAAATATGCTTTTTGTCAACCGGAAAGAGAAATCAGGACCCTCAATTGAGGAGGGGAAATAAAAGATTATAGATATGATGGAGATGGAGAAGTTTTCCGGTTTGATGGAAGGACATTCTGTTCAACGGTTTGAACGAGAATGGAGCCTGATAATGAATTGGGTTAAAATAAAATTAAGAGAGTTTATTAGACAAGGGAGAAGCCAAAGGTGGGCAGGACTTTAAAAAAAGTTAGATGTTTATTTAATATAAAGTTAAGATAATGTTGTGATAAAGGATGGCTGATAAGAGAAGGAGATTTCCTATAAAGGAGGTTCAGATAAAAGTTTAAAAGTTGGATATACCCATATTTGCCGGTGTGTGAGACGCACCGGCGCGTAAGATACACTCCATTTTCAAACGGTATTTTTGGGGGGGAAAAGTGATTTTTACACACCAGCGAATACACTTTCTTGGAGAAAGCACCACTAAATACGAAGGGGAACGAGCGGGGAGGAGGGAAATATACAAACGCGATATAAAGGGTCAATAAGAATAGGTAAGTCCTTGTGTGTGTTTTTACTGTTTTGAATTTGCAATAAAAATATATCTGAAAAAAAAAAGGAAACTAATACAAACTTTTCTTGGACAGGAAAAGCTTTATGGGGGGTGAATGGATGAATGCTAAGAGCAGAGGAGAGCATGCCAGGCCTTTGGCTGGTGGGTTGGAATTATAGAATCACAGAGTTGGAAGAGACTCCCAGGGGCCATCCAGTCCAACCCCCTTCCTCCATGCAGGAACACACACCCAAAGCACTCCCTTTGGCCATCAACCTCGGCTTAAAAACCTCCAAAGAGGGAGGATAATCCACCACACTCCATGGAGGCAGCAGAATATTCCACTCTGACCGTCAGGAAGTTCTTCCCGAGGTTCAAGTGGAGCCTCTTTTCCTGTAGTCTGAATCCATTGCTCCTTGTCCTGGTCTCTGGAGCAGCAGAAAACAAGCTTGCTCCGTCTTCAACATGACATCCTTTCAAATATTTAAACATGGCTATGATGTCCCCTCTTAACCTTCTCTTCTGCAGACTAAACATACTCCGCTCCCTAAGATGCTCCTCATAGGGCTTCATGGCTTCCAGACCCTCCACCATTTTGGTCGCCCTCCTCTGGACACGTTCCAGCTGGTCAATACCCTTCTTGAAATGAAGTGCCCAGAACTGGACACGGGATTATTCCAGGTGGGGTCTGACCAAAGCAGGACAGAGTGCTACTATTACCTCCCTTGATCTGGACGCCATACTCCTGTTGATGCAGCCAAGAATCGCGTTGGCTTTCTTTGCTGCTGCATCACAGCTTCCCCTCACAGCCAGGTCCCTAAAACAATGAATCTACCCAGGCTATTCCAAGCTGGCAATCCAATTCCCCATGGCTGGTTAAATAGGGGGCTCCTAGACTGGGTCGCAATCTTCCCCTGGTGGATAATGGGCTCATAAGGGCTATAACGCCATAGAAGCAAGCAAAATCCACATGTGACAGTGTGACCTCTTTCCTCCCCACCTCCAGGTCTGATAAATATGCAATCAGGTGGGTAACGGAGACCAGGGTCCGATTCCCGGTTTGACCGTGGAAATCTACTTTGGGCATGTCACATACTCTCAGCCTCCAGAAAACCCCATGATAGGTTCACCATAGGTTCACGATATGTCCGAAATGACTCAAAAGCTCACAATATCATAAACAACAGAAATCTACAGTTGGCCTGTCACTTTTGTAGGATTTCTCTTTTGCAAATTTGATTATTGGTGATTTTTTCACTCCGTGTCTGCCATCATCTCCTTTTCCCTCTCAAGAGCCCCACCTTTGCAGGTAACAAAGTTTATTAGCAACAAAATTAACCCAGATTTTGAGTAGTTACTAAGTATTACTAAGTGTGTCATGCAACAAGGGCAGAAATGAATTTCCAGCTGTTTGTAGTTTTGTTGTTGTTTTTAGTTTAGATAAATGTTTGCAGTTTTGCTAGGTACTTCTTCGCTTGTTTATTTGTATTTATACTTTTTAATTTTATTTATTCTTATTGCACCATCACGTGCTTGTACTTTTATGTAATGTTTTGTAGTTGTGCTGTTTCTTTGCTTTTCGCTTTCAGTCCTTCGGTTTTTTAAAAATTGGCTTTGATGATAACAATGACTCCAAAGCCCATCTGCCTGCTGGTTGAAAGCCCAACAGGTTCTACCAAAGCCACATTTGCAAAATAATTTCCAAAATAATGCCGGGTGCAATAAGAAAAAGAGGAAAACCTCAGCACAGGTGGATAAAATAAATCGAGAAAGTCAACGCCTGCCCTGAATCTGTCTCGTGCATAGGGTTGGCATAAGTTAAAATCACCAAAGAGTGAAGTCACTTTGTGTAAAAGTGCGCACACTCAACTTAAGTGGGCCCAGGGCTACTCAACATCTTCATCAATGACTTGGATGAAGGAACGGAGGGCATGCTGATCAAATTTGAAGATGGCACCAAATTGGGAGGCGTTGCTAATACATCAGAGGACAGGATCAGAATTCGAAATGACCTGGACAGATTGGAGAGCTGGGCCAAAGCTCACAAAAATGAATTTTTAACAGAGAGAAATGTAGGGTCCTGCACTTGGGCAGAAAAAATGAAAATCACAAGTATAGGACGAGTGGCTGGATAGCAGGACATGTGAAAAGGATCTCGGAGTCTTGGTAGATCACAAGCTGAACATGAGCCAGCAGTGTGATGCGGCAGCGAAGAAAGCCAACGCGATTCTTGGTTGCATCAATAGGAGTATGGTGTCTAGATGGAGGGAGGTAATGGTCCCACTGTATTCTGCATGGGTTAGGCCTCATTTGGAATCCTGTGTCCAGTTCTGGGCACCTCAATTCAAGAAGGATATCAACAAGTTGGAACGTGTCCAGAGGAGGGCGACTAAAATGGTGGAGGGTCTGGAAGCCATGAAGCCCTATGAAGAACGCCTTAGGGAGTGGGTATGTTTAGTCTGCAGAAGAGAAGGTTAAGAGAGGACGTGATAGCCATGTTTAAATATTTGGAGGGATGCCGTGTTGAAGAAGGAGCAAGCTTGTTTTCTGCTGCTCCGGAGACTAGGACAAGGAGCAATGGATTCAAGTTGCAGGACAGGAGATTCCACCTGAACCTCAGGAAGAACTTCCTGGCGGTCAGAGCCATCAGACAGTGGAATCTGCTGCTTCCATGGAGTGTGGCGGAGTCTCCTCCTTTTTTGGAGGCTTTTAAGCAGAGGCCGGATGGCCGTCTGTTGGGAATGCTTTGATGGGTGTTCCTGCCTAGCAGGGGGTTGGACTGGATGGCCCCTGGGGATCTCTCCCAACGGTAGGATTCTACGATTCTATGATTCTAAGTGCTCGGCGCCCAGATGTGCATCTTTGCAATTCACTAACGGGGTTAGGTTGTGTTTCTGCAACATAGCTATCGATTTGTATGACATGTAGACTGCGATAGAAACCTTGATTTTTAGTTTTAACACATTCCTTCCAGGCTCTGAAAGGAGGGACGTTCAGCTGATTCTTTGGGGTCTCTTTCACAGAATCATAGAGTTGGAAAAGACCACCATGGCTATCAAGTCCAACCCCCTTCGGTCACGCAGGAACAAACACTCAGCGCACCCCCAACAGATTCCATTGTCCAACTGCTCTGACCATCAGGAAGTTCTTCCTTAGGTTGAGGTGGAATCTCTTTTCTTGAAGTTCGAAGCCATTGCTCCATGTCCTAGTCCTGGAAGCAGAATAGCATCATATAACCCTAGAGTTGGAAGAGACCCCAGGGGCCATCCAGTCCCACCCCCTTCTGCCATGCAGGAAGACACCAACCGAGTCCTCCCTTGGACAGACGGCCATCCAGCCTCTGCTTAAAAACCTCCAAAAAGGACGAGACTCCTCCACACTCCATGGAGGCAGCAGCAGATTCCACTGTTGAATGGCTCTGACTGTCAGGAATTTCTTCCTGACGTGTAGGTGGAATCTCTTTTCCTGTAGTTTGAATCCATTGCTCCGTGTCCTAGTCTCCAGAGCAGCAGAAAACAGGCTTGCTCCATCTTCAACATGACATCCCTTCAAATATTTAAACATGGCTATCACCTCCCCCCTTAACTTCTCTTCTGCAGACTAAACATCCCCGGGTCCCTCAGCCGCTCCTCAGAGGGCTTCATGGCTTCCAGATCCTCCACCATTTTGGTCACCCTCCTCTGGACACTTTCCAGCTTGTCCATCTCCTTCTTGAATTGAGGTGCCCAGAACTGGACACATGATTCCAACTGAGGTCTAAGTAAAGCAGAATAGAGTGGTACCACCACTTCCCTTGAGTTAGACACTACACTCCCATTGATGCAGCCCAGAATTGCATTGGTTTTTTTAGCTGCCGCATCACACTGCTGGCTCATGTTCAGCTTGTGGTCCACTAAGACTCTTAGATCCCTTTCACATGGACTATTTTCAAGCCAGTTATCATCCATCCTATATCTGTGCATTTCATGCTTTTTTCCTAAGTGTAGTACCCTACATTGTTCCCTGTTAAAATTCTTTCTTGTCCCTCTGCCCCTTTCCAGGTGGGTTACCTTTGCAGATGGGGAGCGGTCCGCTCCACCGGGACGGCTGCCCCAGAATGCACTTGATGGTGACTTCTCCAATCAGCTCAAAACCCTCGTAGCACATAAAGGTCAGCGATTCTCCGGGAAGGTAGAGGCGCTTGTAGAGGATCTGGTATCCGTTTTCTGGCAGGCCTGGGTTGTCGCAGGCGAGGGATTCTTCCGCTGGAAAGAGAAACACACTTGTGATGAGCATCCATGATGACAAGGTTAAGAGGAGACACAACAGCCATGTTTAAATATTTGAACAGATGTCCTAGAGGGGATGGAGCTAGCCTGTTTTCCGCTGCTCCAGAGACTAGGATGTGGAGCAATGGTTTCAAACGTCAGGAAAAGAGGTTCCACCTAAACCTCAAGAAGAACTTTCTGAGGGTAAGACCAGTTTTAGAGTGGAATCTTTTGCCTCCATGGGGTGTGGTGGAGTCTCTTCCTTCTTTGGAGGTTTTTAAAGAGAGGCTGGGTGGCCATCTCGCCAAGGGAGGGCTTTTATGGTGTCTCCCTGCGTGGCAGAATGGGGGTAGACTGGATGGCCCTTGGGGTCCCTACCAACTCTGTGATTCCACGATTCTATGACCTTTCGGTGTCTCCCCAATGCCCTGTGCCATACCAGCGGGACAGCTGGCTGTCCTTGTTGGGTGCAAAAGTATTTTCAAGCATTTAGTCTTTTAATGCCTCGTCACCTGGATATGTTGTGGATGGTTTAACACCTCGCTTCCCTGCTATGCTGTGAATGGTTTAACACCTTGTTACCTGGTGTTATTCCACTGGAAAAACCCTATCCTGGGGTCTACAATTTGATATTAAACATGATTCCATGTGCCTGAGAGGTCACCCAGATGGGCACGTAGGCAGCAATGGTCAAATCGAAACCGGGTCAGGCTGGTAAAATCCCCCGTCACGTAGCCCCAGGAGACCTCAAGCTGTGCAAACCCACAGCAGACAAAGGGTCCTCAGCCCCTGAGGAGCCGACTTGGGGGGATGAGCATGTTTGCCCCAACTTGAGCAAATATCCTATCAGGCGAGGACCGTTTACACGGAGTCACACCGCAACCCAATGCAGCCGGAGATCCTGAGACTTTGGCAACACCTTGTGATCTCATCATGCAAAGGAAGTTACCATGATGGATGCAACGCCCATTGTTCTCCCCGGGAAAGGATTAGCCCTCCAGGTACTTCTCCCCCTACAAACAGTCCCAGTTTTTGAGAGGTTCTTTGGATCGCTCCCAGTCATCCCAGCAGACCGTTTCTCCATCCGTTGAGGGATCCCCTCCGCCCTCTCCGTGCTGAGCTCCACTTCTCCGCTGTTTTTCCCGGACCCAGGACTTCAGGACAAAGGTGCAGTATCACCCCCGTTACACCCCCTTCCATATTCCCCTATCCAGTTTCCTCTCTTTTGCTTCTTAATAGGTCTCGAGTGCGTGTGTGAGTGATTGCGTTGCTGCGTGAGACTTTCACTCCATAAAATCATTTATTGGACATTTTTGTTTGGTTTTTGGCTTGGAATGACCCCGTAAAAACTGGGTAAAAGACCCCGCTAGGTTACCCTGCCTCTCGCATGGCTATTGCTCGTGCTCTGGCTCGTCTCCCTTCCCCATCGTGCGGAGCACATTGAGGTGTCCCCCAAGGGACCCCAGAAATCATGGCTATATTGCGGGTGGTTTAACACCTCCTTACCCGGCTATGTTGTGGCTCCAGACCAAAACAACCGGGGCACCTACCCCGGGAGCAACGCGCCAAACTTACACACACAATGAGGGAGCCTGGATGTCCAGATGGGGGTCCCCGTCTCCCGGCTGTAGCAGGTCAGGAGCGAACTTCCTTCGAGCACAAAGCCCGGATTGCACGTGTACTGGATTGTGGTCCCGACCAGCAGCACCGGGTCAGAAATCAGTCGGGTCGAGTGCTCCACCTCTCCGGGGTCCGTGCAGTACATAACTGGAGCGGAGAAAAGGGGAGAAAGGATGCGAAATGTCATACAGAAGGAGTGCTTAAGATATTCAATAGAGCTGTGAGCATCGCTTGCTGCCAGGGGCAGGTCCCTGATTTTCATTAGAACGGGAGTTTTTATTTTTTGAAGGCTTCTGTTTTATCCTGAGCTGGGATGTGGAAAAATTCCAGCCCTGCCAACCAGAATCTTATATCAGCTCCTTAAATGTAGTTACTATTCTTGGGTGCCTTCATGTCGTTTCTGAATCACGCTGACCCTAAGGCTAATGCGTCGCGGGGTTTTCTCGGCAACTTTTCTTCCCAGGGAGTTTACCTTTGCCTTCCTCTGAGGCTGAGAAAGTGTGACCTTGTGTGACAAAGACTACGATGAATACGAAATTACTTTCCCGGAATATAAACAAATCCGACACATCAGAAAAATGGAAGAAGATATTTCATTATTTAAGAAAGAATAAATATGACAATATATGCTTACAAGAAACACATGTTGAAAGAGAAAAAGATCAAATTACTTATAAACAAGATGCCTGGGAAGGAATTTACTGCAGCAGCGGAAAAAATAAGAACGGAGTTGTCATCAATGTTAATAATAAACTCGAAGCCAAAGAGATAATTAGTGATGGAAATAGATATTACATAGGCAAAAGAGAAACATACTAATAATCGGACTCTACAGGTCACATGAGAGTAAGGATATATTCTACAAATTGACAAACGAGATTGCAGAACTTGAACGCGATGAGATTATACTCCTGGGAGACTGAAATGGAGTCGCAGACCCACTTCTAGACAGGAAATCAGAAATGGGAATAAAGAAGAACCAGGCTGAACTTCCAAGATCACTTAATGAACTGATGGGAACATCTACCCGTGTATGGAGACACCTGGGTGGCCAATCTAAAGAATTTGCTTTTTGTTTTCTCCAGAAAGCCAGGCTCCAGTACCCAGGAAAAAAATGTGACTTGCCCAAGGTTACCCAGTGGGTGTTGAACTCTGCTCTCCTACAGTCATAGACTCATAGAAGCCTAGAAGCCTACCGTTGGGAGAGACCCCCAGGGGCCATCCAGTCCAACCCCCTTCTAGGTAGGAACACCCATCAAAGCATTCCCGACAGATGGCCATCCAGCCTCTGCTTGAAAACCTCCAAAGAAGGAGGAGAATCCACCACAGTCCACAGAAGCAGAAGAATATTCCACTGCCGGACGGCTCTGACCGTTAGGAAGTTCTTCCTGAGAATCAAGTGGAATCTCCTTTCCTGCAGCTTGAATCCATTGCTCCTTGTCCTGGTCTCTGGAGCAGCGGAAAACCAGCTTGCCCCATCTCCAACACGGCATCCTTCCAGACATTTAAACATGGCTCTCATGTCCCCTCTTAACCTTCTCTTCCGCAGACTAAACATCCCCAGCTCCCTAAGCTGCTCCTCAGGGGGCTTCATGGCTTCCAGACCCTTCATCATTTCGGTCACCCTCCTCTGGACATGCTACAGCTTGTCCATCTCCTTCTTGAACTGAGGTGCCTAGAACTGGACGCTGGCTTATTCCAGATGAAGTCTGACCAAAGCAGAATAGAGTGGTATCATCACCTCCCTCGATCTAGACATCCTACTCCTATTGATGGAACCAAGAATCGCGTTGGCTTTCTTGGCTGCTGCGTCACACTGCTGGCTCATGTTCAGCTTGTGATCTACCAAGACTCCTAGATCCCTTTCACACATACTGTTATCCATCCAAGTGTCCTTCATCCTATATTTGTGCATTTCATTTTTAATGCCTAAGTGTAGGACCTTACATTTCTCTCTGTGGAAATTCATTTTGTTGGCCTTGGCCCAGCTCTCCAATCTGTCAAGGTCAAGACACTCAAAATATTGTCTGTTCTTACTGCTTTTTAATGGACGCTTTTCAAAATGGCCCTAAATCAAATTGAACAATTGTATATTTTTAACAGTGTAAGGTTTTTCATCTGGAACTTTTCTTGCAATTTCTACAAACTACCTTGAGCTAGGAATTAAGGGAAGAGAAGGAGAACGAGAAATTCCTTGGGGTGATGGAATCTCTAACTTTGGAGATCTTCAAACAGAGGTTGGGTGGTCATTTTTCGGGGAGTCCTTTAGTTGTAGATTCCTGCATGGCAGAACGGAGTTGCGTTAGATGGCATTTGGGGTCCGTTTCAGCTCTAAAAAAATACGATTCTACAAACCTAAGAGGGCGATGGACTTTTTGTCTTTGGAGAACTTGGTGAAAGATCACAGTGGTGTCCACCATGAAAGGACTTTCTCAGGAGGCCTGAGGGAGGCATCCAGCAGAATGGGTTCTGCTCCTTTCGCTGCCCAGGACAAAGTTCCTCGTGACATTCTTGCAAGGAAGCTAGTAAAACGGCGGCTGGACTGGGATGCTGTCAGGTGGATTTGGAATTGGTTGACCGACCGCACCCAAAGGGTGATCACCAATGGCTGCTTTTCGTCCTGGGGAGAAGTGACTTTTGGGGTGCCACCAGGTTCTGTCCTGGGCCCTGGGCTCTCCAACATCTTCATCCATGACTTGGACAAAGGAGTGGAGGGCACGCTGATCAAATGTGCAGATGACCCCACATTGGTAGGGGTGGGTAACTCACCAGAGGACAGGATCAAATTTCAATACGACCTGGACAGATTGGAGAGCTGGGCCAAAGCTCACAAAATGAATTTCAACAGCGAAAAATGTAGGGTCCTGCACTTGGGCAGAAAAAAAATGAAAGTCACAAATATAGGATGGGGGACACGTGGCTGGATAGCAGGACGTGTGAAAAGGATCTCGGAGTCTTCGTAGATCACAAGCTGAACATGAGCCAGAAGTGTGATGCGGCAGCCAAGAAAGCCAACGCGATTCTTGGCTGCATCAATAGGCGTATGGTGTCTAGATCGAGGGAGGTAATGGTACCCCTCTATTCTGCATTGGTCAGGCCTCATTTGGAATAATCCTGTGTCCTGTTCTGGGCACCTCAATTCAAGAAGGAGATGGACAAGTTGGAACATGTCCAGAGGAGGGCGACCAAAATGGTGGAGGGTCTGGAAGCCGTGAAGCCCTCTGAAGAATGGCTTAGGGATCTGAGGATGTTTAGTCTGCAGAAGAGAAGGTTAAGAGGGGACACGATAGCCATGTTTAAACATCTGAAGGGATGTCATGTGGAGGAGGGAGTGGGCTTGTTTTCTGCCGCTCCAGAGACCAGGACAAGGAGCAATGGATTCAAGCTGCAGGAAAGGAGATTCCACCTGAACCTCAGGAAGAACTTCCTGACGGTCAGAGCTGTCCGGCAGTGGGATCTGCTGCCTCCATGGAGTGTGGTGGGGTCTCCTCCTTCTTTGGAGGCTTTTAAGCAGAGGCTGGGTGGCCCTCTGTCCAAGGGAGGGCTTGGATGGTGTCTTCCTCCCTGGCAGAATGGAGTTGGACTGGATGGCCCCTGGGGTCTCTCCCAACTCTAGGATTCTAGGATTCTATGATATCAATAAGTAAGAGTCCTGAGTGGTCCCTCCTCCAGTTTTGATGGTAGCCAAGCTTGGACCGCTGGCTGAAGGATACTGCTGGGGTGTCGGAAGTAAGGTAACAAGGAACCCCCTCTGAGAGGTTAGCAAAGACTTTTAGCAAAGAGGGCAAAAGTTCTTGGTCTAAGAATCCTAGAATCCTAGAGTTGGAAGAGACCGCAGGGGCCATCGAGTCCAACCCCCTGCCATGCAGGAAGCCCCATCAAAGCATCCCCAACAGACGGCCACCCAGCCTCTGCTTAAAAACCTCCAAAGAAGGAGGAGACCCCACCACACTCCAGATTCCACCGCCGGACAGCTCTGACCGTCAGGAAGTTCTTCCTGAGGTTCAGGCGGAATCTCTTTTCCTGCAGCTTGAATCCATTGCTCCTCGTCCTAGTCTCTGGAGCGGCAGAGAACAAGCCTCCTCCCTCCTCAATGTGAAGAGTTTTTGAAAAGTCGTGAACCGTTTATGGACTTTTTGAGTAGTAAGAAATCTAACGACGCAATAATCGGTGGGCACGCTCACCCGTAATTCTAGTAGGCTGATTTAGCTGAGTCTGTAAGGGTAGAATAATATGTTTTCTTTTTTCTTTCACTACGGTTTGGCGGGGAGATCAGAAGCCTTTTGTGTTTCAATCAGTTAGTGTTTCGGTTAGCGTTCAGTGCTTTAGTTTAGCGTTTTGGTATTGTGTTCCAGTTTAATTTTAGGGGTTTTTTTCCCCCCTTGTCTTTCCTTTCTCCTTTTTCTGAACGCATGTTTGTGAATTAGATCGTTTGCATTTAAAATATATTTTTGTAGTAATTTTTATTAAAAGTTTCTCAAAAAAAAAAAGACTTTTCCTTTAAGATCACCTGCCCTTCTGACACACTGCCAAAGTTCTTTTTAAAAAAAAAAAAAAAATTTATTTATTTATCAGATATCATAATAAAACATACGAAAAACGGCATCTTGGATAAAGAAAAAGAAAAAGAGAAACAAAAAGAATATATATGTAGTGGTGGGGTTATTTTTGAGAAACTTTTAATAAAAATTACTACCCATACATATATATATATATATATATATATGTATGTATGTATGTATGTATGTATGTAGTAATTTTTATTAAATATATATATTGGTAGTAATTTTTATTAAGTATATATATTGGTAGTAATTTTTACTACTGGTATATATTGGTAGTAATTTTTATTAAAGGTTTCTCAAAAATAACCCCACCGCTATCTATCTATCTATCTATCTATCTATCTATCTATCTATCTATTTATGTTCCTATATATATATATATATATATAAAGAGGGGGGGGGACAAAGAAAGAAAGGAAAAACTGAGAACAAACAAAATTACAAAAAGAAAAAAAATAATAAAAGAGGAAGAAGTGATGGAGAAAAGAAATATGGATTACAATTTAGGACTTCCTCTCTATCCCTAATTAGAGTTATTCCCCAAAAAACTGAATTTAGGACTTCCTCTCTATCCCTAATTAGAGTTATTCCCCAAAAAACTGAATTTAGGACTTCCTCTCTATCCCTAATTAGAGTTATTCCCCAAAAAACTGAATTTAGGACTTCCTCTCTATCCCTAATTAGAGTTATTCCCTGTTTTATTAACCCAAAACCCTACAGTATCCAAAATTTCTACTTCATGCTGCTGGAAAACCTTACCTATTGTTATTCTTACTTTTTCACTAATTAATCCTATTTTTCTGAGTCTGCTCTATTTCTATATGATATCACACACTTTCATTCTAATATAGCATCGCACCACATCTGTTTAAGAAAATTCTTGATCGGTAGCCACTCTTTCGGTACTCTGTCTCTCTTACCTGTAATTCGTCAGGACAGTACGTCAACTTCCACCACGTCAAAGATTTTTAAAAGCCACGTGTCTAAAGTCGGAGCATCTGGACATTTCCAGCTGCAGAGCCGAAATGTCCAGAGCTGGCAAAGTTCTGCCGTAATTCTCTGACGATTTCACAGCCATCTACTTTTATTTAATTAAGAACTAAAGAGTTTAGTCTTATACTGTAAAGAAACTGGTAATTTTATCCACATCCCATGAAAAATTATTTATTAGGAAGTACTCACCACTGTTTGGAAAGAGAGTCTGTCTAATATACCGTATTTGCTGGTGTATAAGACTCTTTTCCCCAAAAATACGGTGCGTCTTATACGCCAGGAAATAGTATTTGCCAGTATATAAACGGGGTGCGTCTTATACACGGGTGTGTCTTGTGCATCAGCAAATACGGTACCTTTCTGTCTTTACCTTTTTTGCTCTTAATATTATTATTACAACTATTTGCCATTTGTTACTATCCGGTTCTTCAAATTCTTGCATTATGGTTTTTATTATGGGTCTTTGATCTAATATGTCCTTTCTTTCTCCTATCTGTTTAGGATTTTGTTTCACCTTTTTCCTTTAAATAATCTACATCAGTATATAATTTTTGAGGATTGTTTAATAAATTTTAAAAAAATAAGCAGGGGTTGGGCTGGGCAGCTTTCAGAAGTGCTTTGGACTGGATGGCCTTTGGGGTCTCTCCCAGCCCTATTGTTCTTTGCACAACCATAAATCTATCCTCATGCAGTCGGTACTAATTTGGCGACGATTTCCCAAAGCGTCGAAAGGGGGGTCTTTGGGGGTCCCGTCCATGCTGGGTCAGGGGGCAGCCCTGCTTCCGGGAGACCCTTGCTTCAAGGCCCTTACTTTTCTCGCAGAAAGGTGGGTCGCTGCTCCAGGTGAGGTCCCACTGGCAGGTGAGGGTGTCGCTCCCAACAATGTCATACCCCGGATCACACTGGTAGGTGATTTTGGCCTCCCGGACGAGCTCCGTGTGGGAGGTGGTCTTCCAGCCGTTCTGTATCTCCGGGAGGTCAGAACAGGAGTCGTTACGCGAGACTTCTGCACCCAGTAAAAAAAGAAAAGGGGAGAAAAAAAACCTTTATGAGGAATGCAAAGAAATTTTGCATTTAGCCAGAGTCTGGAAACGCTTTCAAAAAGTTGCATTTGGGCGGGGAACGCCATTCCCAGTCTCCTCCATTTAGCATGGCCAGCTGCAGCCCCACAAAAGTAACTTTCCCAAGCTCTTAATCTGTTCACCAAAGACACAAAAACCAAATGGGACAGACTTCTGTGTAATCCCAAAGCTTGCAAGTTCTGACAAAATGCATCGTCGTATCTCCTGAAATAGTCTTGCAAGAGGCACCTAGGATGGCATAACCGTCGAGGAACTAAATTGACAAAATTAATGACATTAAATAATGACTAGATTAATGCCTTGACTAAATTAAAGACATTAACCCAATAGCTTCCCTGCTGGGATGCCACGGAAAGCTCAGAAATATCCCAACTAATGTGAGAAAATGGAAACACAACCATGAAGAACATTCTTACACGTATTCCGCTTACGAATATAATACTATATGTTCGTTGGTATTATTATATCACGTTTTATAAGGTACAGGTATATCTCATACTTTAGACGTATCATGAAAAGAAATGGCTCACTAGAAAAAACAATAATGCTTGGTAAGGTAGAAAGCCAGAGCCAGCAGTGGTTGGAGGGTTGGGCTACAACTTTGGAGACCCGAGTTCGATTCCCTGCTCGGCCGTGGAAACCCATTGGGTTGTTACCCTGACTTCTGGGGGATACCATGATTCACTCCAAGATGCAAAGATTGGGGAAAATAGCGGAGCACTGGCTGTAGCCAAACGAGGGGCAGGGTAACCCAGTAGGATCTTGTACCCAATTTTTACGGGGTCAAACCGAGCAAAAAGCCAGACAGACGTACCGACAACTGGATTTTATTAATCGATGTGTCCTCACGCACCAAGGCACGCACTCACCCGCACACACAAGGCCTAGCGAGAAGGGAAAGAGGTGAGAATCGATAGGGGATTCCGCGGAGAGGGTGTAAAGGCGGTGATCCCGCACCCGCCCTGAAGTCTTTGGTCCGGGAAGCGGCGAGAAGGACGGAGCTCAGCGGAGAGGGGCGGCCGAGGGGAGCACCCGACTAACAGAGGGCCGGTCTGCTAGCGTGGGGGGGAGTTCGCCGAAGAGACCCTCCAAAACGGGGACTGCTTATAGGGCAGAACGTACCTCGAGGGCAGGCCCTCTCCCGGGAGGAACAATGGCCAAAACAGAAGGGAAAATGCTGCGCAACGGCAACTTGATGGTTTTGCATGATTGGTTCATGTAAATGGACCTCGTCCTTGTAGGATTCTCCGAAGTCGGAGTGGCTCAACCTGGGGAAAACCCGGTAATCCCCTCAAGTTGGCCGGGGACCCTTTGTCCGTGCGGACGTGTCCAGCCTGAGGTCTCCTTGGGAAACGTGACGGGGGATTTTCCAGGCCTCGACCTATTTTTGGTCGTTCGACCTCTTCGTCTACGTACCCGCTTGAGCAACCTCTTTGGCGTGGCGGGCATTTTTGATATCAAATTTATATTCCCCCAGGATGGGGTCTGTCATCGGGGTAACAGGGTGACGCTGGGTGTCGGGATGCCCTCCATATATGTTAATGGGATATTTAGTTAAGGGGATATTTAATACGTAGCATGTAGTTGAGGCAGCGGAGAACCATTAGGCAAATAGGGCCCGGTATGGGGAAAGGAATGCGCCGAGCCTCCAGATTCCCAGGGACTCCAAATGACGGAGGGGCTGTTGCAGAAAATAAGAGATCGAGACCCACGGAGTGGAAATTCCAAGTTTATTCAGCCGGCTGGGTCTCGGTGGAATCGCTCCTCGGGGATCTTAAGCTCAAAGGCTCTCGCTTTCCTTCAGTCTTTGCACTAAAGTCATTACATGGACTTCAAGCCAAAAACAAACAAACAATGCTTTTATGGTGGAGTCTCCTCCTTCTTTGGAGGTTTTTAAGCAGAGCCTGGATGGCCGTCTGTCAGAAATGCTTTGATGGGTGTTCCTGCATAGCAGGGGGTTGGACTCGATGGCCCCGGGGGTCTCTCCCAACTCTAGGATTCCACGATTCTATGTATTGTACTGTTTGTGCATGGATCATATTCCTGACAGAGGGTGAAGGCTCACAGAATCAAAGAATCCTAGAGTTGGAGGAGACCCCAGGGGCCATCCAGTCCAACCCCCTGCTATGCAGGAACACACACCAAAGCGCTCCCTTTAACAGACGGCCATCCAGTCTCTGCTTAAAAACCTCCAAAGGAAGAGACTCCACCACACTCCATGGAGGCAGATTCCACTGCTGGAGAGCCCTGACCATCAAGAAGTTCTTCCTGAAGTTCGGGTGGAACCTCCTTTCCTGCAGCTTGAATCCATTGCTCCTTGTCCTAGTCTCCGGAGCAGCAGAAGACAGACTTGCTCCATCTTCCACACGACATCCCTTCAAATATTTCAACATGGCTATCCTGTCCCCTCTTCTCCTTCTCTCCTGCAGACTAAACATCTCCAGCTCCCTCAGCCGCTCCTCAGAGGGCTTCGTGGTTTCCACCGTTTTGGTTGCCCTCCTCTGGACATGCTCCAGCTTGTCCATCTCCTTCTCGAATTGAGGCGCCCAGAACTGGAGACAGGATTATTCCAAATGAAGCACTATTCCAAGTTCCAAACTCACAACCTGACTCTCCGAAACGTCACAAGACACCGAAGAAGACCGACGGCAAGACGGAGCAGCTGGAGGCACGGCGACTGGAAGCTTGGAAGAAGCCGAGGGGACCGAAAAGGTCCCGACTTTTACGTCGGACGTCCGAGGGGAGGTGCTCCCAGCGAACCCCACGGCCACTCCCGCCTCTGGACAAACCTGGTCCTGGGGAGGGGGGGGATGTCCCAGCGCAGCGAGGCGACAACGCTGTCGTGCCACCCGACGGGACGCTACCGTGAGCGAGGCCAATTTGGTGGCCCGATCTTGACTTTGGTGGAACAACTCTTGAAGAAGAAGCGTAGGAAACATGCGCCCAGATGGCAAAACTGCGCACTCAGCTAGCCGGCCGGGGAAATCTAGTGGCCCGACGAGGCAGACTCCAGCAGCCGGGTGCCCCCGCGGCGGCAGGGGTCCCGCCCGGGCGGCCCCTTCCCCAACCGGGGCCCAGACCTTTCCGAGAGATGGAAGATGGTGGAGATGGAGCGACCAAAGTCTGAACTTCGTAGGCGTTATCTCCGAGACAAAATTGAACCTGGTTTAGGTGGAGCCGTGGATAAGGTTAGAAAACAGAGGTGTAGCTAACATGAGGTAGGTAAGATAAGGGAACCAACACAGAGTGTTGGAGCGTGACTCTAAAGACCCGGGTTCGAATCTTCCGTCAGGTCAGCTACGCTTTCCCTGCCACGATTCAGGAAATGTTTCGAAGATGCTTCGGTGGTAAATGCGGGGGGAGGCAAGGACGACGGATGGATGAGCTGAAAACCTCAGGAACGTTATGGCACCGGTGGCGATAAGAACGGCAAGGCACGGTTGCAACATCGAGCAAGCTGGGTGAGAAACCGGGACGGGGCGCGAGAAAGGCTAGGAAAGGAGTCGTTTTGTTTTGTTTAGCATGCTAATTTTAAATGCAATTATTCATAACGTACCGCAAACTCAACGCTTCTTTAGTCGTTAGGCGAGAAGCAAAATGTGTTGCTGTTATCGTAATGTTCCTGAATAAAGCTTTCGGTAGCTCGCCATCTCGCGGTTCCGGCCAGCCAGATATCCCCAGGGGGAGGTCCCACCAGCAGGAGCCGAGTTCGAATTCACCCTCCTGTTTCCATTTTCTGGGAGTTGCTTGCACCCGTTGCCAACGGGAGAATATGTGTGTATGTGTGTGTCTATCTCATTACATTATTTGTTATTAATGCATCAATGCTAACAGCACCTGATGATGTGGCCCTTTGTGCAACTATGGCTGGTTGGACTCAAAATCCCATCATCCACCTCCCTTCCAGCCAGCCTAGCCAGGGGCAAGGTATGATGGAAGTGGTGGCTTATGTAGGGTTGAAGGTTTCTTGCCCCCCCCCACTGCCGTTGTATGGTGTTCTGATACACCACTGAAGACTAGTGAGCCCTCTCTGGGTTTTAGTCTGAACTTTAAGGGGCGTTATCTGAGGTGAACGGAACCCCATCCTCAAAATAGGCTCTAAACCATTAATAACTCCTTAATCTGAAGTTTAAATGGGGTACCCACGGTGACCTGACCATTGTATCCTCCAAGCTCCCCTTGGATGGCTCCTTTAAAGTTCAGACTAAAAACCGGAGCAGATTCAGTGCCACGGGAGCCACCCGCCACCATGGTTCTGGAAGCCCCAAAAGTCAGCCAAAAGGGGAGGGGGTACCCACCGATGTAGCTCATGATGAACCCCTGTCCCTTTCCAAAGATGAGGCCGGCGGGGTCGGAGTGGAACTGGACGGTCAGGTCCGGCGTGGAGGAGTAGAGCTTCTGGGGCCCCCCGGCCCCCAAATACTGGCCCAGGATGTGGTTGCTGAGGTCGTCCCCGTCGTAGACGGTCAAGATGTCGCTGTTGCTGAGGTTCAGGCTGGAAACAGTGCGGACAAGGAAAATGAGGAAAATTAGTTCACCTTGACAGAGCTCTTTAAAAGTTCAGACTAAAACGCGGAACAGATCCACGACGCCCACTGACCTGAAAGCCGCTCATCTTAGCTACATTCCCAATAGCTTCAGTTCACTGTGGAGCTGCGTCTTTAAAGTTCACACTGAAATCCAGAGCAGATCCATTGATAGGTTTAAGTTCACCCTGAAGACTGCCCCTTCAAAGTTCCGACTGAAATCTGGAGCAGATTTGCAACTTCCACTGGGATGGAAGCCATTCTGGTTTTTAAAGCAGTGCAATGAGAACAACGAGAAGTTACTTTACTTTAGGGTTTCTAATTATTTTTCAAAAGTTATTTTTTTAAAAAATGGGGAGGCATTTTTTCAGTTTTTTTTAAACTGACATTTTCTTTTTAGTTCTAAAGTTTGTTTCCCCTCCTTCTCTAAAAAGTAATGCAAAGTAATAGAAGAACAAAGTTAATGCTGATAAGTTACTTTCCCCACAACATGGAAGTAAGCTGCCATATTAAAACTTAACAAGCAATGGGAACAAGTTACTTTTTATTTACTTTTCTAAAAAGGAACTTTCCTAAACTCTGATCTAAGCTGTGCCTTCCCAATGGACATTGAGTGCCTTCAATGCAAGCTACCAACAGGCTGTGAAGTTCAGACTGCCAACAGGAGCGGCCAGCAGCTTCCATGTCTATAGGGAATCCACTTTGGATTTTAGTGTGAACTTTTAAGGAGCTATTTGAGGTGATTTGAAACTCATTTCCTTGATCTGGGAAAAAAAAGTAAGCTTGGCACCTTGGAAAACTTTCCAGCTAAAGTTCGGACTAAAAGCCGGGAGCAGATGCAATGCAAGGAAACACAGCATTGGACTAGAAATATATTTTTTTAATTTCTAAATTCAATGAAGTTGTCATTGTGCTTCTGCATTCATCCAGCAGGAGGCGCTCCAATCCCAACATTGCAAAACCATGCAAAAATTGCATATTATTTTCATATCTTTTTATCTATCTTCTCTTGCTTTTCTTTTTCTTTTTACAAAATTTATGAGCCGCCTTTAGTCCTAGCTTTGGAGTAAGGCAGGCAAGATATAAATACACATCAACCTCGGAGAAAAAAAGCCAACGCCTTCCTTGGTATCAACATTAACTGGCATTAATTAAATAAATTAAATTTAACAGAAATTTTGCTTCCAGAGCCAGAAATAACGTGGAAAGAGGAGGGAGAGTTTTTCTTCTCCCATCACAAAAAGGAAGAACAAGCCAACGTATTGCAGCAAGAGGTGATCATAAATTGATTATAACTGATAATTGCAATGCAGCTTGCACCAGAACATGCAATGCCTGATGCAATGCAACAAAAATTGATTAAAAGGACACTAGTAGTGGAAAAGGAGAAAAATAACAGGCAACGTGAACAGGGTAAAAGGTGTATTTTAAGAGACTTGATTAAAAACACAAAGGGGAATATAACTCCATATAAGGATAAGATAGGAAAAACTTTTATAAGAAAAACTACATATTACATCTAATTGATACAGTTTGAGAATATTTTTTTTGTTCACAAATTGTGATATTTCCTGTTGTCTCAAATCCTTCTTCTTCTTCTTTTTCAAAGTTCTGTAAGAAAATTTGCTTCAAATTTTTCAAAATTTGCCATATATTTATCTCTATCTATATTATACAATCTAAATCTATATTTTATCTATCTCTATCTAATCTATATCTATCTATATCTGATCTATATCTAATCTATACCCATATCTGCCTCTATATCTATATATAAACATATTTACAGCAAACATTTTATCCAGAACTTGCAAATATGCACATCTGTGAATCAAAACGACCAGCTTAGGCATGCAAAAAGATTTTGAAACTATCACCGTGCCTGAAGGTTTCTTCCAAAAAATGCACCGAGAGATTTTTTTTCTTTCTTTCTTTCCTCCCCTATTGATACCATTTCTGTTTTGGTGGCCAGATCAATAAATTATTTTGGCAGACCAGGGTGTAGGCATGCTCTCCCCTTTTTGCACTTTGCACATGCTCAATAAAGGGCTTCTGGAGGCCGCCGCTGTTTTCCTTCCCTGCTGTAGGCAGGCAGGCGTAG
This sequence comes from Cyclura pinguis, assembly GCA_030412105.1. Taxonomy (NCBI): domain Eukaryota; kingdom Metazoa; phylum Chordata; class Lepidosauria; order Squamata; family Iguanidae; genus Cyclura; species Cyclura pinguis. The sequence goes on along the minus strand of CM059615.1, from coordinate 16,840,804 downwards.
CCACAGTTGTATCAGATACAGTCGAATCCCATTTCTGCCGAAGTCATGGTTTATTGCACAATTTATTGCACAAATGTTGCTACAACCCAACATTGAAGGTCTGTCTTGCCCTGGGGAATGGAGTTCCAGAGACGAGGACACGGAGCAATGGATTCAAGCTGCAGGAAAGGAGATTCCACCTGAACCTCAGGAAGAACTTCTGGCGGTCCTGGAAAGAAGTGACTCTTCAGGTGCCACCGGGTTCTGTCCTGGGCCCAGGGCTCTCCAACATCTTCATCAATGACTTGGATGAAGGAGCGGAGGGCATGCTGATCAAATTTGCAGATGATACCAAACTGGGAGGGGTGGCTAATACCCCAAAGGACAGGATCAGATTTCAATACGACCTGGACAGATTGCAGAGCTGGGCCAAAGCTCACAAAATGAATTTCAACAGAGAGAAATGTAGGGTCCTGCACTTGGGCAGAAAAAAGGAAAGTCACAAGTATAGGATGAGGGAACGAGTGGCTGGATAGCAGGACGTGTGAAAAGGATCTAGGAGTCTTGGTGGACCACAAGCTGAACATGAGCCAGCTGTGTGATGCAGCAGCCAAGAAAGCCAATGCAATTCTTGGTTGCATCAATAGGAATATGATGTCCACATCGAGGGAGGTGATGGTACCCCTCTATTCTGCCTCGGTTAGGCCTCATTTGGAATCCTGTATCCAGTTCTGGGCACCTCAGTTCAAGAAGGATGTCAACAATCTGGAAGGTGTCCAGAGGAGGGCAACCAAAATGGTGGAGGATCTGGAAGCCATGAAGCCCTATGAAGAACACCTGAGGGAGCTGGGGATGTTTGGTCTGCAGAAGAGAAGGTTGAGAGGGGACATGATAGCCATGTTTAAATATTTGAAGGGATACCATGTTGAAGAAGGAGCAAGCTTGTTTTCTGCTGCTCCAGAGACTAGGACACGGAGCAACGGATTCAAACTACAGGAAAGGAGATTCCACCTGAACCCCAGGAAGAACTTCCTGATGGTCAGAGATGTCTGGCAGTGGAATATGGAGTGTGGTGGAGTCTCCTCCTTGTTTGGTGGTTATTAAGCAGAGGCCGGATGGCCTTCTGTTGGGAATGCTTGGATGGGTTTTCCTGCATAGCAGGGGGTTGGACTCGATGGCCCCTGAGGTCTCTTCCAACTCTAGGATTCTATGATTCTATGGTCAGAGCTGTCTGGCTGTGGAATATTCTGCCTCCATGGAGTGTGGTGGGGTCTCCTCCCTCTTTGGAGGTTTTTAAACAGAGGCTGGGTGGCCATCTGTCCAAGGGAGGGCTCTGATGGTGTCTTCCTGCATGGCAGAAAGGGGTTGGACTAGATGGCCTCTTGGGGTCTCTTCCAACTCTAGGACTCTCTTGTTAGCAGGCTGTATACCTCCATGCTTTGATATGGTCTAACTGGCAAGATATATTAACTGGCAACTGTGTTGGCATAAAATATAAATTATACTTACGGCTGGCAAGGCCGTGTGGAAGAAAGGGACACCGGCTGGGAGCAGGTCAGAGGTGACCTCAGCGTGGCCAGGTCAAAAGTTGGCTGGCATTGGCCACGAAAGCCTGACTTAATGGTTCTGAGCTAAGCCTATCCACCGCCAACGTCATAAAATAAAACGGTGCCCAGATGCAGAGTCCAGGACCCCTACTGTGAGCATTTCCTACCGAAGCCTGGCCCAGTCGCCTTGCCCGACCAAGACACTGAAACCAATCTGTCCACTCCAGACCCCATCGTCTGTGTTGCAACTCCCATTGTCCACGAGGCTGGGACTCACACCCCTTCTCGGAGGAAAAGAGAGTACATAAACCCTGGGTTGCAGGCAGATGAAACGCAAGACCCCACTATGTCGCTCTGAATCCTGATCTGTCTGCCCCTAGACGGAAGTCTAAGCCACACGTCCAGCTCTTCACTCATCTTCTGGAACGGTAACTGTATGACCCCCAAAACCCTATGGCCATGATTTTCCCCCTCCCTTTCTCCTTCAGTTAGCTCTCGTGTGAATGCTCGACTGTATGGATCTGGTGTGCACGCGTGAGTGAATCCCCCCCAAGAAAAACACAATTTTAGCCCACTTTTTAATCTCTGGCTGGTTTTTGTGTGGCCCGACCCCGTAAAAATTAAAGCTCTCGCTGGGTTACCCGCCCCTCCTTCTGCCGACGGCAGCGCTCCGCTAATTCCCCCAGGGGTGGGAGGGAAAGGGGGGGGGAAGGAAGGAAAGGGGAAAAGGGGGGGAGGGGGAAAAGGGGAAGAAAAGAAGGAAGGGAGGAAGGGAGGGAGGGAGGGAGGAAGGAGTAGAAGGGAAAGAGAGGGAGGGAGGGAGGAAGGGGGAAAAGGGGGAGGGAGGGAGGGAGGGAGGGGAAGGAAGGAAGGAAGGAAGGAAGGAAGGAGTAGAAGGGAAAGAGGAAGAAAGGAAAGGGGAAAAGGGGGAGGGAGGGAGGGAGGGAGGGAAGGAAGGAAGGAAGGAAGGAGTAGAAGGGAAAGAGTAAGGAAGGAAATGGGAAAAGGGGGAGGGAGGGAGGGAGGGAGGGGGGAGGGGGAGGGAGGGAGGGAGGGAGGGAGGGAGGAAGGAAGGAAGGAAGGAAGGAGGGAAGGAAGGAAGGAGGAGGGGTTCTTGTGGAGTTAACATAGAGAGAGGGAGGGAGGGAGGGAGGGAGGGAGGGAGGGAGGGAGGGAGGAAGGAAGGAGGGGAGGAAGGAAGGAAGGAAGGAAGGAAGGAAGGAAGGAAGGAAGGAAGGAAGGAAGGAAGGAGGAGGGGTTCTTGTGGAGTTAACATAGAGAGAGGAAGGAAGGAAGGAAGGAAGGAAGGAAGGAAGGAAGGAAGGAAGGAAGGAAGGAAGGAAGGAAGGAGTAGAAGGGAAAGAGGAAGAAAGGAAAGGGGAAAAGGGGGAGGGAGGGAGGGAGGGAGGGCAGGAAGGAAGGAAGGAGTAGAAGGGAAAGAGGAAGGAAGGAAAGGGGAACAGGGGGAGGGAGGGAGGGAGGGAGGGAGGAGTAGAAGGGAAAGAGGAAGGAAGGAAAGGGGAAAACGGGAAGGGAGGGAGGGACGGAGGAAGGAAGGAAGGAAGGAAGGAAAGGAGGGAGGGAGGAAGGAATTAGGAGGGGTTCTTGTGGAGTTAACATAGAGAGAGGAAGGAAGGAAGGAAGGGGGGTTATCCCGAAGTCAAGGTAACACTGTGATTTTATGGGATTGAGCCGGCATAAAAAGTCTTTGTAAAGGGAGGTCCAATGTGTACAAGCACACAGGGAAGGAAGAAGTAATTTGGATACAAAATGGTGCACTGAAATCATATTGTATAGAATTGAAAATACAGTATCTATAATCTATCCTATTATCATTATAAAACAATGTTATTTCTATATCATATCCTTTCCTTGTGATGAAGACGACCGGAGCCCCCTACGTTCTGTAACTTTAGGTGTATCCAGCTACCCAGCGGCGGGTCTAAGGCGCCCTGTCTGTGAATCGGGAAGGCGCATTAACGGGACTCAGGCGAGAGTGTTCTAACTTGCACCGGCCTCTAGCAATGCGCCTCTCGGGCACTCTCTAACTAGTGTCCTGATGCACAGGAGGATCAATCAATCAGTCAAACAAACAATCAATCTTATTGCACATCAGTCCTATTGTACCTCGGTCCCATTGCGCATCGAACTTATTGCACTTAAATCCTATCAGTCCTATTGTATATTGGTCCCATTGCACATCAGTCCCATTGGACATCAGTCTTATTCCGCATCAATCCTATTATACATTGCTCCCACTGTGCATCGGTCCTATTGCACATCAGTCCTATTGTATATTGGTCCCATTGCACATCAGTCCCATTGCACATCAATCTTATTCCACATCAGTCCTATTATACATTGCTCCTACTGTGCATTGGTCCTATTGAGCATCAATCTTATTGAACATCAATCCTATTCTACATTGGTCCCATTGCACATCGGTCACATTACACATCAATCTTATTGCACATCAGTCCCATTGCACATCAGTTGCATTGCACATCAAACTTATTGCCCTTAAATCCTAGCAATCCTATTGTATATTTGTCCCATTGCACATCAATCATCTTGTATATTGGTCCCATTGCACCTCAGTCCCATTGCACCTCAATCTTATTCCACATCAGCCCTATTGTACATTGCTCCCACTGCGCATCGGTCCTATTGCACATCAATCTCATTGCACATCAATCCTATTGTACATTGCTCCCACTGTGCATCAGTTCTATTTCACATCAATCCTATTGCACATTGGTCCCCTTGCACATCAATCATTGTGCATCAATCCTATTGTGCATCAGTCCCATTCTGCATCAATCTTATTGAAAATCAATCTTATTGCACATTGGTCCTAGTGTGGACAATCCCATTGTGCATCAGTCCTATTGTACATTGGTCTCATTGTTCTTTGGTCCCATTGCAATTCAATCTTATTGTACTTCAATCCCATTATACTTTGGTCCCACTGCACATCAGTCTCACTGTACATCAATGTTATTCTGCATCAATCCTATAGCACATTGGTCCTATTGTGCAGCAATCCCATTGCACTTCAATCCTATTGCACATTAGCTCTATTGTGGACTGTTCCGTTTCACATAAATCCCATTGCACATCAGTACTATTGTGCACTGGTCCCATTGCACATCAGTCCTATTGTCAATCAGTCCTATTGTGCATCAGTCCTATTGTATATTGGTCCCATTGCACATCAATCCTATTGTACATTGGTCCCATTGCACATCAGTCCCATTGCACATCAATCCCATTGCACATCGGTGCTATTTCACAGTGGTCCTATTGCACATCAGTCCTATTGTACATTGGTCCCATTGTACATCAGTCCTATTGTGCATCATTCCTATTGCACATTGGCCCTATTGTGGACAGTCCCATTGTACATTGGTCCTATTGCACATTGGTCGTATTGTACATTGGTCCTATTGTACATTGGTCGTATTGTGCACTGGTCCCATTGCACATCAGTCCTTTTGCACATCAATCCTATTGTACATTACTCCCATTGCATATCAGTCCTGTTGCGCATCAGTCCTATTGCACATTGGCCCTATTGTGGACAGCCCCCTTGCACATTGGTCCTATTGTACATTGGTCGTAGTGTGCATCCGTCCTATTGTGCATCCGTCCTATTGTACATCAATCCCATTGCACATCAGTCCTATTGTACATTGGTCCTATTGTACATCAGTCCCATTGCACATCAGTCCTATTGTGCATTGCTCCCATTGCACATCAGTCCCATTGGGCGTGTCCGTCCTATTGCACATGGGCCCCATTGCACATCATCCCCAATGTGCATTGATTACTTTGCTAGGTCTGCTACTTAGTAAAGAGCCCAATTTTAATTCCTGAAAATATAAATCCACATTACAAAGATATATGACCCCAATAGGAGTCTGGCCACTAATAGTAGTAGTAGTAATACTAATAATAATAATAATAATAAGTCCCTTTTTTAAAAAATAAATGACTACCCCAACGTGAATCGAGGGCATTGCCGTGACCAAATCTGCCGACCGTTGGAAGAGGAAGAAACACAGGCGGTCGAGCATTTTCTTCGCCCGGAGGAAAATAAATTTTTAGAGATATTAAGCGGGAATATTAAGCCCCCGGGGACTGCTAGGTCCTTTCACTCTGTGCGCTCGGGGAGAATGTCTGTTATCTCAGTGCCGGATAGATGTGTTTATTTGTGTGTGTGTGTGCGCGCACGTAGGGTTGAGCATTCAGCGCAACAGGAGCGACCCAACAAACTTTAAACGAACAGGCAGGGCTGGTATTTGCGGAGCCCTCGGAAAACAACGGCCGCAGAGAAGCAGCTTTTCCTCCACATAGCAAAGTTCCCTGGGCGAAAGAAAGGGAGAGAGAGAGGAATCCCCGTCTCTTCCTTCCTTTCCCTTTTCCACTTCCTCGCTTTCTCTCTCTCTCTGAGATCCTCTCAAATCCTCCTCGATTTTGCAGGGACAATCCGGATCGATCCCTTGCCTTCCCACTTTTTTCTGCCGCTTTTAAAATGTCCCAGTTTCCCGCCGTTCTTCCTCCACGTTGTTTGGCCACCCACGTCCCGGTATTCATGGAATTACAGAGTTGGAAGGGACCCCCAGGGGCCATCCAGTCCAACCCCCTTCTGCCACGCAGGAAGACCCTTAGAGAGATGACCGTCCAGCCTCTGCTTAAAAACCTCCAAAGAAGGAGGAGACCCCACCACACTCCACGGAGCCAGCAGCAGATTCCACTGTCGAACTGCTTCTACTGTCAGGAAGTTCTTCCTGAGGTTCAGGAGGAATCTCTTTTCCTGCACTTTGAATCCATTGCTCCGTGTCCTAGTTCCTGGAGCAGCAGAAAACAAGCTTGCTCCATCTTCAACATGACATCCTTTCAAATATTTAAACATGGCTATCATGTCTTTTCTCAACCTTCTCTTCTGCAGAATAAACATCCAAGCTCCCTCAGCTGCTCCTCATAGGGCTTCGTGGCTTCCAGACCCTCCACCATTTTGGTCGCCCTCCTCTGGACACGCTCCAGCTTGTCCATATCGTTCTTGAAATGAGAAGCCCAGAACTGGACATTGGATTATTCCAAATGAGGTCTGACCAAAGCAGAATAGGGTGGTACCATTACCTCCCTGGATCTTGACACCGTACTCCTATTGATGCAACCAGGAATCGCATTGGCTTTCTCGGCTGCTGCATCACACTGCTGGCTCATGTTCAGCTTGGGGTCCACCGAGACTCTCGGATCCCTTTCACACAGACTGTCGTCCAGCCAGGCGTCCCTCATCCGATGGCACCCCAAAAGTTACTTCTCTCCAGGATGAAGAGAAGGGCCACCACGCCAACCTACCCCCTTTCCCTCCCCTTTCCTTGGCCTGGTTTGGACCCTGGATGCCCACTCTCTCCACTTTATCTCAGCCCCCCTTCCCACACATACACACATTTTGATATTTGAAATTTCCCCACTTTTGTGGGGGGCCCTGTGCCCCTAACTCTGCCAAATATGGACGGCCAACTGCATATCATGGACTAGAAACCATGACTCACTACATTGCTACAGCAACTCCACTGTTCCTTGTCATCTTGTTTTTGAAATGTAACTTTGCAGCAACTGCAGTTACCCATCCAACCTGCGTGACTAGTTACAAGCAACTAAGTTATTAGTAACTCATTATTTCCACCTCCGCTGATGATGGGTCTCATAAGCCTCCTTAAATTACTCTGACTGGTCTCAATTATCTTACACCCCTCAAATTGATTTTTTCCCCTTGTTTTAAAAATGTTCCGATCCATTTTATTTCTGGGCTGCCCCCCCGAGACTATTATTTTAAGACACAAATAAAGGAGCAAATAATCGGAATTTGAAGATGGCTTCATTGCTGAGCATACCAGCAACTCAAATCTCAGTTGAGCTGGTGAATCCGCTCCGGAGTTTAGTCTGAAATTTAAAGGCGGCATCTTAGGTCTGGTTGCTTTTGATTTGCAAGGAACAGGGTTCGGAATTTCAATGTTGCACCGTTGTGTTCCTTCACATCATTTCTGACTTGTGGTGAACCTATCACAGGGTTTTCTGGGGCTGAGAGTGTGTGACTTGCCCAAGGTGGGTTTCCATGGCCAAGCAGGGAATCAGACCCTGTTTTCTAGGATTGTAGTTCAATGGCCAAACCATTAGCTTTGTTAAATGTCAGACTAAAACAATTACAAATTATAAACTATAATTTAAATTAGTAAATTATAATTTAAATTATAAATTATAAGTTACAAGCCCAAATCACAAATTCATTTCTACCTTACTTCTTTATCTCATGAGTTTATTTCATATTTTTAATTCCTCTTCTTTCTCCCTTTTTCCTATTATTACTGTCTATATCTTTTCTTCTTTGCACATTAGTTGAATTAGACCTTCCTATTAGATCTTTAGATTGACATCCAGGATAAGAATAAGAAATAGTGCTTACAAAGATTTAAGATTTTGCTTGGGTAAAATAACTATTGATTTTTTTGGACTACAGTTAGTTCCAGATAAGAATAGATTTATTTATTTATTCTCTTTGCCTTTTTGAATGCAGTTAAATGCTGAATATTATTTTTGAATACATATTTTGAATAGAAAATAATATAAAACAATATTATAGTTTTAGACTCTATTGACCTCTATTATATTACTGACTTGTATTGTGTATATATTACAATACACAATATACACACACACACACACACACATATAATGTATATATCACAATACACTATATCTATCTATTTATCTATCTATATATACACACACACACACAAACTATATATATTTCATATATTATACATATAATGTATATATCACAATATACAATATATATATACACACAATATATATATAGCCTTTATATACATAATATATAAAATACTTTATATACATATATATACACACATATATACACACACACACACACACACACACATATATATATATACACACACAGACATATATTTATATATATACACACTACACACACACACACACACACACACACACACATATTTTATATATTATATATACAATGGCTATTTATATACACAAACACACACACACACACACACACACACACACACACATAAAATCTACTGTATTGCATGGTTATGCTGATCATAATGATTGTTGGACTCAATAAAAAATTTTTATGTGGATCCATTCCGGGTTTTAATCTGACTTTTTAAAAATTTAAAATTTTTTAAAAAGTCAGATTAAAACCCGGAACGGATCCAGTGAAGTTCATTTTGCTGGGAGGGGAAACTGAGCCCAACTGGTTGGAGGGTATTGATGGAGGCTGGATGCTGATTTGGGCTGAAATTTGCAAAATTTAGGGCCCTGCAGGAGGAACGGTGTGTTTGCAAGAAGCCGAAAGCTTTGTCTGTTCCGGGCACAAAGCCACCCTAACTATAAATAAAGATAAACTAGTATAAAGAATGAATTGATCTGTAATGAACCCAACACAAGATGGCTTTAAAAAGGGCACCCATTGACGATGATCCAAGAAGATGCCGGACAAGAGCCAATAGGTCCCAGCATAATGTCTGACTAAAACCCGGCATGGATCCACCAAGTGTCACTGAGCAGGGAGGAGGAATCTAGCCTAGAAAATCAAGGGATAATGCTCACAGTTGGATGTCCAAAAATATCCTCTTCTCTTCTCCGACGTGAACCCGCCAGACACAGTCCTCCCCCTCGGCGTACGGCTCCGGCCAGTTTGGGGACAGGATGACCCCGGCGGCCGTGGACAGCTCTCCCCCGCACATGGCTGCAAGACCAAGAGACATCCGTGTGAGTTTTTGTGATCCGGACCCGCAACCTGGCCTCTGGGGTGACCACAATCCAGTCCGGTAGAGGACAGCTTTCCGTGTTCCTATGCAGAAAGTCCTGGGTTCGACCCAGGGAAAAATCTCCCAGAAATAATTTTTCATGGAATTTTGCTGCCGGTCAGAGTTGGCAATACTAAGGTAGGTGGTTTTCCCAAGAATGTAAGGGCAGATTTCTATCCTCCCCACGTACAAAGTCTCAAGTTCAACCCCAAAGTTGCATCTCTGGGAGACAATCCCGCTGGTGGAGAAAGTCACGGCCGCTGCCGGTCAGAGTTGGCCTGGATGGACCCCAAGGGTGTGACTCGGTATAGGGGAAGCTCCCAACGTAACCCATCCAAGGTTCAGTCCTTTATAGGGCGAGGAGAAGACGCCCGAGTGGAAACCTTGCAAAGCTATGGTGGCTGCCGGTCAGTGTTGGAAACACTGGGCTAGAAGGACCCCAAGAGTGTGACCTCATACAAGGGAACCTTCCGATGTAAACTGTCCCTGGGACAATTCTTTATAGGGTTTGGAGAAGATGCCTGACTGGAAACCTTGCAGAGATGTGGTGGCTGCCGGTCAGTGTTGGAAATACTGGGTTAGAAGGACCCCAGGAGTGTGACCTCGTATCAGGGAACCTTCCAATGTAAACTGTCGCTGGGACAATTCTTTATAGGGTTTGGAGAAGATGCCTGACTGGAAACCTTACAGAGAGATAGTGGCTGCCGGTCAGTGTTGGAAATACTGGGCTACACAGACCTCAAGGGTGTGACCAAAGGTGACCAAGGACCCCAAGGGTATGACCCCAAGGCTGCTGCCAGTCCAAGGGAACCTTCCAGTGTAAACTGTCCCTAGTACAGTTCCCTATAGGGTTAGGAGAAATGCCTGACTGGAAACCTTGTAGAGATGTGGTGGCTGCCGGTCAGTGTTGGAAACACTGGGTTAGAAGGACCCCAAGAGTGTGACCTCATATAAGGGAACCTTCCGATGTAAACTGTTCCTGGGACAATTCTTTATAGGGTTTGGAGAAGATGCCTGACTGGAAACCTTGCAGAGATGTGGTGGCTGCCGGTCAGTGTTGGAAATACTGGGTTAGAAGGACCCCAGGAGTGTGACCTCGTATCAGGGAACCTTCCAATGCAAACTGTCCCTGGGACAATTCTTTATAGGGTTTGGAGAAGATGCCTGACTGGAAACCTTGCAGAGATGTGGTGGCTGCCGGCCAGTGTTGGAAATACTGGGCTACATAGACCTCAAGGGTGTGACCAAAGGTGACCAAGGACCCCAAGGCTGCTGCCAGTCCAAGGGAACCTTCCAGTGTAAACTGTCCCCAGTACAGTTCCCTATAGGGTTAGGAGAAATGCCTGACTAGAAACTTTGCCGAGATATGGTGGCTGCCAGCCAGAGTTGGCAATATGGGGTCGGATGGAACCCTCAGGGCTTGGTTCAATCGTAAGGGCAGGTTCTGCTTTTCCTACGCAGAAAGCCACAGGTTCAACCACCAGAGGCATCTCCAAGGAAAGTTGGAAAAAATGAGTGAAACCTTTTGAAAGCCGGGGTGCTGCCAGCCAGAGCTGGCAATACTACAGTAGATGCACCAAGTGTCTGATATAATATAATAAGGATAGATTTCTATCCACGGAGAAACCAGTTCTTATAGTTAGACCCACACGATGGGTGATGCTCCCCATGAAACCATGATTAGAAACCTCACACCTCTTTCCACCCACAATGAGGAGAACCATCCCAACGAAGAACTCCGGGAGTGGAAATCCCATTATCCACCCTAAGTTGTGGGGCGGGAGAATCGCTCTCCTTCCCTTCCCCTCCTCACCTCGGCACAACGGCTCCGTGTCGTTCCAGTAGGGGTCTCGGACGTTGATGCACTCGATGGTGGCCGGCCCTTGCTCCAAGGTGTGGCCGGGGTCACAGGTGAATTCCACCACCGTCCCGAGGTTGTAGGTGGGGTCGGAGGCGGTGAAGTTCCCGTTCTGGATGTAGGGTTCATAGCAGTGGCCCTTCTCGAAAGCTGGAAGGAGAAAGCCGGGAGAAGCGGTTATTCGAAGGGCCGTGTCCTCCCTTAGGAACCTGACCACATCTGGAGACCTTCTATGGAGGCCCTATGGAGGTCCCACCACCCTCGCAGGGACCATCTGGTGGGAACACGGGACAGAACAGGGCCTTTTCGGTGGCTGCTCTCAGACTCTATGGGAAATCCCTTCCTAGAGAGGTTAAACTGGCATCCTCCCTACTCTTGTTCTACAGACCACAGAAGACCTTTGAAGGTTGGGATTTTAGGTTGCATGGTAGGACTCGAGCGTCTAGCTAAAGGGAAGCTGGGGGAAAAAAATAACAGAAAATCCAGCACATTCTTTGCATGGAATGGACTTAAAGAATCATAGGGTTGGAAGAGACCCCAAGAGTCATCCAGTGCAACTCCATTCCGCCAGACAGGAAGGCACCGTCCAAGGAAATGACCATCCAGCCTCTGTCTGAAAACCTCCAGAGAAGGAGGACACTCCACCACACTCTGTGAAGGCAGCACCATATTCCACTTTCAAACCACTGCTGTCCTCAAGAGGTTCTTCCTAAGGTTTAGGTAGAATCTTTTTTCCTGAAGTTTGAATTCATTGCTCCATGTCCTAGTCTCTGGAGCAGCAGAAAAAAAGGTTTGCGCCATCCTCCATATGGCATCCCTTCAAATATTCAAACATGGCTCTCATGTCCCTTCTTCACCTTCTCTTCTGCAGACTAAGCATCCCCGGCTCCCTCAGCTGCTCCTCAGAGGGCTTCATGGTTTCCAGGCCTTCTACCATTTTCCACCCTCCGCTTGTCCATATCCTTCTTCAAACGAAGGATATGGACAAGCCGAATTGGGTACAGTATTCGAAATGAGGCCCAACCAATGCAGAATAGAGTGGTACCATTACCTCCCTTGATCTGGATACCATACTCCTATTGATGCAACCAAGGATTGTGTTGGCTTTCTTGGCTGCCGCATCACACTGCTGGCTCATGTTCAGCTTGCGGTCCACCAAGATTCCCAGATCCCTTTCACACGTACAGCTACCCGCCCAGGCATCCCCCATCCTATATTTGTGCGTTCCATTTTTTTCTGCCTGAGTGCAAAACCTTACATCTCTTTCTCTTGAAATTCATCTTGTGAGCTTTGGCCCAGCTCTCCAATCTGCCAGGATCCAGATCAATTTACAGATAATTAATAAAGATGCATTTTAATTTTGATTTCAGCAAACTAAACAAGGCAGAAGCTGAATGGTTTTGCTAGTTTATATAAGATCTGTTTGCTAACCACTCTAAGAATAACTGTCTGTACCTACATATCTATATATTTCGATCTCTTTATAGAATTATGCCGTTTTAGAATCGGAACCCACAAGTACAGCGCTCCTGGAAGATGGTTGTGTCCAACCTCCAGAGACCCTTGGAGACCATCTGTATCCCATTCTCAAAGCAGCTCTTACAGTCGAGAAGTTCTTCCCCACAATTAGTTGGAATTTCTTTTCTTTTAAACCAAGTGTGTGCTCGTGTCCGAGCCTCTGGAGCAGCAGGGAACGAGCCGGTTCCATCTTCTCCAGGATGTCCCTTCAGATATTTAAAGTTAGCCGTCTTGGGTCTCTTCTCTTCTCTTCTCTTCTCTTCTCTTCTCTTCTCTTCTCTTCTCTTCTCTTCTCTTCCCCAACCTACACACATCCAGACCCCACAGTCTGGGCCAAGGTGATTCTTGGTGGCATCCATCGGAGTGTGTCGAGGGAGGTAATGGTACCGCTCTGTTCTGCTTCGGTCAGACCTCACTTGGAATAATCCCGCATCCAGTTCTGGGCACCACAGTTCAAGACGGATATGGACAAGCTGGAAGGCATTTAGAGGAGGGCGACCGAAATGGTGGAGGGTCTGGAAGCCCTATGAGGACCATCTTAGGGAGCTGGGGATGTTTAGTCTACAGAAGAGAAGGTTAAGAGGGGACATGAGAGCCATATTTAAATATCTGAAGGGATGTCATGTTGAAGATGGAGCAAGCTTGTTTTCTGTTGCTCCAGAGACGAGGACAAGGAGCAACGGATTCAAGCTGCAGGAAAAGAGGTTCCACCTGAACCTCAGGAAGAGCTTCCTGACGGTCAGAGCTGTCCGTCCGTGGAATCTGGAGTGTGGTGGGGTCTCCTCCTTCTTTGGAGGCTTTTAAGCAGAAGCTGGGTGGCCATTTCCTGGCGGTGCTTTGTTCCTGCATGGCAGAAGGGGGTTGGACTGGATGACCCCTGGGGTCTCTTCCAATTCTATGTTCTATGATTCTATTCAATGACACAGACTAATACACAGCCAGCACAGTTAGGATAGGAGCCACACATTCGGTGGCCAGAACTCCATTAATAAAAGCCCCTCTAACGTTTTATGTTCTTGCAACGCTAATAATTTTCGGGAATGAAGAGAAGCTTCTTTGGGAACTAGAATTCCTATTTCACCCTTCACATTTCTAGCCCTGCGGAGCGTGAGATATTCAGAGTGAAATACTCCGCTGCGTTGGCGTGCCTTTCGAAAAAAATTGCCTGCCCCTATTCTTCGGTCGCCGAAACTCTATTTCCAAATATTCAACTGAACTTTCAAGCCAATGCAATGCCGCCAACTTGTGGACTGGAGGGAAATTTCTTTTTTTGGGGTGGTAGAATTCTTATTGGGGCTGAAAATGTTCCCATTTTGCTCTCCCCTGTAGCTCAATTATGCAGCAATTATTCAACAACCGTGGAGTTTGGGAGAACTCCGAGTCCATCTCGCCGGCTGCGGCGTGCAAATAAAATAAAATAAAACGAAATAAAAATTGCCAATACATTCGTAGCCATAACCCTGGGACCTTTTATCTCCCAGCCTCCGATACAAAGCCATCCAACGCCAATTTGTTCCGGAGAGTTATTTATTTTACCCACGGAACATAATCGAGTTGCAACCGAGCATGAATAATCCAAACGCACAGCTTTGCAGCCTCTGCCGACAGGTTAGCCGATGTACAAACAAGCCCCGGGATGAAATTTTCTCTCCCGCCCCCTCGCTTGCTCAGTTCCAGGTGAAATGTGGAATAAAGCAGACGGTGCAGATGGACAAAACCAGAGAGCGGTGAAATAAAGCCGCTTCCTCTGCGCTCAATTTTTTTTCTTCCTGCAATCAGATTTTACCATTTCCATCTGTGCAACTGATTCAGCCACGAATCGCAAAGCATGGAGAAAATGGGAGCAAATTGAGCCAATATTGCATCGGCTTTGGAAAGGCTAGTGGCAGATCTGGCTTCCTTGCGTTTCTGCTTCTTTTTGGATTGGGTCCTCAAAGACCATCTAGTTCAACCCCATTCTGCCAAGGAGGAATACACAAATACAGGACTCCTGGGGGGGGGGGGAGCCCACCCAAAATCTCAGAGCCATATTGCAACAGCTTGAGTTGGTTCCAGAGAATCCTGAATCTTGAAGCAAAGGGGGCTGACTGAGACCCCATGACGCACCAATGCAATGTGCAACGGGTTAAGATCAACATTCAAGGCTCATAGCCTTAATATCTAAAGGGATTTGCAAATGGTCAACTGGCCAAATCCAGAGGGTGCTCCTCACTAATGGCTGCTTTTCATCCTGTGACTTTTGGGAGGTGCCACCAGCTTCTGTCTTCGGCCCAGTGCTATCCAACATCTTCCTCAATGACTTTGGTGAAGGAGGGGATCAAATTTGCAGATGATCCCAAACTGGGAGGGGTGGCTAATACCTCAGAGGACAGGATCAGAATTCAAAATGACCTGGACAGATTGGAGAGCTGCGCCAAAGCTAACAAAATGAATTTCAACAGAGAGAAATGTAAAGTCCTACACTTAGGCAGAAAAAAATGGAAGGTACAAATATAGGATTGGGGACACATGGTTGGATAACAGTCTGTGTGGAAGGGATCTAGGAGTCTTGGTGGACCACAAGCTGAGCATGAGCCAGCAGTGTGATGCAGCAGCTAATAAGGCCAATGCGATTCTTGGTTGCCTCAATAGGAGTATGGTGTCTAGATCAAGGGAGGCAATGGTACCACTCTATTCTGCATTGGTTAGGCCTCATTTGGAATAACCCAGTGTCCAGTTCTGGGCACCTCAATTCAAGAAGGAGATGGACAAGCAGGAACGTGTCCAGAGGAGGGCGACCAAAATGGTGGAGGGTCTGGAAGCCATGAAGCCCTATGAAGAACGCCTTAGGGATCTGGGGATGTTTAGTCTGCACAGGAGAAGGTTAGGAGGCGACATGACAGCCATGTTTAAATATTTGAAGGGATGGCATGTTGAAGATGGAGCAAGCTTGTTTTCTGCTGCTCCAGAGACTAGGATAAGGAGCAATGGATTCAAGCTGCAGAAAGGAGATTCCACTTGAACCTCAGGAAGAACTTCCTGACAGTAAGACTAGTTTTAGAGTGGAATCTGTTGCCTACTCCATGGAGTGTGTTGGGGTCTCTTCCTTCTTTGGAGGTTTTAGAAGAGGGGCTGGATGGCCCTCTCTCAAAGGGAGGGCTTGGATGGTGTCCTCTTGCATGGCAGAAGGGGGTTGGACTGGATGGCCCCTGGGGTCTCTTCCAGCTCCAGGATTCTATGACTCCAGCCTCACGGTGATACTCAGACACCTTGAGCAAGTCACATTCTCTCAGCCTCAGAAGAAGGCAAAGGCAAATCCCCTCTGAATAAACTTGCCAAAAAATAAACAACCTGTAATAGGTTTACCAGAAGTCAGAAGTGGTTCGAAGTCACACAGCAGCAAAGTGCGGCCGACACGGGGAGATTCTTTCTCGCCGTCACACCTCTGACCTTCGATTTATGTGAACCTATCATGGGAGGTTTTCTTGGCAAGATTTGTCGCCTTTGCCTTCCTCTGAGGCCGAGAGAATGTGACTCACCGCTGGTCTCCAGAGTCATCGTTTAGCAAATGAGGGAGCAGTTTCAGCACCCACAAATTTACGCCCCGTTGCCACGTCCCTGTCGCTACCGCTGCTGTCGGTATCCAGCAGCAGGGTTTCGTGGACCCCAAATATATATGATTTCCCCCTCCTCGGACTACTCGAACCCTTTCTAGCAAAGAATTCCAAGCATCCCAAGTTGTCCAAACGGCAAATCCCTTTAGGGTGAACCCACAGCAGCCATAAAGTGGGATAAAAATGCTTCTTGTAAGTGCGGACATGCTACCGGCTGCCAGGATTTGCAGGGGTTTAATGCACTGCGGAGACTCGGCTGCTGCTGCTGGAATCGGAAATTGCCGAAGCCGGAGGCTCCTGCCAGGTCATTCCAATCAATGCGCGGATTAATTACTCAGCTCTGGCAAGCTCAGGAGCCAGCCAGGCGTCGCCGTTTGGATTTCCAACTAGGACTTCTCTGGGAGAGCGGAGTTTGTACCCTTGCCAATCTACGAAAACCATGTGAAATCACCACTTCGGTCAAGTCACACTGTCTCCGCCAAGGGGGAAGGCAGCAGTGGCAAACCTCCTCTGGAAAAATCTTACTGAGCAAAACCTAGGAGAGGCAGAGTAGCATAGTAAAACGTGCTAGTGAAACGCGGGCTGGGCAGGGCTGCTGTTAGGTGGATTTGGAATTGGTTGACCACCAAACCCAAAGGGTGCTCCTCACCCATGGCGGCTTTTCATCCTGGAGAAAAGTGACTTTTGGGGTGCCACCGGGTTCCGTCCTGGGCCCAGGGCTCTCCAACATCTCCATCCATGACTTGGATGAAGGAGTGGAGGGCATGCTGATCAAATTTGCAGATGACCCCAAACTGGGAGGGGTGGCTAATACACCAGAGGAGAGAATTAAATTTCAAGATGACCTTGACAGATTGGAGAGCTGGGCCAAAGCTGACAAAATGGACTTCAACAGAGAGAAATGTAGGGTCCTGCACTTGGACAGAAAAAAGGAAAGTCACAAGTATAGGATGGGAGACGTGTGGCCGGATAGCAGTTCGTGTGAAAAGGATCTAGGAGTCTTGGTAGATCACAAGCTGAACGTGAGCCAGCAGTGTGACATGGCAGCCAAGAAAGCCAACACGATTCTTGGTTGCATCAATAGGAGTATGGTGTCCAGATCGAGGGAGGTGACGGTACCCCTCTATTCTGCCTTGGTTAGGTTTCATCTGGAATAACTCTGTGTCCAGTTCTGGGCACCTCAATTCAAGAAGGATGTCGACAAGCTGGAAGGTGTCCAGAGGAGGGCGACCAAAATGGTGGAGGGTCTGGAAGCCATGAAGCCCCCTGAGGAGGGGCTTAGGGAGCTGGGTGTGTTTAGTCTGCAGAAGAGAAGGTTAAGAGGGGACATGAGAGCCATGTTTAAATATTTTAAGGGATGTCAAGTTGAGGAAGGACCAGGCTTTTTTTCTGCTCCTCCCAAGACGAGGACAAGGAGCAATGGATTCAAGCTGCAGGAGAGGAGATTCCACCTGAACCTCAGGAAGAACTTCCTGACGGTCAGAGCTGTCCAGCAGTGGAATATGGAGCGTGGTGGGGTCTCCTCCTTCTTTGGAGGTCTTTAAGCAGAGGCTGGGTGGCCGTCTGCTGGGAGTGCTTTGATGGGTGTTCCTGCACGGCAGAAGGGGGTTGGACTGGATGGCCCCTGGGGCCTCTTCCACCTCTAGGATTCTGTGAGAGGTCCACGTTTGAGGCACCGTGACTCAGAAGCGATCCAGAGACGCACGGCAAGATCAGCCAACGCACGACACGGCTTTCCGCACCTTTTCCCAACACCGGACGTTGCAAAGCCATAAAAACCGGGGGATATCAGAAGTGGGGTTATCACCTTCGAAACGGATGTTGAATGTCGAGCCCGTGCCGGGGCCGTCGGACTCGAACTCCACCCGCAAGGCGCTTCCTTCGCTGATCAGGCCCTCGAAGGGCACACCGTCACTCTGCCGCGAGTCGTAGAGGACCGTGGAGTGGTTTGACTCCCCGCTGTAGACCATCATTCTGCGGTGGAACGGGAAACACAGGGGTCATTACTGTTGTTGCTAATCCTATTTTATTCTTTCATATCCCACCTTTCTCCCATTTATAAGACAATAGTACCACTCTATTCCACTTTGGTCAGGTACCACCTGTCCCCAGTTCTGGGCACCACAGTCTGTTGCCCAGTTATTCAAGGCCTTGAAAATTTCCCTGTTCCAGCAGGTTTTTACATTGGAAAAGTCATTAGCAGACCACAAGCTGAACGTGAGTCAGTAGCGTGATGCAGCAGCTAAAAGAGCCAATGTGATTCTGTGCTGCATCACCAGGAATACAGGGTAGTGACGGTACCACTCTGTTCCGCATTGGTTAGACCCCACCTTGAGGAATCCTGTGTCCAGTTCTGGGCATCACAATTTAACCAGGATATATGGACAACCTGGAAGTTGATCAAAATGGTAGAAGGCCTGGAAACCACGAAGCCCAAGGAGGAGCGGTTGAAGTTGCTGCGGGTGGTTAACATGGAGGAGAGAAGGTTGAGAGAAGATGACACAACAGCTTTGTTTAAATATTTGAAAAGATGTCCTATGGAGGATGGAGCAAGCTTGTTTTCTGCTGCTCCAGAGACTAGGACATGGTGCAATGGATTCAAACTTCAGGAAAAGAGGTTCCACCTAAACATTAGGAAGAACTTCCTGATGGCCAGAGCTGTCTGGCAGTGGAATCTGCTTTTGCCTCCATGGAGTGTGGTGGGGTCTCCTCCTTCTTTGGAGGTTTTTAACCAGAGGCTGGATGGCCATCTGTCCAAGGGAGGGCTTTGATGGTGTCTTCCTGCATGGCAGAAAGGGGCTGGACTGGATGACCTCTTCCACCTCTGGGTGGAATCTCCTTCTTTGGAGGTTTTTTAAACAGACGGGACATGATATGTTCAAATATTTGAAAGGATGTCATGTTGAAGATGGAGCAAGCTTGTTTACTGCTGCTCCAGGGAATAGGACACGGAGCAATGGATTCAAGCTGCAGGAAAGGAGGTTCCACTTGAACCTCAGGGAGAACTTCCTGACGGTCAGAGCTGTCCTGCAATGGAATCTGCTTCCGTCTCCGTGGAGTGTGGTGGGGTCTCCTCCTTCTCTGGAGGTTTTTAAGCAGAGGCTGGACGGCCATCTGTTAAAAGGAAGGCTTTGACGGGTGTTCCTGCATGGCAGAAGGGGGTTGGACTGGATGGCCCCTGGGGTCTCCTCCAACTCTATGATGCCACGCCTCTAGCAATTCCATCCTGCAAAACTCTTGATGCCAAAAAATTTCTCTCTTGCTTCCCCTCTCCTTTGACCCCCTTGTTAAAAAGGGAAGGGATTAGCACCAACCTCTCTTTTCTGTCCCATTTCGAATCCGAGACCCTAATCTTCCCTTTCGGGCAAACGCTCTCCCTCTCCCACCGGTCTCCCGGCTGCTCTCTCGGTGGCCATTTCATGACGCTATTAATTTCAGCGAGGTTATACCAGCAGGCACACTCTCTCGCCAGCTGGGACTGCGTTTAAAGGCGGTCGTAAACGGGTTGTTTTACTCTCGGGCTTGAGTGCGGTTCATAAAATCGGTTTATTGCCTGCTATGTAGGTTGGGGCTGAGTTATCTTTCCCTTCTCTAAGTGCCGTTTTAAACACAGCTGCGTGCCTTGAGGTCTCGGGTGAGGAAAGAACGGAAGAACCTAAACCTGAATTTCCAGGAAAGAAGGAGCCAAAGCCCCAATTTAAGGCAAAGAGTTAAAGACTTGTGGCATTTCGGCACTAGCCCGTTATAGCGCTATTATTCCACACTCAACATCCTACCTAATCCTGGGGTTTGCAATTTAGGGAGAGGGCTTCAGGGTTCTCAGCCGGATAGCTCTTTGGCCTCAGGAAACTACAAATCCCAGAATTCCACCGGAGGTTGGAAGTGGAATAATAGGATTATAACAGTGTAATGTGGAAATGGCCTTAGAATGATAGAATCCTAGAGTTAGAGAACCAGTGTGGTGTCGTGGTTTGAGCATTAGATTACAACCCTGGAGACCCGGATTCGATTCCCTGCTTGGCCGTGGAAACACACTGGGGGAGCTTGGGTGTGTCACACACTCTCAGCCCCATGATAGTTCACCTGAGGATCGCCACCTGTCAGAAATGATGCCAAGGCACACAACAAGAAAAAGAGTTAGGAGAGACCCCAAGGGCCATCTAGTCCAACCTCCTTCTGCCATGAAGGAAGACACCATCAAAGCGTTCCTCCGGACCGATGGCCATCCAGCTTCTCTTTTAAACCTCCAAAGAAGGAGACTCCACCGCACTCCAGGGAGGCAGCAGCAGATTCCACTCTCCAAATGCTCTTACCATCGGGAAGTTCTCCCTATAGTTTAGGTGGAATCTCTTTCCCTGAAATCTGAATCCATTGCTCCATATCCAAGTCTCCAGAGCAGCAGAAAACAGGCTGGCTCCATCCTCCATATGACATCCTTTCAAACATTTAAACATGGCTATCACGTCCCCTCTTAAGACCTTCTCTTCTGCAGGCTAAACATATCCATCTCCATAAGCCACTCCTCACAGGATATGGCTTCCACACTCTCCACCATTTTGGTTGCTCTCCTCCGGACATGTTCCATCTTGTCCATATCCTTCTTCAGAACTGGACACAGTATTATTCCAGGTGAGGTCTGACCAAAGCAGAATAAAGTGTTATCATTACTTACCTTGATCTCAACACTATACTCTTGTTGATGCGACCAAGGATTGTGTTGGTTTTCTTGGCTGCTGCACCACACCGCTGGCTCATGTTCAGCTTGTGGTCCACCAAGACTCCCAGATCCCCTTCACAAGAACTGTTTTCAAGCCAGGTATCACCCATCCTATATTTGTGCAGTTCATTCTTTCTTCCTAAGTGTAGGACCTTACATTTCTCCCTTAATTTTGTTAACTTTGGCCCAGCTCTCCAATCTGTCCAGGTCATTTTGAATTTTGATCCTGTCCCCTGGGGTATTAGCAACCCCTCCCAATTTGGTGTCATCTGCAAATTTCTTTATCCAAGTCATTAATAAAGATATTGAATAGCCCTGGGCCCAGGACAGAGCCCTCCAGCACCCCAAAAGTCACTTAAGCACAACTTAACTAATCACAGAAGAACTCTGAATCTCTCCCCAACCGCAATGAAAACAAACAACCGATTTAAAAAATGCATCAAAAATGTCCATGGAGATTTATTGCTACTCTACGTCAGCGTCACATTTTGGATAAATCGCTCCCACAAACTTCAAACAGAAGTGTCCATAATAATAAAACAGACGTGTTTATTTGGAGAAAAGCACGCAAGATGGCAATTTCCCCCAAAGTTGCTGGAACTACTGCATCTGGGATGGTTGCAGGTTTTTATACCTTGCCATAAAAATTTATGTGCAGACATCAAGGGTCGGTTAAAAGTCACAAATGTCACATCACCCCACCAGCACAGACATTTTCCAAAATAATCTGCTATTTACATATTTTTCATCCTGGTAGCAAAGCAAATCTCCTCTCACCTTCTCTTTGTATTGTGTGTTCCCATAACACCTTCCCAATATTTTGCATTTTCCCCTTCTGCTCTTCTTCCCTCTTACTCAGATACAGAATTGATGGCACAGCATATAGAAAAATAAGTGGCTTTAAGTGGTTGAAAAATATCTGTAAAATTAGCCGGGAAAACAAGTTCCTATGTGACAAAACCAGCTAAGAGATAAGAGGAAGGCAGAGTCAACCTTTGGCAATCCTAAAGTTAAAAGCAAACCTCCGCTATAAATAAAAAGGTAACTCTTTGGGAAAGAAATAAAAATAAGCAAGTCAGGCAGTTCCTGGAAGATTCCTTGTGTCAGTCAATGGGAAACGTGACTGCGCGCTTTTTCGAAAAGACAAAGACTGAATAAGCCTCAAACGGAAAAATGTGCTCAGGGCTGACTTTGCTCGGCCCAATCGCAAGGGTTAATTAAAGACGGTCCAACTGTAATTGCAAATTAAATATTTTCCTCTACCTTCTCTCAAAGACTTTGAGTGGTTTTATGGGCACACAGCTCAGAGAACAAGAGTTTTGCAGCAACAAAGTGACACGGAACCAGACAGTTGGAAGAGACCCCCAGGGGTCATCCAGTCCAACCCCCTTCTGCCATGCCGGAAAAGCATTCCCTTTGAAACACGGCCATCCAGTCTCTTTTTAAAAGCCTCCAAAGAAGCAAGAGGCTCCATCACACTCCATTTCCCACTGCCAGACAGCTCTGACCACCAAGAAGTCCTTCCTGAGGTTCAGGTGCAGCCTCTTTTCCTGCAGCTTGACTCCATTGCTCCGTGTCCTTGTCTCCGCAGCAGCAGAAAACAAGCTTGCTCCTTCCTCAACATCACATCCCTTCAACTATTTAAACATAGCTATCATGTCTCCTGTCAACCAGGCTAAACATACCTAAGACACTCCTCATAGGGCTTCATGGCTTCCGGACCCTCCACCATTTTGGTCGCCCTCCTCTGGACACCTTCCAGCTTCTCAATATCCTTCTTGAAATGAGGTGCCCAGAACTGGATTTAGGATTATTCCAGTTGAGGTCTGACCAAAGCAGAAGAGAGTGGGACCATTGCCTCCCTCGACACCATACTCCTATTGATGCAACCAAGAATCGCGTTGGCTTTCTTGGCTGCCGCGTCACACAGCTGGCTCATGTTCAGCTTGTGATCTACCAAGACTCCCAGATCCCTTTCACACGGACTGCTATCCAGCCACGCGTCCCCCATCCTATATTTGTGACTTTCCTTTTTCCTGCCCAAGTGCAGGACCCTACATTTCTCTCTGTCGAAATCCATTTTGTGAGCTTTGGCGCAGCTCTCCAGTCTGTCCAGGTCGTATTGAAATTTGATCCTGTCCTCTGGGATTTTAGCCACCCCTCCCAGTTTGGGATCATCTGCAAATTTGACCGGCCCGCCCTCCGCTCCCCCACCCGTCTCACCTCTCTTTGTCCCCCAGGGCCAGCTTCTCAAAATGGAGGTGCAGCTTCTGCCCCGCCGGCGCGCCGACCGTCCACACGCAGGCCACGCTCTCGGTCAGGTTCCTCAAGCGAGTCGGGGCCAAGATCCGCCCGACGGTGGCGTTCCGCATCGTGCCCCCGCAGGGCGCTGGAAAAGGGAGACCACCGTCAGGGACCCACCGTTAAGCACTGACCCACTTTTGCACCCGGTGCCGACCTCCGTCCACTCGCGAACGCAAACACACGAATGCTCCGGGAGTGAGATGCGTGCGTGCACCCGTCTCGCCGTTTTGGAGAGCTGTTTATTGCAGAAATTTGCATTCTAACATTAGGGTTAGTATTTTTTTTAATCATTAATTACATTTTAACAAATTAATTTTTTATTAACATATTATTATATTTATCATATATTTTAACACATTAGAATATAGCTAAATATTAAATAGATATCAATATTTATCATAGATTTATCTACAGATAGATCAATAGATCAATCATAGATCATATCAACCACAGATCAATCTTTATCACAGATAATTATTGATCTATCTATGATTGATATGATTGATCTATTGAGCTGTCTATAGATAAACCTATGATAAATATTGATATCTATTTATTTATCATATTATATGTATTTATCATAGATAAATATTAAATAGATAAATATTACAACATATTTATTAACCTACCTAATTGTACGTTTTATTTGTATTTGTATGTTTTGCATTTTTTAAAAAATTCTTCATTTATATCTAAATTGAGAAAAGGAGAAGCGTACCTAAAAGTTTGGAATTTGGATGCTTTTTTTTTTTTATGTTTGCTTGTCTTTCACAATTTAATTGAAAGTATTGAAAATATTTAATTAAAAAAAGAAGTTTGGAATTTTCAGTTTGGAAATTTCACTTATAAATCTGTAACCCTAGAAATCTGTGAATCCAAACACAGAATAATTAAAACTTTTAACCATTATAGATTAAACTATTTGTTGTTATTTGACTTGTTTGACTTCCTGTTACCTAGAACTTGGTAGGCTTACAAAGAAACCCTTTAGAGTTCTTCTCTATATATATTTCATATATATATACACACACACACACACAAATATATATATATATACATATACACACACACACACATATACATAAATATATATAGACAAATATATATATACACACACACAGACATACTATTTTGTCATATCATAAATCATGTATCATAAATCAAACACACACAAATATATAGATAGATAGATAGATATTTGTGTATATAGATATATATACACACATATACATAAATATATACAGACAAATATATACACACACACACGCATACAATTTTGTGTGTGTGTGTATACATATATATATATATACATACATACCTACATATACACAGACAAATATATACAGACAAATATATATATATATATATATATATATATATATATATATATATTCTCCCTCCCTCCCTCTCTCTATATATAGTATTTGTTATTATTGTAATTGCATTACTGTAATAATATTAATTTTTCCTGAATGATTTATCTTTGAGCATTGCTCCAATAATATATATATATTATTGAAGCAATGCTCAAAGATAAATCATACAGTAATAACAAATATTATTAAACAAACTAAAATAAAAAAAAAACAATTTATGATACATTTAGATAAGCAATATCAGCTTCTTTCCTGCAGTGTTAGTAAATACTTATAGAAATCATGGATACAATTATGTATACAGATAAAATCATAGATAAATTATATATACAATGGTATCCAAATGAACTATTTAACCTCCTGATATCGTGCAATTCTTCCGACTTTCCTTGGTTGGGTTTCTTTTAGCTCATAAACATAACGACCCTTCTATTTATCACATTTAAACACAAGTCAATTTTGATTTGTTTCTTAAATTGTTTTGCACGTCTGCCCAATTTCTTTCTTCTTCCCCACCTTTCTATATTAATAAATTATTAATATTAATAAATATTATTAATATTAATAAAATGTCATTTACCTTGTCGAATTAACCTCTCCAATTAATGCTATATATTCGATATCCCATATTATTAGTTGGAATTTAACTCAGTCCACGTCCAGCATAATTGTCTACATGTTTATTATCTAAATTTTTCCATTTTTCTCATAAATAGTCCACAAATGGTTTCCATTCCTCTCCAATTCCCTTGGTTGATCTTCCAGCGATATCCCTGGCCAATATATCATAAATCTTCATCTCTCATAGATCTATCAATCACTGATCAATATCTGAGGTCGCTCTGTTTTTCCAATTTTTAGCAATTTTGCCGTCGAAACTACGTATAAAAGAACTCTCCAATATTTTTTAACAATATGCTTGGCTAAACCATTCATCATATTTAGTAAAAACCAAAAAAAAAAAAAAAAACCCTGGATTTAATGAGAATATTAACATATTAGATATAACATCGTGTATTTTAATCCGGAACTTGTGTCCTATTGACAACGACCGCCAAGTATGGTAAAAAAAAATGTCCAATTTTTTCTTGTTGTTTTCTATGTGGTATATTTTATCTCATTTTGCAGGCGTCAGATGAGACGTACATCATTTTTATAAAATTTTATTTTATATATTGAAATATTACATATTTCAAGTTCTGGGATAACGTAACAAACTTTTGTATGTTTTTAAAAATGATTTTATACTGTTTTATTTGTTTTTAAACTTTATTGTGAACACTTTTTTGACTGTCTCCAGAAGATGCCTGGGATCCATACAAACGCAATCAATCAATCGATCAATCGATAGACTGATCAATCAATCGATCAATCAATCAATCAGGTGCAGCTGAGTGCTGGTTCACAGTGGCAAGCCTTGTGCATTTTGCACATGAATGCACAGCTAAGTGCAAAAGCATTTAATTAACCGAAAGCAACACTGAATGTGGAACCTGTTGCACCACTGAATATGGAATTGAATACGGAATCAATTTTTGGAACGTGGAACCAGTTGCACAAACGAGTGTGGGACCACTGTGCTGCCCCAAACGTGGAACTCACACACAACTCAGTGTGGAACCAATTTATTGAATGTGGAGCCAGTTAGTTGCACAACTGAACGTGGAACAAATGGATGTGGACCCCACTGGATGTGGAATTGATCACACAACTGAACATGGAAGCATTTCTACCACTGAATGTGGAATTTAATGCACAACTGAATGCGCAACCAGCCGCACCACCGAATAAGGCACAGACCACACCACTGAATATGGAGCTGATCGCGCCGCTGAATTTGGAACTGATTGCACCACTGAACATGGAACGAATCACAAAAATGAATGTGGAACCAACTGTACCACTGAACGTGGAACCAATTGCACCACTGAACATGGAACTGATCACGCCACTGAAAGTGGAAGCAATCACACCCTTGAATATGAGGCCTGCACCACTAAACACGGAATTAGTCACACAACTGAATGTGGAACTGATCATGCTACTGGATGTAGAACCGATTGCACCACTGCATATGGAACTAATCTCATCACTGAATATGGAACCAATTGCACTACCAATCACATCACTGAACATGGGAGCAAATGCACCACTGAATATGGAACTAATCACACCACTGAATGTGGAACCATATTGTGTCACTGAATATGGAACTGATCACATCGCTAAATATGAAACCAGTTGTCCCACTGAATATGGAACCAATCACACCACTGAACATGGACCCAATAGCACCACTGGATATGGAACTAATCACATCACTGACCATGGAAGCAGTTGCACCACTGAACACGGAACCAATCACAAAAAGGAATGTGTAAACTGATTGCCACTGAATATGGAAACAATCACACCACTTAACATGGAAGCAAATGCACCACTGAATATGGAGCCAAGCACATCATCGAATGTGGAACCAATTGCACCACTGAATATGGAACTCATCACGCCACTGAACATGGAAGCAATCACACCACTGAATTCAGAACTGCTTGCACCACTGAATATGGAATTGGTCTCACAACTGAAAGTGAAACTGATTGCACAACTGAATATGGAACTGATTATTCTACAGAATGGAGAACCAATTGCACCACTGAACATGGAACTGATCTCATCACCGAATGTGGAACCGTTTGCACCACTGAACATGGAAGCAATCACACCACTGAATACGGAACTGCTTGCACCACTAAATATGGAATTGGTCTCACAACTGAAAGTGAAACTGATTGCACAACTGAATGTGGAACTGATTATTCTACAGAATGGAGAACCAATTGCACCACTGAACATGGAACTGATCTCATCACCGAATGTGGAACCGTTTGCACCACTGAACATGGAAGCAATCACACCACTGAATTCAGAACTGCTTGCACCACTAAATATGGAATTGGTCTCACAACTGAAAGTGAAACTGATTGCACAACTGAATGTGGAACTGATTATTCTACAGAATGGAGAACCAATTGCACCACTGAACATGGAACTGATCTCATCGCCGAATGTGGAACCGTTTGCACCACTGAACATGGAAGCAATCACATCACTGAATACGGAACTGCTTCCACCACTAAATATGGAATTGGTCTCACAACTGAAAGTGAAACTGATCGCACAACTGAATGTGGAACTGATTATTCTACAGAATGGAGAACCAATTGCACCACTGAACATGGAACTGATCTCATCGCCGAATGTGGAACCAGTTGTACCACTGAACATGGAAGCAAACGCCTGACTCAATACGGAACCAGCCATACCACTGAATCATGGAGTCATGTCACACCACTGAATATGGAGCCAGTTGCACTACTGAACATGGAACCAGTCACACTACGGAACATGGAGCAAAATTGCACCACTGAATATGGAATTGGTCTCACAACTGAATGGGAAACTGATTGCACAACTGGACATGGAACTGATTATACTACTCAATGTAGAACCAATTGTACCACTCAATATGGAACCAGATGCACAACTGAATGCACAACCACTCACACACCACTGGAGGTGGAAATGGTTGCTAACTGAGTGTGGAACTGGTAGCACAAACAAATGTGAAACCCGTTGCACCACTGAATGTGGAACTGATCGCACCACCGAACGTGGCAACCCCTTGCACCGGTCAGTGTGGAACTCACTGCCGCAACCATTCTGCTCGTTCAGTCTTTTTTTTTCTAATTATATGAAATCAACACAACATTGCAAAATAACACAAACCAACACACCAGTCAAAACAACAATGAGACAGACTTAAATACAAACTGTGCGAAACACTTCTACAAAACACTAATCTACTACATCTAAACTCAAAGAAATTATACATAATTAAAATTTATTTCCCACACTTATTGGAAACGGCTCCTAAAATCTTAATTTTACTTAACCTTCCTTTAAAAAGTACATTTCACCTTAAAACATTGTTACTCTGATATTTATTCTCAACATTTAAGTTAAGCTATGTAAACTCAACAGATTTTATTTCTTACTTAATAATAGTATATTTAATGTTTGGTATAAAAATATAGCTAAATCCATTAAATATTATCAAATCCTTATGGATATAATCCTTAGAAAACAAAGTTATAAAGTCATAAATCATATAACATCCAATACATCCAATATATACTATAATAATATACTATAAATATTAATATTAAATACTAATACTAAATATTAATATTTAATATTAATGAATTTTAATAAATATTAATATTAAATTATTATTAAATTATTATTAATATTATTAAAAAGTATTATTATTGTTCTTGTTGTTATTATTATAGATTATAGATTATTATTATTATTATTATTATTATTATTATTATTAAAAATCTTAATGCCAGAAACTAGAAGATGTTTTTTTCCATGCTTTGGGGTTAAAGTTCACTTTTTTATATATAAATTTTTAGTTACTGGAAGCTTACTTTGTTACATTGACTTCTTAATCTTGGTATTTTAATAAAAATTGAAATCAGCCTTTGGGATTTTTTTTGGAAAGAAATTACATTTCTTCCCATTAAAAGGATGTTGTGTGGCTTAACACACGGACTCACACACAAAAAAACCCCATAAAATGTAACCATACATAACTATTTTATAAAAAAGGGTGACAGTCAAAGATAATCTCGTATTTTGTAATAATAATAATAATAATAATAATAATAATAATAATAATAATAATAATATAATAATAATAATAATAATAATAATAATAATAATAATAATATGGAATATTTTTATGGAATATTATTGAGTATCTACTCCGCTAATGGGATGTCTCCCCTCCATCTTTCCCACCAAAGGCGAAGGTGAATAAATTCCATATTATTATGGAATAATATTATTATGGAATAATATTTCATGTTATTTCATATTATTATTTCATAATATCACACTCATGCTATCTAGAACTAAATAATGTTAAAATAAATAATAATAAATAATATATAATGTTATAACTCTTTAACATTGTAAAAATCTAGGCCATTTCCGCACTAGACTGTTATGGTGCTATTATTCCGCTTTCAACATCCAGTGGAATCCGGGGGTTTGTGGTTTAATGTCATCGTTCCACCCTCTGTATTTTTTTTTTTCAGATAATCAATCAATTTGTACCCAATCAGATGCAAAGTTCTCATTTTCCTGCTCCTTCAGTCTTGAACCCAACGCAAGCCTTGCGTGGTCGGGCCAAGATGTCCACCTGACAAGACATCCACCTACCAAGACGTCCACCTGCCAAGATGTTTACCTGACAAGATGTCCACCTGCCAAGACGTCCACCTGCCAAGACATCCACCTGACAAGACGTCCACCTGCCAAGATGTCCACCTGACAAGATGTCCACCTGCCAAGACATCCACCTGACAAGATGTCCACCTGACAAGATGTCCACCTGCCAAGATGTTTACCTGACAAGACATCCACCTGCCAAGACATCCACCTGACAAGATGTCCACCTGCCAAGATGTCCACCTAACAAGACGTCCACCTGCCAAGATGTTTACCTGACAAGATGTCCACCTGCCAAGATGTTTAACTGACAAGATGTCCACCTGTCAAGATGTTTACCTGACAAGATGTTTACCTGACAGGATGTCCACCTAACAAGACGTCCACCCGCCAAGATGTTCACCTGACAAGACATCCACCTGCCAAGATGTCCACTTGCCAAGATGTTTACCTGCCAAGATGTCCACCTGCCAAGATGTTTACCTGACAAGATGTTTACCTGACAGGATGTCCACCTGCCAAGATGTCCACTTGCCAAGATGTCCACCTGCCAAGATGTCCACCAGGAACTGAAATGCTCATAAATCATCACCAGGTGAACTCTGTCTACCTGAACAGGTGGGTTCCGGGGCACTCCAGTGTGGTCTGGAAGCGTTGGTGCAGGTCAGGACTTCGGGCCCCTCGCGTTCGTAGCCCAGGTGGCAATGGAAACGGGCCACGCCCCCCGGATGGAGGCCCAAGACGGTGACCTCCCCAAACTCCGGTCTCCGTGGGAAGCTGCAGCTCAGCATAAAGACTGCAAGAAATGGGAACACGTCAGTTGGAAGGTTGTAGAACCCAGAAATAGTTTCACCACAAGCTCCAGAGACTAGGACAAGGTGCAATGGATTCAAGCTGCAGGAAGGGAGATTCCACCTGGACCTCAGGAAGAACTTCCTGATGGTCAGAGCTGTCCAGTAGTGGAATATGGTGACGCCATGGAGTGTGGTGGCGTCTCCTCCTTCTTCGGAGGTTTTTAAGCAGAGGCTGGGTGGCCATCTGTTGGGAATGCTTTGATGGGTGTTCCTGCATAGCGGGGGGTTGGACTGGATGGCCCCGGGGGTCTCCTCCAACTCTATGATTCGATGATTCTATGATTCTATAAGCAACAGGGTTGGCACATCAGGTTGCCAGATCTCAAGGCCTCACCCTGTGCGTCATCTCCAGGTGGGAAGCAAGGGTGCAAGTTCCCTAGCTTTGCTGAGCTCAGCCCTGGACAGGAGGAAAGGGCTGGGTTTGAGTCTCTAGCTCAACCAGGAGGCCATCATCATATCATGGGGTTGGAAGAGACCCGAATATAGTATGGGTGACACCTGGCTTGAAAGCAATCTGTGTTAAAGAGATCGAGGAGTCTTAGTGGACCACAAGTTGAACATGAGCCAGCAGTGTGATGCAGCAGCTAAAAAAGCCAATGCGATTCTGGGTTGCATCAATAGGAGTCTAATGTCTAAGTCAAGGGAAGTGATGGTCCCACTCTACTCTGCTTTGGTCAGATCTCACCTGGAATAATCCTGTGTCCAGTTCTGGGCACCACAATTCAAGAAGGATATTGAGAAGAAAGAAGAAAGAATGAATACAGGATGGGTGACACCTGGCTTAAAAGCAGTCCATGTTAAAGAGATCCAGGAGTCTTAGTGGACCACAAGTAGAACATGAGCCAGCAGTGTGATGCAGCAGCTAAAAAAGCCAATGCGATTCTGGGTTGCATCAATAGGAGTATGATGTCAACATCAAGGGATCCAGTCCAAACCTCTTTTGGGATCCAGCCCAAATCCCTTTTGCCATGCAGGAAGGCAGCATCAAAGCCCTCCCTACAGATGGCCATCCAGGCTCTGTTGGAAAACCTCCAAGGAAAGAGGGGACTCCACCACACTCCATGGAAATAACAGCATATTCTACCGTTGGACAGCTCTGACCATCAGGAAGTTCTTCCTGAGGTTCAGGTGGAATATCTTTCCCTGTAGTTTGAATCCATTGCT
Source organism: Cyclura pinguis (assembly GCA_030412105.1). Classification (NCBI taxonomy): domain Eukaryota; kingdom Metazoa; phylum Chordata; class Lepidosauria; order Squamata; family Iguanidae; genus Cyclura; species Cyclura pinguis. Next base: position 16,808,728 of record CM059615.1, on the reverse strand, counting down.
CCATGTCCTGGTTTCGAAAGGAGCAGAAAACAAGCTTGCTCCATCTTCAACATGACATCCCTTCAAATATTTAAACATGGCCATCATGTCCTCTCTCAGCCTTCTATTCTGCAGACTAAACATCCCCAGCTCCCTAAGACGCTCCTCAGAGGGCTTCATGGCTTCCAGACCCTCCACCATTGTGGTCTTCTGGACACACTCCAGCTTGCCGTACTTTGCAAAGGTGCTGCCAGAGGGCTACCTGGTCACATAGTGAGCTTCCTGGTTTCTCTGCTCTCCATCCACTTTCCGACTAGAAGTAAAGAGACTAGATTAAAAATTCCTAAACCCAACTCCCTAAGTTGGTGAGCAGGAACCTTTTTGCAGAAAAGCTGCACGGTTTCCCGTCATTGTGGCAGGAAAAAAATCCCAAGTATCCTGAAAATACACAATGAGAAACTGTTTTACTGTTCTGGACATCTATCTAGAATTGCAATTAAAAAAAAAAGCCAACGCAATTCCAGGTTGCATCAATAGGAGTCTAATGTCTGGATCAAGGGAAGTGATGCTCCCACCTGGAATAATCCAGTTCTGGGCACCACAATTCAGGAAGGATATTGGGAAGAAAGAAGAAAGAATGAATATAGGATGGGTGACACCTGGCTTAAAAGCAGTCCATGCTAAATCGATCTAGGAGTCTTGGTGGACCACAAGTTGAACATGAGCCAGCAGTGTGATGCAGCAGCTAAAAAAGCCAATGTGATTCTGGGTTGCATCAATAGGAGTATGGTGTCAAGCTCAAGGGAAGTCATAATACCACTCTATTCTGCTTTGGTTCAACTTCACCTGGAAAACTGTGTCCAGTTCTGGGCACCACAGTTCAGGAAGGATACGGACAAGATGCAAGGTGCCCCGAGGAAGGCGACCAAAATGGTAGAAGGCCTGGAACCGTGAAGCCCAGTGAAAAGCAGCTTAAGGACCTGGCTACGTTTAGCCCGGAGAAGAGAAGGTTAAGAGGCAACATGATAGCCATGTTTAAATATTTGAAGGGGTGGCATATGGAGGATGGAGCAAGCCTGTTTTCTGCCGCTCCAGAGACGAGGACATGGAGCAATGGATTTAAGCTTCAGGAAAAAAGATTTTACCTCAACTTCAGGAAGAACTTCCTGATGGTCCAGGAGTTTGACAGCAGAATATGATGCTTCCTCAGTGGAATGTGGTGGGGTCTCCTCCTTCTTTGGAGGCTTTTAAAGAGACACTGGATGGCCATCTGTCCAAGGGAGGGCTGTGATGGTGTCTTCCTGCCTGGCAGAAGGGGGTTGGACTGGATGGCCCCTGGGGGTCTGTTCCAACCCTATGATGCTATGACTCTTTATATAAAGCTTTTGTTTCTTTTTTCTTTCTGTAGGTATGAATTTGTTTGCACGTTTCCATTAAATCTAATAATTATGAAATCTAAAAAAAAAGAACCTGACTGCATGGCAATTAACAACAATTCTTTTCTTGCCTTGCCTTCTGTCAGAGAAAACTCCTTTTGCATTTGAGTTGCCTCGGTTTCTTAGGAATGCATCACCATTAGCAAGACCCTTCCTCCCCATAGAATCCTGGAGTGGGAAGGGACCACAGAGGTCATCAAGTCCAACCCCCCCCCCCCCGCTATGCAGAAACGCACCCCGGCTTCTCGACCGGACCGCCCAGCCGTAAAAGGGTCCTCCTCCCCGCCCAGCCTACCTTGGTAATGAAGCTGGAAGGTTCCCAGCACGTCGTCCTGGAAGGTGCGGAAGAAGACGGAGACGGTGTTGGTCAGGCTCCGGATGACTTGGCCTTCCACCAGGAGGGTCTGGTTCGCCAAGACCACCAAGCGGTCGCCGTCCACTCCACGGATGGAGAGAACTTCGCCTTCGGAGAGGTTGACGCTCTTCACCTTTGGTGGGAAAGACGGGAGGGAGACATCCCGTTAGCGGAGCAGATACTCAATTTGCAAAACCTCCTGGGCCTAAATGTCACATAGAATCATAGAACCACAGAATCATAGAGTCGGGAGAGACCCCAGGGGCCATCCAGTCCAACCCCCTGCTAGGCAGGAACACCCATAGAAGCATTCCCAACAGATGGTCATCCAGCCTCTGCTTAAAAACCTCCAAAGAAGGAGGAGACCCCACCACACTCCAGATTCCACTGCCGGACAGCTCTGGCCGTCAGGAAGTTCTTCCTGAGGTTCAGGTGGAATCTCCTTTCCTGCAGCTTGAATCCATTGCTCCTTGTCCTAGTCCCTGGAGCAGCAGAAAACAAGCTTGCTCCATCTTCAACATGGTATCCCTTCAAATATTTAAACATGGCTATCATGTCCCCTCTTAACCTTCTCTTCTGCAGACTAAACATCCCCAGCTCCCCAAGGCATTCTTCATAGGGCTTCATGGCTTCCAGACCCTCCACCATTTTGGTTGCCCTCCTCTGGACACCTTCCAGATTGTCGACACCCTTCTTGAATTGAGGTGCCCAGAACTGGACACAGGATTCCAAATGAGGCCTAACCAAGGCAGAATAGAGGGGTATCATTACCTCCCTCGATGTGGACACCATACTCCTACTGATGCAACCAAGAATCGCCTTGGCTTTCTTGGCTGCTGCGTCACACTGCTGGCTCATGTTCAGCTTGTGATCTACCAAGACTCCTAGATCCTTTTCACACGGACTGCTATCCAGCCACACTTGTGACTTTCATTTTTTTCTGCCCACATTCTGCGAGGGACTCAGCCGTGGCACAAAGGCATCACTCTGTTTCCTTAGACACGACAGCAATTACCCAGGTGATTTAATGCAAGGACCAATTCAAACGCCTTTGAATGGAATTGCAATTAAATGCCTTGCATTTAATGCAGCAGGAAAGGTCCACACACCACTCTCCTGATATTGGATTGCATCTCCCAGCAGGCATCGTATATTGGCTACATGCTGTCAGCTGGGAGTCACAGTCCAACTGTATCTGAATGGAACTGCATAATTTGCACTTAAACCCCTATTGCTAGTTCTAGCTAGAGTTGCCCAGTTGATACGATGGGATTTACACGCACAGGCCAACATTTCACAGGCAAAAACCAGGAGGTGGACAGCCAAGCGACATCACAGCGCGATCAAGAAACCAAATTGGGAGGGATTGCTAGTACTCCAGAGGACAGGATCAAATTTCAGAATGACCTTGACAGATTGGAGAGCTGGGCCGAAGCTAATAAAATGAATTTCAACAGGGAGAAATGTAAGGTCCTGCACTTAGGCAGAAAAAATGGAAGGCACAAATATAGGATGGGGGACACGTGGCTGGATAGCACTACATGTGAAAGGGATCTAGGAGTCTCGGTAGATCACAAGCTGAACATGAGTCAGCAGCGTGATGCGGCAGCTAAAAAGGCCAACATGATTCTTGGTTGCATCAACAGGAGTATGGTGTCTAGATTGAGGGAGGTAATGGTACCATTCTATTCTGCATTGGTTAGGCCTTATTTGCAATAATCCTGTGTCCAGTTCTGGGCACCTCATTTCAAGAAGGAGATGGACAAGCTGGAAGGTGTCCAGAGCAGGGTGACCAAAATGGTGGAGGGTCTGGAAGCCATGAAGCTCTATGAGGAGCGGCTTAGGGAGCTGGGGATGTTTAGTCTGCAGGAGAGAAGGTTAAGAGGAGACATGATAGCCATGTTTAAATATTTGAAGGGAAGTCATGTGGAAGATGGAGCTAGCCTTTTTTCCGCTGCTCCGGAGACTAGGACAAGGAGCAATGGATTCAAGCTGCAGGAAAAGAGGTTCTACCTGAATCTCAGGAAGAACTTGCTGAGGGTCAGAGCTGTCCGACAGTGGAAGACGCTGCCTCAGAGTGTGGTGGGGTCTCCTCCTTCTTTGGAGGTTTTTAAGCAGAGGCTGGATGGCCATCTGTCGGGAATGCTTTGATGGGGGTTCCAGCATAGCAGGGGGTTGGACTCGATGGCCCCTGGGGTCTCTCCCAACTCTAGGATTCTATGATTCTAAGAGGGCAAAAATTATGAATTAAGAAGACGAAGACGGGAGGCTGCAGAAGTTTGCTTTTGCCTGAGCCAGTTAGGAAGGGCAAGACTCCACCACCTCTTCTCCTCTCCCTGCACTGAGTGCATGGAGTGCAAATTCCATTTTTGCACTTTGAACTCGGTTTGCAGCAATGGAAGTCAAGTGAGGACAAAGGGAGAAAGTGGAAGGAAGAGGCAAAAGAAACCGGGACATTTTAAAAGCAGCTGAAAAAGTGGGACGATACTGGACTGGGGTGGAATGTTTATACCAGTTTACACCAGGTCTTTAAGTTGAGGTTGGACCATTTTAAGAGTGGTTTAGCTGTGGATTCTTGCAAGGAGCTGGAACTATGGGTTTCAGGGAAGTAATAGTCCCACTCTGTTCTGCGTGGGTCACGCCCCACCTGGAATAATCCTGGGTCCAATTGTGGGCACCACAGTTCAGGAAGGAGATGGACAAGATGAACATGTCCAGAGGAGGGCAACCAAAATGGTGGAGGGTCTGGAAGCCATGAAGCCCTCAGAGGAACATCTGAGGAACTTGGGTAGGTTTAGCCTGGAGCAAAGAAGGTCTTAAGACATGAAAGCCATGTTTAAATATGGAGGAAGCCTGTTTTCTGCTGCTCCAGAGACTAGGACGCTATGGAGCAACGGCTTCAAACCTCAGGAAAAGAGATTCCGCCTAAACATTAGGAAGAACTTCTTGATGGTCAGAAGTTCTATTCTGCTTTGGTCCAACCCCACCTGGAATAATACTGTGTCCAGTTCTGGGCACCAGAATTCAAGAAGGGTATGGACAAGCTGGAAGATGTCCAGAGGAGGGTGACCAAAATGGTGGAGGGTCTGGATGCCATGAAGCCCTGCAAGTTGCTGGGAATGTTTAGCCCAGAGAAGAGAAGGTTAAGAGGGGACACAATAGCCCTGTTTAAATGTTTGAAGGGATGTCATGTTGAAGATGGAAGAAGCTTGTTTTCTGCTGCTCCAGATATTAGGACAAGGAGCAATGGATTCAAACTTCAGAAGAAGAGGTTCCACCTAAACCTCAGGCAGAACTTCCTGATGGCAAGAACCGTTCAGAAGTGGAACTTGCTGCTGCCTCCATGGAGTGTGGTGGAATCTCTTCCTTCTTTGGAGGTTTTTAAAGAGAGGCTTGGACGGACATCTGTCAGAGGGAGCGCTTGGTTTTCAAAGAGAGGCTGGATGGTCACCTGCCCAAGGGAGGGCTTGGATGGTGTCTTCACGAAGAGCAGAACGGGGTTGGACCGGATGGCCCCTTGGGGTCTCTTCCAACTCTAGGAATCTTTGTAAACACAAGCACCCTTCCTCCATTTCCTTTCCTTTCCTCAGGAAGAACTTCCTGATGCTACAGGAGTTTGATAGCGGAATCAGCTGCTTCCTCCATGGAGTGTGGTGGGGTTTCCTCCTTCTTTGGAGGCTTTTAGGGAGAGGCTGGGTGGCCAGCTGTCCAAGGGAGGGCTTGGATGGTGTCTTCACGAAGAGCAGAACGGGGTTGGACTGGATGGCCCCTTGGGGTCTCCTCCAACTCTAGGTGGAGTCTTCTTCTTTGGAGGTTTTCCAACAGAGGTTGGGTGGCCATCTGTCCAAGGTGTTACCCCACTGGAAAACCCTATTCTGGAGTCTACAATTTTAATATTAAAACAGGATTCCATGTGCCTGAGAGGTCGCCCGGATGGGCACGTAGGCAGCAATGGTCAAACAATCAAAAACCAGGTCAGGCCAGGAAAATCCCCCGTTCATGTAGCCCCAGGAGACCTCAAGCTGTGCAAACCCACAGAAGACAAAAGAGTCCTCAGCCCCTGAGCGTGTTTGCCCCAAACTGAGCAAATATCCTATCGGGCGAGAACCATTTACATGGAGTCACACCACAACCCAATGCAACTGAAGAAACCGAAACTTTTGCAACACCTTGTAATCTCATCACGCCAAAGGGGTTGCCATCGTGGAGCTTCTTTCTCGTTACAAAACTCATTGTTCTCCCTGGGAAAGGATTAGCCCTCCAGGTACTTTTTCCCCTACAAATCGTCCCAGTTTTTGAGCGGTTCTTTGGATCGCTCCCGGTCTTCGCAGCAGATCGTAGCTCCGTCCGTTGAGGGATCCCCTCGGCCCTCTCCGTGCTGACCCCACTTCTCCGCTGTTTTTCCCGGACGCAGGACTTCAGGAAAAGGTGCAGGATGACCCCTGCTACACCCCCTTCAATATTCCCCTATCCAGTTTCCTCTCTTTTGCTTCTTAATAGGTCTCGAGTGAGTGTGTGAGTGATTGCGTTGATGCGGGAGACTTTCATTCAATAAAATCATTTATTGGACATTTTGTTTGGTTTTTGGCTTGGCCTGACCCCATAAAAACTGGGTAAAAAGACCCCGCTAGGTTACCCCGCCTCTCGCGTGGCTATTGCTCGTGCTCTGGCTAGTCTCCATTCCCCATCAGTGAGGTGTCCCCCAAGGGACCCCAGAAATCAGGGTAACAGAGGGAGGGCTTTGATGGTGTCTTCCTGCATGGCAGAAGGGGGTTGGACTTGATGGCCCCTGGGGGTCTCCCTCGACTCTAGGATTCCAGGATTCAGATTCGCCAAGCAAACCCACACCATCTGTGATAAGAACAGCCGGAAAGTAGAATCATAGATTCATAGAAATGTAGAGTTGGAAGAGACCCCAGGGGCCATCCAGTCCAACCCCCTTCTGCCATGCAGGAACACCCTCAAAGCATTCCCGACAGACGGCCGTCCAGCCTCTGCTTAAAAACCTCCAAGGAAGGAGACTCCACCACACTCCGAGGCAGCCGATTCCACGGCCGGACAGCCCTGACCGTCAGGAAGTTCTTCCTGAGGTTCAGGTGGAATCTCCTTTCCTGCAGCTTGAATCCATTGCTCCTTTTCCTGGTCTCTGGAGCAGCAGAAAACAAGCCCTCTCCTTCCTCTACATGGCATCCCTTCAAATATTTAAACATGGTTATCATGTCCCCTCTTAACCTTCTCTTCCGCAGACTAAACATCCCCAGCTCTCTAAGTCTGTCCTCATAGGGCTTGGCTTCCAGGCCCCTCACCATTTTGGCCGCCCTCCTCTGGACCTGCTCCAGCTTGACCATGTCCTTCTAGAATTGGGGTACCCAGAACTGGACACAGGATTCCAGATGAGGTCTAACCAAAGCAGAGTAGAGTGGTACCAGCACCTCCCTCGATCTAGACACCGTACTCCTATTGATACAGCCGAGAATCGCGTTGGCTTTCTTGGCTGCCGCATCACACTGCTGGCTCATGTTCAGCTTGTGGTCTATTAGGACTCCTAGATCCCTTCCACACGTACTGCCATCCAGCCACGTGTCCCCCATCCTATATTTCTGTATTCCATTTTTTCCACCTAAGTGTAGGACCTTAAACTTCTCTCTGTTGAAGTAGCTTCACTGCTCCATGGTGTCAAGTGCACACGCGATGCTTTGAACCCGTGGACTCTTTTCCCGAAGGAAGGAAGTGCTGAACTGGTCCTGGGAGCAGTTGTGGCTTCAGACCAGCAAGGGAAGGGGCGTCTGGTGGCCTCATTAGGAAGAGGAGGAATGACCAGATGGAAGAATTCCATCTGGCCCCTGCTGCCTTAAGGTCGCCCGGGTTTATTTTCTTTTTGCATCTTTCCATTCCTCCATCTGCAGTGGCGGAAACCGAAATATATCCTCCGTTATCTGGGTCACTGAGAGAGATCTTTGCCAAGTGTCTCTCCGGGGGGCATTAGAATCTCTCCTTTTTTTATTTATTTGGAACAACAGGGCTGCCGAACAAGTTGGCATCGATTTGGAAGACACAGAGACACATATCAAGACCTTTGGATTTTGATTCCTGCGCAGGGGGAGAGTCGATTTGACCCGTCGTCAGTTCACACCGTTTTGCAGAACTGCTGTTCATAATTAGTATCGGGGCTAGAAACTGGGAAGCAATGCAAATTATTGGGATTGCATCGGGGGCTAGAAATTGGGAAGCCATTAAAATTATTGCAGTGGCGTTGAAATGCATTTCTGCGAGATCGCAGTCGAATGCATTGCATTTAATGCGACAGGAAAGGGCCAGTTTGAATGCCTTTGATTGCAACTTAAATTAAGTGCCCTGCATTTAATGCCAGGGGAAAGGACCAATTCAAACACCTGCCGATGCAACTGCAATCAAATGAGTGCATTTAATGCAGCGAGAAAAGGACCTCTTTAAATGCACTTCGAGTGAACCGCAGTCAATGCATTTAATGCAGCACGGATGTTTAATGCAGCGAGAAAGGACCAACTCTCAGTACAACCGCAATTAAAGCCGTTGCATCTAATGTGGCCAGAAAGAGCTGATTTAAATGTTATTTGCAACGAGACGCCTTGCATTTAATGCGGCAAGAAAGGATTTGTTTAAATGCTTTTCGGTGCCTTGTATGTAATGCTCTGAAAAAGGACCAATTAAAACGCAAGGGATAAGTTACCACAGAGTGACCGGTACATCTTTTTCTATATTTTATTTTTCATTCTTATTTTTTTACACGAGGAAGTTAAGATAAAAATAGAGCAGAATTTAGACTTTAGACTATTAAAGTCTAAATTCTGCTCTATTTTTATCTTAACTTCCAACTCCAGCTTAAAGTTGGAGACGTATGGGATGAAATTCATAACATTAAGACAAAATAGATCCCCAGCTAGGAATAGGGAGGAATTTTAACTGGGTTTATAATGAAGTTACGTTAGTCTAGGATTGTTTGTTAATGCTCACATTTATACATGAATCCTTAATTCATGTATATCTATGCAAGCAATATTATTTGTTTCTCTTTTTGTTCTTGTGTTATATTGCTTTTTCTTCCTTATTTCTTTTACTTATTATTGGATATTTACTTTTTCATGCTTTTGTCTCTCTTTTCTTTATTTACACACGATGTTATTTGATCCGAGGTGTCTTGTTGTATTTTACCTTTTCTTGTTTTTTTCCTTTTGTTATCGTTAAATAAAATTAAAATAATACTAATACTAATACTAATAATAATAATAAAAAAGAGCGACAGGCATGCAGTTCTCCCACATCATTTTCTTCCTTCCTTTTTGCAAAACTGGGCACGCTTTGCATTTTGCATTTTGCTCGCCCCTCTTTCTGCCCCTTCCAGAAACCAGAGGACTTGGACACGGGGCCGGTTTTGGGGTGACTCAGTGACCCAAACGGGGAATACTGAATGCCGGAGCCTCACAGATCTGCGTTTCCCCCCCCGCCTGTGTTCGTCGGGATCGGCTTAGCGGTTTCCTTTTCTCTCTCTCAAGTTCACCCTCTAATCTGGAAGGAAAGGATAAACACGATACCAGACCTCCCCCTTTTAAGCGCCTGGGGTGGAAATTCTCGCCGCTAAGCCCCAGCAGATGTTACACGGCCGACAACCTCGGCTGCTCCGGCCTCTGGTCTGACTTTCTTGTGGGATTATCCCTCGGTGAGAACCTGCTTCCCCACCTCGAGCCTCACAGTGATTTACTTTCTGGCCTGCGTTGCTCCGGGCAAGGGGAGCTAATTTTCCGCTCCATTAAAATCCGGACCTTTCGCCCGCTCGGGGGGCAAACCTCTGAGGCTGAGTCTCAGGGTTTCTGAGGCATAAATTCAAGCGCCTACAAGGCAAATCCTCCAGCTCTCTCCATTTATCCAAGAATCCTAGAGTTGGAAGAGACCCCAGGGGCCATCCAGTCCCACCCCCTTCAGCCATGTAGGAAGACACCACCAAAACGATCCCTTTCAGCCCACCCAGCCTCTCTTTAAAAACTTCCAAAGAAGGAGGAGACCCCACCACACTCCACGGAGGCAGCAGCAGATTCCACTGCCGGACAGCTCTGACCATCAAGAAGTTCTTCCTGAGGTTCAAGTGGAATCTCCTTTCCTGCAGCTTGAATCCATTGCTCCTTGTCCTACACTCTGGGGCAGCAGAAAACAAGCTTGCTCCATCTTCAATATAGAATGATAGAATCATACAGTTGGAAGAGACCCCCGGGGGCCATCCAGTCCAACCCCCATTCTGCCATGCAGGAATACACACTCAAGCCCTCCCTTTGACAGATGGCCATCCAGCCTCTGTTTAAAAACTTCCAAAGAAGGAGACTCCACCACACTCCACTAAGGCAGCATATTCCACTGCCGGAAAGCTCTGGCCATCAGGAAGCTCTTCCTGAGGTTCAGGTGGAACTCTTTTCCTGCAGTTTGAATCCATTGCTCCTTGTCCTAGTCTCTGGAGCAGCAGAAAACAAGCCTGCTCCCCCCCTCAACATGACATCCCTTCAAATATTTAAACATGGCTCTCACTCCCCTCTTCACCTTCTCTTCTGCAGACTAAACACACCCAGGTCCCTAAGGTGTTCTTCATAGGGCTTCATGGCTTCCAGACCCTCCACCATTTTGGTCGCCCTCCTCTGGACATGTTCCAGCTTGACCATTTCCTTCTCGAAATGAGGTGTCCAGAACTGGACACAGGATTATTCCAAATGAGGCCCAACCAATGCAGAATAGAGGGGTACCATCACCTCCCTCGATATGGACACCATACTCCTATTGATGCAACCGAGAATTGTGTTGGCCTTTTTAGCTGCTGCATCACACTGCTGGCTCACGTTCAGCTTGTGGTCCACCAAGACTCCTAGATCCCTTTCACACAGACTGTTATCCAGTCACGTGTACCCCATCCTGCATTCCATTTTTTCTGCCTAAGTCCAGGACCTGACATTTCTGTTGAAATTTATTTTCTTCCTCTTGGCCCAGCTCTCCAATCTGCCAAGGTCATTTTGAATTTCTGGTCCTGTCCTCTGGGGCTGAGACAGTCCAGATTAAATCTCTGTTGTCCTCTTTTTTCAGCTGCATTTTAAAGAAAAGTCCCAGCTTTTCTCTCCTCCTCCGCTCCATGTTTTGTCCTCAGCTCATTTCAGTGTCGCAAACTGAGAACAATTGTTCGTCCACGTGTGTCCTGGTGCCCCAGAGACTGTAAAACCAGAGCAACAGCAAAGCAACAACAAAGCAACAGCAACAACTCCATAGGCAGCATCATGAGCACACAATTGTGTGCACCACATCACAATATTCAACAAGACCCCTCAGATTCTTGGCCTCCTGGGTAGAATCCAGATCACGGATGGTCCAAAACTCCCGTCAGTAAAACCCGGTAAATAATAACAACAAGAACCCAATACTGCAAAAAGTTATTGTCCTTGAGACCGGACACACTGGTCCAGGAGACCCAGAAGACTGTGAAGCTGAGGGTAATAATAAGAATGGCCATCCTGACTGGGGGATTCTGGGCATTGCAGTCCAAAATCCACTTATGCCTCTATAGAATTGTATAATACTAGAGTTGGAAGAGATCCCAAGGATCATCCAGTCCAACCTCCTTCTGCCGTGCAGGAAGACCCCATCCAAGCCCTCCCTTGGACAGATGGCCATCCAGCCTCTGCTTAGAAACCTCCAAAGAAGGAGGAGACCCCACCACGTTCCATGGAGGCAGCAGCAGAATCCACTGCCAAACTACTCTTACACTCAGGAAGTTCTTCCTAAGTTCTTCCTCAGGAAGTTCTTCCTAACTTCAGGAAAAGTGGTGGAACTTCAGGAAAAGAGGTGGAACTTCTTTTCCTGAAGTTCGAAGCTACAGCGTCCTAGTCTCTGGAGCAGCAGAATAAAACGAGCTTGCTCCATCCTCTATGTGACATCCTTAAAATATTTCATGGCATCCTACAGTTGGAAGAGACTCCAAGGGCCGTCCAGTGCAACCCCATTCTGCCATGCAAGAAGACACCATCCAAGGCCTCCCTATGATAGATGTCCATCCAGACTCCGCTTAAACACCTCCCCCAAAAAAGGAGACTCCACCACACTCCATGAATGTAGCAGTGGATTCCACTGTTGAATTGCTCTTACTCTCAGGAAGTTCTTCTGAAGGTTTAGGTGGAACCTCTTTTCCTGAAGTTGGAAGCCATTGCTCCACATTGTCCCAGTCTCTGGAGCAGCAGATAACAGACTTGCTCCATCCTCCGTAGGACCTCTCTTCAAATATTTAAACCTGGCTACCATCTTACCTGAGACCCAGCAAGTTGTAATGGTTTGAATGTTGGACTACAACCCTTGGAAACAACTTGAAGTCAAACAACAACAACAATAGTCATGTCTCCTCCAACCTTCTCTTCTCCAGGCTAAACATGACCAGCTTGCTAATCCATTCCTCATAGGGCTTCAAATTCTCCAGACCTTTGACCGTGTTGGTTCTCCAAGCTGTATCCAAACATGATCCAAGGTAGGTGAGACTCCATAATCTCATCACGAGCAAAGCCATATCCTGATGGAAACCAATCCCACCTCTCCCATTTCCCCCACTCCTACCTGCAGCTCCACCCCATATCCGGTGTAGACGGTCACATTATAGGTACACTCCAAGAAGTGGCCCCGAGGCAGTGGTGGGTAGTCCGTTGAGTCGATGTAGCCTTCAGGCTCGTAGAAATTCACACCACAGAGACCTGGAGGGATTTAACACCGTATTAAAACCATCAAGCTGCACTTATGAATTATACACACAACTCTCTATCAATCTCAGCAAGGTCTGATTGGCTTGCTGTGAGTCCGCTCTGGGTTTTACTCTGAACTTTAAACACGTTCCTCAAGATGTGCTGAATTCTTGAACCCCCAAATAGGTCTAGTATTTTTTAATGGTTCCCTTAACATCTGAGTGGTTTCACCCAAACTTTTCACCACCTTGGAATGTTCCTGTGAGTTTGCTCTGGGTTTTACTCCAAACTTTAAATAAGCTCTCCAAGGTGGGCTGAATTCTTGAACCCCCCAAATAGGCCTAGTATTTTTTTTATGGTTTTTTATGGTTCTCTTAACATCTGAGTGGAGTCACTCAAAAGTTTCAGCACCTTGGAGAATTTTAAAGTTTGGAGTAGAACTTGGAGCAATTTCATCCAATAGATTCAATTCTCCATGGAGAAGCCTTTCAAGGTTGGAGAAGAACACGGAGCGGATTTACCCATCAGGTTCAATAGACCTTGGAGAGCGCCTTTAAAGTCTGGAGCAGAACACAGAGCAGATTTACCCAATCGGTTCCATTGGCCTTGGAGAGCTACTTTAAAGTTTGGAGCAGAACACGGAGCGGATTTGCACAATACCAACATAGAACCTTGCTGGACTGGTATCTCCAACAGTTTATAAATTTAATGTATATATTTATTAATTTGTTTTATATCTTGATTTTCTCCCATATAGCTGTTTAAAGCACAATACAACTAAAATAACGTATTAATACAAAAAACACAATTAAACCAGAGTTCTATTTTTTTCCAAGAAGTTTTTTCAAGTAGTTTTTTTCAAGAAGTTTTTTTTTTCCCCCCAAGAAGAAAAATACAAGTTAAAAGCAATTTTGGAAGCCCCATTTGAAACATAATAAAATTGAATTCTAAAGTTGGAAGAGATCCCAAAGGGCCATCCAGTCCAACCCCCTTTTGCCATGCAGGAAGATATCATCAAAAATAAAAACACAACACTTCACAACTCCATCTACCACAACATATTAATAATCAAAAGCTTCTCTAATGAAAAAAAGTGTTTGGTGTCTTGGTGGAAAGATAGCTGGGAAGGGGCCCAAAGACACCACCAGCGGAAGGGAGTTCCACAGGTTGAAATAATTATATTTTGGTTCTCCTCCAAGTTCCTTCGACTCTGAGGGAATTTAGAGATGGTCAAAATCAGATCTACTTTCTCAACCCAGGATGTGTCACACCAGGCGGTTTTCCGGTGCAGTTGGGAGAACTTCCATGTACCAACGTTGACCTATCATGCTCTCCAGGACACTGGGAAGACCAGGGTTCGAATCCCGGCTCAGCCATGGAAACCCATTGGTGACCTCAGCTTAGTCATACTTGAAGCGACAGCATCTTACAAATTCTACAAGCTTTCCTAAAAGACGTGGTGTGGTGTTGTGCTTTGAGTTGGATGAGGACTCTAGGAGAGCCGGGTACGAATCCCTGCTTGGCTATGGAAACCCACCTTTGGGCAAATCACTCTCCGTTAGTCTCAGAGTAAAGCCATGCTGGAAAATCTCTGAATGAATCTTGCACAGAAAACTGACATAGTGGCTAGAATGATGGGAGGAGAGGGTTCGAATCCTGACTCAGCCATGAAAAACCATTGCGTGATCTTGGGTGAGTCACACCCTCTCGCCCTCAAAGGAAAGCCACTTCTTTCCCTGAAAAAAACCTGGCCAAGAAGACACTACGAAAGGGATGGGACAAGGAGTAGTGTTGGAATAGGACTGGGGAAGTTCAAATCCTCCCTGCTCGGCCATGAGTGGCCTTGGGAAAGTCATGCTCTCTCGGTTCCTTTGAGGAAATCCATTCCAAACTCCTCTTCCCAAGAAAACTGAGGAGGAGATGACCATAAATTGGAGCCAACTTGGAGATCAACCATGGATAATAAAGGACCCCTCATGCGACACTGTTATATTGTTATTATCCCACTGCTAGAATGCTGGGATTTACAGTTTAAGGAGGGCTGTTTATAATTCTCAGCCAGAGGGCTCACTAAACTACAAATCCCAGAATTCCAGAGGATCTTGTTGAAGTCCTTCAACTCTAAGGGAATTTAGAGCTGGGCAAAATCAGATCTAGTTTCTCAACCTAGGATGTCCTACCCCAGGTGGGTTTCAGGTGCAGTTGGGGAGAACTTCTAAGGAAGAACCCTTAGAGTTGAAGGACTTCTTGAACCCCTTTGGTTAGACCTCACCTGGAATACTGCGTCCCGTTCTGGGCACCACAGTCCAGGAAGGATATGGACAAGCTGGGGCGTGTCCAGAGGAGGGTGACCAAAATGGTGGAGGGTCTGGAAGCCATGAAGCCCTCTTAGGGATCTGGGTAGGTTTAGCTTGGAGAAGAGAAGGCTAAGAGGAGACATGAAAGCTGTGTTTAAATATGTGAAGGGATGTCATGTTGGAGATGGAGCAAGCTTGTTTTCTGCTGCTCCAGAGACTAGGACACGGAGCAATGAATTTGAACTACAGGGAAAGAGATTCCACCTGAACCTCAGGAAGAACTTCCTGATGGTCACAGCTGTACAGCAGTGGAACATCTTGCCTCAGTGGGGTCCCCTCCTTCTTTGGAGGTTTTTAAGCAGAGGCTGGATGGCCATTTGCTGAGGGTCCTTTGAGTATTTGTTCCTGCATGGCAGAAGGGGGTTGGACTTGATGGCCATTGTGGTCCCTTCCAACTCCACGTTTCTATGATCCCATGGAATACGGAGCTATAATTAGCTCTCAGAAGAGACAACTTACTTGGAGTTTGCTCAGTGTTAATCACCGTAGTGGTGACGATGGTCGAGGTGGTGGTCCCCTGACCTTCCTCCTTGGAAAATAAGACCTTCTCCTCGTCCTCCTTCTCGCCTTCCATGTTCTCCACCTTAGTCCAGGCTTCCTCCTCCTCATAGGCCGTCCCTTCCGGGCTCTGGGGAGAAGTCGGGGGGACTGTCGGCCATGCCGTGAAAGGAGATATCTGGAGAAGCGAATGCCTGGTGACCCCATAACTCCCTTTCCGGCCAGCCCACGAGGTCTGCTCCGGCACGGTGGGCTTCTCTTCGTGGCCCATGGCCACCATGTCCCTTTCCAGGTTGTCTGCGGAGGCAGGAGGACCTGAGTCCGAGGAACCAGGAGGAGCAGGAACTAAGGTGGCTGCTTTAAGTCTCTGATTCCTTCTTTGTTTCGGAGAATGTAACTTCTTCTGTGAAAGAGGGCTCTGTCTCATGTCGGCGTATGGGGGAGCTGTCGGTTCCGGGAAGCCGTCCTTGTGAGGCGAGGCGGCCCTATCCACCAGAGAACCCACGATGTCTTCTGTCGATCGCAGGAGGCTCTCCGTGGTGGCGTATCTCGAATCCAGACCCTCTCTGAGCAAAGTGTGGTTGGCGAGTTCTTCTGAAGATGACGGGAAGGCTTTGGAAGGACCGACCTTCTCTGCAGAGTTCATCCCTGCAACGAAAAAGGTGGAAGGAGTTTAATAATTCCAAAAACTGGATGAATGTCCTTGCTTTTTTTCCCTCCCAAAATGGGGACCCAAGACAGCTTGCAAGGTAGATGCTAAACAGCTAAAAACAATTTATAGGACAAAAGCTACTTTAAAAAAAAAACAATTCAAACAATTAATTAAATTAATTAACTAACTTACAAGGCAGTTGAAAAATTGGGATGGCAGGAAAATTTATCAGGACTGTTGTCGGGACTGGTGTTGGGAGGGGTTGCCAATACCTCAGGGGACAGGATCAAAATTCAGAATGACTTTGAAAGATTGGAGAGCCAGGCCAAAGCCAACAAAATGAGTTTTAGCGGGGAGAAATGTAAGGTCCTGCACTTAGGCAGAAAAAATGGAATGCACCAATACAGGATTGGGGACACGTGGCTGGATAACGGTCCATGTGAAAGGGATCTCGGAGTCTTGGTGGACCACAAGCTGAACATGAGCCAGCAGTGTGATGCGGCAGCCAAGAAAGCCAACACAATTCTTGGTTGCATCAATAGGAGTATGGCGTCCAGATCGAGGGAGGTAATGGTACCACTCTATTCCGCTTTGGTCAGACCTCATCTGGAATATTCCTGTGTCCAGTTCTGGGCACCTCGATTCAAGAAGGAGATGGATAAGCTGGAATGTGTCCAGAGGAGGGCGGCCAAAATGGTGGAGGATCTGGAAGCCATGAAGCCCTGCACAAAGCTGGGGATGTTGAGTCTGCAGAAGAGAAGATTAAGTGGGGACATGACAGCTCCATGTTTAAATATTTGAAGGGATGTCATGTTGAAGACGGAGCAAGCTTCTTTTCCGCTGCTCCAGAAACTAGGACATGGAGCATCGGATTCAAGCTGCAGGAAAGGAGATTCCACCTGAACCTCCTGACGGTCAGAGCTGTCGGGCAGTGGGATATGCTGCCTGAATAGAGTGTGATGGGGTCTCCTCCTTCCTTGGAGGTTTTTAAAGAAAGTCTGGATGGCCATCTGTCCGAGGGAGTGCTTTAAGTGTTTGCTCCTGCGTAGCAGTGGGTTGTGCTGGATGGCCCCTGGGGTCTCTTCCAACTCTTATGATTCTATCATTCTAACCCAAATCTTACAGACACACACACCCAATTAGTTCCCCCGTCCCTAACGCCGAAATGTGGACCTCAAAGAGCAATTGCAAACGGACGAGACGGCAGCCGTAATAACAGCAGGCCAAGAAGAGAAAGAGAGGCGAGGCGGAAAAGCAGAAAAGTTCTTTCTCTCCGCCTCGTGCTTGCGTTTCCATGGTTTTATTTCTTCTTCCTCCTCTCTTTCTGTGCTAAAAGGAAATATCTCAAAGCACCAGGAAGTCCTTAAAAGCAGACACTGGCGAGGGGTCTTTGTTTTCTCTTCTCGGGGGCTCTTCCCTCCCGTATCCCAGAAGCAATTTCCACCCTGGGCGTCCTCGCCTGAGAAAAACTAGACCAATTTTCCCAGGAGGGGAGGCATTCGGATACGCACACCGCACACAAAATAACCAAACCCCGTGGCAATCCGGTCAACCGAGCGAAGCCACCCACGGCAATAATTTCGGAGCTGGTTAAAATGGACACAGAACGTGGGAAGCGATTGTGACCGAATGAGCAAACCTTGCCTGTCAACATTTTCCAAGCCTTTGTCTCTTTCTCAATTCCACGGCATTCCTCCCTGGCGTTTAAAAAAGAAAAATCCCCTGGGGGATAATTAACGAGTGCATAGAAAAGTAAAAAGCTTGGCTTAGGCGGGAAAAAAAATTAATAATAATAATACCATTTTTTTCCCCCTTAGTGGAATAAATTTCTTTGCCTTCTTTCTGGGTAACCGCCATTCTGTTCCAAGTTTGCATTGCAAGTTTGTAATTTATTTTATTCAAGTAGATTGGTTTGCTTAATTGGAACCGGTTGGGACATGAGAAGACATGACTCATTATTGCAAACGACCGTGTAATAATGTCGTGTCCGAGTTAAGTTCCTCCGGAGTTTCAAAACAGAAGTGTTTATTTCAGATACAAGCAAACCGCACAGCAACTGAGCACAAGAGTTGGATACAATTTTTATACCTTCCCGTGCAAATTTTGGGTCGCATTATCAAAAATTGGTTAAAAATTTCAGACGCCAAATCTCCGCACCAGCTCCAGCATTTTCCCGGGCTTACAATTATTTGCATATTTTTCATCACGGTAGAAGGGCATATTGCTGTCCTATTATCTATGCATCCTCGTAACGCTTTTTTGCTCTTCCGTTGTTTCCCACCTTTTAATCTTCCTCCCTAAATGCCTGCTGCAAGGTGACATTGAGCTCAGAGCAATCTATTGATACATTTTTTAAAGATTTCTTTTTATGTTATTTAATCACAATAATAAACCTTGCATATTTTGAGAAAAAAAATTAGAAAAGGAAAAAAAGAGAAGAAAAATCAAAGTCAGTGTTCCTAATTATATACAAATACATAAAAAATTAAAAAGATAGAATAGAACTTCCTTCTGAGTGCCATTGGTTATATATACATATATACATATATACATATATATATACATATATATACATATATATATATATACACACACATACACACACACACACACACACACACATATATATATTCTTTAATTTTATATATATAAAGATCCTTTACCATCCATGTCTTTCTTATGAGATTCTATCATAAATCCATTTTCTCTTTATATAAGTTATATATCAAGAATAGTTAACTTTCTTTTCCTATTACATCCTTTTTATATACAAATACACAAGGATAAAATACATAATTGATAAAAGGACAGTATTATTTATATTTATAGGTAGAAAATTCCCAGTCTCTTCTTAACCGTCCATCATTCTCACCTAAGGTACAAGATACAAAAACACAAAGCAAGAATAGTTAACTTTCGGTCTGAAAAACCAACTACAGCTATTGTAGAATAATTGTTTTTGGAAAAAAATAATAATAATCAGTGGATCTCAAGTTTTTAAAAAAGTTATCTGTAGAACCTTTTGTTATCGAAATGGTTAACTTATCCATAATTGCCATATCCAATGCTTTTAATAGCCGTTCATCCACTGAGGGCAATATACACGATTTCTCCCATCCAAGTACTAACCAGGCCTGACCCTGCTTAGCTTCCGAGATGAGATCGGGTGTGTTCAGGGTGGTACGACCATAAGCGATATACCCGATTTCCGATGCTTTTTGCAAATAGAAACCCAGCTGTTGCAGTCATATAAAAAAATAAGTCTTCCAAACTTCTTCTCTACGTGATCATTTATCACAGCAAGGAGATGCATTTTTGGATTAATTAATGTAATATTTTCAGTAGTTAAAGGAATAGACTTCCAAAACTTTTTTAGGTTTATTGCAAGAATTCATAGCCTATTGCTATTTTAAATGTTACAACCGCTTTCTTCCGTCCAGAAAGCCACAGCTGCTGGCATGAATTTGCAAGACCTGAGCAGGA
This sequence comes from Cyclura pinguis, assembly GCA_030412105.1. NCBI lineage: Eukaryota > Metazoa > Chordata > Lepidosauria > Squamata > Iguanidae > Cyclura > Cyclura pinguis. Next base: position 16,789,235 of record CM059615.1, on the reverse strand, counting down.
TTATGGATAGCTAATACCTCAAAGGACAGGATCGAAATCCAAAATGACCTTCACACATTGGAGAGATGGCCCAAATTAACAAAATGAATTTTGACAGGGAAAAATGTAGGGTATTACACTTAAGAAGAAAGAATGAAATGCAAAAATATAGGATGGGTGATAACTGGCTTGGAAAGTCCATGTGAAAGGGATCTGGGAGTCTTGGTGGACCACAAGCCGAACACGAGCCAGCAGTGTGATGCGGCAGCTAAAAAAGCCAAGGATTGTTGGAAGGTATGGAGGTGGAAGGTAGGAACTTGAATAATGAAAGGCACAATTATACGATGGGAAACACTTGGCTGGACAACAGTCCCTGTGAAAGGGATCTAGGAGTCTTGGTGGACCACAAGGTGAACGTGAGTCAACAGTGTGATGCATCAGCCAAGAAAGCCAACGTGATTCTTGGTTACTTCCATAGGAGGAGGAGGTCAAGATCGAGGGAGGTGATGGTACCACTCGATTCTGCTTTGGTTAGACCTCATCTGGAATAGTCCTGCGTCCAGTTCTGGGCACCTCATTCCAAGAAGGAGATGGACAAGCTGGAGGATGTCCAGAGGAGGGCAACCAAAATGTTGGAGGGTCTGGAAGCCAAGAAGCCCTCTGAGGGAGCTGGGGATGTTTAGTCTGCAGAAGAGAAGGTGAAGAGGGGACACGCGTTCTGGGCACCTTAATTCAAGAAGGAGATGGACAAGCTGGAACGTGTCCAGAGGAGGGTGACCAAAATGGTGGAGGATCTGGAAGCCATGAAGCCCTGCAAGAAGCTGGGGATGTTGAGTCTGGAGAAGAGAAGATTAAGTGGAGACATGATAGCTATGTTTACATCTTTGAAGGGATGCCATATTGAAGATGGAGCAAGCTTATTTTCTGCTGTTCCAGAGAATAGGACAAGGAGCAATTCAAGCAGCAGGAAAGGAGATTCCACCAGAACCTCTGGAAGAACTCCCTGATGGTCAGAGCTGCCTCAATGGAGTGTGGTGGGGTCTCCTCCTTTGGAGATTTTTAATCAGAGGCCGGATGGCCATCTGTTGGGGGTCCTTTGATGTGGGTTCCTGCATTGGAGGGGGTTGGTCTAGATGGCCGCTGGAGTCTCTCCCAACTCTAGGAGTCTATGACCAGAGAGACAGCCAAATCCAATAGAGCAGAACATCAACTTACACAATCAGGGTCAAAGATGATAAACACAAAGGAGGAGGTCTTCAGCCCTCTGCAAAATGGGTGAGACCCTCCTCTAGGTGGGCACCCAAAGGAAGACCCTTCCAAAACCCAATCTCACACCCTGAACCGTATCCAATACAGACCCTCTACATTGACTAGGGTTAGGGGCACCGGACTCCAGCAAAAGTGGAAAACCCACAAATTTATTTCTTTTAATGTGAGTTTATTAATATAAAATATCTTACAAATGGAAAGTTTTACACCCCATGTCATGATAGTATACCCAACATATTTACTAACCACTCATATATATAAAATATTTTCTTCTTTTTCGCCCACTCCTCATCCCTCCCATCTAGCTTATTAGTTTCCTTTTTTTTTTGCTCACGTGGAAAATCATTTTAACGGTTTCCTTTATTTTCTCATACCCTTCCCTTCCCTGAAGAAACTCAATCATTAATCTCCAATCGCTAAACCAGAACTCCTCTTTCCTTTGACCAAAATAAACCCTTCTTTTTTCCGTTATATAATCAAACATCATATATTCCAATACGTCCTGCTCCCATCCGTTACGATTCCATCTTTCTTTTTCTTTCCATCCATACACAATTACTGCTATAATTAACTGCTTCATTAAATATTTTTGTTCCTTCTTTAATCCTATATTCCTAGCATTACAAGTTATTCACATTTCTGTACTTTAATTGAATCCGCCTCCCCAATTATTTTATGTATTTCTTGTTCTATTTCCTTCCAAAAACGTTGCATTTTGGGACACTCCCATCACATATAGAATCATAGAATCCTAGAGTTGGAGGAGACCCCAGGGGCCATCCAGTCCAACCCCCTGCTATGTAGGAACACCCATCAAAGCTCTCCCTTGGACAGGTGGCCACCCAGCCTCTGCTTAAAAACCTCCAAAGAAGGAGGAGATCCCACCACACTCCATGGAGGCAGCAGATTCCACCGCCGGACAGCTCTGACCATCAGAAGTTCTTCCTGAGGTTCAGGTGGAATCTCCTTTCCTGCACCTTGAATCCATTGCTCCTCATCCTCGTCTCTGGAGCAGCAGAAAACAAGCCTGCTCCCTCATCAACATGACATTCCTTCAAATATCTAAACATGGCTATCATGTCCCTTCTTAACCTTCTCTTCTGCAGACTAAACATCTCCAGCTCCCTCAGCCGTTCCTCACAGGGCTTCATGGCTTCCAGACCCTTCACCATTTTGGTCGCCCTCCTCTGGACACGTTCCAGCTTGTCGATATCCTTCTTGAATTGAGGTGCCCAGAACTGGACACAGGAATATTCCAAATGAGGCCTAACCAAAGCAGAATAGAGGGGTACCATTACTTCCCTCGATCTAGACACCATACTCCTATTGATGCAACCAAGAATCGTGTTGGCTTTCTTGGCTGCTGCGTCACACTGCTGGCTCATGTTCAGCTTGTGGTCCTCCAAGACTCCCAGATCCTTTTCACACGGACTGCTATCCAGCCACGTGTCCCCCATCCTATACTTGTGACTTCCATTTTTTCTGCCCAAGTGCAGGACCCTACATTTCTCTCTGTTGAAATTCATTTTGTGAGCTTTGGCCCAGCTCTCCAACCTGTCGAGGTCGTGTTGAAACTTGATCCCGTCCTCTGGGGTGTTAGCCACCCCTCCCGGTTTGGGATCATCTGCAAATTTGATCAGCCTGCCCTCCGCTCCTTCTCTAAGAACTAAGAAGGTTCTCCAAGAGTCTTCTTTGGAGGTTCTTAAAGAGACTCTGGATGGCCGTCTGTCAGGAACGCTTTGAGAATCCCTTCCTGCATGACAGAAGGGGGCTGGACTGGATGATCCCAGGGGTGTCCTCCCGCTCTAGGATTCTCTGTTGACTCTGTTCAACAATTGAGCCAATGCATCTACTCCAGCTGGGACTCACTGAACAGACTCTGGCCTACATATTTATGGACTGTATCCGCCTCTTTAAAATGCATTATAATTTTGAACCCACCCACCCCACCAGAAATGCTTTGGAGATCTTCCGAGCGGCCCCTGCAGGTCGTGATCTGGCGTCTCCCGATGTACCAGCAGAAGGACTCTGGAGAGCTGCCAGGAAGGGGTGGAAGGACTTGCTGTGCAGAGCTTTGAAGGAACTCCAGGATCCACAAGGCCACCGCTGTCCTCTGCAAGGCTCGTGCTGTGCAGACGCCGTGCCGGGCTGCGTTCATCTGAGTCCTTCCCTCCTGGAAGCAAGAAACCTACTGCTGGTGGTGGTGGAGAAGGCGGCGGCGGCGGCGGCGGCGGCGGCGGAGACAGTTGGCTGGGGTTTCCTCTGCGAGGAGCTCCTTGATCTCATTATTCCTGAGACCTAAATCATAATCTCATTGCACTTTAATTGCATAAACGGCAGGAGACGGTGGGAAGTGATCCTCAGAGAGCTGACAAGCCGCCGAGGAGAAAGAGCTCAGCTTACCCGGTGAAGTAGGAGAGTCCAAGAATTTGGGGCACATGAAAGGACATCATCTCCTCCTCCTCCTCTTTGATTTCGGGAAGGCCTTTGACAAAGTTCCCCACGACATCCTTGCAAAGAAGCTGGAAAAATGCGGGCTGGGCAGGGATGCGGTTGGGTGGATTTGGAATTAGTTGACGGACTGAACCCAAAGGGTGCTCCTCACCCATGGCTCCTCTTCATCCTGGGGAGAAGTGACTTTTGGGGTGCCGCAGGGTCCTGTCCTGGGGCCAGGGCTATTCCAGATCTCCATCAATGACTTGGATGAAGGAGCGGAGGGCATGCTGGTCAAATTTGCAGAGGACACCAAATTGGGAGGGGTGGCCAATACCCCAGAGGAGAGGATCAAATTTCAACACAACAGATTGGAGAGCTGGGCTAAAAGCTAACAAAACGAATTTCAACAGAGAGAAATGTAAGGTCCTGCACTTAGGCAGAAAAAATGGAAGGTACAAATATAGGATGGGGGATGCGTGGCTGGATAGCAGTCCGTGTGAAAAGGATCTGGGAGTCTTGGTGGACCACAAGCTGAACGTGAGCCAGCAGTGTGATGCGGCAGCCACAAACGCCAACGCGATTCTTGATTGCATCAATAGGAGTATGGCATCCAGATCAAGGGAGGTAATGATACCCCCCTATTCTGCTTTGGTTAGACCTCATCTGGAATACTGTTCTGGGCCACTCACTTCAAGAAGGATATGGACAAGCTGGAGCGTGTCCAGAGGAAGGCGACCAAAATGGTGGAGGGTCTGGAAGCCATGAAGCCCTCTGAGGAGCGTCTTAGAGAGCAGGAGATGTTTAGTCTGCAGAAGAGAAGGTGAAGAGGGGACATGATAGCCATGTTTAAATATTTGAAGGGATGTCATGTTGAAGATGGAGCAAGCTTGTTCGCTGCCGCTCCAGAGACCAGGACAAGGAGCAATGGATTCAAGCTGCAGGAAAGGAGATTCCACTTGAACCTCAGGGGGAACTTCCTGATGGTCAGGGTTGTCCAGCAGTGGAATCGGCTGCTGCCCCTATGGAGTGTGGTGGAGTCTCGTCCTTCTTTGGAGCTTTTTAGAGGCCGGATGGCCATCAGTTGGGAATGTTTTAGCAGTGTCTTCCCATGTGGCAGAAGGGGGTGGGACCGGATGGCCTTTTGGGCCTCCTCCAACTCCATGGTTCCACGATTCTATGACATTTCATGATGGATGAAGACAAATTGGAACAGGCTGAGAGAAGGGCAGTGAGGACGATAACAGACATGGTGAACAAAACCTATGAGGAAAGGTCAAAAAAGGTGGCCATGTTCAGCTTGGTGACCAAGCGGGTAAGAAGATCAAGCTCTTCAAACACCTCAAGGGCTGAGGCATCTCAAGAGAGGAGGAGGCATGCTTGTCCTCTGCTGCCCCAGATGGTAGGACCAGGTCTAATGGTTTGAACCTACAGCAGGAGAGAACCTTAGAAGAGCATCTTCAGAGCAAGAGTGGTTTGGAAATGGACCGAAATGCCTAGAGCGGTGGTGGAATCTCTTTTTCTGGGCATCTTCCAAAGGAAGTTCTTGGTGGAGTTCCTGCATTGAGCAGGGGGGGTCATCTTGATGGCCCCCTGGAGAACCTTTCAAACTCTAGCATTCTGTGATCCTCAGAGGATGGTGGACACACCTTCTTCAAGCAGAGGTTGGTTTCCCATCTGGCTGAAGGGGGCTAAACTAGAATTATGGAAGCGTAGAGATGGAAGAGACCACAATGGCCATCAAGTCCAACCCCATTTTGTCGTGCAGGAAGACACCATCAAAGCATTTCTGGCAGATGGCCACCCAACCTCCAAAGAAGGTGTCTCCACCACACTCTGAGGCAGCGTATTCCACAGTTGAACATCTGTTACTGTCAGGAAGTTCTTCCTGATGTCCAGGTGGAATCGCTTTTCCTGGAATTTGAATCCATTGCTCCACCGTGTCCTAGTCTCTGGAGCAGCAGAGAACAAGTTTGCTCCACCTTCAACGTGACACATCATTGGGGGCTTCTTCCAATTTTAGGATCTGAGATAATTTCATTTAATTCCTCCCTCCTCTCTTTACACTTCGAAAAATATTTTGAGATCCCTGTATTGCTTTTTGCAGGAACAGAAAGCCTTCTGGTGAACAGTCTGTGCATGAACACAACCGAGCCAAAGAAAGGATTGGGAGGAGAGGGAGGTTCAAAGAATCATAGAATCATAGCATCTTAGAGTTGGAAGAGAGCCCAGGGGCCATCCAGTCCAACCCTCTCGTGCCAGGCAGGAACCCCATCAAAGCACTCCTTTGGACAGGTGGCCATCCAGCCTCTGCTTAAAAATCTCCAAAGAAGGAGGAGGCTCCACCACACTCCACGGAGGCAACAACATATTCCACTGCCGGACAGCTCTGACCATGAGGAAGTTCTTCCTGAAGTTCAGGTGGAATCTCTTTTCCTGCACCTTGAATCCATTGCTCCTTGTCCTCATCTCCGGAGCAGCAGAAAACAAGCTTACTCCATCTTCAGCATGGCATCCCTTCAAACATTTAAACTTGGCTATCATCTCCCCTCTTAAACCTTCTATTCTGCAGACTAAACATATCCAGCTCCCTCAGCCGCTGCTCAGAGGGCTTCATGGCAGACCCTCCACCATTTTGGTCCCCCTCCTCTGGACACCTTCCAGCTTGTCCATCTCCTTCTTGAAATGAGGTTCCCAGAAATGGACACAGATTTATTCCAGGTGGGGTCTGACCAAAGCAGAATAGAGTGGTACCATTACCTCCCTTGATTTAGACACCATACTCCTACTGATGCAACCAAGAATCGCGTTGGCCTTTTTAGCTGCTGCATCACGCTGCTGGCTCATGTTCCGCTTGTGGTCCACCAAGACTCCTAGATCCCTTTCACATGGACTGTTGTCCAGCCAGGTGTCCCCCATCCTATATTTGTGCATCCCATTTTTTCTGCCTCAGTGCAGGACCTTACATTTCTCTCTGTTGAAATTCATTTTATTTGCTTTGGCCCAGCTCTCCAGTCTTTGAGTCTCCTGCAGTATGATGACTCATCCACAAGCTGTTTCCCGTGAGTGATGCCTCTGATCTACCGGCTTTAAAAATACCCTGTTTTTGGGGAGGAAAGAAATATGAAACCGAGAAAAAAAAATCATACAAGGTTGAACTCAAGATGTTTGCTAAAAAAAGAAACTTAAAAAGGATTGTTAAAAACATGAGTGCCGATTGCTCATAATATTATAAAAATATGAGTACTGGCAATCCATACTCAGAATAATAACACTACCTCTCAATTTATTGATTTAACATGCTTTCTCCTTTTAAAAGATTATTTATTGCTTATTTTTAAAACCAGCAATCAAATTTGCAGTTAGAGGCAATGTTAACAGTCAGAGAAATATTACTTTTCTTAGACTAAAAACCATAGCCTACCCAGCATCATGATATTTGGAGAATTCTAAGTGTTGCAGTTTTTTTGGGTTCTTTAAGAATTCTTTTTATTTAAAAAAAGCCCCCCCTTATTTTTTTATATATATATATATATATATACATATATATATATAAAAGTTATGCAAACTTCCTTGTGTCCATTTCCATAGACGTTGTATACATAATCTATATGAAATTCCTTTATCTTCCTTCCTTATTATAATTTGCTTAACTCTAAATTTACGGATACACAAAATTCACCATTTAAATCTACTTTTCATACAGTTTCCACAAAATATTGTTGGCTTATTAACAAATTTTAAACAAAGTTCAGTTTCCTTATATATTTCAGTACATTTTACAGTAAAGTAGATAAACCAAGACTTTAGTCTCTATTATTTGGCTATATAAATAAATAAATAGGAATAAATAAATAAATAATAAAGTGTTTGCTATTTAGTAACAGTATTCAGTTCCATATTGTTACCGAGTTTCTAATAGCATAAAAAGCTAATATTTTAGGTAGCAAGTCACAAAAATCAGATAGTTTATCAGGCAGTTTTTTGATTGTTGTTTTGGTTAAAAACTCTCTCTCTTTTAATATTTTTATTTTGCTAGCCAAAGGCCATGATGAACAAATTAAACTATGTACAACACATATACTTTTAAAATAAAAAGTACAGGAGTACAAAAATCATCTCATATTAATGCCATGGTCAAAGTTATTGCCAAACTGATTAAATTAAAATAAAATAAAATAACAACATAAAAGCCCTAAGTTTCTACAATGCCAACATGAAAATCAATCAGTTTGATACTTCGAGTCTCCACGACAATTTTGCGGCAATTTTATCAAACTCTCTCTTTGGGATCTTTTTCTTTTGCAGCCAGGGATTATGGGTTATGTAGTCATTTGTATCGGTCAGCAAAAACTGAACTGAGTTCCCACTTCCATTTATCAGCAAGGCAGTTAGCAGATAACAGGTGATATACGATTTATGACTTTATAATCTGGGTCTCTAAGGAGTATATAGACAAGGATTTGACAATATTAATAATTTAGTTATACCATATAATTAAATACAAAATATGTTATTAAATAAGAAATGAGAATTGTTGATTTTACCTAGCATAGCTTAACTGTTTAAGACAAAATATAGGTAACAAGACATTATATAGGTGAAAGCTTTCTCCAAATGCACACTTTAATCTATTCTTGGCCTCTCCCTCTCTCTCTCCCTCCCTCCCTTCCTCCCTCCTTCCTTCCTTCCTTCCTTTTTTCCTTCCTTATTCTCTTCTCTCTTCCACCCTTTATCTCTCCCTCCTTCCTTCCCTTCCTTCCTCCCTTCCTTCCTTCCTCCCACCCTCCCTCCTTCCCTCTTTCCACTTCCTTCCTTCCTTCCTTCCTTCCTCCCTCCCTCCCTCCCTCCCTTCTTCTCTTCTCTCCTCCATCCTTTATCTCTCCTTCCTTCCTTCCTTCCTTCCTTCCTTCCTTCCTTCCTTCCTTCCTTCCTCCCACCCTCCCTCCTCCCTTCCTTCCATCCTTCCTTCCTTTCTTCTTTTCTTCTCTCCTCCATCCTTTATCTCTCCTTCCTTCCTTCCTTCCTTCCTTCCTTCCTTCCTTCCTTCCTTCCTTCCTTCCTTCCTTCCTTCCTTCCTCCCACCCTCCCTCCTCCCTTCCTTCCATCCTTCCTTCCTTTCTTCTTTTCTTCTCTCCTCCATCCTTTATCTCTCCTTCCTTCCTTCCTTCCTTCCTTCCTTCCTTCCTTCCTTCCTTCCTTCCTCCCACCCTCCCTCCTCCCTTCCTTCCATCCTTCCTTCCTTTCTTCTTTTCTTCTCTCCTCCATCCTTTATCTCTCCTTCCTTCCTTCCTTCCTTCCTTCCTTCCTTCCTTCCTTCCTTCCTTCCTTCCTTCCTCCCACCCTCCCTCCTCCCTTCCTTCCATCCTTCCTTCCTTTCTTCTTCTCTTCTCTCCTCCATCCTTTATCTCTCCTTCCTTCCTTCCTTCCTTCCTTCCTTCCTTCCTTCCTCCCTCCCTCCCTCCCTCCCTCCCTCCCTCCCTCCCTCCCTCCCTTCTTCTCTTCTCTCTTCCATCCTTTATCTCTCCTTCCTTCCTTCCTTCCTTCCTTCCTTCCTTCCTTCCTTCCTTCCTTCCTCCCACCCTCCCTCCTCCCTTCCTTCCATCCTTCCTTCCTTTCTTCTTTTCTTCTCTCCTCCATCCTTTATCTCTCCTTCCTTCCTTCCTTCCTTCCTTCCTTCCTTCCTTCCTTCCTTCCTTCCTCCCACCCTCCCTCCTCCCTTCCTTCCATCCTTCCTTCCTTTCTTCTTTTCTTCTCTCCTCCATCCTTTATCTCTCCTTCCTTCCTTCCTTCCTTCCTTCCTTCCTTCCTTCCTTCCTTCCTTCCTTCCTTCCTTCCTCCCACCCTCCCTCCTCCCTTCCTTCCATCCTTCCTTCCTTTCTTCTTCTCTTCTCTCCTCCATCCTTTATCTCTCCTTCCTTCCTTCCTTCCTTCCTTCCTTCCTTCCTTCCTTCCTTCCTTCCTTCCTCCCTCCCTCCCTCCCTCCCTCCCTCCCTCCCTCCCTCCCTCCCTCCCTTCTTCTCTTCTCTCTTCCATCCTTTATCTCTCCTTCCTTCCTTCCTTCCTTCCTTCCTTCCTTCCTTCCTTCCTTCCTTCCTTCCTTCCTCCCACCCTCCCTCCTTCCCTCTTTCCCCTCCCTCCCTCCCTCCCTCCCTCCCTCCCTCCCTCCCTCCCTCCCTCCCTTCCTTCCTTCCTTCCTTCCTCTCTCCCTCCCTCCCTCCCTCCCTCTTTCCACTTCCTTCCTTCCTTCACCTCTCTCTCCTCTCCGGGGGCCTGAGGCCACCGTGGCATCACCAGACGAAACACCCCTCCTCTCTCTAACCTGCCGGGAGCAAACTCCTCGTTCCTCTCTCTGTGTCCCTGATTGCAACTCAGGTGAGAAGGGACGGCTTGGAAAACGACGGAGCCCTTTATAAACAGCCTTGAAGCGGATTCGGTGGGAGGAGGAGGAGGAGGAGAGGGACAAGAGGCAGCTTTGGGGAGCTGCGGAGGAAGCGAATGGAAAGACCAAATGCAACATGGAATGCACCGGAAAAGATGAGACACGAGAGAGAGAGAGAGAGAGAGAGAGAGAGAGAGAGGAGTCCAGAAGAACCACTGCAGAATCCTAGAGTTGGAAGGGACCTCCAAGGACCATCCAGTCCCTCCCTCTTCTGCCATGCAGGAAGACACCATCCAAGCCCTCCCTTGGACAGATGGCCACCCAGCCTCTCTTAAAAACCTCCAAAGGAGGAGGAGACCCCACCACACTCCACGGAGGCACCAGCGGATTCCACGGCCGGACAGCTCTGACCGTCAGGATGTTCTTCCTCAGGTTCAGGTGGAGTCTCCTTTCCCGCAGCTTGAATCCGTTGCTCTGGAACAGCACAAAACAGACTTTCTCCATCCTCCATATGACATCCCTTCAAATATTTAAGGAAAGGTGTGGACAAGCTGGAGCGTGTCCAGAGGAGGGCGACCAAAATGGTGACGGGTCTGGAAGCCATGAAGCCCTGTGAAGAACGCCTTAGGGATTTGGGGATGTTTAGTCTGCAGAAGAGAAGGTGAAGAAGGCACATGACAGCCATGTCTAAATATTTGAAGGGATGTCACGTTGAGGAGGGAGCAAGCCTGTTTTCTGCTGCTCCAGAGACCGGGACAAGGAGCAATGGATTCAAACTACAGGAAAGCAGATTCCACTTGAACCTCAGAAAGAACTTCCTGATGGTCACAGCTGTCCATCAGTGGAATATTCTGCTGCGTCCAAGGAGTGTGGTGGAGTCTCCTCCTTCTTTGGAGATTTTTAAGCAGAGGCTGGGTGGCCATTTGCTGGGGATGCTTTGAGTGTTTGGACTAGATGACCATGGTGGTCTCTTCCAACCCTGTGTTTCTGATTCTATGAGTTCCAAGTCCTAGTCTTCTTCTGATTTCTTGATTACAGTCCCCATTTTGACTTATGACCAAATGTCTACAAAGTCTTTGACTGCTCCCATCTCTTCATCATCCAGCCTTTTGGATAGATGTAGTTGTTTTTTTAATTAAAAAAGCAAACCCTGCTTTAGATTCCGTTCGAATCCTCCACCAGGGTGTGTGAAGGAAGATCTATTTTGCAACCTGCCAGAGTCACAACACAGAGCTGGTACAGAACAAGTTACTAAATGACACGAAAACAGGGGCTCTCCTGGGAGCCGTTAGCTCGTTTAAAAGCCGCTTAATGCATCGCCAAAACGCCCTTGGGCAGGAAATTAAGAAAGGGTGGGCGGCTGTCTAGGGTGATAAGGGTGGGAAGGGGTGGAAGAGACCACTTGAAAAATGCTGAAGGGTGAAATTCAAGGGTTACTCTTGTGTGTGGAAGATACTAGACTGGAGCAATGGAGTCAACCTACAGGAAAAGAGGTTCCACCTGAACTTCAGGAAGAACTTCCTGATGGTCAGAGCTGTCCGGCAGTGGAATCAGCTGCTGCCTCCATGGAGTGTGGTGGGGTCTCCTCCTTCTTTGGAGGTTTTTAGAGAGAGGTTGGATGAGCATCTTTTGTAGGATCACGAAGCTGGAAGAGATCCCAAGGGCCATCCAGTCCAACCCCGTTCTGCTGTGCATGGAAGACCATGTCAAAGGATGCTGGACGGGTGGCCAGAAGTAAAGAATCCACTGCTCACTCCGTGGTGGGGTCTCCTCCTTCTTTGGAGGTTTTTAAGCAGAGGCTGGGTGGCCATCTGTCCAAGGGAGGGCTTGAGCGTGTCTTCCTGCATGACGGGCTGCACTGGATGGTCCTTGGGGTCTCTCCCAAATCTATGATTCTACGGTTCCAGAGGAGCAATTTATGGAAGCATCCAAAGAAAGGGGAAGAGCTCAAGGAACCATCTATTCTGCTTTGGTCAGACCCCACCTGGAATAATCCTGTGTCCAGTTCTGGGCACCTCATTTCAAGAAGGAGATGGACAAGCTGGAAGGCGTCCAGAGGAGGGCGACCAAAATGGTGGAAGGCCTGGAAACCATGAAGCCCTCTGAGGAGCGGCTGAGGGAGCTGGGGATGTTTAGTCTGCAGAAGAGGTTAGGAGGAGACATGATAGCCATGCTGAAATATTTGAAGGGATGTCATAGGCAGGATGGAGCAAGCCTGCTTTCTGCTCCTCCAGAGACTAGGACACCATGGAGCCACGGCTTTAAACTTCCGGGAAAGAGATTCCATCTGAACCTTAGGAAGAACTTCCTGACAATCGTAGTACTACTCTATCGTGCTTTGGTCAGACCCCACCTGGAATAATCCTGTGTCCAGTTCTGGGCACCACAGTTCAGGAAGGATGTGGACAAGCTGGAACATGACCAGAGGAGGGCAACCAAAATGACAGAAACCGTGAGGCCCTCTGAGGAGCATCTTAGGGATCTGGATATGTTCAGTCTGGGGAAGAGAAGGTTAGGAGATGACATAATAGCCATGTTTAAATATTTGTACAGATGTTGTATGGAGGCTGGACCAAGCAATGGGTCCAAGCTTCAGTAAAATAAATTCCACCTAAACCTCAGGAAGAACTTCCTGGTGGAAAGAGCTGTCCAGCAGTGGAAGATGCTGCTGCCTCAATGGAGTGTGGTGGGATCTCCTCCTTCTTTGGAGGTTTTTAAACAGAGGCTGGGTGGCCACCTGGTCAAGGGAGGGCTTTGATGGTGTCTTCCTGCATGGCCAAAGGGGGTTGGACTGGATGGCCCCGGGGGTCTCTCTGAGCTCTAGGTGGGGTCTCCTCCTCCTTTGGAGACTTCTGGTCAAGGGAGGGCTTGGATGGTGTCTTCCTGCATGGCCGAAGGGGGTTGGACTGGATGGCCCCGGGGGTCTCTCTGAGCTCTAGGTGGGGTCTCCCCCTCCTTTGGAGACTTCTGGTCAAGGGAGGGCTTGGATGGTGTCTTCCTGCATGGCCGAAGGGGGTTGGACTGGACGGCCCCGGGGGTCTCTCTGAGCTCTAGGTGGGGTCTCCTCCTCCTTTGGAGACTTCTGGTCAAGGGAGGGCTTGGATGGTGTCTTCCTGCATGGCCGAAGGGGGTTGGACTGGATGGCCCCGGGGGTCTCTCTGAGCTCTAGGTGGGGTCTCCCCCTCCTTTGGAGACTTCTGGTCAAGGGAGGGCTTGGATGGTGTCTTCCTGCATGGCCGAAGGGGGTTGGACTGGACGGCCCCGGGGGTCTCTCTGAGCTCTAGGTGGGGTCTCCCCCTCCTTTGGAGACTTCTGGTCAAGGGAGGGCTTGGATGGTGTCTTCCTGCATGGCCGAAGGGGGTTGGACTGGACGGCCCCGGGGGTCTCTCTGAGCTCTAGGTGGGGTCTCCCCCTCCTTTGGAGACTTCTGGTCAAGGGAGGGCTTGGATGGTGTCTTCCTGCATGGCCGAAGGGGGTTGGACTGGATGGCCTCTGGGGGTCTCTTCCAACTCTAGGATTCTATGAGGGGATAAAATTAATGAGCATGGCGAACATAGTCCTTGAACCATCTTGGCTTCCTGTGCAAAAAATTAACCGCATAATAGGTTTGCCTTAGAGTCGCTGTAAGTTGGGAAGGCACACAAGAACAACAAAAACAAACAACAGCAACAACAACAACAATAATAATTCCTTTTTATTTAAACAGGCTTCTAATATGTATGCAGAACTGTTTCTTATCTGGGATGGTTTTTTTGTTTGTTTGTTTATTTATTTAAAATATTTGCATTTTTTTAAGTACTGTTTTTATGCGCTTTTTAAATTATTTCTTAGATGCTGCTTGAATGCAATTTTTTAAAATGCTGTTTGTTTCTGAGGGAAAGGTGGCACACAAACGCAACGCAACAACCGCAACAACAACTTTGCAAATATCTGCATCCGAAAAGTAAAAAAAAAAAAGGGAGTTGGGTGCGCTGCATGAAAAAATATCTGGCGCGAAAGGGACAAAATTCCTTTTTTGGAGGAAAATAGGAGGATAACCGGCGTCGACACAGCCAAATCCCCTTCGGCCCGATATCTTGGTGTTTTTAATTTAAGTGTGCAAGAAGAGCGCATAAATCACTCGCCTGCCTTGCGGTGCTGGCGCTGTGTGTGTGTTCGTTGCCTTTCCGTATTTTTAATAGTTGGCTTGCCGTTACGATGAGGAAAGCTGGTTGCCGGCCTCCATGGAGACAAATGTTCTTATGTGAACCCCCCAAAAAAAGGAAAGGAGAAAAAAAAAGGGGGGGCGGACGGAGCGCCTGGACGCAATGCATTTTCCAAAGCCTCAGAAGGGAACCTTTGTCACCATTTGGGTCCGTAGAAATAGGGGTGACCCACACAAATAACAACCGGGAACCAAGCCCAATGCGTTTTGTTCTCGTTACGTGCCTTTACCCTCTTGGCCAGACTCCTTCGGACGAGGTTTGCTTCCGTCGGCTCCCTCTGAGGCCGAGAGAGTGTGACTCGCCCCAGGCCGCTTGCCCAAGGTTACAGCAGAGGGTTTCCAGGTTCCAGTGCCAAGTTGTCTTCACTCTCATAGAATGCTAGAGCTGGAAGAGGCCTCCATGGCCATCGAGTCCAACCCCCTTCGGCCGTGCAGGAACAAACACTCAAAGCACCTCCAAAATGGCCGTCCAGCCTCTGGTTAAAAACCTCCAAAGAAGGAGGAGACTCCACCGCACTCCACGGAGGCACCAGCAGATTCCACCGCTGGACAGCTCTGCCCGTCAGGAAGTTCGGGCGGAATCACTTTCCCTGCAGCTTGAATCCATTGCTCCGTGTCCTAGTCTCTGGAGCAGCAGAAAACAGACTTGCTCCATCTTCAACATGACATATTTAAACCTGGCTATCGTGCCCCCTCTTAACCTCTCCCTGATTCATCGATAGGTTGTGTACCTAATTTTGGTGTTTGCGTATTTCTTGTGCATTGCTCCGTTGGGGACAAACTTCCAAAAATGAACTTGTTATCCCATCTTCCCCAAGGAGAGAGAGGTGTGGAAGGAGTCTTTTCACAGTAATTTAAAATGTGGGGTTTTTGAAATAGCAATCTTGCTAGATCGTCTATGATCTGGAGAGAGGCAGTGTAGTATAGCGGTTTGAGCATCGGGGACCAGGATTCGAACCCCGACTCGGCCATGGAAATCTTCCAGCGACCTTCTTCTTCAGAGGGGGCGTGCCTCCACTGTCTTCCCTCCGAGGCTGAGAGAGTGTGGCCTGCCCAGTTCTCACACTCTCTCAGCCTCAGAAGAAGGCAACCCTCCTTGAAGAAATCTTGCCATGAGTGAGTCACCATAAATCAGAAACAACTTGAAGGCACATAAAAACAATAATAACATCTATGATAGAACAAAATTGATTCTGTTTAAGATAAAACTTAATTATTTAGCTGTTTTAATATTTAGACATTCACTTTTCTATCCAATGTGCCTTTTAAACTGAGGGTTTTATGGTCTGTTGTTGTTATTATTATTAATAATAATTATAATAATAAAAGGCATGATACAAATGAATAATAGTCATTAATAATAATAATAATAATAATAATAATAATAATAATAGGACTAGTTTTTATTGTTATTTAGATATTGTATTTTATTGGCATAATAATAATAAGAATAAAGTGTGATACAAATGAATAATAATAATAATTAATAATAATAATTGGACTAGTTTTATTGTTATTTAGATATTGTATTTTATTGGCATAATAATAATAAGCATTATACAAATGAATAATAATAATAATTAATAATAATAATTGGACTAGTTTTTATTGTTATTTAGATATTGTATTTTATTGGCATAATAATAAGAAGAATAAAGTGTGATACAAATGAATAATAATAATAATTAATAATAATAATTGGACTAGTTTTGTTATTTAGATATTGTATTTTATTGGCATAATAATAATAAGCATTATACAAATGAATAATAATAATAATTAATAATAATAATTGGACTAGTTTTTATTGTTATTTAGATATTGTATTTTATTGGCATAATAAGAAGAAGAATAAAGTGTGATACAAATGAATAATAATAATAATAATAATTAATAATAATAATTGGACTAGTTTTGTTATTTAGATATTGTATTTTATTGGCATAATAATAATAAGCATTATACAAATGAATAATAATAATAATTAATAATAATAATCGGACTAGTTTTTATTGTTATTTAGATATTGTATTTTATTGGCATTATACTAAGATTATGTTGTACTGGTTGTAATTGCATATACCCTTGATCTTTTTTGTTTTGTGTATCTTCATTTTATTATGTATTTATTCAGGGCAACTGTTGTATTTTAAATTTTGTAAAGCGCCATGTACATGGATGGCGCTATATAAATAAAGGATGATGATGAAGATGATGATGATGATGATGATGATGATGATGATGATAATATCTTCATTTATATCCTGCTTTTTTCCTTGGAAGGACTCAGAGCAACTTCCAGTACTTTTAAAAATGAAAAAAAAAATCATAACATACAAAAGTTAAAATGTAAATTAAATCTTCAAGTAGTAATTAAAACAGAGTTAAAATACATATTTAAAAACCACAAACAAATTACAAATACTCCATAAAACTAGTAATCAAATAGTAATTAAAATGCATATTTAGAAACGCAAGCAAATCGCAAATATGACCTCAGTTACGAATAGCCAGTCTGTTGGCTGCAAAGAGAGACGATTGACTGAGGGATGGGAGAGAATTATTTACTTAAAGAAATAAATAAATGTTCATTGATAATTCCACCCTTCGCCCAGGTCTTAGAATAATTTCCATTCTGCTGTCCGCACTGATAAAGGGCTGTGCATTTATCACAATATGATAATGCCAGGCTTTTGTCATTTCTAGCAACAGCATCTAATCTCTGCTTCAACTTTAGCCAGTAATGGATTTTCTCTGTGTTATCTTTGGAAAACAACACCACAGATTTCTCCGGTATCTTTTGGACCTTAAATAAGGGATGCCTCCATCCACCGCAAGGATATTTTTTGGGGGGAGACTGAAGTTTTAAGCTCTGGAAGGAAAGCACAGATTGAAAAATCACAGGATTTCTCCCTCCTGCTCCTCTCAGCTTGAATAAAAACCAAGGGTGTGTTTGCATTTCAGAAATACAGCTCAATTGCAAGAATTTTGGGATCTGTAGTTTGGAGGAGACAGTACTTTGCATTATTTCCCAGGGAGATCTTTAAAAAGGTCAATCTGCATTAAATTTAGATATTGTAAGGGTTCTCATACGGAGGATGGAGCAAGCCTGTTTTCTGCTGCTCCGGAGACTAGGACACGGAGCAACGGATTCAAACCACAGGAAAAGAGATTTCACCTAAACATTAGGAAGAACTTCCTGATGGGGGAAGACGGAGCAAGCTTGTTTTCTGCGGCTCCAGAGACTAGGACACGGAGCAACGGCTTCCAACTCCAGGAAAAGAGATTCTACATTAACATTAGGAAGAAATTCGTGATGGTAAGAGCAGTTCAACAGTGGAATCCACTGCTGCCTGAATGGAGGTGGTGCAGTCTCCTCCTTCTTAGGAGGTTTTTAAACAGAGGCTGGGTGGCCATCTGTCAAGGAATGCTTTGATGGTGTCTTCCTACATATCAGAAGGGGGTTGGATTGGATGGCCCTTCGGGTCTCCTCCAACTCTATGATTTCATAGAATTGTAGAAACATAAGAGCTGGAAGAGACCACCATGGCCATCAAGTCCAACCCCCTTCTGCCATGCAGGAACAAACACCCAAAGCACCCCCACCAAATGGCCATCCAGCCTCTGGTTAAAAACCTCCAAAGAAGGAGGAGACTCCACCACGCTCCATGGAGGCAGCAGCGGATTCCACTCCTGGACAGCTCTGACCATCAGGAAGTTCTTCTCGAGGTTCAAGTGGAATCTCTCTTCCTGCAGCTTGAATCCATTGCTCCGTGTCCTAGTCTCTGGAGCAGCAGAAAACAAGCTCACTCCATCTTCAACATGACATCCCCGCAAATATTGTAACATGTCTATCATGTCCCCTTTGAACCTTCTCTTCTACAGAGTAAACATCCCCAGATCCCTCAGCCGCTCCTCAGAGGGCTTCATGGCTTCCAGACCCTCCACCATTTTGGCCGCCCTCCTCCGGACACGCTCCAGCTTGTCCATCTCCTTCTTGAAATGAGGTGCCCAGAACTGGACGCAGGCTTATTCCAGATGAGGTCTGACCAAAGCAGAGTAGAGTGATATTTCAGACATTTAATGGATAGACAGATGATAAAAAGAAGACAACAGATGAAAGCTAGGAGACAGAAAGCTAGATAGAGAATGGACAGGGAGGGAGGAGTGACAGACCAGAAAGCCATGATAAAAGATAAAAGATGACAGACAGAGATGAAGGCACATCACAGTTCGATGACACACCGATGCTAGTAGACAGATAGATAGATGATAAAAGATGGAAGGAAGACCGATGGAGATAGAAATGGATGGTATATAGAAGACAGATGGATAGACGGGTGATAAAGAATGGATGAAAGCCAAGAGAAAGCTAGAGAGAGGATCAAAAGAGGGAGAAGTAAATGATAGGAAAGATAAAAGAGATAGATAGGTTGGTAGGTAGGTAGGTAGATAGACATGATTGATTGATTGATTGATTGATTGATCGATTGATTGATTTCCTACATTGGTGGATAGATGGACGGACGGACGGACAGATAGATAAATAGGTACGTTTCTTACATTTATGGGTGGGTGGGTGAATGGATGAATAGATAGATAGATAGATAGATAGATAGATAGATAGATAGATAGATAGATAGATTTATTACATCGGTGGATGAGTGGGTGGGTGGGTGGATGGACGGACAGACGGATGGACGGACAGTCAGAAACTCATATTATAGAGACGATGGATGGATGGATAGATAGATAGATAGATAGATAGATAGATAGATAGATAGATAGATAGTCAGACAGACAGATACATAGATAGACAGATTTCTTACATCTATCTATCTATCCATCCATCGTCTGGGTGGGTGGGTGGACAGACAGATGGACAGACAGACACTCATGTTATAGAGATGATGGACGGATGGATGGATGGATGGATGAAAGGATGGATGGATGGATGGATGGATG
The DNA here is from genome assembly GCA_030412105.1 of Cyclura pinguis. Lineage (NCBI taxonomy): Eukaryota > Metazoa > Chordata > Lepidosauria > Squamata > Iguanidae > Cyclura > Cyclura pinguis. The sequence goes on along the minus strand of CM059615.1, from coordinate 16,770,003 downwards.
GATGGATGGATGGATGGATGGATACATAGATTTCTTACATCAGTGGGTGGGTGGACAGATGGACGGATGGACAGACAGACATTCATGTTATAGAGACGATGGGTGGGTGGGTGGGTGGGTGGGTGGATGGATGGATGGATGGATGGATGGATGGATAGATAGATAGATAGATAGATAGATAGATAGATAGATAGATAGACAGACAGACAGACAGACAGACAGACAGACAGACAGACTTCTTACATTGGTGGGTGGATGGATGAATGGACGGACGGACAGACGGACAGGCACACAGACAGATAGATTTTGTACATTGGTGGGCAGATGGATAGCTGGATGGATGGATGGACTGGCAAACAGACAGATAGACACTCGTGGTATAGAGATGATGGATGGATGGATGGATGGATGGATGGATGGATGGATGGATGGACGCATAGATAGATAGATAGATAGATAGATAGATAGATAGATAGATAGACAGACAGACAGACAGACAGACAGACAGACAGACTTCTTACATTGGTGGGTGGATGGATGGATGGACAGATAGTCAGGTAGACAGACAGACAGACAGACGGGTTTCTTGCATTGGTGGGCAGGTGGATGGATGGATGACACCCATGTTGTAGAGATAATGGATGGACAGACAGACAGACAGACAGACACATTTCTTGCATTGATGGGTGGGTGGGTGGTTGGATAGATAGGTGGGTAGATAGACAGATGACACATTCATGTTATAGAGATGATGGATGGATGGATGGATGGATGGATAGGTAGAGAGAGAGAGAGAGAGAGAGACTTCTTACATTGGTGGGTGGGTGGGTGGGTGGACGGACGGACAGACAGACAGATAACACGCTTGTGTTATAGAGATAGATGAGAGACAGAGAGACGGACAGATGAAATGATGACAGCTAGCAGGCAGCCAGACGTGACAGAGGACTGACAGAGACAGATGGATGATATGCAAGACGGATGGGCAGACGGACGATAAAGAGAAGATAAACTAGATTAAAGCTGGAAGAGACACAGAAGACGGATAGAGGCACAGAGAGATGGAGATAAATAGACTTGAGAGATGGAGGGACTGAAATGACGAGCAGATGGGGGGGAAAAAAGCCAGGTAGATGTTGGGTGCAACTGTAGTCTTCCATTAGGTCCACCAGGGTAGGGGATACTGGGTGCTGTAGTCCAAATTAACCCATGCTCTGCTTCCTCTACACTTGAGCGGAGAAGGGAAGCACAAGGCTTCCTGCAGAAAACTTAAATGCAATATATTCACTCCCAGAAGACTGGATCTATTTTTTTTTTTAATTAGCACTCATAAAAGGACCCATTTAATCTCTAGGGAAACATTAACCATCCAGCTGGGTCAGTGATGTCAAGACCTTGTTGTCCAAATGCCAAATTTGCAAATTCGAATGCTATTTTGTTGGTTATAGACACATTGGCTTTTTGTTAAAGATTGCAAGAGCGCAACGGCATTGCTGCCATTTTAAATCCCTAATTAGTAATTTAAATAGTAATTTTGAACTGCTCCCCTCTTCTTGATATTTAAATGCTGCAGTCTCAGAATTCATAGCAACAAACAACAACAAAAAAAAACCCCACAATTGTGACACATTGGAGATTCGGGAAAGGGAACGACGCTTAAATCCCCAAAGCAACCTTCCGCTCGAATGTTTTTCTGCTCCGATTGATGAATGCAAAGAGAAAGAGAGAGAGGGAGATTGAGATTCAAAACCACAGAAAATGAGATTCTGCGTGCAACACGAAGATCAGACATATTTTCTTATTCAGGTGGAAAGAAAGGATTGCAAGATTATTCCTGTCTTTTTATAAACAAATAACAAAATTAAAGCTTGGCTATCATTTTGGAAGGCAAAGAAACCTCCCCAAGAAAGTCACTGATGGGATCTCCTGACCATCTTTAATTCAGATTTTTTTTTCCTTTTGGAAAGTCTATTTTGCCAGCAAATTATTATTATCTCCTTGCTTTGTCTTGGGCCCAGGACTGTAGCAGCATAGAATCCCAGGGTTGGGAGAGACCCCAGGGGCCATCCAGTCCAACCCCCTGCTCTGCAGGAACACCCATCAAAGTATTCCTAACGGATGGCCATCCAGCTTCTGCTTAAAAACCTCCAAAGAAGGAGGAGACTCCACCACATTCCATATTCCACTGCTGGACAGCTCTGACAGTCAAGAAGTTCCTCCTGAGGTTCAAGTGGAATCTCCTTTCCCGCAGCTTGAATCCATTGCTCCTTGTCCTAGTCTCTGGAGCAGCAGAAAAGAAGCTTGCTCCATCTTGCTTCAAATATTTAAACATGGCTATCATGTCTCCTCTTAACCTTCTCTTCTGCAGACTAAAGATCCTCAGCTCCCTAAGATGCAACTCAGAGGCCTTCATGGCTTCCACCCCTTCCACCATTTTGGTCGCCCTCCTCTGGACACACTCCAGCTTCTCCATCTCCTTCTTGAAATGAGGTGCCCAGAACTAGCGCAGTATTCCAAATGAGGCCTAACCAATGCAGAATAGAGTGGTACCATTACCTCCCTCAATCCAGGCACCATACTCCTATTGATGCAACCAAGGATCGTGTTGGCTTTCTTGGCTGCTGCATCACACTGCTGGCTCACGTTCAGCTTGTGGTCCACCAAGACTCTAGATCCCTTTCACACGTACTGCTATCCAGCCACATGTTCCCCATCCTATATTTGTGCATTCGATTTTTTCTGCCGAAGTGCTGGACCTTACATTTTTCTCTGTTGAAATTTCATTTTATGAGCCTTGGCCCAGCTCCCCAATCGGTCAAGGTCATTTTGGATTCTGATCCTGTCCTCTGGGGTTTTAGCCACCCCTCCCAATTTGGGGTCATCTGCAAATCTGATCAGCATGCCCTGCACTCTTTCATCCAAGTCATGGATTAAGATGTTGGAGAGCCCTGGGTCCAGGACAGGACCCCGTGGCACCCCAAAAGTCACTTCTCCCCAGGATGAAAAGCAGCCATGGGCGAGGAGCACCCTTTGTCTTCGGCCGGTCAGCCAATTCCAAATCCACCCAACAGCAGCTCCGTCCAGCCCGCATTTTACCAGCTAACTAAAGGAATCGCCTTTAACCCCAAGGGAACCGATCTTCGCCCTGCAGACTTATTGCTTTCACACATCAGTACTAACTGACCCACGGCAAAGAGCTGAAAAACTTGCTATCACCTCACACAACCCTTTGAAGATTTGTGGAAAAAGTCACAATTTGCATCTTTCTGGATCTTACTGCATTCTACCCCACTCCCACAAATGTCTAAAATTAATAGCCTAATATCACTCCGTCATTGCATTTGAATATCAGGAAGCGAAATGAGGTTCTCCAAATTTAAGAATTTTATCCTGCCCCCGTGCAAATTCCTTCTGACCCCCAAATTTCTAGCTTTGCAACCACTTCGAAGTTCGGTTGGAGCATTTAGAAATACAAGTTTAGGCATCTCAAGGTCCAAAGGAAGCTGGAACATTGTGTCCCAAGTTGCCAGTTGACTTATGCAAACCCCATGAATTTCATAGGATTTTCCTAGGCAGGGGAAACCTCAGAGGTAGTTTTGCATGTTCTTTCCTTGGAAACACAGCCTACGGCACCTGAGATCCATTGCCGGTCTCCCATCCAAGTACCAACCAGGGCTGACCCAGCTTAGCTTCCAAGATCAGACGGGATCTGGTGTCTTGAGGGGATTTTGGCCAGACTAAGTGGGCGTTACCCCCTTCCTAATAGGAATTCCGCCACCATAGATGAAATTCGCCTTCCACCCCCAAACCTCCAGGACTCCAGTAAGTTAAAATTCCACCCCAATAAGTTAAAATCTGAGCTGACCATTCAAAAGTAGAATGAGAGAATCGTACAGCTGGAAGAGATCCCAAAGTGCTTCCAGTCCAACCCCCTTTTGCCATGCAGGAAGACTCCACCAACTGACGGCCCTCTAGACTCCATCTGAAAACCTCCAAAGAAGGAGGAGACTCAATGATGCCCCTTTGAGGCAGCAGCAGATTCCACTCTCAAAACCGCTCCTACCATCAGGAAGTCCTGCCTAAGGTTTAGGTGGAACCCCTTTTCCCGAAGTTTGGAGCCATTGCTCCGCGTCCGAGTCTCTGGAGCAGCAGAAAACAGGCTTGCTCCATCCTCCATATGACATTCTTCAAATATTTAAATACGGCTGCCATGTCCCCTTCTCTCAACCTTCTCTTCTGCAGACTAAACATCCCCAGCTCCCTAAGCCGCTCCTCAGAGGACTTCATGGATTCCAGGCCTTCTACCATTTCGGTCGCCCCCCCTCTGGACACCTTCCGGCTTGTCCATCTCCTTCTTGAAATGAGGTGTCCAAAACTAGATCCCTAGATCCCTTTCACACGGACTCCTATCCAGCCAGGTGTCCCCCATCCTATATTTGTACATCCCATTTTTCCTGCCTAAGCGCATGACACTACATTTTCTCCGTGTCGAAACTCATTTTCTTAGCCTTGGCCCAGCTCTCCAATCTTTTCAAGGCCATTTTGAATTTTGGTCCCGTCTCGATTACCTCTAGGGGACCATCCAAACTCTAGGATCGTAAAGGATGGTGGAAACTCCATCCCCAAAACTTTCTGGAGGACCTCACATTACCCAAATCCCTTCTCTATCCCACACAGAAAAAAAATTTCTCAGCAAACGCTGGATTGATTAGTTTGCATTATGCCTATAAAAAGCAATGAGATTTCTCTCTCTTTAAAATAACAGTAACAATAATAATAATAATAATAATGGAATGTGTATTTATAATGGAACGCACTCCATTCTGGAAGCCGTTTCGTCTAAAAGTCCGATCTAGATGGCTGCACCGGGTGATTCTTTTCAGCAGTAAGGCGCCCTGCCTGGTCTCAGACCTCTTTGTCTGCAGAAAAAGCCTGCCAAAAAAATATTCAATTCCGGGTGTCAGAACCCATGATGAAATTGTTCTCGTCAGGAAGAAATGGAACGAGACAGGAAAAAAAGAGAAGGAAAATCTGATTGAGGCACAGCCAAGAGAATCGGGGGTGTCTCGGATTTGCAGAGATACCGGGAGAGAAACCGGACGACGTCGTTTGTGCAATGTAGGAAACCAGCTTTAATTAGAGCAGACCTATTGAATCAACAGTTAAACAGAGAGGTAAATGCAGATTTTGCATTTAACCTTATCTGGAATGCCAAAATCTGGCAATCACAAAATCATAGAGCTGGTGCTGATGGACGTGCCCGAGGTCACCCAGTGGGGAGAACGACAAACCATAGATTTATAGAGTTGGAACAGACCCCAAAGGACATCCAGTCCAACCCCCTTCCGCCATGCAGGAAGACACAATCCAAGCATTGCCGACAGACGGGCATCCAGCCTCTGTTTGAAAATCTCCAAAGAAGGAGGAGACTCCACCACACCCCACGGAGGCGGCAGTGGAATCCACTCTCAAACTGCAATTTTCACCAGGAAGTTCTTCCTGAGGTTCAGGTGGAATCTCTTTCCCTGTAGTTTGAATCCATTGCTCCGTGTCCTAGTTTCCAAAGCAGCAGAAAACAAGCTTGCTCCATCCTCCACACGACGTCCCTTACAAATATTTAAACATGGCTATCATGTCGCCTCTTAACCTTCTCTTCTCCAGGCCAAACTTTCCCAGCAACCTAAAATGCTCCTCAAAGGGCTTCATGGCTTCCAGACCCTCCACCATTTCGGCTGCCCTCCTCTGGACCCCTTCCAGCTTTGTCCATCTCCTTCCTGAACTGTGGTGCCCAGAACCGGACACAGGATTATTGCAGGTGGGGTCTGACCAAAACAGAATAAAGAGGTACCATCACTTCCCTTGAGCTACACACTAGACTCCAATTGAAGCAGCCTAGTATCACATTGGCCTTTTTTAGCTGCCGCATCACACTGCTGGCTCACACAATTCCAGATTCAAATCCGAAATTGTCCACATTGGTGGCTGAGGTAGTGACACCTTTGCTTTCTGGTGGTTCGGCGTTCACAAACTTTGCTTCATGCACAAAAGTGCTGAACAAGTTATTTAAAATTACTTTCAGGCTATGGGTATAAGGTGCATATGAAATGTAAATGCATTTTGTGCTTAAACGTGGGTCCCATCTCCTGAAGATAAAAAGTCCTGAAGAAAAAAAAGGTTAAGAGCCAATGTGATAGCTCTGTTTAAATGTTTGAAGGGATGTCATCTGTAGGATGGAGCAAGCGTGTTTTCTGCTGCTCCAGAGACTAGGACATGGAGCAGCAGCTTCAAACTTCAGGAAAAGAGATTCCATCTAAACATTAGGAAGGGATTGGATGGCCCTTGGAGTCTCTTCTAACTCTACAAATCTATGATTTGTTGTTGTCCCAAGTCAGCCATGGAAGCACACTGGGTGACCTTGGGCACGTCACACCCTCTCAGCCCCAGAAAACCCCATGATAGGTTCACCTTAGGGTCGCCATAAGTCGGAAAGGACTTAAAAGCACACGACTGCAACAACAACAGCCTGGGGATGACAACTTGAAAGTAGATTGACCTCCGCTCCTAGTTTTGAAAAACATATTTTAAAAAAAAAATCAGTGGTGAGGAAATTGACTATTTAAAAGGTAAACGGAGGCCACCCTTCTTTTAATGTTCCTTTGATTTAAATATGTGTCTGTAAGGGGAGGAGGGATGAAAAAAGAGATGATTTTTTAAGTTCAGATTAAATTACCATCTGAGTCACTGTAATAATTGTATTGGCAGATGTTCTCTCCAGTTCTGCTGATCGGGGACAGCTTGCTGCAATTTTTGTTCCCTGTAACATGCTGTAATTAATTAATTTGGCCAAATCAATATCGGGGGTGGAGAGAGAGGGAAAGAGTAGAGGGGGGAAGAAGCAAGATGGATGAATGGACGGACGGACAGATGGACAGATAGATAGATAATCGATAGTTATAAAGAAAAATAGATAGATAGATAGATAGATAGATAGATAGATAGATAGATAGATAGATAATAAAGGGAGAGGTGGGCATAATAAAGAGAGATAATAAAGAGTGATATAGATATGAAATGCACAGATATAGGATGGGTGATACCTGGCTTGAAAACGGTCTGTGTGAAAGGGATCTGGGAGTCTTAATGGACCACAAGCTGAACATGAGCCAGCAGTGTGATGCGGCAGCTAAAAAAGCCAATGTAATTCTGGGCTACATCAACAGGAATATAGTGTCTAGGTCAACTGAAGCGATGGGACCGCTCTATTCTGCTTTGGTCAGACTTCACCTGTGTCCAGTTCTGGGCACCTTATTTCAAGAAGGAGAAGGGTAAGCTGGAGCATGTCCAGAGGAAGGTGGCCAAAATGGTGGAGGGTCTGGAAACCACGAAGCCCTATGAGAAGCATCTTAGAGAGCTGGGGATGTTCAGTCTGCAGAAGAGAAGGTTAAGAGAGGACGTAATAGCCATGTACAAATATTTGAAGGAATGTCATGTTGAAGATGGAGCAAGCTTGTTTTCTGCTGCTTTGGAAACTAGGACATGGAGCAATGGATTCAAACTACAGGGAAAGATATTCCACCTGAACCTCAGGAAGAAACTTCCTGATGGTCAGAGCTGTCCAACAGTAGAATATGCTGTTACTTCCATGGCATGTGGTGGAGTCCCCTCCTTCCTTGGAGGTTTTCCAGCAGAGCCTGGATGGCCATCTGTTGAGAGGGCTTTGATGGGGTCTTCCTGCATGGCAGAATGAGATTGGACTGGATGGTTCCTGTGGTCTCTTCCAACTGTATATGATTCTATGTTTCTCTAGGTCATTGGTCCAACTGCTCTCATCATCAAGAAGTTCCTCCTCCTAATGTTCAACCAAAATCTACCCTCCTGCAAATTAAAACCATTAGACCTGGTCCTACCCTGTGGTAAGTCCTGCCTTCTCCTCTCTGTGAAGGTCCTTGAGGTGTCTAGAGAGAGAGAAAGAAAGCATTGTGTAATGATTTGAGCCCTGGACTGCAACCCTGAAGAACGGCTTGGCCAGATGGTCCTTCAGGCCTGGATTCTATTGTCTGAGGAGACCCACTGGATGAGTGGGACTTACCTAAGTGTTGACTCACCAAGTCCCCATTGATTGAATAGGTCTACTCTGGTTTGGACTGATAACTTGAAGGGCTGGGAATCATGAGGCCCTCTAGATGTTGTTGCTGAACTACAACTCCCATCATTCCAAACTCTTCCTCCTGCTGGCCTACAGCTCCCATCATTTCTCAGTGGTGCTCATGGGACCTGGAGGCCCTCAAAACATCTGCGAGAACCAAAGTCACCCAAAAAAAAAATGTATGATGTTGGACTACAGCTCCCATCATTCCAAACCCTTCGTCCTTCTGGCCTGCAACTCCCATCTGTGGGAGATGGGAGGCCCTCAAAACATCTGGAAGGAGCAAGGTCACCAAAAACACATATAAGATGTTGTTGGATTACAGCTCCCATCATTCCATTTTACTATTGCACGTTTTAATTTTGTTGTTGTTATTGTTGTGTGCCTTCAACTCATTTGCAACTTATGACCACCCTAAAGCGAACCTATCCCAGGGTTTTCCGGGGCTGAGAGTATGTGATACACCTAAAGTCACCCAGTAGGTTTCCATGAAGCAAAGAATTGAACTCTGGTCTCCAGAGTCGTGGTCCAATGTCCAAACCACTACGCCACACTGGCTCGGGAGACCACATTTCAAATCCCTGCTTGGCCGTGAAAGCCCACTGGGTGACCTTGGGCAAGTCACACTCTCTCAGCCTCAGAGGAAGGCAACGGTGGCGAACCCCCTCCGCTCAAAACTTGCGAAGAAAACCCCATCGCCTTGGGGCCACCATAAGTTGAAATGGATGGAGCTCTTGTGGTGGGGAGTTCCAGAGACCACTGGGAAGACCATGTTCTCTCCCACGTTCCCACCAGGCAGGTCTCTGAAGTTGGTGGGACTCCTGATGGTCTCAGACATTTAGGTGGCCCGTACGGCGTTCCTTTTATGCTTAGCCGTGGCTTCCGCTCCATCGTATCAGGACAACCTCTCCAGCCCAGGCCGGTACGTCTTCTCTGGAAGTCTAGCCTGTGCAAAACAGCTTCCCTTCCACTCTCCCCAAATTTAGATGACTCCCTTCTGTGCCCCACTCCATCCAAGGTTCTCGTTCCATCCTTAGAACCATGGACCTGGAAGAGACCTCAAGAGGCCATCCAGTCCAACCCCCTTCTTCCACACTGGAAGACACCATCCAAGCCCTCCCTTGGACAGGTGACCATCCAACCTCTTTTTAAAAACCTCCAAAGAGGGAGGAGACCCCACCACATCCCATGGAGACAGCAGCTGTCAAACTGCTCTTATCCTCAGGAAGTCCCTTCTAAGGTTTAGGTGGAACCTCCTCTCCTGAAGTTTGAATCCATTGCTCCATGTCCTAGTCTCTGGAGCAGCAGAAAACAAGCTTGCTCCATTTTCCATGTGACAGTATGAAGAACAGCTTAGGGAGCTGGGTATGTTTAGTCTCCAGAAGAGAAGGTTAAGAGAGAACATGATAGCCATGTTTAAACATTTCAAGGGATGTCATGTCAAGGAGGGAGCGGGCTTGTTTTCTGCTGCTCCAGAGACTAGGACAAGGAACAATGCACTCAAGCTGCAGGAAAAGAGATTCCACCTACACCTTAGGAAGAACTTCTTAATGGTCAGAGCCATTTGACAGTGGAATCCGCTGCCTCCATGGAGTGTGGTGGAGTCTCCTCCTTCTCTGGAGGTTTTTAAAGACAGGCTGGGTGGCCATCCCTTGGGAGTGCTTTGATGTGGGTTCCTGCATGGCAGAATCAGGTTGGACTGTGGTCTCTTCCAACTCTATGATTCTTTCTAATATTTAGGTGGAATCTCTTTTCCTGAAGTTTGAAGCCATTGGTGAAGGTTGAAGCCATTGCTCTGTGTCCTAGTCTCCGGAGCAGCAGAAAATAGGCTCGCTCCATCCTCGACATGATATCCCTTCAACTATTTAAACATGGTTATCACGTCCCCTCTTAACCTTCTCTTCTGCAGACTAAACATCCACCCAGCTCCCTAAGACGCTCCTTGTAGGGCTTCATGGTTTCCAGACCCTTCACCATTTTGGTTGCCCTCGTCTGGACACGTTCAACCTCGTCCATATCCTTCTTGAACTGGGGCGCCCAGAACTCTCGCACCCCTGCTCCTGGGAAGGGATATCTCTCTGCTTCAACTCATCTTGCCATATCATGGAAACCAACACTTTCCATCAGCAGCATTGGGCAAAACTAAAACACGGGTAACCATCTTCACAAAAGCCCTGGGAAGCTCGCTGCCGCGGTGCCGCTAATTATTCCTGAAAAAGCAAATTGCACTGACAGACCAGGAGTACAAAAGACACAACAGAAAAAAGAAAAGAGCAACAAAAGAGGATATGGAGGGGAGGAGATTCGTAGATTAATAGGAATGCATTTAATCCGGCATTCATTTTCCGTGAAAAACAAAACTGTTGGATAAACAGAGGCGCACACACACACACACACACCTCTGGCTGAATTGTGAAGAAAGAAACTAAGTTCACTAAGAGTCTAGAGTCTAGATCATGGGACGTGATGGCCCTCTATTCTGTTTTGCTCAGACCCCACCTGGAATTGTGTTAGCCAGCAGTGTGACGCAGCAGCTAAAAAAGGCCAATGCGATACTAGGCTGCTTCAATTGGAGTCTAGCGTGTAGCTCAAAGGAAGTGATGGTACCTCTTTATTCTGCTTTGGTCAGACCCCACCTGGAATAATCGTGTGCCCAGTTCTGGGCACCACAGTTCAGGAAGGAGATGGACAAGCTGGAGGATGTCCAGAGGAGGGCGACCAAAATGGTGGAGGGTCTGGAAGCCATGAAGCCCTCTGAGGAGCGGCTGAGGGAGCTGGGGATGTTTAGTCTGCAGAAGAGAAGGTTAAGAGAGGACATGATAGCCATGTTTAAATATCTGAAGGGATGTCATGTTGAAGATGGAGCAAGCTTGTTTTCTGCTGCTCCAGAAACGAGGACATGGAGCAATGCATTCAAACTCCAGGAAAAGAGGTCCCACCTAAATTCCTGACACTCGAACTTTTCAACAGTGGAATCTGATGCTGCCTCCACGGAGACGGATGGAGTCTCCTCCTTCTTTGGAGGCTTTTAAGCAGAAGCTGGATGGCCATCTATCGAAGGGAGGGCTTTGATGGTGTCTTCGTGCAAGGCAGAATGGGGTTGGACTGGATGGCCCCTTGGGGTCTCTCCCAACTCTATGATTCTATGGTAGCCATGTTTAAATATCTGAAGGGACATCATATGGAAGATGGAGCAAGTCTTTTCTGACATCGTTAATTTGTGATGGAGCCTCCTCCTTCTTTGGAGGTTTTTAAACAGAGGCCGAATGGTCATCTCTTGGGAAAGCTGTGATAGTGTCCTCCTGCATGGGAGAAGGGGATGGGACTGGATGGCCCCTGGGGTCTCTTCTCTATGATCCTAAGGTCGTGTCTCCCCTGTATTCCCACCAGATATATCTGTCAGGTTGGTGGGACAGAGAGAAGGGCCTCCTCGGAAGGTTTCATGACACGGTCCGGCTCATATGGGAGATCCGGAGACCAGGACTTGGAGCAATGGATTCAAACTACAGGAAAAGAGATTCCACCTGAACTTCAGGAAGAACTTCCTGACGGTCAGAGCTGTCCGGCAGTGGAATCTGCTGCTGCCTCCATGGAGCGTGGTGGGGTCTCCTCCTTCTTTGGAGGTTTTTAAGCAGAGGCTGGATGGTCGTCTGTCCAAGGGAGGGCTTTGAGGTATGTTCCTGCATGGAAGAAGGGGATTGGACTGGATGGCCCCTGGGGTCTCTTCCAACTCTAGGATTCTCTTAATCTCCCCAGAGTTAAAGCAGTCATTCATGTATTCAGTGAAAGTGGATATGCATGCCTCGGCACATCCCAACTGGATGACTGTAATGCCCAGCTTCCTTTCAAGACTGAAAACTACAGGACAGGAGATTCCACCTGAACCTCAGGAAGAACTTCCTGAAGGTCAGAGCTGTCCACTCAGTGGGATATGGAATGTGGTGGGGTCTCCTCCTTCTTTGGAGGTTTTCAAGGAAGAGGTTGGATGGGCATTTGATGGGGGTGCTTTGAGTGTTTGTTCCTGCGTGGCAGAAGCGGGTTGGACTTGATGGCCATGGTAGTCTCTCCCAACTCTATCATTTTACGATTCTATGATCTGGATTCTTGAAAGGCAAAGGGTTGGACTACATAGCCTTTGGAGAGACTTTCTATGGTTCTTTGACAGTTGAGCACGGACCTTTTCGGAGTCTCTCTGATGTCTCCATTTATCTTTGGTGGAATCTAAACAGAGGTTGGATGGACATCTTCGAGGAGTACTGGATTCCTGAAGGCAAGGGGTTGGACTAGACAGCCTTTGGAGAGACTTTCCAACTCTGGTGGAACAGACGCCTTCAGAGGGTGGTCGACTTTCCATCTCTGTTTTTTAAACTGAAGTTGGGTGGGCATCCTCCAGGTGTGCTTTAGATCCTGTCCATGTTCCACGGGCCTTAATGATCAGAAGGGGGTTGGACTTGATGGCCATGGAGGTCTCTTCCAACTCTATCATTTTATGATTCCATGTCTGTTCAGAAACTTCATCGGGTGCAAAGAGCTGCAGACAGAGTACTGTTGACTCGGGAGGTTGAAGTTCCTTCCTTTCAACAGCCCCTCTGGCTGCTGCTCTGTTTCCAGGCCCGATTCAAAGCTCTTTCTCAGGTCCAGAAGATCTGAAGGACCATATTCTCCCTCATTTGGGCCTGCCCTTGTCTTGAGATCTTCTGAGGAGGTCCTCTGCTCCATGCAGAGCTACAGTCGAAGGTCCTAGGCTCCCTCAAAACATCTTCCTGGAGAGACTTCTGCCCTTCCTGCTACCCCCAGGTGATACGAAGGATTGTCCAGGTTATCTAAAGGATGGTATATAGAATCAGAGAATCCCAGAGCTGGAAGAGACCCCAGGGGCCATCCAGTCCCACCCCGTTCTGCCATGCAGGAACACCCGTCAAAGCATTCCCAGCAGTTGGCCATCCAGCCTCGTCTTAAAAACCTCTAAAGAAGGAGGAGATTCCACCACACTCCACGGAGGCAGCAGCAGATTCCACGGCCGGACGGCTCTGACTGTCAGGAAGTTCTTCGTGAGGTTCAGGTGGAATCTCTTTTCCTGAGTTTGAATGCATTGGTCCGTGTCCTGGTCTCTTGAGCAGCAGAAAACAAGCCCTCTCCCTCCTCAACACGACATTCCTTCAAATATTTAAACATGGCTCTCATGTCCCCTCTAAACCTTCTCTTCTGCAGAATAAACATACCCAGTTCCCTCAGCTGCTCCTCTGAGGGCTTCATGGCTTCCAGACCCTCCACCATTTTGGTCACCCTCCTCTGGACACGCTCCAGCGTGTCCATCTCTTTCTTGAAATGAGATGCCCAGAACTGGACACAGGATTATTCCAGATGAGGTCTGGACCAATGCAGAATAGAGTGGTACCATCACCTCCCTTGATCTGGACACCAGACTCCTATTGATGCAACCACGAATCGTGTTGGGTTTCTCGGCTGCCGCATCACACTGCATATATATCTCCATATTTGATCCTACCCATGTCTGAGATCACCTTAGGAAGCCCTTCAGTTTGTCCCACCACCCTCCCTGGAATATCTGGTGGTAATATGGGAAATAGGACCTTCTCAGCAGCTGCTCCCGGGCTCCGGACACCTTCCGCCTTGTCCATATCCTTCCGGAACTGTGGTGCCCAGAACTGGACCCAGGATTATTCCAAATGAGGTCTGACCAAGGCAGAATAGAGTGGGTACTATTACTTTCCTTGATCCGGACACCATACTCCTATTGATGTAACCAAGAATCACATTGGCCTTTTTAGCTGCTGCATCACACTGTTGATGCCTGTAGTCTACTAAGACTCCTAGATCTCTTTCCATTGTGCACCTCCCATTTTGTCTCCTCATTGGAATTGTTAGAAATTGTGCCTTCAATATCTCACTTTTTAGAAGCGGGCGGAGAAGGGGAGAAGATGGCCACGGTGGTAGCATTAAGGTAGGGACTTCTGTAACTTTTAAGAAACTCCCATCCATCATGAACTCTTTTAGTATTCCTGTCCATGGGATCTCTCCCAGTATTTTCCTATTGATGAGTATAGTGTCATCTTAAGAGGCTTCGTTCAGGTAGAACATGACAATACTAAATAGATAAAGAATGTCCTCGTTGTTGGAAAAAAAGGAAATAATTGCAAGGAACTCATTACTGTGAAGGTGTTTTTTCCTAGTCTTTTTATTCGCTGAAACGACTGGGTTTCTCCCGGCTCTGTGGAGACGTGTCAGCTCTTTTTGCAAATCGTTTCGTAGCCTAGGTCTTCACTGCACTTTTCAAGTTCTGCCCTTGAAACTGCTCTCCGCGCTGAATGGCGGAACCTGATGAGTTCTGACAAGCTTTGCTTCGTACTCACACCAGCCACAGGGAAAGAAAAAAAAAAGGAAAACATTGCTGGCGCATGGAAATGTACATCTTCACCCCATGCTGAGAATACAGAGAGCTCCATTCCCCTTCATGGTGCCCATTTGAGCAAGCATTGGAAGGGGACCTTGCGTGGTTCAAATTCGTGCTTAGCCATGGAAGCCCGCTGCGTCACCTTGGGAAAGTCACACTCTCTCAGCCTCAGAGGAAAGCATGCGGCGGTAAGCCTCCTCTGAAGAAATCTGGCCAAGGAGAGGCAGTTTGGGTCTTTGAAACCCCATTCAGCCCTGGAAAACCCACTGGGTTGTCAAGATTCATGGCTGCTGTCACATGTATGTAATAGTATCGTTGCATTAGATCAAGGAAGGCATTGTTTGTTAAGTGCTGTTGGGTATTCTTTGCTAATTGCTCAACAGCAAAGCAAAGCAAAAGCAAAAGCAAAGGTGTTGCTATCTCAGCCACCCATGTGGACAATTTCGGATTTTGGTGTATCTCCAAAATCTGAAGTTGAGTGAGTCAACAGTGTGATGCAGCAGCTAAAAAAGCTAATATGATTCTGGGCGGCATCAACAGGAGCACAGTGTTGAGATCAAGGGAAGTAATAATACTACTTTATTCTACTTTGGTTAGACTCCACCTGGAATACTGTGTCTAGTTCTGGGCACCTCATTTCAAGAAAGATATGGACAAGCTGGAAGGCGGCCAGAGGAGGGCAACCAAAATAGTAGAAGGCCTGGAAACCATGAAGCCCTCTGAGGAACAGCTGAGGGAGCTGGGGATGTTAATATGCAGGAGAGAAGATTAAGAGGGGACATGATAGCCATGTTTAACTATTTGAAGGGATGTCATCTTGGACGATGGAGCAAGCCTGTTTTCTGCTGCTCCAGAAACTAGGACACGGAGCAATGGATTCAAACTTCCGAAACTTCTTGAGGGTAAGAGCAGTTTGAGAGTGGAATCTGCTGCTGCCTCCATGGAATGTGGTGGAATCTCCTCCTTCTTTGGAGGCTTTTAAAGAGAGGCTGGCTGGTCATCTGTCCAAGGGAGGGCTTGGATGGTGTCCCCTCCGTGGAAGAATCGGATTGGACTTGATGGCCTTTGAGGTGTCTGCCAGCTCTAGGATTCTATACAATTCTATGCTCTCTCAGCTTCAGGGGCAAATCAGTGAGGTCGAATCTCAACAGAATCAAACTTTCCGAACCCTCCAAAAACAAAAAATTACCCAAACCAAACCAAACCAAACCACGCGATTGGTTTGCCTTAGGGTTGCCAGAAGCTTGAAATGACTAGAAGGCCCACAAGCAACCTCAAACGCTAGCTTGAAGTCACAAGTATAGGATGGGGGACATGTGGCTGGATAGCAGTTCGTGTGGAAGGGATCTAGGAGTCTCGGTAGATCACAAGCTGAACATGAGCCAGCAGTGTGACGCGGCAGCCAAGAAAGCCAACGCGATTCTTGGTTCCATCCATAGGAGTATGGTGTCCAGATCGAGGGAGGTAATGGTACCCCTCTATTCTGCATTGGTTGGGCCTCATCTGGAATCCCGTGTCCAGTGATGGGCACCTCAATTCAAGAAGGATGTGGACAAGCTGCAGTGTGTCCAGAGGAGGGCAACCAAAATGGTGGAGGGTCTGGAAGCCATGAAGCCCTACGAGGAGTGGCTGAGGGAGCTGCAGATGTTTAGTCTGCAGGAGAGAAGGTTAAGAGGGGACATGAGAGCCATGTTTAAACATTTGAAAGGATGTCATGTTGAGGAGGGAGCAATCCTTTTTTCTGCTGCTCCAGAGACTAGGACACGGAGCAATGGATCCAGGCCGCAAGAAAGGAGGTTCCACTTGAACCTGAGGAAGAACTTCCTGATGGTCAGAGCAGTCCGGCAGTGGACTATGGAATATGGTGGGGTCTCCTCCTTCTTTGGAGGTTTTTAAGCGGACGCTGGGCGGCTATCTGTCGGGAATGCTTTGATGGGGGTCCCTGCATGGCAGAAGGGGGTTGGACTGGATGGCCCCTGGGGTCTCTCCCAACTGTATGAATCTATGATTCTATGAGACCAAAGAATGTGATTTAATCATTGCTTCTGCATTTTGAAAATGTGCTTTTTCTTTCTTTCTGTCTTTCTTTCTTTCTTTCTTTCTTTCTTTCTTTCTTTCTTTCTTTCTTTCTTTCAGCCTTTCGACACTTCACTATTATAGTGCTATTATTCCACTTTCAACCTCCTGTGAGATTCTGGGGTTTGTAGTTTCCTGAGGCCAAAAGCTCTCTGGCTGAGAATTCTCAAAGGCCCCTCCCTAAACTGCAGACCCCAGAATTCCATAGGATGTTGAAAGTGGAATAATTGCCCTGTAACAGTGTAGTGCAGAACGGCCCTGCTTTCTTTCCTTTTCTGCAATTGAGAAACCTCAGCCAATTTCTCTCTTGCCTGCTCCTGAATGCATTTAGTCAGGGGAAGCACCCATTGAGCGCAATGGGTCTTTTCCCCCCACACATCCTGTGTAAAAGGGTTGTTGTATCAATTGTTTAGAACTTGTACTTTGGAAATTTTATGTTCCAGAGAGATGCAGAATATCCAAGGATTCAGAGGGGTGGAAGCACGGCATTTCAGGAGAAACCCGCAACAGCCAAAGTAGCAAAAAACACCATGGTTGGAAGCAAGAAAGCAACCTTGGGCAAAGTACAAAGGCAGCGGAAAACTAAAAAATGTCCCACGGGGACACTGGAACGAGGCCAAACCTCATCAAAGCTTCCCGAAAGCCTACTCGGACTTTTCAGTCCCAGCGTTGTTCTTTTGTCGGTGGCTGTTACATATATACACAGCCAGTCCGGTGTCACGGTTGGACTTTTGGCCCTCCTCTGGACACCTTCCGGTTTGTCCATATCCTTGAGTTGAGGTGCCTAGAACTGGACACAGGATTATTCCACATGAGGTCCGACCAAAGCAGAATAGAGTGGCACTATTATTTCTCTCAATTTGGACACCATACTCCTATTGATGTGACCAAGAATCGTGTTGGCTTTCTTGGCTGCCGCATCACACTGCTGGCTCATGTTCAGCTTGTGGTCCACGAAGACTCCTAAATCCCTTTCACAGGTACTGTTATCCAGCCTCGTGTCCCCCATCCTATATTTGTGCATTCCATTTTTTCAGCCTAAGTGCACTGGGATAAAAAAAAAAAAAAAAAACCGTAAAATTCTTGGGGGTCTCCATGAGTTGGAAAAAAGCAGCCAAGCATGTTTCTTGGGCTGGATGAGGAGACCAAAATCGCCTCCCGTTTCTCCTGGGGTTGTTTAATAAGCAAACAAACCATTAAAAAAAAAAATCCCAAACAAGCTCATATGAATCAGCATGCTGCGAGAAGGGAGCTGGGAGCATGAAACGGAGCCGGTTATTTCAGGACAAGGGAATATCAAAGCAAACAGAGGAGCGCTCTAATTATTCCTGCTTTGATGCTAAAGAATCACGAGCTGGAGATCTCCTTGAGGATAATAAAAAAAAAAAAGGTGAATTATTGGTGGTGGCGGTGGTGGAGAGCGAGAGTATTGTGTTGCATCTGAGTCCAGACACGGGGATGAGTCATCTCCTCTGGACGAGCAGAAGGAAAAGAGGTGAGATGAAGGTGGGAACACGGATGGAAAGGAGAGATTGCTCGATTGGGAGAAGGAAGATGGAGCGTGCCACGGACTTGCAGCGTTCAGAAACACCCTTTTGTTCTTCCTGACCTTCCATTAGCAATTAGCACCGTCCTCGTTCGGCAGGGACAGAACCCAACCCCGCCTCTTCTAGCTGGTTGTTGGGTCCCTTCAAGTTCTTTCTGCAGAAGAGAAGGCTAAGAGGGGACATGAGAGCCATCTTTAAATATCCGAAGGGATGTCATGTCGAGGACGGAGCGGGCTTGTTTTCCGCTGCTCCGGAGACTAGGACACGGAGCAATGGATTCAAGCTGCAGGGAAAGGAGATTCCACCTGAACCCCAGGAAGAACTTCCTGATGGCCAGAGCTGTCTGGCAGTGGAATATGGAATATGGTGGGGCCTCCTCCTTCTTTGGAGGTTTTTAAACAGAGGCTGGATGGCCATTTGTTGGGGGTGCTTTGATGGGTCTTCCTGCATGGCAGAAGGGGGTTGGACTGGAGGGCCCTTGGGTTCTCCTCCAAATCTAGTATGCATCCAGCCTCTCTTTAAAAAGCCTCCAGAAGGAGATTCCACCACTCTCCGAGGCAGCAAATTCCACTGCTGGACAGCTCTAACCGTCAGAAAGTTCTTCCTCAGGTTCAGGTGGAATCTCCTTTCCTGCAGCTTGAATCCATTGCTCCTTGTCCTGGTCTCTGGAGCAGCAGAAAACAAGCCTGCTCCCTTCTCGACATCACATCCCTTCTAATACTTAAACATGGCCATCATGTCTCCTTTTGACCTTTTCTTCTGCAGACTAAACACCCCCAGTTCCCTAAGCTGCTCCTTGTAGGGCTTCATGGCTTTCAAACCCTTCACCATTTTGGTTGGCCTCCTCTAGACACATTCCAGCTTCACAATATTCTTCCTTAAATGAGTTGCCCAGAACTGGACACAATATTATTCCAGATGAAGTCTGATCAAAACAGAATAGAGTGGGACCATTACCTCCCTTGATCTAGACACCATACTCCTATTTATGCAACCAAGAATTGCATTGGCCTTTTTAGCTGCCGCATCACACTGCTGGTACATGTGCAGCTTGTGATCCACTAAGACAAACAACAGTGTTTATTTGTAGCAAAGAAAGCAACGCAGCACACTTTATCCAAAGTTCCTGAGACTAAAGTATGCATGGCGGTTACAGTTTTTATACCTTTCCGTACAAATTTCAGGTATTGAAAGGTGTGATTGGGCAAGGACCATAAATCTCACATCATCCCACCAAGTAAGACCTATTCCCAGACTCTTAGTTGTTTACACACCTTTCATACTTGAGGTTGGGGTACGCTCCTGCATCCTTATCTTTGAGCTGTTCCAGTTCTCATAACACCTTTCCATACTTTTGTTTCCCCTGGTCTGATCTTTTCTTCCTTGCTTGGGTACATTATAGCAATGAGCAGTAAAGCAATTGACTGTCAGAGTTTAACTCTGCCAAAGCCAACAAAATGAATTCCGACAGAGAGAAATGTAGGGTCCTGCACTTGGGCAGAAAAAATGAAAATCACAAGTATAGGATGGGGGATGTATGGCTGGATAGCAGTCCGCGTGAAAGGGATCTAGGAGTCTTGAGGGACCACAAGCTGAACATGAGCCAGCAGTGTGATGCAGCAGCCAAGAAAGCCAACACGATTCTTGGTTGCATCAATAGGAGTATGGTGTCTAGATCAAGGGAGGTAATGGTCCCACCCTATTCTGCATGGTTAGGTCTCATTTAGAATACCGTGTCCGGTTCTGGGCACCTCAATTCAAGAAGGATGTCGACAAGCTGGAACGTGTCCAGAGGAGGGCAGCCAAAATGGTGAAGGGTCTGGAAGCCATGAAGCCCTATGAAGAATGGCTGAGGGAGCTGGGGATGTTTAGTCTGCAGAAGAGGAGGTTAAGAGGGGACATGAGAGCCATGTTTAAATATTTGAAGGGATGTCATGTTGAGGACGGAGAGGGCTTGTTTTCTGCTGCTCCAGAGACTAGGACACGGAGCAATGCATTCAAACTCAGGAAAAGAGATTCCACCTGAACCTGAGGAAGCACTTCCTGATGGTCAGAGCTGTCCGGCAGTGGAATCTGCTGCCTCGGAGTGTGGTGGAGTCTCCTTTTTCAGAGGTTTTTGGGCAGAGGCTGGATGGCCATCTGTTGGGGATGCCTTGATGGGTGTTCCTGCATGGCAGGGGGTTGGACTGGATGACCTCTGGGGTCTCTTCCAACTCTAGGATTCTAGGATTCTAGGATTCTACGAACTCCTGGCTTGTGCTTATTGGCCAGCGAGGGAAGGAATGGGACGGGACTCGCCAAGGAGGTTGAGGGAGTGGGACAAGCCCAGAGCAAACAATCCAGAATAACGCTGAGCTGAAAACCATAAGGACCATCTGGTCCAACTCTTTGTTGCCATCGGTTCACGTCCAGTCTTCCGGAACAGCAGAAGACAGTCATGCTCCATCTTCCATTAGAGGTCCTTTCAGATTTCTGAAGACGGTCACCACCTTGTTACCCCAAAAGGTGGAGGACTCAGGGGTTCACTCCCAACGCCGGTGTCTCTACGGAAAGGTGGTGAATTATAGCTCAAAAAGGAGGGGTAACCACGGGACCTTTTCTTTTCTTTTTATAATTTTTATTGAAAATTTATTGTCTTGAAAATACTCCCCCCACACACTTCCATGTTTAAATCTTCCAGTTGAAATTGCTTATTTCCATTCCATTACAAACATAATTTCCATCTTACAGAGAGAAGAACAGCTGCATTATTTCTTCTTTGATTTCTTATAGATTTATATCCTTACCCAATCCAATACTCCTTTCCGTTCTTTCTCAAAGTTCTGGACAGATTTATTCTTCAAAGAAAATGCTAATTTTTCCATCTCTATCATATCCAGAACTTTGAACTTCCAGTCTTCTATACCAATATGTTTCTTTTCTTCCCAGTGCTGCGCACAGGTCCACCTTGCTGCAATTATTAGACATAATAATATCTTCGGGTGACTTCTCATTTCCCTTTCTTGCCCCAGCGTATTTAACAAATAAAGCTCCGGTTTCATTTCAAAATTCAGCTTACAAATTCTTTGGATTTCATCATGGACCCCCTTCCAAATTTATTTTGCTACCTTACGTGTCCACCACATATGGAAAAAAGACCCCGTCTTTTCGTCACACTTCCAACACTTTGAATTCCCATTTTTTGTTATTTTTTTGGTAATTTTTCTGGGGTCATGCACCATCTGTAAAACACTTTTTAAAAGTTTTCTCTTAAATTTAAATTTGGTGTAAATTTTACATCTCTTTTCCACACTCTTCCCCAAGTTTCTAATTCAATTGAGTGTCCCAAATTCTGTCCCCATCTGACCATTGTTATCCTGGGACCTTTTTGCCTTTTAGGGTGATATTTACTGGTCCTGAACCAGAGGGTTGAGGAGGGACGGCTGAAATGCGAGACTCTGTGGTCAGCACAGCGGAACAAAAGTCCGGGGTGCCGCATGAGACCCCAAATGCTAGCAAAGTGTTGGGGTCTCAGCGAGGGTTTAAGGACCCTTTTTCTCACCCCGAAGCGGTGTGTGTTAGCGGCTCCCCAGCAGAGCAAACAAAGAGATCCCGAATGGGGTAATGACCTTAAGGGTAAGCGTGATAGATGAGGGGTCAGAGATCGGAGAGCAATTTATTTTTGCCTGAAACAGAGGCTTGCTACTGCACTGGAAAAACTCTATCCCGGGGTCCACAATTTTGATATTAAAATAGGATTCCATGTGCCTGAGAGGTCACCCGGATGGGCACGTAGGCAGCAACGGTCAAATCGAAAACCAGGTCAGGCCGGTAAAATCCCCCGTCGCGTAGCCCCAGGAGACCTCGAGCGGTGCAAACCCACAGCAGACAAAGGGTCCTCAGCCCCTGAGGAGCCGACTTGGGGGGATGAGCGTGTCTGCCCCAAATTGAGCAAATATCCTATCAGGCCAGGACCATTTATGTGGAGTCACACCGCAGCCCAATGCAGCCAGAGATCCTGGGACTTTGGCAACACCTTGTAATGTCATCTCGCAAAGGAAGTTACCATGGTGGAGCTTCTTTCTCGATGCAACACCCCTTGTTCTCCCCGGGAAAGGATTAGCCCTCCAGGTACTTTTCCCCCTACAAATTGTCCCAGTTTTTGAGCGGTTCTTTGGATCGCTCCAAGTCATCCCAGCAGACTGTTTCTCCGTCCGTCGAGGGATCCCCTCAGCCCTCTCCGTGCTGACCCCACTTCTCCGCTGTTTTTCCCGGACGCAGGACTTCAGGACAAAGGTGCGGTATTACCCCAGCTACACCCCTTCCATACTCCCCTATCCAGGCTCCTCTCTTTTGCTTCTTAATAGGTCTCGAGTGAGCGTGTGAGTGATTGCGTTACTGCGTGAGACTTTCATTCAATAAAATCATTTATTAGACATTTTTGTTTGGTTTTTGGCTTGGCCTGACCCCATAAAAACTGGGTAAAAAGACCCCGGTACGTTACCCTGCCTCTTGCATGGCTATTGCTCGTGCTCTGCCTAGTCTCCATTCCCCATCGTGTGGAGCACATGGAGGTGTCCCCCAAGGGACCCCAGAAATCAGGGTAACAGGTTTTACAGCCCGTGCCTATGAGAGAGGAGGGCTCGGAGGTTCGAGAGCAATCTATCTTGCCGGCACCACCACCATCTGAAAGAAAAGCTGAAACGGAGAGTTTGCAGCCGGTGCCAGAGGGAAAAGGGGCTGGTGATAATTTCGAGGAATTAGACTCTCCTTTGCCTCCCAGTCATGCAGGAGGCAAAAGGAGGTGCCTCAGAAGGAAGCCGTTTCGCTGAGGTTGAGGAGACAGGACACTTTGATGGAACACCCGTTTCCCCTTGCTATTTAAGTCCGTTGCCGTGGCTTGCCTTTTGCTTGTGGCAAGTTGCAACCCAAGCCCCCCTCGGCCTTTGCATTCTCGCTCTGTGTGAACCCCGACATTCCTGACTCCTTGGACCGGTTTGGGCTTTGGCTTTCGGCTCAGCGTTTCTTCTGGATCGTTCGCCCTGGATTCTCCCCCAACTTCCTCCACCTCCTTGGGAAGTCCTGTCCCATTCCTTCCCTTTCTGGCCAATAAGCACTGGCTGGGAGTTAAACTCTGGAAGTAGCTGACAAAGCATCGATGGAGGTCATGATAGCCCCCTAACGGAATCATAGAATCATAGAGTAGGAAGAGACCCCAGGGGCCACCCAGTCCAACCCCCTTCTGCCATGCAGGAAGACACTACCAAAGCCCTCCCTTGGACAGATGGCCACCCAGCCTCTCCGAAGAAGGAGGTGACCCCACCACTGTCAATGGAGGCAGCGGCAGATTCCACTGCTGGACAGCTCTGACCATCAGGAAGTTCTTCCTGGGGTTCAGGTGGAATCTCTTTTCCTGCAGCTTGAATCCATTGCTCCTTGTCCTGGCCTCTGGAGCAGCAGAAAACAAGCTTGCTCCATCTTCAACATGACATCCCTTCCAGTATTTAAACATAGCTATCATGTCCCCTCTTAACCTTCTTTTTTGTCAGGCCAAACTTACCTAGCTCCCTAAGTCTCTCTTCAGAGGGTTTCATGGTTTCCAGACCCTCCAACGTTTTGGTTGCCCTCCTCTGGACATGTCCCAGCTTATCCCTATCCTTCCTGAATTGGGCACAGTATTCCAGGTGAGGTCTAACCAAAGCAGAATAGTGGTATTATAACTTCTCTTGATCTCACACTATACTCCTATTGATGCAACGAAGAATCGCATTGGCTTTTTTAGCTGCCGCATCACACTGTCGACTCACGTCAGCAGATCTGAAGATATCCGCAAAGATGGCCATCCATCTTCCGTTTAGATTCCTCCAAAGAAGGAGAATCTGCCACCCATTGACTGTCCATATTCCAATGTGAACCAATTCTTATGCAAAATAAGTTCTTCCTAATGTTTGGGCGGTGGAATTGCGGTTTCCATTGTCCCCCGCCTCCTGCCTCCCCTTTTGCAGAACAAAGACTTCTCTCTCTCTTAATCTCTTCATTAGGATTTCACAAGCAGATACAATTATGAGGCATGTGAAGCAATTTCTGGAACTTTAAAACAATTAAGATGGCTTCCCCATTCTTCTTGCTGATGAATGCAAGGCCGGCGCTGATTCCACCCCCCTGCGGAGACGCTCCCCTTTCGCGACCTCGGCTTTATTATTCCGCTCAATTGGTCCTAATTATATTAGAAAGGATAATGATAGGCCTTTATAGCAGGGAAGCGAGTACGTTTGGAATGGAAATGACAGATCTGCCCCGTTAAGAATCTCATGATGGGGAGAACTGAGATGCCGAAGGGAATGCTGAACCAGCAATGAAATTCCAGGCCGTCTCCAAAAACGCCCTGGATGTGGGCAGCATTCATGATACAAATACCGCAGAATATCCAACTAGGGTTGACCTTGGGTGACTCATAGAATCCTAGAGTTGGAAGGGACCTCAAGGGGCCATCCAGTCCAACCCCCTGCTATGCAGGAACTCCCATCAAAGCATTCCCTTTAGCAGATGGCCATCCAGCTTCTGTTCAAAAACCTTCAAAGAAGGAAGGAGACTCCACCACACTCCATTCAGGCAGCATATTCCACTGCCAAATGGCTCTGACCATCAGGAAGTTCTTGCTGAGGTTCAGGTGGAACCTCTTTTCCTGCAGTTTGAATCCATTGCTCCTTGTCCTCGTCTCTGGAGCAGCAGAAAACAAGCTTGCTCCCTCCCTGAGGTTTGTTCCAACCCTAGGAAGAGTTGGAATTCTAATGGCGATTGCTTAAATAAATATGTTAGAGTTTACTGTGCTCCACAAGCATATTGTAGAGATCATAGGTAGGCAACAGATGTAGACCCCTGGAGATTATTAGCTAGTGCTAAGTCATGGCCTATTGTATATGAAACTACACAACTGTGAAACTATGGAAATACGTACTTTGCCTGTCCTGCTATTTGGTGAGCAGGGGCTAGTCAGTAATTAATCATGTGTAGAGGTACTGTGTATCTTGCTTGATTGAAATATATATATATATATATATATATATATATATATAATATTATATATGTGTGTGTGTGTGTGTGTGTGTATATATGTATATATATTATATATATATATATATATAATATAATATAATATATATATATATATGTTATATATATTATATATAATATTATATATATATATATATATATATATATATATATCATAGTACATGTGTGCTGATTGAGGGGAAAGCAGCTATAAATAATTACTCTTCTGTTATTGTCACAGGCACTGCTATACATTGAGCAGGCATGATTAGTAATTGCTCTTAATCTTGTTTAATGGGATAGCAGATACCTTGATAAGCTCGGGAACTGAAAGTCAATAAAGAGAGCAGTTCTTTGGAGGTATTAGATGGCACCAAATGCCAGAATCGGGCTTTGAAGGTTGTTTTATGGTCTCGCTCAAAACAGCAAGAGTGGGATACAGGTGAGACCAAAGGGAAATATGAGGACGGGCTGAGAGAATTAGCCTTAGTCAGGCCGGAAGCAAAGGAAATAAAAGAGAGAGCAAATGGTGGGCAGAGGATGGTGGCTTTGGATAACAGCAGAGACCTCCTGGATTAACGAGATGTGTAAATTCAACCAACCAGTGTAAGATGAGCTGAATAATTCTTTCTTGGACCTCTATATTCTTTGGAGAATGCTGGTCGGTTTCCGCCACTTTAAGTAATGTTTGGATTCAATCCGTACTTCCAATAAAAGAACATTTCTGCCCATGTGTGTTTCCATATTTCTGAACGTTCTCAACGGAGGCGGTTTAATCAGAGATGACAGACAGTTTAATATTGATTGGGCACGATTTAATGTTGATAGATGCCAGACAGAGAGGATGTGCTTGAGCTCAGTGTTAATTGTTTTCTGAGCGTTTTGCCCGAGGAAACGCACCTATTTAGGGCATATCAGGTAAGCATGGGGAGATGTGCTTGGTCTCACTTTGGACCTCCACAAAATATTGACCTACTTTTGCAGCAGAAATAAAACTTGACTTTTCTTAATTCCTTGCTCACGTTACTTCATAGAATCATAGAATCCTGGAGTTGGAAGAGACCCCCGGGGCCATCGAGTCCAACCCCCTGCTGTGCAGGAACACCCATCAAAGCCCTCCCGACAGATGGCCATCCGGCCTCTGCTTAAAAACCTCCAAAGGAGGAGGACACTCCACTCCATATTCGCCTGCCGGACAGCTCTGACGGTCAGGAAATTCTTCCTGAGGTTCAGGTGGAATCTCCTTTCCTGCAGCTTGAATCCATTGCTCCTCGTCCTGGTCTCTGGAGCGGCAGAGAACAAGCCTGCTCCCTCCTCAACATGACATTCCTTCAAATATTTAAACATGGCTCCCATGTCCCCTCTTCACCTTCTCTTCTGCAGACTAAACATCCCCAGCTGCCTCAGCCGCTCTTCATGGCCTTCAGACCCTCCACTATTTTGGTTGCCCTCCTCTGGACACGCTCCAGCTTGTCCATCTCCTTCTTGAAATGAGGTGCCCAGAACTGAACACAGTATTATTCCAAATGAGGTCTAACCAAAGCAGAATAGAGTGGGACCATTACCTCCCTTGATCTGGACGCCATACTCCTATTGATGCAACCAAGCATCACGTTGGCTTTCTTTGCTGCCGCATCACACTGCTGACTCATTTACTTTGCAGTCCGTGTGAAAGGGATCTAGGAGTCTTGGTGGACCACAACATGAGTCAGCAGTGTGATGACTTCCTGCTTCCTGACGGTCAGAGCTGTCCGGCCGTGGAATCTGCTGCTGTCTCCATGGAGTGTGGTGGGGTCTCCTCCTTCTCTGGAGGTTTTTAAGCAGAGGCTGGGGGCCATCTGTCCAAGGGAGGGCTTTGATGTGGGTTCCTGCCTGGCAGAAGGGGGTTGGACTGGATGGCCTCTGGGGTCCCTTCCAACTCTAAGATTCTATGAGCTTCTGTAGGACAATGAACCTCACTCTTGTGACAATTTCACCTGTCAGTTTTCTCTTCCCCAAACTAACTAACCACAAACCCAGCTCCCGGAGTTTGTTCCTTGCAAAGCTTGCTCTCCAAGCTTGTTCCAATCTGGACTTTTCCTCCCCTCCCTTTTGCAACCGGTTCCTCCATTAGCAAAAACCAAAACGGCTCCGGATTATTATTAGCTCTCGCAATC
Source organism: Cyclura pinguis (assembly GCA_030412105.1). Lineage (NCBI taxonomy): Eukaryota > Metazoa > Chordata > Lepidosauria > Squamata > Iguanidae > Cyclura > Cyclura pinguis. Next base: position 16,742,631 of record CM059615.1, on the reverse strand, counting down.
TACCGCCGCAGAAATAACGAAGGGCACGCCGAACCATTTGCCGGCACAGCCAGCGTGAACCGTCAGCGCGCCTCCCTTCCAGGCAAGACGCATGTACTCCCCACTCCTTCCAAAATTCCCTTTTGCTAGATGCATTTTGACATGCTTGTCTTAACTCGGCAGCGTAATATTAACAGGGGTGGGGTGGAGACGCGAGGGTGGAAAGAATTCGGGCAGAGCGAATCCTCGCAACCCAAAGGGTGCATGGAAATTTACTCAGCGCTAGAAGGACTTTGAGAAGTAGAGGGAATTTGGAGGCAGTCTTGGAGGCAGGTTGTCCTCAAAAGGGAAGCGAAGAGAGACGGCAAAGGACACGTTTTCCCTTGTGCGGAAAACATTGCTTCCTTCTGTCGCTTTTTGGTTTTGCAGGAAATCTAGGCTCACAGAACTGGAAAGAGACCATAGACGCAGCGACAGGACAAAATGAGGAACCCTTGGAGACCCTCTAATGGGGCAGATCATAAAATTCAAGAGTTGGAAGAGACCCCAGGGGCGCTACAGCCCAATCCCATTCTGCCATGCAGGAAGACCCCATCAAAGCATTCCATCTGGCCACCCAGCTTCTCCCGAAAAACCTCCAAAGAAGGAGGAGAGTCCATCACACTCCATGGAGGCAGCAGCAGATTCCACTGCCGGACAGCTCCGACCCTCAGGAAATTCTTCCTGAGGTTCAGGTGGCAGCTAAAAAGGCCAACGCAATTCTTGGTTGCATCAATAGGAGTATGGTGTCCAGATCGAGGGACGTAATAGTGCCACTCTATTCTGCTTTGGTCAGACCTCATTTGGAATACTGTGTCAAGTTCTGGGCACCACAGTTCAGGAAGGAGAAGGACAAGCTGGAGCGTGTCCAAAGGAGGGTGACCAAAATGGTGAAGGGTCTGGAAGCCATGAAGCCCTGTGAGGAGAGGCTGAGGGATCTGGGGATATTTAGTCTTCAGAAGAGAAGGTTGAGAGGGGATGTGGTAGCCATGTTTAAATACTTGAAGGGATTTCATGTTGAAGACGGGACAAGCTTATTTTCTGCTGCTCCAGAGACTAGGATATGGAGCAATGGATTCAAACTACAGGAAAGGAGATTCCACCTGAACTTCCTGATGGTCAGAGCTGTCCGGTCATGGAATCCGCTGCTGCCCTCCATGGAGTGTGTTGGAGTCTCCTCCTTCTTTGGAGGTTTTTAAGCAGAGGCTGGATGACCTCTGGGGGTATTTTGCTGGGGGTACTTTGCTGGGGGTACTTTGTTTATTCCTGCATGGCAGAAGGGGGTTGGGCTGGATGGCCCCTGGGGTCTCTTCCAACTCTATGATGAACGATTCTGTCAGGAAATCTAGGCTCACGGAACTGGAAGAGACCACAGACACAAGGAGAGGACAAAACGAGGAATCTTGGAGAACCACTACTGGGGCAGATGGGTTCTCCACTCCACAGAGGGGCAGCTTCCCATGGCCTTGTGCACAAGTTCAGAGGTTCACTGCCAAGGGCAGCCCCTCTAGGGACTAAAATTGTGCCCGACACCCTGGACGCTGCCAGTCAGAGTCGGCAATACTGCCCTCAGGGGTCTGAGTCCCATTTTCCCACGTTCATTTCCAAAGTGGCATCTCTAGCTAGGAATTCTGACCCACCCGGAGAGGCTAGCTCCTGCCAAGTGGAGTTAGCCGTTCTGGTTTAGACGGACCGAGGATCTGACTCAGTATGAGGTCACTTTCCAGTGCCGCTTTGTCCCCCCAAAAGAGCTCTTGCCACAAACAAGCCGTGAATAGCAATCAGCCGAGAAAACACGTAGACCGGTGGAAGGAGAGAAGACTGTTGATTTATAGCCGCCGGTGTGCTTCACCCGAGATAGCCGTGATCAAAGAGATGGAAAATGATTCTGACTCCAGCCGCTGTAAATAAAAACTGGAACTAGCTGAAGAAATTGGGGAAGGGGTCAGCTAATATCTCCCGGAACGCCTGTCCCCAAAAGAGCATTAAATCACGGCTGCAGCTCTGAAGGTTTACAGTTTCTTGTGGTGAGATAGATCCTTCTTTTGTCCTCCACGGAGAAAGGAAGGCTGCAGAGAATTTGGACGTGAGTGAGGTTTTTATAGGGACACGTACGTGGGCAGCTGTGACCGCTGGGATTCGCCTGGGAAACTTCGTTAAGATTCCCGGCTGCAGCAGAATTTGGAGTTCCCAACTCTAAGCAAATGTTCTTGCAACTTGTTGGGACCTGTTCGTTTGTTTCTGGAGCAACGGAAGCCGTGACGTTCCCGAAAACTGTGCAGGAGATTGAGAAACTGTGCAGCTTTGCTTTGATTTCTAAATTTTAGAATGCTTTGATTTGCTTTGATTTCTAAATCAATGCTTTGCCGCTTTAAAGGCTGCACAAATCTAGCGTTATGCAGCAGGAAAAAGAAACACGAGCAGATAGGCACTGCAGTCTTCGCCAGCTTTGAATGCTGCGCGGTTTCCTTTCTTTTCGGAAAGTAGCACACTCTGCAATTTCTGTGCAAAATTCCCAGAAAAACCCTGGTCAAGTTGCTCAACTTTTGCAGAAAATCTGCACAGTTTCGTCTCAAATTGAAATGCACAGATATAAGATGGGTGAGACCTGGCTTGACCACAGTCCGTGTGAAAGGGATCTAAGAGTCTTACGAGACCACAAGCTGAGCATGAGCCAGCAGTGTGATGCAGCAGCTAAAAAAGCGAATGCGATTCTGGGCTGAATCAACAGGAGTCTAGTGTCTGGGTCAAGAGATGGGATAGTCCCACTCTATTCTGCTTTGGTCAGACCCTACCTGGAGGAATCCTGCTCAGCAAGATATGGACAACCTGGAAGGTGTCTAAAATGTGACTAAAACGGCCTGGAAACCAGGAAGCCCTCTGAGGAGCGGCTGAGGGAGCTGAGTAGGTTTACCTTGGAAAAGAAAAGGCAACATGAAAGCCATGTTTAAATATTTGAAGGGATGTCATGTTGAAGATGGAGGAAGCCTGTTTTCTGCCGCTCCAGAGACCAGGACATGGAGCAATGGATTCAAACACCAGGAAAAGAGATTCCACCTAAACATTAGGAAGAACTTCCTGGTGAAAAGAGCAGTTTGACAGTGGAATCTCCTGCTGCCTCCATGGAGCGTGGTGGGGTCTCCTCCTTCTTTGGAGGTTTCTAGGCAGAGGTCGGATGGCCACCTGTCCAAGCGAGGGCTTGGATGGGGTCTTCCTGCATGGCAGAAGAGGTTGGACTGGATGGCCCTTGAGATGTCTTCCAGCTCTACGATCCTATGATTGCAAAGCCATCGTCGCCTTGGGGTCCTCACCGTCTGTGTCCTCTTGGAGAGCACGTGGCGAAGGGTGACTTGGGGGGCACACGAAGCAGGACCCCTCCTTGTGTCAATAGCTGTCTGTCACCATCTGCCCAAAGCTCCGGATCTCCAGCGAATTTTCACTCCCTGCTCTCTCCCTAATTATTAATATTAGAAATATAAGGTCTCCTTGTTAAGAAGCTTACCTCATCCATTAGATCTAATTTAGCCTGCCGGGATTTGCAATTTGCTCAGCCGCCTTCCCGTCAATCTGATTACGGCAAGGGAAAGCCGACCGCAAGTCCTGGCAGGAAGCCAAGGTGCAGCCTGGGTGGCGTGGCGATGTGTCCGTTTCGGATGGGAGTCCGACCCGAGGCAATGTGGCTGCAGCGGTGGAAAGTTCATTGAGCCTCCTGCTGGTTAAATCTCTCCATCCCTTGCCCTGTTTAGGAAGACTTAGCAACAAGATGCCCTATAAGAGAGGCAACAGGGCCTAGTGGTCAGAGCAGTGGTTCCCAAACTTCAGTCCTCCAGGACTTTGGGACTTTAGCTCCCAGGAATCTTGACTTCTGGTTGCGCTGGTTGGGACTTATGGGAGTTGAAGTCCAAAACATCTGGAGAAATAAAGTTGGAGAACCGCTGGATTAAAAAACCTGGTTCTATCCACACTGCATCTTATCCCATTTCCAGCATGGACCCATTGTACAGAATCTTGGGATCTGTAGTTTGCAGAGGGCCGATGCTGGAGAAAGGCCTTTTGTACAGATCCCACAGTGCCCCAACATCTTTATCGATGTCATGAATGAGGGAATAGAGGTCACTCTTATCAAATCTGCAAATGACATCAAACCGGGAGGGGTCACTAATAGGCCAGAGGACAGGATGAGAATCCAAAATGACCGTGACAGATTGGAGAGCTGGGCCAAAGCTCACAAAATGAATTTCAACAGAGAGAAACGTAAGGACAGAAAAAATGGAATGCACAAATGTAGGATGGCGGACACGTGGCTGGATAACAGTCCGTGTGAAAGGGATCTAGGAGTCTTGGTGGACCACAAGCTGAACATGAGCCAGCAGTGTGATGCGGCAGCCAAGAAAGCCAATGCGATTCTTGGTTGCGTCAATAATAGTGTCTAGGTCATGGGAAGTGATAGTCCCACTTTATTCTGCTTTGGTCAGACACCACCTGGAATATTCCTGTGCCCAGTTCTTGGCACTGCAGTTCAGGGAGGATATGGACAAGATGGAATGAGTCCCAAGTAGGGTGACGAAAATGGGGGAAGGCCTGGAAACCATGAAGTCCTAGCAGGAGTGGCTTAGAGAGCTAGGTATGTTTAGCCTGACAAAAAGCAATTTAAGAGGGAACATGATAGTCATATTTGAATATTTGAAGGGATGTCATGTTGAAGATGGAGCCAGCTTGTTTCCTGCTGCTCCAGAGACTAGGACAAGGAGCAATTGATTCAAGCTGCAGGAAAGGAGATTCCATCTAAACCTCAGGAAGAACTTACTGAGGGTAAGAGCAGTTTGGTAGTAGAATCCACTGCTGCCTCCATGGAGTGTGGTGGAGTCTCCTCTTTCTTTGGAGGTTTTTTGAACAGAGGCTTGATGGCTATCTGTCCAAGGGAGGGCTTTGATGGCATCTTCCTTCATGTCAGAAGGGGGTTGGACTGGATGACCTTTGGGGGTCTCTTCCAACTCAATGATTCTATGAGTGTGGTGGAGTCCCCTCCTTCTTTGGAGGTTTTTAAGCAGAGACAGGATGGCCATCTCTCAAACGAAATGCTTTCATGGCGTCTTCCTTCATGGCAGGAGGAGGTTGGACTTGATGACCTTTGGGGTTTCTTCCAACTCTATGGTTCTAAGTGGGGCTTTAATTGCTCATGGCTCCATCCGAGTTTGGTAGTTTGAAAATTCTGCGTTAAAGGAAGAGAGCTAGTGTGCAGACGTAAAGATCCATCCTGACATATCAATTCAACAAATCAACTCTGATTTCAACTTCAAAACTTCAACTTCAACTTCAAAACTCCAGCCCCCAAACTCCAAAACTCCAAAACTCCAATTCCAACTCCAAAAGTCCAACTCCAAAACAACTCCAAAACTCCAAAACTCCAACGCTAAAATTCCAACTCCAAAACTCTAAAACTCCAACTCCAACTACATTTTCACCTCCAAAACTGAAACTCCAAAACTCCAAATCCCAAGCTGCAACTCCAAAACTCCAGCTCCAAAACTCCGACTCCAAAACTCCAATTCCCAAACTCCCAAACTCCAACTCCAAAACTCTAAAACTCCAACTCCAACTACATTTTCAACTCCAAAACTCAAACTCCAAAAGTCCAACTCCCAAACTCCAGCTCCCAAACTCCAACTCCCAAACTCCAACTCCAAAAGTCCAAAACTCCAACTCCCAAACTCCAGCTCCCAAACTCCAACTCCCAAACTCCAACTCCAAAAGTCCAAAACTCCAACTCCAAAACTCCAGCTCCAAAACTCCAAAACTCCAGCTCCCAAACTCCAACTCCCAAACTCCAAAATTCCAACTCCAAAACTCTAAAACTCCAACTCCAACTACATTTTCAACTCCAAAACCAAACTCCAAAACTCCAACTCCCAAACTCCAACTCCAAAAGTCCAAAACTCCAACTCTAAAACTCCAAAACTCCAGCTCCCAAACTCCAACTCCAAAAGTCCAAAACTCCAACTCCAAAACTCCAAAACTCCAACCCCAAAAGTCCAAAACTCCTCCTCCTACTCCTCCTTCTGCTCATCATCATTATTATTGAGACCTGAAGGTGACTGATTAGAAAGGGCAACAATGCTCGGTCAGGTGGGAGGCAACCGGAAAAGAGGAAGCCCACCCGACAGGTGGGATGGAAGCCCACCTGAGTCTGCAAGACCTGGGGATGGCCAGGAGGCCTCTTGGGGGTCTCTCACCCAACGTCTCACCATAAGTCAGCGTTGTGTTGATGGCAAAACAACAACAATAAGCAGCAAGACGGAGTCCCTTTCAATGTGCCCCCTCCCTTCTTCCGACGTTGCTCGTGATGGGACGAGCACGGGCGGTTTTAATATTTTGCAAACCATGGCGGCTGTCAAGGCAGTTGCAACTGTGCAAAGTTTTTAAAATTAGCAGCATGAAGTTTAATATGTGTTGTTGCTGTGTGACTCCAAGTTGTTTCCAACCTGTGCCTCCCCTAAGGTGTAGCAGTTAAGTGTTTGACTACCACTCTAGGAGACCAGAGTTCGAATCCCTGCTTGTCTGTTGAAACCCACCTTGGGCAGGTCACACTCTCTCGGCCCCAGAGGGCAGCAAAGGCACACACACAAGTCTACTCCCTTAGAGATAATGAATTATTGAATCGATGGGATTTTATTGTTGACTCCCCATTCTACCCACGGATTCAATGGACCTTATTCGAGAACTTAATTCTTCTCCTTACTACAGCCTGAATTGGTCCCAATTAGTGTAGACCAATTGAATCAATTATTATTGACTCCCTATTTAATAATCCTATTTAATAATTGGGCATAAAAAATTAAAGTCACAAGTATAGGATGGGCGACATGTGGCTGGATACCAGTACGTGTGAAAGGATCTAGGAGTCTTGCTGGATCACAAGCTGAACATGAGGCAGCAGTGTGACGCGGCAGCCAAGAAAGCCAACACGATTCTTGGTTGTATCAATAGGAGTATGGTGTCTAGATCGAGGGAGGTAATGGGACCACTGTATTCTGCATTGGTTAGGCCTCATTTAGAATAATACCATGTCCAGTTCTAGGCACCTCAATTCAAGAAGGATGTCGACAAGCTGGAGCATGTCCAGAGGAGGGCGAACAAAATGGTGAAGGGTCTGGAAACCATGAAGCCCCATGAGGAGCAGCTGAGGGAGCTGGGGATGTTTAGTCTGCAGAAGAGAAGGTTAAGAGGGGACACGAGAGCCCTGTTTAAATATTTGAAGGGATGTCGTGTTGAGGATGGAGCAAGCTCGTTCTCTGCCGCTCCAGAGACCAGGACAAGGAGCAATGGATTCAAGGTGCAGGAAAGGAGATTCAACCTGAACCTCAGGAAGAACTTCCTGACGGTCAGAGCTGTCTGGCAGTGGAATCTGCCGCTGCCTCCATGGAGTGTGATGGGGTCTCCTCCTCCTTTGGAGGTTTTTAAGCAGAGGCTGGATGGCCATCTGTCCAAGGGAGAGCTTTGATGGTTGTTTCTGCATAGCAGGGGTTGGGCTGGATGGCCCTTGGGGGTCTCTTCCAACTCTACAATTCTATGAAAAAAAAATTCATTCAATGGGTCTCTATTCTGTTTTAGACTAACCATTGAATCAATGGAATTCACTTAGGTGTTGACTCCCCATCCACTGATAGACTTAATGTTCTTAGGCTGGTTGGGATTGGCCGTTGAATCAATGGGATTTATCAGTGACAGGATCCTTCATTCAACCAGTGCTTCCATGTGTCTTACTGTGTTTGGCTCTGAATCAATGTGATTTACCGACATGTTGACTCTCCATTCAACCATTGATTCAATGGGTCCTATCCTAGAACTTATTCTAAAAGTCAACATGGATTTCTCAGAAATAAGTCATGCCAGACGAATCTTATCTTTTTTTACGATAGGGTTGCAAGCTTGAAAGACGAAAGGAAGGCTGTGGACGCGGCATATCTTGACTTCAGGAAGGCCTTTGACAAAGTTCCCCACGACATCCTTGCAAAGAAGCTGGTAAAATGCGGGCTGGGCAGGGCTGCTGTTAGGTGGATTTGGAATTGGTTGAGCACCAAACCCAAAGGGTGCTCCTCACCCATGGATGCTCTTCGTCCTGGAGAGAAGTGACTTTTGGGGTGCCACAAGGCTCTGTCCCGGGCCCAGGGCTAGTCAAGATCTTCATCAAGGACTTGGATGAAGGAGTGGAGGGCAGGCTGATGAAACTTGCAGATGACCCCAAATTGGGAGGGGTGGCTAATACCCCAGAGGTCAGGATCAGAAACCAAAATGACCTGGACAGATTGGAGAGCTGGGCCAAAGCTCACAAAATGAGTTTCAACAGAGGGAAATGTAAGGTCCTACACTTGGGCAGAAAAAATTGGAAAGAACAAACTTAGGATAGGGGACACGTGGCTGGACCACAGTCTGTGTGAAAGGGATCTAGGAGTCTTGGTGGACCACAAACTGAACAGGAGCCAGCTGTGTGATGCGGCAGCCAAGAAAGCCAACATAATTCTTGGTTGCATCAATAGGAGTATGGTGTCCACATTGAGGGAGGTAATGGTACCCCTCTATTCTGCTTTGGTCAGGCCTCGCCTGGAACACCATGTCCAGTTCTGGGCACCTCAATTCAAGAAGCATATGGACAAGCTGGAATGTGTCCAAGGAGGGCAACCAAAATAGTGAAGGGTCTGGAAGCTATAAAGCCTTATAAGGAGCGGCTGAGGGAGCTGAGGTCTGCAGAAGAGAAGGTTAAGAGGAGACATGATAGCCATGTTTAAATATTTGAAAGGGTGTCATGTTGAAGATGGAGCAAATTTGTTTTCCACTGCTCCAGAGACTAGGACACGGAGCAATGAATTCAAACTGCAGGAAAGGAGATTCCACCTGAACCTCAGGAAAATCATCTTGACGGTCAAAGCTGTTTGGCAGGGGAAGATGCTGCCTCCATGGGGTGTGGTGGAGTCTCCGTCCTTCTTTGGGGTTTTTTAAGGACAGCCTGGACGGCCAACTGTCCAAGGGAGGGCTTTGGTGGTATCTTCCTGCATTGCTGAAGGGGGTTGGACTGGATGGCCCCGGGGGTCTCTCCCAACTCTATAATTCTATGATTTTATGATAAGTCCAACACAGAGTTAAAAGCAAACCTTCAGTACAGATGACGTAACTCCTCGGGGCAGAAATGAGCAGTTCTGGAGAGATGAACATGTAGCGTGATTTTAACCAACGGGACATGTTAACGTGTATTTTCTGAAGATATAAATTCTGAAATGAAAGAATGTGTTCAGCTCCAACTTCGCTCCGCCCGATTGCACAATTATTAATTAAATATTTTCTCCTTAACCTCACTCAAAGGTTTCTGAGTTGTTTTATTGGCCTCCGGCTCAGGGAGTGACAGTTTTGGGGCAACGCTGTTATGCCCCTTTGCACAGCCGGCCCCTCATATTTGTGGGGTACCTTTTTTCGGGGGGAACCTGCCCGCTCGGCAGCACCGATTAAACCGTGCAAAAATAAACTCAGAAGCAGCCTGTGTTAGGATCTTCTTTGATGCCCGTTACCATAGTGAGAAAACTGAATAGCAATACCGAATACTGTAGAAATGCACTTTGCTCCGTGGGACACGCGAGTTGTTGAAATATTTGATTATCCATTTGGTTGCAATCCATTAACTATAATCCAAGAAATAAGAAGTCATCGGAAGACATTATTGCATTTAATAACTGCTGCAAGGTTGACATATGCGCAATATTGGAAAGAAAGGAAATATATTGATATAGAAGCATGGAAGTTAAAAGTCCTGGATATGGTAGAGACAGAAAAAATAGCATTTCCTTTGAAAAACAAACCTATCCAGAACTTTGAAAGGGAATGGAGAGAAGTTTTGGACTGGGTAAAGATATAAAGGTATATGAAATGAAAAAAGATATAATTTAATTGCTTTCTCTTTGTTAAGCAGAAATGATATACGCTTGCACGTAAGCAATGAAAAATAGCAGATTCAACTGGAAAATGTAAGCTTGGAAGTGGGAAGGGTTTTGTTTTTAATTTTCAAAGTAAAGTCTTCAATAAAAATATTTCAAAAAAACCAACAAAAAAACCTGTAATCGATGGTGGTTGCCATAATAGTACATTCCCCGCATTTCTACCTCTAGTAATGGCCTTTATGTGCTTTATGTGCACAAATCTTTAAAAAAAAAATGATTTACTTGCACAAAAATAACCAGTGGATAAATGCCCTAGGAAGTGGTCTTTGGGAAGCAAAATTGTGAGAAACTGAATCAGTCCTATTATAGTATTGCAGTTAAGTCTACTTAATTTATCAAGACACATTTATGCCCGGATTTTACATACTTGTATCTATCAATAAATAAATATTGTGATACTTGTGGAAAAAGAAATCTGGCTCTCGTCCTCCTCCACAAACTTAAGGATGGCTTGCAACCCAATTTCTCGGCACCAAAACCCCTCTCCTGTTGCCTCCCCGATACACCCAAGGAAATGTGGAGGGGAGACTGTAATTTACCAACATGGTTTCTTAAAGCCCCTACTGTGCAGCTAACTGCAAGTAAAGTTAACACAATGCAGACTTCAACAGAGAATTGCAAACACGAATAGCAATATTTCCTCTTCAGTTGGCATGGTCAGTGGGATGCAACTGAATTCCAGTTTTGCATCTGACTGGCTGACTGAGAGAAGGGTTATCCCACGGCCACTGCTGCTCCAGAGGCTATGCTTAAATACTGGAAGGGATGTCCTATGGAGGATGGTGCAAGCCTCTTTTCTGCTGCTCCAGAGACTAGGACGTGGCGCAATGGCTTCAAACATTAGGAAAAGAGATTCCATCTAAACTTTAGGAAGAACTTCCTGGTGGAAAAGAGCGGTTGGAGAGAAGAATTCGCTACTGCCTCCACGGAGTGTGGTGAAGTCTCCTCCTTCTTTGGAGGTTTCTAAACAGAGGCCGGGCAGCCATCTGTTGGGAATGCTTTGATGGCAGAAGCAGGTTGGACTGGATGGCCCTTGGGGTCTCTTCCAGCTCTACGATTCTATGACATTTCTCCTTCAAAACCTATCCTGAAAACAGAACCAACGCCTTGGAAAGATCTTTTTAGCACCGACCCTGGTGTAAGAAGCTGGAACCTGTCCGGAAAATGCAGACAAAGATGTCTGGAAACCAAGCCTTACAAGGCACCCGAGTATGTTTAGCCTGGAGAAGACTGGTGACATGATAGAGCCATCTTTAAATACCGGGAAGATGGGGCAATCCTGTTTTCTGCTGCTCCAGAGACTAGGACATGGAGCAATGGAGCCAAACTAAAGGGGAAGAGATCCCACCCAAGCATTAGGAAGAACTCCCCGATGGTTGAGAGCTGTTGGAGAGTCGAATATGTCCTGTCTTGAAGAATGATGGGCTCCTTATCTTTTAAACAGAGGTTGGATGGACATATTTCAAGAGTGTTGGAGTCTTTAGATTGAGGTTGGACGGACACGTCTCAGGAGAGCTGTGCATTTTTGCATGACAGCGGGGTTGGACTTTATGGTCTCCAAAGGCCCGTTCCAACTCTCAGATTCCACCAATAGAAAAACCAGCGTGCAAACCCAACGACTTCACAATTCCCTCTGCAAGACTCCAGCCCTGGACGGTTCAACGGAACCCTTTCGGAAAACGGGCTCGTTAATCCCGGGCCCGGAACGAACGCAACCTGATTCAACCCCGAGTGCCCTTCCTCATTTTCTCTGTCTGCTTTTCTAGCCGGTTATTCATTGCAAAGTTAGATCCTCAACGGCCGCCTCGGTCTGCATTTTCCTGCCCGCTCCCTCCCCGCCGCACTCTTTGACAGACTCTGCGGCACGCACTTCGGTCTTCCACGGGCGGCACATTAATGGCCAGAGAGCCGCAGGAGGCTGAGAGAACATGAGCGGATGGAGGAATGAGCATTCCCTCTTTGGCGAGCTGATTGCATTCCGAGTCGCGTTGCTCCGCTTCTCTCCCTCGGCTGCTTTGCAATGAGCGCTCGCTTCACTCTTAATTGTTTTCGACGTCACGTAAGCGAGTGCAGGCCATCCCTTGCTTTTTAACATCCTCCTCAATGACTTGGATGCAGGAGCGGAGGCCACGCTGGTGGATTCGGAATTGGTTCACCAGCCAAACCCAAAGGGTGCTCCTCACCCATGGCTGCTCCTCATCCTGGAGAGAAGGGACTTTTGGGGTGCCACCGGGTTCTGTCCTGGGCCCAGGGCTCTCCAACATCTTCATTCGTGACTCGGACGAAGGAGCAGAAGGCACGCTGATCAAATTTGCAGACGATACCAAATTGAGAGGGGCTGCTAATACCCCAGAGGACAGGACCAAATTTCAAAATGACCTGGACGGATTGGAGAGCTGGGCCAAAGCTCACAAAATGAATTTCAACAGAGAGAAACGTAAGGTCGGAAATAACGGAACGCACAAATATAGGATGGGGGACATGTGGCTGGATAGCACTACATGTGAAAGGGAGCTAAGAAGTCTTGGTGGATCACAAGCTGAACATGAGCCAGCAGTGTGATGCGGCAGCCAAGAAAGCCAACACAATTCTTGGTTGCATCAATAGGAGTATGGTGTCTAGATCAAGGGAGGTAATGGGACGACTCTATTCTGCATTGGTTAGGCCTCATCTGGAATAATCCTGTGTCCAGTTCTGGGCACTTCAACTCAAGAAGGATGTCGACAAGCCGGAACATGTCCAGGGCGACCAAAATGGTGGAGGGTCTGGAAGCCATGAAGCCCTCTGAGGAGCGTCTTAGGTTGGTTTAGCCTGGAGAAGGGGAGGTTAAGAGGAGACGTGATAGCCATGTTTAAATATTTGAAAGGGTGTCACGTTAAAGATGGAGCAAGCTTGTTTTCTGCTGCTCCAGAGACCAGGACAAGGAGCAACGGATTCAAAGTACAGGAAAAGAGATTCCACCTGGACCTCAGGAAGAACCTCCTGATGGTCAGAGCTGTCCGGCAGTGGAATCGGCTGCCTTGGAGTGTGGTGGAGTCTCCTTCTTTGGAGGTTTTTAAGCAGAGACCGGATGGCCATCTGTTGGGAATGCTTTGATGTGGGTTTCTTCATGGCTGACGAGGGTTGGACTGGATGGCCCCTGGGGGTCTCTTCCAACACTAGGATTCTAACCTCTTTTAGAAGACTTTAAAAGATGGAAGAGTCCAGGCCCTCCAAGGCAAACTATTCCACTGTTAAATCACTCTTTTAAAAAAAGAAATCTTCCTGACGTTTCAGTAGAATTGCTTTTCTTGTTCTTTCCACCCATTAGTTCATGTTCTGGTCTCTGAAGCAGCAGAAAACAAGCTTCCTCCTTCTTCTACATGACATCCCTTGAAATATTTAATGGTAGCTCTATCATGTCGCCTCTCATTCTTCCCTTCTCCAATCTAAACACACCTCGTTAAAAAGCGACAAAATACACAAGATTTAAAAAAAGAGACTGAACTACCAAAAAAAATAAAAATAAAACTAATAGTAAAATCAAACTAATAGAGAAACCAATAGAAAAATGCAACACATTGATTAGGTGGGACAGGCCGATTGTCAAATGCCCATTGAGAACACAGAAGTCCTCACTTGTTAGCAAAAAGAAAAGGCACTCGATCTTGTCTGATCTTGGAAGCTAGGCAGGGTCAGCCCTGGTTAGTACTTGGATGGGAGACCACCCGTGCAATAACAGGTTGTTTTTCAGAGGAAGGAACTGGCAAAATGACCTCCAGCGATGAGAAAAACCCTAGGAAATTCATGGGGTTACCATAACGTGATCTGAAGGCACATACAAGGTACCAAACCCCATCTGATCTTGGAAGCTAAGCACGGCCAGCCCTGGTTAGTAACTGGATGGGCTTGGATGGGGTCTTCCTGCATGGCAGAAGGGGGTTGGACTGGATGGCCCCTGGAGGCCTCTTCCAACCCGACAATCCTATGGTTGCTCCTCTGGAGCAGAGACCTCCAGACCACCGTTTTATCAACAGCCCTGCCTTCAGGTCTTGCGAACCCAATTGTTGAACTGAATCCAGACCACACACTCCACATTCAGCTTACGCGATGGAAGCAAAGTTGTGAACACAGCAGACACCGGTTTGCCTCATCGGCTCCCTCTCCCTGTGCGGGAATTCCCAAGCAATCCTCCTTTGGTTCTGCATTCAAGTTGTGCCGCGTTGCGCAACTTACAATCCACACAAAGCCAGCCAGGATACACAAGTCCTGAACTACCTGGATTTCACACTCGCTATTGTCATGCAGAAGATTATGGGATTACCTCCAGAGCAAGAAGCTCAACACCCTGCGGTCTATTGTTTGGTTTTTGAGGGCTTGGAAGAAAAGGGAACAACTTGGAGCTTTCCCTCAATCTTCGTTTTCATCCCCCTAATGCAAGCAGTGCCGTGGAAATGCTTTGAAAACGTCCACAGAGGTGTCAGGCTGGAGGATCTTCCCACCCCGTTTAATATCAAGGCGGAGTAGAGTCTTGGGAGCGAAGGACGGGACGAGGTCTCCTTCTCCGGAGGTTTTTCAACGGAGGCGGGATGGACATCTCTCGGGAGGACTCCGATGTGCGTTTCCGCTCGGCAGAAATGAGGTTGGACTGGATGGCCCCTGGGGTCTCTTCCAACCGGAGTAGAGTCTCCTTTGGAGGTTTTTCAGCAGAGGCTGGATGGACATCTATCGGGAATGCTTTGTGTCCTCACGCATGGCTGAATGGGGTTGGACTGCATGACCCTTGGGGTCTCCTCCAACTGTAGGATTCTGTGATTCCAGAGGAGCGATTTATGGAAACACCCCAAAAATAGGTGGTGGTGGGGAAGAGACTACATAACCCTCTATTCTGCTTTGGTCAGACCCCACCTGGAATAACCCTGTGTCCGGTTCTGGGCACCTCATTTCAAGACGGATATCGATAAGCTGGAGCGTATCCAGAGGAGGACGACCGAAATGGTGGAGGGTCTGGAAGCCATGAAGCCCTCTGAGGAGCGGCTGAGGGATCTGGGGATGTTTAGTCTGCAGAAGAGAAGGTGAAGAGGGGACATGGGAGCCATGTTTAAATATCTGAAGGGATGTCATGTTGAATATGGAGCAGGCTTGTTTTCTGCTGCTCCAGAGACTAGGACACGGAGCAATGGATTCAAGCTGCAGGAAAGGAGATTCCACCTGAATCTGAGGAAGAACTTCCTGACGGTCGGAGCCGTCCAGCAGTGGAATCTGGAGTGTGGTGGAGTCTCCTCCTTCTTTGGAGGTTTTTAAGCAGAGGCTGGGTGGCCGTCTGTTGGGAATGCTTTGATAGTGTCTTCCTCCCTGGCGGAAGGAGGTTGGACTGGATGGCCCCTTGGGGTCTTCTCCAACTCTAGGATTCCATGGTTCTGTGATCCGGAGGTACCTGGCCTGTGTCAGTGTGGGCAGCAAATCTGTGCCATGTTTTAGTGAGGGATAGTAAATCTCGTTTTCTCCAATTCCCAGCAGACATCAAGAACAGAGAACCAGTTTTCCATCTCTAACTTTGGGTCCAGTTAGGAATTTCCCCCTTGGAATTAGGGGAAACTGCACAGATTTCCTATGAAAATTGTTGTCAGGTACAAGACAACTCCAGACCCGGGGAATAGGTTTAGAAGTTTGCAAAAGCTTTATTCAAGCAACACTGGAGTAACAGGTGTGCATTCTGCCCACGGCCAAGATTAAAAGCCTTATTGGTTAAGAGGGGACATGATAGCCGTGTTTAAATATTTGAAGGGATGTCATGTTGAGGAGGGAGCAAGTTTGTTTGCTGCTGCTCCAGAGACTAGGACAAGGAGCAGTGGATTCAAGCCACAGGTAAGGAGATTCCACCTGAACCTCAGGAAGAACTTCCTGACGGTCAGGGCTGTCCCGCCGTGGAATCTGGCGTGTGGTGGGGTCTCCTCCTTCTTTGGAGGTTTTTAAGCAGAGGCTGGACGGCCGTCTCCTGGGAATGCTTTGATGGCTGTTCCTGCTTAGCAGAAGGGGGTTGGACTAGATGGCCCCTTGAGGTCCCTTCCAACCCTATGATTCTATGATTCTAACTGCAGTGTCGTGAAAGCAGTAACATTGCAAATTTGTTTGTGCAAGGCCCTTAGTTGCCAGCTAATTAAAACAGCTCCTTAGGTTTCTAGAAAACTGTTTATATATATATATATGGAGAGGAGACAGAGAGAGAGAGAGGGAGAGTTGTCTTTCCAGTGTATCTCTGCTGTTGATTTTCTTTCTATTCCAGTGCATTTTTTACTGGACTGATGGCTAGTACAATTTTGACATATATGAGAATGGAACATGTAGTGCAATGCTCATGACAGATCTGTTCCACTTCAGAATCTGTCAGTTTTTAAGATATTACTGTGTCCGAGTAACTTAACAAAGCTACGCCGTGCTCCTAAAACAAGCAAACAAGAACCAAGCAAACAAAACAATTGCTCCTTTTTCCAGAAAGGCTTCCTGCCTATCAGCATCATGACCTTCTGCTTCCCATGTTCTCTTCCTTATCCACGTCCGTTGAATCGACATACCCTCATTTCTCATCCGGTTTCCACCATCTGGAAGGTGTCCAGAGGAGGGCGACCAAAATGGTGGAGGGTTTGGAAACCATGAGGCCCTCTGAGGAACGTCTTAGGAAGCTGGGTAGGCTTGGCCTGACGAAAAAGAAGATTAAGAGGTGACACGAAGGGATATCTTTGAAGGGATGTCATGTCGAAGATGGAACAAGCCTGTTTTCTGCAGCTCCAGAGACTAGGACACGGAGCAATGGATTCAAACTACAGGGGAAAAGATTCCACCTAAACCTTAGGAAGAACTTCTTGATGATCAGAGCTCTTCAGCAGTGGAATCTGCCTCCATGGAGTGTGGTGGGGTCTCCTCCTCCTTTGGTGGTTTTAAAAAAGTGCCAGAATGAATGAGAATAAAATTAGATGCACTGATGAAAAATAACCAAAAGAAAAGAATCTCCAAATTTTATAAACTATTGTTGAAAAGAGAAATGGAATCAGAAGTAGTCAAAGATACAACGGTTAGATGGGGACAGAATTTGGGACATTCAGTTGAATTAGGAACTTGGGAAAGAGTGTGGAAAATAGATGCAAAATTTACACCAAATTTATATTTAGGAGAAAACTTTTATAAAATGTTTTACAGATGGTACATGACCCCAGAAAGATTTAAAAAAAATAATAACAAAGAACGGAAAATCAAATTGTTGGAAGTGTGATGAAAAGACGGGGTCTTTGTTCCATATGTGGTGGACACGTAAGATAGCAAAAAAAATTTGGAAGGGAGTACATGACGAAATGCAAAGAATTTGTAAGCTGAATTTTGAAATGAAAGCAGAGCTTTATTTGTTAAATACGCTAGGGCAACACAGGGAAATGAGAAGTCACCAGAAGATATTATTATATCTAATAACTGCGGCAAGGTGGACCTATGCGCAGCACTGGAAAGAAAAGAAACATATTGGTATAGAAGAATGGAAGTTAAAAGTCCTGGATATGATAGAGATGGAAAAATTAGCATTTTCTTTGAAGAACAAATCTATCCAGAACTTTGAGAAAGAATGGAAAGGAGCATTGGATTGGGTAAGGATATAAACGTATAAGAAATCAAAGAAGAAATAATGTAATTGTTCTTCTCTCTGTAAGATGGAAATTATGTTTGTAATGGAATAGAAATAAGCAATCTCAACTGGAAGATTTAAGCATGGAAGTGTAGCGGGGGGGTTATTTTCGAGACAAACTTTCAATAAAAATTTCACCAAAAATATAAAAAAATTAAAAAGTGCTAGGATATCATGGCCGGGAAAGCAAAGAGACTCGAGAGCTGCACAGTTGGCCCGGAAAATTGTGCAATTCTCTGGAAACCGCACAGCTTCTAGCATAGAAACTGAAAAATGCACAGAAAGGACAGTGTTCAAACCAGCAAAAACTGCAGCTTCAGTCGGCCTGAGTTTCTTTTCCTGCTGTGTGACGCTTGGCTTGTGCAACATCCAAAATGTGGGGGAAAAAATCTGAAGCTTTAGTTGGCCCAAGATTTCTTTCATGGTTTCAAACAGGTAAAGAGGTGCAGCCATAATATATATATATTTTTTCATTTATCCTATTTATATACAAAACATCCAAAATAAAATACATATCTTATAAAATACAATTCTGTCCGTATTTATAAGTAGAGATTCTCCGTATTTTCTTAACTTTCCATCGTTTCCACCTGAGATACAGTATTTCCTATTTCAAACTGTACTTCTGAGAGTGTCTGCTGACAGTCTACTCCTTATATTTAACACTTAAATCGGAGTATTTTTTTTTCTAGGATATGTTCTTATTTCAGAGTATTCTCTTTCTTTGTCTTTCCCTGTCTTTACGGAATATACTTTTAGACCCCCGTAACTTATTTCTGAAGTAAATTTCCCCTTCTGATTAGGCTCATCTCCCAAATTCAATGCGCTTTGTCCCCAGAAATTTACTTATTGAACATGTTACATGAAATTGACACACAGACGACTAGGAAATATTGGAAGATCCTACTATGCATGACAACAGCTGCAAGAATCGAATATGCAAAAGTATGGAAAAACTTATATCATTGCATTCTTTGTGCTTTTCTTCCCCAAAGCTGCATGTATAGCAAAAAAAGACTGCAAACAAGCAAAGCCGCAGTTTTTTGCAAACTCCGTAATGGTTTTCAATCGGGATGGAACGAATTCAGAATTTTCCAAATCCACTTGGGAAAAAAGATTATTAGATGCGTACATAATGATGTTTGCTTGTATGTGCATGCACACGCTTGCATGCTTGCATGCACACGCTTGTATGTGCATGTATCTTTATATTATCTTTATATTATGTATATGCACATTTATATATGCTGAATATATATGGACATATAGGAGGAACAATATCAATTAGCACAGAGATAATACAGAAAGAGGCTTGTAAGGAGAGGAAGCTTAAGTGATATGTAAGTGAATCTTCATTATTTTTCCAGAAAAGATTGAGTTCTAACTAATGGAAATAATGTTATAGGTATATTTTTATTTTTTGTTTTTCAATAATGTAATCAACGGTAATATCAGAAAGCATTTTCTCTTTTTTTTTTATATTCAGTGATTTTAATTGGAAGGCATTAGATGATCAAAAACAACTTTAAGGTTAATTTGTTAATAATTTTGCTCAATGTTTAATCTGTTCATGTTTTATCAACTTATCTTAGTTTCTCAATTAAAAAATAACGGGGAAAAAAAAGAATTTTCCAAATCCAGATCTGAAACCCTGCAGGGTTCTGGGAATCCACGAATCTCGAATCTTTCGAATCCTTTTATTAAAAAGGGTTTAAAAAGCAAGGGAAAGAAGGATAATCTTGGGCAAGAGACACTCTCTCAGCCTCAGCAAAAGCCTGGGCAAAGGCAAACCTCTCTCTGAAGAAATCTAGCCAGGGCAATGGTCCTAGTTTTGCCCCAGGATCTCCCGGGATTGAAAATGACATGAAGGCCCTCTCTACTCAGGCAGGAAAATGTGGATTATTAATCCCCCATTTTCCTGCTTGTGTAAACAGGGCCACATACTCCAGTACAGAGAGAATCCAGGTCAAAACTGGCTCCCCCCCCCTTGTTTTTTTTTGCACAGCTCCTTCTGGCATCCTGGGATCTCTAGTTTGGTGATGCACTTTGGCAGAGAAGGCTGTGGCCCCTGGTAAAACTACAAATCCCAGAATTGTGTATGAAAGAGCTTTGCAAGGGAGTCACGCCGAGGAATCTTCCAGCTGCCTTTGAAATCTCAAGAAGACTGGAGCTTCCAGTCCAGTGCTGAACTTAAATATTAAATGTCCAGTTTAAATATCGTAGAATACAAGCCCAGATGCAATTTCTGAAATCGTTAGCAAAGGCCATTATTACTCCAAGGGAAAATCTCTCCTACTTGCCATCTCCCCTCCTGCGTCTCCCAGGTTTTCAGGCAACAATTTGCGTGGTGCATTTGAAATATTCGGTTTGCCTACTTTGGCGCAGGGATTCGGATTTGCGAATCCCGAATCCTTACCCAGGATTCTAGGATTCGGTTGGCCCATCCCTGGTTTATTTTTTGCAGCTCATCTAGTTTATTTTTTGGAGCTTATCTGACGAGTTAGGGGACCAGAACACTGCCAAAAAATGGTAGAAAAAGCAGAACTTGTCTACTGCAGGGAACATTAAGGACTTACGGAGGTCCGCTTGGGACCGGCTGCTCGCACGCACGGCTCGTGAAGTCTCTCAGACGGCTTTGTGCCTTTTCCGTTTCTCCGAGCTCGCTTCGCAAGCAAGCGCCCGCCCGGTCCCAAGCGAGCCTCCGAAGCCAAGGAGAGCTGACAGAAACCCACTGTTTTGATGCTTGTAATACATACAAATTCCATTAATTCAAGCAGGGGGATCTGCTTTTCTGGACGCAAGAAGAGCGGACGAAAGAGCAGAACCCCAGCTGAATTAACGGAATCATAGGATCATAGAGTTGGGAGAGACCCTTAAGGGGCCATCAAGTCCAACTCCCTTCTGCCATGCAGGAAGACCCCATCCAAGCCCTCCCTTGGACAGATGGCCATCCAGTCTTTGCTTAAAAACTTCCAAAGAAGGAGGAGACTCCATCCCACTCCATGGAGGCGGCAGCAGATTCCATGGCCGGACAGCTCTGACCATCAGGAAGTTCTTCCTGAGGTTCAGGTGGAATCGCCTTTCCGGCAGCTTGAATCCATTGCTCCGCGTCCTAGTCTCTGCAGCAGCAGAAAATAAGTTTGCTCCATCCTCCACAAGACATCCCTTCAGACTAGGATGAGGAGCAATGGAATCAAGCTGCAGGAAAGGAGATTCCACCGGAACCTCAGGAAGAACTTCCTGACGGTCAGAGCTGTCCAGCAGTGGAATCTGCTGCTGCCTCCATAGTGTGTGGTGGAGTCTCCTCCTTCTTTGGAGGTTTTTGAGGAGAGGCCGGGTGGCCATCTGTTGGGAATGCTTTGAGCGTTTGTAGCTGCAGAGCAGGGGGTTGGATTGGATGGCCCCTGGGGTCTCTTCCAACTCTAGGATTCTACGATTTTAGGATTTCCATTGAGGCAACACAATAGCTCCCCACTCAAGGTATTTGAGAGCTTGTGGCTTGCAAAGCTTTCTCTGCTTCTGCCTGCGTCACCTTCATTGCAACATTTCTAGCAACAGACCCCTGAGTTCCTAACAGGAGTGTGAATTGCACATCTTAGGAAAAAAGTAGATTTCCAAACCATGACTTCTTTATTGTTGATTGCAACCAAGAAACAACACAATTGAGGGGAATTTTGCAGGAGAAAGCTTTGCATCTGTGTTGAGCTGCTAACATAAGAATGGAATTTAGCTTCAGCTTTACTTTTAGTATGTGATAAATAGTTGGTACTAGCTTTCCCTATGCATGACTTATCCACAAACCGCAAATGAAAACATAAGCCAACAGTGTGATGCAGCAGCAAAAAAACCCAATGAAGTTATAGGTAGCTTCAGGGAGACTGCGTTGTCCAGATCAAGGGAAGTACTAATGCCGCTCTATGTTGCTTTGGTCGGACCTCATGAGTCAGTAGTGTGATGCAGCAGCTAAAAAAGCCAATGCAATTCTAGGCTGTATCAATAAAAATATAATGTTGAGATCGAGGGAAGCGATGGTACCACTCTCTTCTGCTTTTGTCAGACCCCACCTGGAATAATGCTGTGTCCAGTTCTGCGCATGACAACTGGAGGAGGAGATGGACAAGCTGGAAGGTGTCCAGAGGAGGGCGACCAAAATGGCCGAAGGCCTGGAAAACACAAAGCCCTGTGAGGAGCAGCTGAGGGAGGTGAGCAGGTTTAGCCTGGATAAGAGAAGATTATGAGTGGACACGATAGCCGTGTTAAGATATTTGAAGGGATGTCATGTTGAAGACGGAGCAAGCCTGTTTTCTGCTGCTCCAGAGACTAGGACGTGGAGCAATGGACTCAAATTCCAAGAAAAGAGATTCATAGCATTGTAGAGTTGGAAGAGACCTCAAGGGCCATCCAGTCCAACCCCCTTCTGCCATGCAGGAAGACATATAGCCTCTCTTAAAAACCTCCAAGGAAGGAGGAGACTCCACCACACTCCATGGAGGCAGCAGCAGATCCCACTGTTGAACGGCTCTAATCATGACGAAATTTTTCCTAAGGTTTAGGTGGAATCTCTTTTCCTGAAGTTTGAAGACATTGCTTCATAGTGTCCTGGTTTCTGGAGCAGCAAGGCAAGGGGTTGGAATTGGTGGCCATAGTTGTCCATTCCAACAATGATTCTATTACATTGCAAGAAATACGTATTGTGTTGTTTAATGTATTTTTAGTTTTATATATTGACATGTAGTGTTGTTATTTTTGTCTCTGTTCAATAGAAATAATAATCATAATCATAATCATAATAATATTTGCAAAGAATTGCAAAGAACAATTGCAAGAAAATGAGGTTCCATCTAAACCTTAGGAAGAACTTTAGTGTAAAAGCTATCCAAGGCTGGAATAGACCAAAGATGGCCAAAATGGTCAAAGGCCTGGAAACCATGAAGCCCTCTGAGGAGCAGCTGAGGGAACTGAGGAGGTTTAGCCTGGAGAAGAGGTCAAGAGGGGACACGAGAGCCCTGTTTAAATATTTGAAGGGATGTCATGTTGAAGACGGAGTAAACCTGTTTTCTGCTGCTCCAGAGACTAGGACATGGAGCAATGGATTCAAACTTCAGGAAAAGAGGTTCCATCTAAACCTTAGGAGGAAATTCCTGATGCTATAAGCAGTTGGACAGTGGAATCTGCTGCTGCCTCCATGGAGTGTGGTGGAGTCTCCTCTTTTGAAGGTTTTTTAGGAGATGCTGGATGGCCAACTGTCCAAGCGAGGGCTTTGATGGTGTCCTCCTGCATAACAGAAGGGGGTTGGACTAGATGGCCCTTAGGAGTCCCTTTGAACCATACCATGCTATGATTCGATGTTTTGAGAACATGTTTCAGAGACTCTGTCATGTACAGTTTGCTTTTCTGTGTCCAAGTTTGAAAAAAAAATTGTATATAAATTGCGCTGTTTGCAAAAGAAGGATTTTTGTCTTTCCTGCTCTTCTTATGTTGTGTATGGAAATGCATTCCGACAGTAAACAACTTCCCTTTATCTCAGCCCTCTCCCTCTTGTCCCTGCACGAAAGGGTGGGGAAAGGGAGCCTGGACTTTCTGGAAATAAAAATTTTCCCCTTCAGTGGAACTTAAACCTAATCCTCTCTCTCCCAATGCGCTCCAACTTCATATTGCATTTAAAACTCTGCAAAAAAAGAAAAAAAGGAGACCCATTTATGGCGTATTTGAAGAGGAACTTCATCCATTAATTCATGCAAACAGACCATAAACCAAAGGCTGCAGAAAGAACCCAAATTCACCTGACGTAAAATAGAGAGACTGCTTAAGACAGGGCCAGCATGCATCATCATCATCATCATCATTATATTTTTATTATTATTATTACTACTACTACTATTGCTACTGCTTCTGCTGCTATATATTGCTGTTCTTCCGGTTCTACTTGTTGTCCTTCGGTCTTTCTTTATTCCTTATTTCCTGGGACACCATCTTGGTTGTTGACAATAGGATACCTTATATCTGTTCATTCCATTCTTTCCTCCTGTTACATTTAGGAAGAAAGAATGAAATGCACAGATATAGGACGGGTGATAACCTGGCTTGAAAACAATCTGTGTGAAAGGGATCTAGGGGCCTTGGCAAACCACAAGTGGAACGTGAGCCAGCAGCGTGATGCACCAGCTAAAAAAGCCAATACGATTCTGAGTTGCATCCACAGGAGTATAGTTTCCAGATCAAGGGAAGCAATGATACCTCTTTATTCTGCTTTGGTTAGACCTCATCTGGAGGAATCCTGCGTCCAGTTCTGAATCCCATATCCAGGAGGGATATGGACAAGCTGGAAGGTGTCCAGTGGAGGGCGACCAAAATGGTGGAAGGTCCGGAAGCCATGAAGCCCTCTGAGGAGAGGTTTAGGGAGCTGGGTGTATTTAGCCTGACAAAAAGAAGGTTGAGAGGGGCCATGATAGCCATGTTTCAATATTTGAGGGGATGTCATGTTGAAGATGGAGCAAGCTTGTTTTCCACTGCTCTGGAGACGAGGACACGGAGCAATGGATTCAAGCTGCAGGAAAGGAGATTCCACCTGAACCTCAGGAAGAACTTCCTGGTGGTCAGAGCTGTCCTGCAGTGGAATATGGGGTGTGGCGGGGTCTCCTCCTTCTTTGGAGGTCTTTAAACAGAGGCTGGGTGGCCATTTGTCAAAGGGAGGCTTGGATGTGGGTTCCTGCACATCAGGGGGTTGGACTAGATGGCCCCTGGGGTCTCGTCCAACTGTATGATGCTGTGACCCTATGATCCTAACTGCCTTCAGATTGACTTCAACCTGTGGATGAGACCTGCGCGTGCTTACATACAACGGGCACGCTAAACAGCAGCTGCCCCTGGAATCGCTTCCTGAGCATGTGCAAAGCGCAAAACAGAGGAAAAGGGGGGAACTAATAAGCCTGCCTCAACCAGCTACCCTGGCATTTTGGTAAAAGTACAAATCTGCAAATGGAAATTACAACAAAAGGGGAAGCTGCTGAAAGGGGTGGAGGGAGGGAAATCGTTCTGGATGCATTTTGGGAGAAGCTTAAAAAAGGTCTGAAGGAGATTCAAAATGTATTTTGTTCACATATTGAAGGCTTACCCAATCTGGCTGTTTTATTTCACGCGCGCATTTAATTCCTTAAATTTTAAACTAAATTAAGTTTTAAATTTTAAACTTTGCATTGAAAGTTTCCTGAAACTGGTGGAACTGCTCTTCATTTTTTGTGCTGCATTAAATCTCTTCCTGTTCTTCCCATGTTAATTCTAATTCTAATTCTGCTTTTAAAAAAAAAAAAATGCTCAGAAACAAATCCGCTTCATTAACTGAGGGTACACCTGTACTTACTTAAAAATAATTAAGCAAGCAAGTAAATCAACTAGTTACTTAATTAAGTAACTCAACTAGTTACTTAAGTAACTCAACTAAGTTACTTAACTAAGTAACTAAGAATACTTAGTGCTTAGTTCAGAATACTTAACTAAGTAAATTATTTGACTGCCTCCTCCAGCAATCAGAGCATGGGTGAATGCTGTTTCCATCAAGATTTCTTTCACGGGGGAAACAGACCAGGAGAAGTTAATTTATTCAAGGATATTTAACTAAGTCACTGATAACACAATTCTGGCTGACACAGACCAAACCTGCTGTCATTCACAGCATGCAAAACTTAAAATATAATTCAGTTATCCATAGAATTAAAAGGGTTGCAAAACAGCAGCAAAAAGAAGAAATTCAGTATATCGGATTAACAGAATCCTTGAGCCGGAAGTGATCTCCCCCCGAAGGCCATCCAGTCCAGCCCCCTTCGGACGACGTCATCAAAGCTTTCCCTTTGACAGACGGACCGCCAGCCTCTCTTTAAAAACCTCCAGAGAAGGAGGATTCCACTATCGAATGGCTCCTTCCATCAATAAGCTCTTCCTAGGGTTTAGGTGGAACCTCTTTTCCTGAAGTTTGTAGCCATTGCTCCATGTCCGAGTCTCTGGGGCAGCAGAAAACAGGCTGGTTCCATCTTCAACATGACACCCCTTCACGCATTTAAACATGGCTCTCATGTCCCCTCTTAAGACCTCCTCTTCTCCAGGCTAGACATCCCCAAGCTCCCTCAGCCGCTCTTCAGAGGGCTTCATGGTTTCCAGGCCTTCTGCCGTTTTGGTTGCTCTCCTCCGGACACGCTCCAGCTTGTCCGTATCCGTCTTGAAATGAGGTGTCCAGAACTGGACACAGGATTATTCCGAGTGGGGTCTGACCAAAGCAGGACAGAGGGGTACCATCACCTCCCCTGATGTGGACACTAGACTCTGATTGACGCAGCCCAGAATCACATTGGCTTTTTTAGCTGCTGCGTCACACTGCTGGCTCGTGTCCAGCCTGTGGTCTACTAAGACTTCTAGATCCTGTTCTCCAGGCACGTGTCCTGTCTATATCTGTGCATTTAATTCTTTCTTCCTAAGAGAGGTACCCTACATTTTTCCCTGTTAAAACTCATTTTGTTCTCTTCGGCCCAGCTCTCCAACCTGTCAAGGTCCTTTGGAATTCGGATCTTGTCCTCTGAGGTGTCAGCCATCCCCCCCCCCCCCCGAATTTGGTGTCATCTGCAAAGGCCTTTTCCCCGTAAGCAGACGGTTCCCAAAGCCGCCGTTCTCTCGTTCTGCGGGGCGGATTCTTGGCACGGGGTTGGCCTTGGATTCGACAATTCGACAATTGCAGGATTCATGCACGTCAGCAGAGAAAGGAAAATGAGGAGGACACGCTCCCAGACTCGTGTGTCACGCGAGAGCCCTGTGCCAGGGGGGGAAAAATCTGTCGCCAACTTCCTTCCCAAAATAGCATCCTCCTTCCTGAAAGGCAGGCAGGTTGCAGAAGCGAGGTAGAAGTTGGCTGGCCTGCTGAGAACAATCTGGAAGGGAAACCACGCTCGCCGGTGGAGGGGATTTGAGCTTTCTGCATAAACCAGTTTGCCGGGGGCATTTTGACAAAGTGTGCGTCGGGTTGCGCGGTTCTCGTCACATGCATGCATCAGTATATATAATAAAACAGATTTGCAAAAACCAAATAGGGCCCGGTTTGCTGGAGCGCCGTTATGCACCCGTTGCTAATTGCTACCCGCAACTTTGGAGCTCTTAAAGTACCCCAAATGGTTCATTGCTGTGTTATTTCGTGTCCCTTTCTGAAGGAAATCAGAAGGGGGAAATGGGAAAGTAGCAGGAAGGGGTTGGGAGGGGTTGCTAATACCCCAGGGGACAGGATCAAAATTCAAAATGGCCTTGACGGATTGGAGAGCTGGACCAAAGCTCACAAGATGGATTTCAACACATAAATGTAGGGTATTACACTTAGGAAGAAAGAACGAGATGCACAAATATAGGATGGGGGACACGTGGTTGGATTACAGTACCTGTGAAAGGTATCTAGGAGTCTTGGTAAATCACAGGCTGAACATGAGCCAGCAGTGTGACGCAGCAGCCAAGAAAGCCAACGTGATTCTTGGCTGCATCCATAGGAGTACGGTCTCTAAATTGGTTAGACCTCGTCTGGAATAATCCTGTGTCCAGTTCTGGGTACCTCATTTCAAGAAGGAGATGGACAAGCTGGAGGATGTCCAGAGGAGGGTGACCAAAATGGTGGAGGGTCTGGAAGCCATGAAGCCCTAAGAGGAGCGGCTGAGGGAACTGGGGATGTTTAATCTGCAGAAGAGGAGGTTAAGAGGGCACGTGGTAGCCGTGTTTAAATATTTGAAGGGATGCCATGTTGAAGATGGAGCAAGCTTGTTTTCTGCTGCTCCAGAAACGAGGACATGGAGCAATGGAATCAAGCTACAGGAAAGGAGATTCCACTAGAACTCAGGAAGAACTTTCTGATGGTCGGAGCTGTCCAGCAGTGGAATCTGCTGCTGCCCCCATGGAGTGTGGTGGAGTCTCGTCCTTCTTTGCAGGTTTTTAAGCAGAGGCTGGGTGCCCGTCTGTCGGGAATGCTTTGATGGATGTTCCTGCATGGCAGGGGGTTGGACTGGATGGCCCCTGGGGGTCTCCTCCAACTCTAGGATTCTATGATTCTACAACAGGGAATACAAAATAAGGGGAAAGGATCTTGTTCTCCCTCCCAGGATAAAAGATATATGCCTTTGCCAAAGTATATGTCAGGACACGTGGCTCTTGCCGTATGTATGCATTAGTACATATAATAGAATAAATTTTCTATGTTAAATAAGGCTACGGTTTGCTGTGTCCATTGTTAATTGCAACCCACAAGTCTATGCATCCAGTTGGAACTCTTAAAAGTATCCAAAGGGACCAAATGGTTAATTGCTACAGTATTCCTCTTCACATTTTTTAATAATTTTAATTCATTAAAACACAAAAGGCAAACAAATAGACGCCCGTACCTCATTTATGCATCCATTCAATACATCAGCTTCACACCTTCCGTAACATAAGCTAATTCCTTCATAAAAGCTCCATTATATTATACTTTCCATTATCAGATTTACCAGATCTCAGCTTTATATATAATCCTCACCATTGCCTTTCCTCGTTGGCTGAGCGTTAAATCACTATATGTTCCATGTACACCCAATAACAAAAATCAACACGAAGAAAATGAGATTATTTAGATTACTCTAATTATCCAGTTTCAGTTACATGCTCAAATCTCTCGCTAGGTCTCCCCGTCGACCTCTTAAATAAGCAATAAGGGGGTCCCAAGTTTTAGCATAATTACTCGTATTTGCAGCTCTAATCAATTAGTCATCAGTGCCATATCTTATAATTTGATCAGCCAAATTGCTGTCCTCTTCCATGTCACTTTGTATCTGGCCAAAAAGGGGAAAAAATCAGAAGGGACGGGGGGGGGGGGGAAGCAAAGTTTTGGGAAGGTGTTACGGGAACAAGCCGTGCAACGATAAGGGGAGAACTTGTTCTCGATCCCAGGATGAAAGATATGGAAAGATAAAGATAAAGATTTGGAAAGAACTGTAAACTTGGGAAAATCTCTGTGCCGATATTTATGATTTTTAACCAGTCATTAATGTGCACAGCCAAATTTGCATGACAAGGTATAAAACCCGTAACCATCCTAGATGCGGCAGTCTTCGCAACTTTTAGGAAGCTTGCCGGGTGGCTTGGCTTTGCTCCGAATAAACGCTTCTGTTTGAAACTCTGAGAGAAGTTTTCTGAGAGCAAATTATCCAGGACACAACAGCGTGTGGCCTCTCGGCAACGCGCCGTTTCCAGGGCTGCAAAATTTATGCCTTTAGGGAAGGTTGCATTTGCAGCCCGTCGCTCCTAAATCCCTTCCAACATTTCAGAGATGAAAGTCAGGAAATGCACGGCCGAGAAACGTCCAGAGGACGCGAGTTACGGACGAGGAAGGACCCACAAGGCAGGAGAGGCTGAAGGAGTTTTGCTTTGGCCGCAGCCTCCTCGGAAGGGCGAGACTTTGCCTCCTCTTCTTGTCCTCCTCCTGCCGAGTTAATTAAGTGCAAACAACTTTCGCATCTTGAACTCGGGACCTTTTGTTATAATGCTATCGTTCCGCTTTCAACCTCCTATGGGATTTGTAGTTTGGGGAGTGGGCCTTTAAGAATTCTCAGCCGGGGAGCTCTTTGGCCTCAGGAAACTGCAAATCCCAGAATTCCACAGAGGAATAATAGCGCTGCAACAGCGTAGTGCGGGAAGGCCCTCCGTTTGCAGCAATTGGAAGAAGCTGAGGACAAAGCGGGAGGACAAGAGAGAAATTGGGGCATTTTAAAAGCCGATGAATAGCATGGGAAGGCATAGGATTAGTAATCGGGACACTTTGAGCGTATGAAATACGCTGCCCTTAAGTTTGCAAAGTAACGGTCCCCTTAAATTTGCAAAATTACCCTCTAACAGATGTGGATCAGGCCCCAGGATGTGGCAAAAGTTAGCAAAAGTTAGCAGGGGGGAAAAAAAAGACAAAGTAGGAAATGTTGCGGCAATTTGCTTTTGCCTGAGTCTCCTGGGAAAGGTGAGCGTCCACCTCCTAGAGTTCTCTAGCAGAATATTTCAATATGCCTATCCGCACCACAGTTTTATACCACTTTGATGCCCGTTTCAGTTCCACGGCTCCATCCTATGGAATCCTGGGATTTGTAGTTTGGAGAAGGCGCTTGGAATTCTCTGCGACTACAGAGCTTTAGTGCCGTGCTTCAGAGGAGAGGGTTAGAACAGTCTAGCAGGCAGTTCTAAGTCCTTTCCCAAAACTACAAATCCCAGAATTTCTTAGAACGGAGTCTCTGCAATTAAACTGTATCGAAGTGGTATAATTCTGTAGTGAAGACAGACCTTCAGAATTCCCTGCTCGGGAACTCTAGTGCTAAGTCCCTTCCCAAACTACAAATCCCAGAATTTCTTAGGATGGAGCCCTGGCAGTGAAAGTAGTATCAAACTGGTATAAATCTGCAGTGAGGACAGATCTTCAGAATTCCCTGCTCAGGAACCGTAGTGCTTTTAATCCAAAGGGTTTTAGCTCTGGATTCCTCTAACAAAGTCCCTTGCCAAACTAAAAGTCCTCGGGTTCACTAAAAGGTTAATGCAGGGGTGGTTAAAGCATTATTAAACCATTGCTACTATGGAATGTGTAGACACACAATTGCAGTTGCTCAGACATAAACCATAAGAACTGAGACTGCAAAAGCTTTTGTTTTGAAACTCAAACCCCTCCGGAAATTCAAACAGCAAAGCTTTTTCTTCCCAGTAACACAAATCCTAGCTGTGTGTTTAAAGGAAAACTCTCTCTTGATAAAAACCCAGCACTCTAAAACAATGTTTTTCTAGGAAAAAAAAAATACACATGGAAAAAGATTCATAGAATCATAGAATCCTAGAGTTGGAGGAGACCCCAGGGGCCATCCAGTCCAACCCCCAGCTATGCAGGAACACCCATCAAAGCATTCCCGACAGACGGGCACCCAGCCTCTGCTTAAAAGCCTCCAAAGAAGGAGGAGACCCCACCACACTCCAGATTCCACTGCCAGACAGCCCTGACCGTCTGGAAGTTCTTCCTGAGGTTCAGGTGGAATCTCCTTTCCCGCAGCTTGAATCCATTGCTCCTTGTCCTCATCTCCGGAGCAGCAGAAAACAAGCTTGCTCCATCTTCAGTATGGCATCCCTTCAAACATTTAAACTTGGCTATCACCTCCCCTCTTAAACCTTCTCTTCTGCAGACTAAACATCCCCAGCTCCCTCAGCCGCTGCTCAGAGGGCTTCATGGCTTCCAGACCCTCCACCATTTTGGTCGCCCTCCTCTGGACACGCTCCAGCTTGTCCATCTCCTTCTTGAACGGAGGTGCCCAGAACTGGACACAGGAATATTCCAGGTGAGGTCCGACCAAAGCAGAATAGAGTGGTACCATAACCTCCCTTGACCTAGACACTATACTCCTGTCGATGAAGCCTAGAACTGCATTGGCCTTTTCAGCTGCTGCATCACACTGCTGGCACCTTGTGGTCCACCAAGACCCCTAGATCCCTTTCACACGGACTGTTTGCAAGCCAGGTGTCACCCATCCTATATCTGTGCACTTCATTTTTTCTACCCATGTGTAGCACCCTACATTTCTCCATTAAAGTTCATTTTCTTAGTTTTGGCCCAGTTCTCCAATCTGTCAAGGCCATTTTGAATTCTGATCCTGTCCTCTGGCATATTAGCAACCCCTCCTAATTTGGCGTCATTTGCAAATTTGGCCAGCATGCCCTCTAGACCATCATTGATGTGGATGCCTAAATTTTTATGACAACCTGTGACCATCCTAGACTGCTGCAGTCTCAGCAACTTTTGGGAAAGTTGCTTTCTTGCTTGGCTTTTCTCCAAATAAAAGCTTGTTTGAAACTCTGAGTGAAGTTTTTGGGAGCAAGTTATCCAAGATAGGATATCTATGAGCGAACCAGTTATGTTTAGCTCAGAGAACAGAAGACTGAGAAGTGACAAAATTGCTATTTTTTAACTATCTGAAAGCACGTCATGTAGAAGATGGAGCCACCTTCATCTCAAGATTGGATTATGAAACTGATGGATAAATTGGCGACATTAACAAGAGAAGAGTCTTTAGAAGAGTTTATTATTCAGTGGGATATACCTATAATGTATTTAAAAACAAGTGGGTGCTGTGAGCAACAAGAATTATGGTGGAATAATCAATTATGTTTTCACCATTTTGATAACAATCACTTATAAGTTTTCTTTTTCATACTAGCCACTATTATATCCTGCAATAAATATCTTTTTGTATACATTCTCTCAAATTAGGTACATTTAAGAGATATAACTCATACTGTAAATATTCTATAAATATATCAATTGTATCACTAATTGCAAATCAATATCAGCTGCAAATCAATTATCAATATTGAAAAGGTGGAGGTAGTTGGACAATTTATATTCAGGCCTGCTGTTTTGGAGGGAGGCACATGTATCAGGAATTAAGTCATAACTCTGCTATATTTCCCTATTCAAAGTTAGTAGTTTGTTTAGTGAACAGCCTTCTTGTTACTTTTTATATATTTAGATGTTAGATTGTACTGTTTTTGTTGTGGCAACAACCGTTTGCCTCTGATATTTTCTTTCTCAGTTCTGGGCACCACAGTTCAGGAAGGATGTGAACAAGTTGAACATGAGCCAGCAGTGTGATTCGACAGCTAAAAAAGCCAATGTGATTCTAGGTTGCATCAACTGGATGAGAGCGTCTAGGCCAAGGGAAGCAATGGTTCCACTCTATTCTGCTTTGGTCAGACCCCACCTGGAATAATCCTGTGTCCAGTACTGGGCACCTCGGTTCAGGAAGGAGATGGACAAGCTGGAAGGTGTCCTGAGAAGGGAGACCAAAATGGTGGAGGGTCTGGGTGCCATGAAGCCCTCTGAGGAGCAGCAGAGGGAGCTGGGTAGGTTTAGAAGAAGAAGGGGACATGATAGCCATGTTTAAGTATTTGAAGGGATCTCGTATGGAGAATGGAGCAAGCTTGTTTTCTGCTGCTCCAGAGACTAGGACATGGAGCAATGGCTTCAGACTCCAAGAAGAGGGATTCCATTTAAACTTTAGGAAGAACTTCCTGATGTTAAGAGCAGTTTGGGAGTGGAATCCGCTGCTGCCTCCATGGAGTGTGGTGGGGTCTCCTCCTTCTTTGGAGGCTGGGTGGGCGTCTGTCCGAGGGAGGGCTTGAATGGGATCTTCCTGCATGGCAAAAGGGGGTTGGACTGGATGGCCCCTGGGGTCTCTTCCCGCTCTATGCTTTAATTCCAGCCTAATTGTTTCCAGCCAGAAAGAGCAGCATGGAAGGTGAGCCCTGGAGCCCCAAGGAGTGTGAGGATGTTAAGTCAATACATAGACCATTTTTGCAAATTGCAGCTACCAACCAATTAATTCTTGTATTAAGATTGGTGCTTTGCAAGCATGAGATGCTCTTTCCTAGCTTTCCTTTTGGGTGGAATCGAGCCCGGCAAAATGAGAAAATTTTCACCCCTTATCTCCTGCCTGCAAGATGACCCGTGAAAACTTGATGTTCGAGGCCAAAACTTGGAATTTGGCAACCTACCACTTAATGTTAAATTCACAGGTAGGCGAGAGAAGAGGGTCTCTCTTCAATCCTCGAGAAGGCGCATATATATATATATGTGTGTGTGTGTGTATGTATGTGTGTGTGTGTGTATGTATATGTATATGTATATATATAAAAATATATGAGTGATTATAGCTATAATATTTTAAACCACTTTGTTAAGCTGCCTCGGGTCCTTTAATATGAGGATGGCAGGACAGAAAATAAACCATATAAATAAATTTACAAGGAGAGAGATTAAAAATCCATGCAATTTGGGAAAAGAGGACACAGGCCTACAGGGTTAAAGACTTAGCAATATTGTTCTTTTTGTGTGTGTGTGCGTGCATTCGAGTAGTTTCTGATTTCTGGTGACTCTACCGTGAACCTCTCAGGGTTTTCTTGGCAAGATTTGTTCAGAGGGGGTTCGCCTTCCCCTGAGGCTGAGAGAGTGTGCCTTGTCCGAGGGAGGTGTTCATGCCCAAGTGGGGATTTATGAACCCTCTGCATACAATAGGCTCTGTCACTAGTTTTAACTAGTACAAATTTTCATATTATATTCACGTTATTTTCACTACTACAACTCCCTCTTCTTTGCACCGACGTCTCTTTCACCAAATTCGGCCTCTCGCACCCAGCGCCGCAACACAGGAGAAATTGTGTCAACATCGTCGTTGCTTTTTATAACTAAACGCATCAGTTCACCCCCAACAGATAATTCAAAACTCAGCCAAAACTCCAAAGCAGACAAGGGAAGAAAAAAACAATATCCGAGACTCTTTTTGGCAACACGGAGTGACAGGAAAACATCACGACGGCCCTGATAGCTGACGCCTCGTGGCAATTTTGCTCACACAACGAAAACAACAACACACACGCGCACACAAAAGGGGAATCAATAGTTCCAGAAATAAAACCATGCACCGCCCCCAAAGCTTCCAGGACAGATTTCTGTTTGTGTTCGATGAGTTTTGATCCCAAATAGTGTCTTTATTGGAAGGAGACTAAAGAGAAGGTCTGTCCATCCATCCATCCATCCATCCATCTAATAGGGTTGCCGGATGTCCCTTATTACAAGAGATGTCCCTCATCTGAGGTCCAGAAATCTTGGGCTTTATAGGACTTTCTGGTGTCCCTTATTGCAAGAGATGTTCCTCATTTGAGGGCCAGAAATCTTGCCCCTTGTAGGACTTTCTGGTGTCCCTTTTTGGGAGAGATGTCCTTTATTTGAAGGCCACAAATCTTGTTTCTTACAGGACTTTCGGGTATCCCTTATTGCAACATGTCTCTCATTTGAGGGCCAGAAATCTTGCCCCTTGTAGGACTTTCTGGTGCCCCTTATTACAAGAGATGTTCCTCATCTGAGATCCAGAAAGCTTGCCCCTTGTAGGACTTTCTGGTGTCCCTTACTAGGAGGGATGTCCTTTATGCGAGGTCCAGAAATCTTGTCCCTTGTAGGAATTTCTGGTGTCCCTTAGTACAAGAGATGTACCCAATTCTAGGGCCAGAAAGCTTATCCTTTGTAGGGCTTTCTGGCATCCCTTATTATGAGGGATGTCCCTCATTTGAAGGCCGGAAAGCTTGGTCTGTGTAGGGCTTCCTGGTGTCCCTTAATATGAGAGATGTCCCTTGTTTGATGCCCACAAATCTTGTCTCTTGTATGACTTTCTGGTTTCTCTTATTAGGAGCGATGTCCCTTATTCGAGGGCCAGAAATTTGCCCCTTATAGGACTTTCTGGTGTCCCTTATTACAAGAGGTATTCCTCACCTGAGATCCAGAAAGCTTGTCCCTTGTAGGACTTTCTGGTGTCCCTTATTACAAGGGATGTTCCTCATCTGAGATCCAGAAGTCCTTTGTAGGACTTTCTGGTGTCTCCTATTATGCGAGATGTCTCTCATTGGAGGGACAGAAATCTTATCCCTCGTAGGACTTTCTGTTGTCCTTTATTTGGAGAGATATCCCTCCTTTCAGGGCCAGAAATCTTACCCCTTACAGGACTTTCTGGTGTCCCTCATTATGAGAAATGTCCCTCTTTTAAAGGCCAGAAATCTTGCCCCTTGTAGGACTTTCTGGTGTCCCTTATTAGGAGAGATTTGAAGGCTGGAAACCTTTTCCTTTTCTATAGACGAAACAAAATGCTAAAATATATATATATATATATATACCCTGTATCTATGAAAGTGGGCCTTTGCTACAGACAGAAATCTGTGCCTCGTGCAACTGGCAACGCAGGCGATCCCTTAATTTTGCAGAGAAACACATGGCCGAGTTAGCCAAAAATCAATGCTTTCATTTTGTAACTTAGGAGGAAGGCGATTTTGTGAACAGCTCGTCGGCTCGGCGCATCACGAATTTCTTAATTGCTATTTTGGAAACCCGGCTACTGCAATATAGACACAAATATATATACGATAAAAATTCAGATAATGTACGGAGGCAGAACCGGATGGAGAGACAACCCTGAGCAAACAGAAATGAGACAATTCCAAGCTCAGGCACTGATCCGTGCTGGAATTTTACCGTCCGGACCGTCCACAACGAAGGTGGACACAGTTTGGTCAGGACAACCCAGAGAGACGCGGCTGGCATCATCGCCAGCATTTTAAATAAAGGCACAAGGGGCAAATTCTGAAGGTCCACGTTGCATTTCACCAATACCTCACCTTCACCAACAGCATGCTCCAATTTTTTTCCCTGGTTTTGGGAGGCAAGCAAGGCCCGGGGTGGTTAGCCTTTGGATGGGAGACCGCAAAGAGGAGGAAAACATTGGAGATCTACAGGTACGGATCTCCTGAAACTTTGCTGGAGAGGCTCGGCCGCCCGTCAGAGTTGGCCGTATGAGGTTAGATGGCTGAGACTCTAACCCCGCCTCCTATTTTCGGGAGACACACGGAGAAGCCATGGCTGCTGCCAGTCAGAGTTGGGTTAGGTGGAGCAAGGGACTGTCTCAATGTAAGGGAAAAGTCCAAGTGTGGATCCTGGTTCCACCAGTTCCATCTAGGAGAAGAATCCTGGCTTGCAACGCCGCTGGAGAAGCCATGGTTGCTGCCTGTCAGAGTTGGCACCGATGGGTTAAATGCCTCCCCGAAAAGTCTGGCCAAGTCACATAGCAGCAGCATCGTAGTTTCTTAGGAAGAAGATCAGAAACCCTGCCTACAACCACGAAGCATCTGCCAGTCAGAGCTGGTGATTCTGGGGCAATGGGAGGGCTTAACCCAGCTTCCAGTCCAGAAAGGTGCTGGGTTCAATTCCTGCGGGATTTTCAGATAGTACCGGGAAAGGGATTTTGGTATGGAGGATACTGACCATGACTGCTGCTGCCAGTCAGAGTTGGGAATACTGGGTCGTGTGGAGCAAGGGGCTCTGACTCAGGCAGCTTCCAAAGAAGAAGGTACTGAGTTCGGTTCCTGGCATCTCCAGGGAAGACTGGGAGAAGGACCTCCCGAAACCCTGGTGGAGAGCTAAGACTGCCAGTCAGAGCTGGGAATGGCTGGGCCGCAAGGCTCCGGCCCAGTATGAGCTCGCTTTCCTCTGCGCCTGCGCAGAGGGCCCTAAGTCCAACCCTTTCTCCCTGAGAGCTGCCAGCCAGAGCCTGCAATATTGGTCTGGATGGATTACCAGGGCAAGAAAAGGTTGAACGGGCTTTCCTTAAGTCTTGGATCATTCGGGATAAAGGGGAGTTTCATGGAGCAGATACGAGTCCCCAGGGAAATCATGGGGCGGGGAGTTCCTCAGGCTGTCCGGGGCTCGGTGGTGCTGAAAAGAGGCGGAAGGCTTGCTGGAGAAAGCACCCCTCTTTGGAAACGGAGGGACTTCCTCATGAGTAGAACTATTGCGGATCGAAGCCCTTCCACTCTCATTGTCTGAAGACTTCTTTTTCTAAACGCCCTGCTTTTTGGGGGGGGGTGTTGGATTTTTTTTTTTTTTTTGGTGCAATACTCAAATTTAGGGAGGAAAGGTTTGTGGGCGTCCTTTGACCCCCCCGGGCGCGGCCCCCCAGCGGACACGGGTCTCCGGGCGCGTTCACACGTGCGTGGGCGCTCCTTTCTCCCCTCTCCCGGTAAATAGGTGTGTCCTATGTAGCTTTCGGAAGACAAAAGGGGCTCTGGATGCAAACGCCCCCTCCCGAAGTTGGCAGGTTGCCGGAGGAGGGGCGCCCCGAAGCAGCGACACCCCCTTCCCAAATCCCTCCCAGCCGCTCCCAACCTCGGAAGCCGGGGTGGGGGGGGGGGCACGCTGCAAAAGAAAAAGGGACGGGCGTAGGGGGGACGGCGGTCTGGATGGGGGGGGGGGCAGATCTCCGTTTCGTCTCCCCCTCCCACAAAAGAGCCCCTTCCTCCCAAGAAAGCCAGGTCGCCCCTTGCAAAGCCCCCCCACCCAGTTTGCATCCCGGAGGGTCTTACCTCGTAGATGCCTCTCGGCGCGGCTCCCCAGGAGGAAGAAGAGGAGGAGGAGGGGGAAGGGAGACCCCCCTGGGCCCGGCATGGTGGGGAGGAGGGTCCCGATCCCCCCGGCCCGGCTCCCAGCTGCGCCCCGCTTGCTTTCGGGCGGCGGCGGCGGCGCGGCGGCGGCGGCGGGTCTCTCCTTCGCCAAGCCGAGCGGGGAGGGAGGGGGCGGAGGGGGCGGAGCAAGGCTATGCCCCGCCCCGAGGCTCAGCAGCCCCCCCCGCCCAAAGGAAAAGCCCCTCCCTCCCTCCTCCCTCCCTCCTCCCCCCCCCGCGACAACCGAGTTACTCGCATCACAAAGCGCAGCCTGGCCCTTTTTTCCTCGCTTTCTTCCTCCTCTGGATGTTCGGGAAGGAGGAGAAGCAGGGGGAGGAAGGGGAAGAAGGGGGGGAAGTGGACGGCGGAGGGAAGGAAGGAGGAGGAAGAGGAGGGGGAGAGCAGGGAGGGGGAGGAGGAGGAGGAAGACGGGAAGGAGGGAGGAGGAGGAGGAAGAAGAAGATAAAGAGAAGTGGGGGGAGGAAGAGGAGGGAGAAAGGAGGAGGAAGGGGGAAGGAAGGGGGGAAGAGGGGAAGGGAGAGAAGGGAGGAGGAGGAAGAGGGGAAGGAGGAAGGAGAAGGAGGAAGAAGAAGATAAAGAGACGTGGGGGGAGGAAGAGGAGGGAGGAGGAGGAGGAAGGGGGAAGGAAGGGGGAAAGAGGGGAAGGGAGAGAAGGGAGGAGGAGGAAGAGGGGAAGGAGGAAGGAGAAGGAGGAGGAAGAAGATAAAGAGACGTGGGGGGAGGAAGAGGAGGGAGGAGGAGGAGGAAGGGGGAAGGAAGGGGGAAAGAGGGGAAGGGAGAGAAGGGAGGAGGAGGAAGACGGGAAGGAGGGAGGAGAAGGAGGAAGAAGAGGATAAAGAGAAGTGGCGGGAGGAAGAGGAGGGAGGAGGAGGAGGAAGGGGGAAAGAGGAGAAGGGAGAGAAGGGAGGAGGAGGAAGACGGGAAGGAGGAACGAGGAGGAGGAGGAGGAGGAGGAGGAAGAAGAAGAGGAGCTGGACCAGGACAAGGAAGAGGGAAGGAAGAGGGGAAC
Source organism: Cyclura pinguis (assembly GCA_030412105.1). NCBI lineage: Eukaryota > Metazoa > Chordata > Lepidosauria > Squamata > Iguanidae > Cyclura > Cyclura pinguis. The sequence continues at coordinate 16,703,894 of CM059615.1, read as the reverse complement.
GAAAAGGGAGAAGAGGAGGAAGAGGATCGGGAGGAGGGAAAAGAGGAGGAAGAGGAAGAGGAGAAGGGAGGAGGAGGAAGACGGGAAGGAGGAACGACTAGGAGAAGCAGGAGGAAGAAGATAATGAGAAGTGGAGGGAGCAGGAGGAAGAAGATGAGGAAGGAGGAGGCAAAAGAGGGGAAGGAAGGGGGAAAAGAGAGAAGAAGGGAAGGGAGAGAAGGGAGGAGGAGGAAGTTGGGGAGGAGGAGGGATGGGGGAAAAGAAGAGGAGGAGGAAGAAGAAGAGGAGCGGGAAGAGGAGGAGGAGGAAAAGAGAGAAGAGGAGAAGGAAGAGGGAAGGGAGAGAGGAGGGAAAGGGAGAAGAGGAGGAAAAGGAGGATGATTGGGAGGAGGGAGAAGAGAAGGGGGAGGAAGAGGGGAAGGGAGGATGAGAAGGAAGGTGAGGAGGAGAAGAGGAGAAGGAAGGAGGAAGGAAGAGGAGAAGCAGGAGGAAGACAATAATGAGAAGTGGGAAGAGGAGGAGGAAGAAGAGAGGAAGGAAGGGGAAGGGAGCAGGATGAGGAAGAAGAAGAGAAGAAGGAAGAATGGGGAAGCAGGAGGAAGATAATGAAGAACATGAGGGAGGAGAAGGAAGAGGGGAAGGATGGGGAAGGGAGGAGGAGGAAGTTGGGGAAGAGGAGGAATAGCAGGAAAAGAAGAGGAGGAAGAAGTTGAAGAGGAGCAGCAAGAGGAAAAGGAAGGGGGAGGAAGAAGAGAGGATGAGAAAAATGAAGTGGGAAGGAAGAGGATGAGACGAGGAAGAGGAGGAGGAAGAAGATGAGGGAGGAGGAGGAGGGGGGGAAGGAAGGAGGAAGGACTAAGAGAAGCAGAAGATAATGAAAAGTGGGAGGAGGAGGAGGAGGAAGAAGAGGAGGAGGAGAACAGGAAGAGGAAGAAGATGAGGGAGAAGGAGGAAGAGGAGAAGAAAGGGGGAAAGAAGACGAGGAGGAAGTAGAAGATAATGAGAAGGGGAGGAAGAGGAAGAGGTGGAGAGGGAGGAAAAAGAGAAGAAGTGGAAGAAGAAGATGATGGTGGAGGAAGAGGAAGAGAGCAAGAGGAGGAAGACAAGGAGGAAGGAGTTGAGGGAGGAGGAGGAAGTGGAGGAGAAGAAAGAAGGGAGGAGGAAGAAAAAAGGGACAAGGAAAAAGAAAGTGATGAGTAACATACTGAAAAGCGAAGACAGGGAGAAAGAAGAGGAGGAGGAAGAGAAAGATAATGAGGAGGAAGAAGAGAGGGGAGGAGGAAGAGGAGGAGGAAAATTGTTCTTAAAGAGGAGGAGAAGGATGGAAGAAAGTAGGGGCCAGGAGTGCCTCAGAGCGCGTGCAGAGGACACCATTGTAGGTTCCTCTTTCCCCATCTGCTTATCTCCGGCAGGGTTCAGGGCGGAAGGGGACATTTTAGTTTTCCCTCTCTCCCCTCCACAAGGGAGAATCTGACCACAAGCCTATAAATTCCCCATCCTGGCCCTATAAACTCCTCCCCTGATCCTATAAATCTCTACCTTTGGGTATAGAAATACCTTCCAGTGACCCCATAAACTCTTCCCTCTGACCCTATAAACTCCTCTGTCCAACTAGATACTCTATAAATGCCTCCTCTGACCTAGAAGATCCTCCCTCCAAACCTAAAAACTCCTCCCCCTGGCCCCATAAACCCCTCCCTCTGACCCCATAAACCTTTAACCTCCCTCTGCCCCTATAAACTCATCTGTCCAACTGGATGCCCTGTGATCAGACAAACCCCTCCTTCTGACCACATAAACTCTTCTGTCCAACTACACACTCTCTGACCCTACAAACCTCTCCCTCTGACCCTAAAAGCCCCTCCCTCTGACCCCATAAACTCCTCCTTCTGACCCTACAAACCCCTCCCTCCAAACCTATAAATCCCTCCCTCTGACCCCATAAACTCCTCCCTCTGGCCCTAAAAACCCCTCTACCGTCCTATGAACTCGCCCTTCTACCTCTTTAGAGAATCAATTCACCCCAAGTCTTCTTCAGTGACATAAAATAAAGTGGTTTCTATTATTTTATTATTTTCTTGTAAGAAGAAATCTTGGAAAATAGCTATATAGCCATCAGTCCCTAACCGATGAAGCATCCCTGGAATTCCACGATGTGTTTTGGTTGCATTATAATATTTTTAGTGCTGTGTTTGTGGGTGGGTGTGCCTCGTTGTGTTGTATTGCTGTTGTATCCTTTCAGCTCATTCCTGACTTATGGACTACTTTCTCAGATGTTGCATTTTAATAAAACTTTATGGATTTCTGAATATAAGGGCTTCCTAGTTGATGTTTTTTTTTTTAAGCTGCCTGGAAGAATCATAGACTCGTAGAATTCTAGAGTTGGAAGGGAGCTCAAGAGGCCATCCAGTCCAACCCCCTTCTGCCATGCAGGAACCCACACCCACGCCCTCCCTTGGACAGATGGCCACCCAGCCACACTCCATATCCCACTGCCAGACAGCTCTGACCGTCAGGAAGTTCTTCCTGAGGTTCAGGTGGAATCTCCTTTTATGCAGTTCGAATCGATTGCTCCTTTTCCTAGTCTCTGGAGCAGCAGAAAACCAGCTTGCTCCATCTTCAACATGACAGCCCTTCAAATTTTTAAACGTGGCTATTAAGTCCCCTCTCGATCTTCTCTCCTGCAGGCTAAACATTCCCAGCGCCCTCGGCCGCTCCTCAGAGGGCTTCAAGGCTTCCAGACCCTCCACCTTTTTGGTCGTCTTCCTCTGGACGCTGTTACTGCCCCTGCTAGCCCGAGCTTTGGGGGATATAAAAAGATATCTCTTGATATCAATACTTCGGCCTCACCTACCCATTCCCTTCCACATGCTTGCGAGACCCCCGGACAAGCACGCACGCAGGCTCGGCCGGTAATCGCCGTAATATTCCGACACAATACAGGCGGGCCAGAAATAGCCGACTCGCAGCTTCAGGAGACCTCAAGGCAAGTACCCCCATTAGGTTTGCATGCAGCTTTCAAAAGATCCTCTGCCCCGCGCTGGCAGCTTGAGGATCGGACTATACACCGCTCAAGCACTCCGCGTTTGCACACTGGCTACTCATATTGACAATTTGGCCATAATTCAATCATTCAAATTACGACCTTTCGGAGGCTTTGTCTCCAGCCCCAAATCCACTGTTTCCCCCAAGTCCGACCTAGCCTGCGGTCACCATTCTCCTTATAAAAGCCCCTGACTTTGACCGCTTCCTCGGATCGCTCTCGGCTTCCGTCCGGCCTCGCTGTCGCTTTGTCCGGCGGGCCTTCCCCTCGGCTCCACGGGCTGCGATCCACGCTCCCCGGCTTCTCCGCTTCCGACCGGGCTTCGGGACAGGTGAAGTATCCCCCAAACCAACAACTCCTCTAAAGACCCCTCTATCCCACTCCAACCTTTATTTCAATAGTTTCTCTGTATGTTTGTGTTGCATACACTGACGGATTGCATTTTTAATAAAAATCACATTTATTATTCCAACTTCCGTGTGCTCCTTGACTCGGCCTGACCCCGTAGACGTAGGGTTCAAGATCCTGCTCAGTTACCCTGCCTCTCGTATGGCTAAAGCAGTCTCAGAGCTAATCTTCCCCACCTATTGTTGAGCACATTTTGGTGTCCCTCGCGGGACCCCCAGTAAACAGGGTAACAACATGACACCCAGCTTCCCCATACCCTGCTTGAAATAAGGTGCCCAGAACTGGACACAGGATTATTCCAGATGAGGTCTGATCAAAGCAGGACAGAGTGGTATCGTCACCTCTCTTGATCCAGACACCATACTCCTATTGATGCAACCAAGAATCATGTTGGCCTTCTTGGCCGCCGCATCACACTGCTGGCTCACGTTGTGGTCCACCAAGACTCCTGGATCCCTTTCACACATACTGTTGTCCAGCCAGGTGTCTCCCATCCTATATTTGTGCCTTCCCTTTTTCTCTCTCTAGGTGTAGGACCTTAGGTTTCCCAATTTTTACACAGTAATCCAGTTGTTCCCTTCCTTCAACACTCTAAACTTTCCCTCATCCAAGTTGGGATCACAGAAAGGTATAGGATTGGTGTCAGGAAGCATGTTCCTGTCGTAGCATGATGGGTATATATATATATATGTATGTATGTATGTATGTATGTATATATGTATATATTAGAATACCTTTGCTAGCTTAAATATGGCAATAGTTTGCCAAATAGTTTGCTAATTGCTACCTGCAATAACGTATCCCATGGGAATTTTTAAGGCATTCCAAGTCACCAAATGGTTAATTGTTTGTATTGTTCAATATCATTCTTTTATCCAGGCGGGAGGGAAGCAGATCAGAAGAGGGAATGCAAAACTAGCAAGAAGGTGTTATGGGAACAGGCAATGCAAAGAGAAGGAGACATGGTCTATTCTCCTTCCCAGGATGAAAGATATGTAAATAACAGAAGGTCTGGGAAAATTCTTGTGCTGATGGGGCAATGTTTAAGACTTTGTGACATTTATGACTTTATGACATTTATGACTATCACCAACCATTGATACGCATGTCCTAAATTTGTATGGCAGGGTATAAAATCTGTAATAATTTGATATGCATCACTCTCTAAATTTTTAGAAGCAAATGGGGGGACTTGACGGCAGCCAAGGATTAAGATAATGATTTTTTTAAGAAAACTTATTTTAAATATACTCAATGAAGGGACCCCCAAAATAAATCAATGGCTACATAGCCTGTCAGAAATAAAAACTGCAGATATTTTATCTCTTAAAGGCTTAAAGGTCTGACAGATGGGGGGAAAAAAAAAAGACAAGGAATAGGATCCCTTGAATCAATTCCTTCAAAATCAGAAAATCCAAAATTAGCTGGCAAGTGTTTCTTTGATCAGTTTTGTAGAGGAAAATATTTTACGAAATGAGGGAACAAACTTTTAAATCAGAAATGTAATGAAGGAGGTAGTATTGAACTTAGTTAATCAGAGAAAAATCATTAGGCATGATAAATGTGATGAATATCTCAGTTTAGACTATAATTTTAGATCTGGTAGATTTGATTGTTCAGAAACAAGCAATTTAATTTAATCTTTTTTGAGTAGTATATTTAAGATTTGACTCAAGAATAATACTTGATTCTAGGAAGGATTGGAAGAAGATTATACGATATCTAAATGAGCTACAGCGTATTGTAAACTGGCAGTTTATTTATGTATTTTATTTTTGTATTTTGTAATGAAAAGTATTTTTAAAAAAACTTACTTTAAATATACTAAATGTAAGAATTTTTGTTCTTTTTCTTATCTCACCGAAGAGATAAGAAAAAAAATTAGTCACTATTTTTTGTCTCTATTAGTAGAACCTTAAATGTTTGGGAACATGGATCCTCATTTGTATATGAAGTATATTTAAGTAAGAGCAATCCAGTGGGGAAGTCATGTGAAGATGCTAAAGAATGGGAAATTAAATGATTAATTAGACGTCTGATAGATTATCTGCACGATACGTATTTATTCATATATGACTGTTGAGACTTTTCTCCTTTTTAAGCCTCTGATCTTATACACTTCAATTTAAAAAAATATGCAATCGTCTCAGCAACTTTTCAGGAAGGTTGCTGTGCTTGCTTGCTTGCTTGGCTCCAAATAAACACTTTTGTTCAAACTCTGAGTGAAGTTTGTGAGAACAAGTTATCCCAGACATGACAATTGGTGATACTTGGCTTAGCACCAGAAAAGGTCCTTGGGGTTATTGTTGATTGCAAGCTGGGTATGACCCAGGAGTGTGATGCTGCAGCAGAAATGGCAAATACTATCTTAGCCTGAATTAACACAACCCTAGTTTCCAAATCTCTGGATTCTGTTCTGAGCTGATTCATTTTAAGGTCTTCAGTTCTGGGCGCCTTATTTTAAGGAAGATAGAGACAAGTTGGAGCAGAATCAGAGAAGGAGGACAAAGATGGAAAGAACCCAAATAAGAAGATGGTAAGAACCCAAACCCAAAGGGTGCTCCTCACCTATGGCTGCTTTTCATCCTGGGGAGAAGTGACTTTTGGGGTGCCACCGGGTTCTGTCCTGGGCCCAGGGCTCTCCAACATCTTCATCCATGACTTGGATGAAGGAGGAGAGGGCATGCTGATCAAATTTGCAGATGACCCCAAATTGGGTGGCTAACACCCCAGAGGACAGGATCAAATTCCCATATGACCTTGACAGTTTGGAGAGCTGGGCCAAAGCTCACAAAATGAAATTCAACAGAGAGAAATGTAAGGTCCTGCACTTAGGTAGAAAAAATGGAATACACAAGTATAGGATGGGGCGCGTGTACCTGGATAGCAGTACGTGTGAAAGGGATCTAGGGGTCTTGGTGGACCACAAGCTAAACATGAGCCAGCAGTGTGACGCGGCAGCCAAGTAAGCCAAGGCGATTCTTGGTTGCATCAATAGGAGTATGGTGTCTAGATCAAGGGAGGTAATGGTACCACTCTATTCTGCATTGGTTAGACCTCATCTGGAATAATCCTGTGTCCAGTTCTGGGCACCACAGTTCAGGAAGGATATGGACAAGCTGGAAGCTTGTCCAGAGGAGGGCGACCAAAATGGTGGAGGGTCTGGAATCCGTGAAGCCCTCTGAGGAGCAGCTTAGGGAACTGGGGATGTTTAGTCTACAGAAGAGAAGGTTAAGAGGGGACATGATAGTCATGTTTAAGTATTTGAAGGGATGTCATGTTGAAGAGGGAGCAAGCTTGTTTTCCTCTGCTCCAGAGACCAGGACAAGGAGCAATGGATTCAAACTGTGGGAAAAGAGGTCCCACCTGAACCTGAGGAAGAACGTCCCGATGGTCAGAGCTGTCCAGCGGTGGAATCTGCTTCCATAGGGTGTGGTGGCGTCTCCCACTTCTTTGGAGGCTTTCAAGCAGAGGCTGGGTGGCCATTTGTTGGAAATGCTTTGATGGGTGTTCCTGCTTAGCAGGGGGTTGGACCCCATGGCCCCTGGGGTCTCTTCCAACTCTATGATTCTATGATTCTACGAATCCCTTGGTTTAGTTCTGGTCTCTGTAACTAGAGAACCACAAATTCTACGATTCTATGGCCACGTCCCTCATGCGGAAGCTCCTAGGTCCAGTGCCCAGGAATGTCATCTCCAGCTAAGACAGGTCTCCTCTTTGGTTTTGCACGTTCTATGCCGTTTTACAACCAGGGCATTAATTCAACCCATTTTAGGAGAGCTGTGCTGTGGATTTCCCTCTCTCTCCTGTCTGCTGGAGCTCCCCCAAACCATACAAAGATACCCACACCCCAAAATGTTGAGCTTGTGGAGGCACTTACTACCTACCCTGGCTGTCTAAGAAGAAGCCCGTATTACCTGTTAGAACTTCCGTCTATCCGCCTGTCTCCTGGAAAGCAATTATGCCGACTTCGGTTCCCAGAGCAACAGTCATCACAAAGCCGTATCGGGTACAAGTCTGGTGGCCGCCGGTATAGATTAAAAAGGAAGAAAAAGACGACGTGACGGAGGCAGAGCAAGAGAGGAGATGCTCACCGAGGCTCAAGAGGAGAGACGCTCATCTAGATGTTCATCAAAGCGAAACTGGGAAGGGTTCTCTTTCGGCGGAGTTTGGCAGAAATGCGTTTTTTTCTTCTGCTTTGGAAATGGAGGAAGGGTGCTTCTGTATCCAAAGATTCCTAGAGTTGGAAGAGACCCCAAGGGGCCATCCAGTCCAACCCCCTTCAGCCATCCAGGAAGACACCACCAAAGCCCTCCCTTAGACAGGTGGCCATCCATCCTCTCCTTAAAAGCCTCCAAAGAAGGAGGAAACTCCACCACACCACATGGAGGCAGCAGCTGATTCTGCTATCAGACTCTGTAGCATCAGGAAGTTCTTCCTGAGGAAGAGAAAGGAAATGGAGGAACGGTTCTTGTGTATCCAAAGATTCCTAGAGTTGGAAGAGACCCCAAGGGGCCATCCAGTCCAACTCCATTCTGCTCTTCGTGAAGACACCATCAAAGCCCTCCCTTGGACAGGTGGCCATCCAGCCTCTGTTGGAAAGCCTCCAGAGAAGAAGACTCCACCTAGAGTTGAGGAGACCCCAAGGGGCCATCCAGTCCAACCCCCTTCAGCCATGCAGGAATATACCATCAAAGCCCTCCCTTGAACAGGTGGCCATCCAGCCTCTGTTGGAAAGCCTCCAGAGAAGAAGACTGCACCTAGAGTTCGAGGAGACCCCAAGGGGCCATCCAGTCCAACCCCCTTCAGCCATCCAGGAAGACACCACCAAAGCCCTCCCTTGGATAGGCAGACATCCATCCTCTCCTTAAAAGCCTCCAAAGAAGGAGGAAACTCCACCACACCACATGGAGGCAGCAGCTGATTCTGCTATCAGACTCTGTAGCATCAGGAAGTTCTTCCTGAGGAAGGGAAAGGAAATGGAGGAACAGTTCTTGTGTATCCAAAGATTCCTAGAGTCGGAAGAGACCCCAAGGGGCCATCCAGTCCAACTCCATTCTGCTCTTCGTGAAGACACCATCCAAGCCCTCCCTTGGACAGGTGGCCATCCAGCCTCTCTTCAAAAACCAAGGACTCCCTTGGACGGATGTCCATCCAGGTCTCTCTTTGAAAACCTCCAAAGAAGGAAGAGACTCCACCACACTCCATGGAGGCAGCAGCAGATTCCACTGTCAAGTTGGTCTTACCACAAGAAAGTTCTTCCTAATATTTAGGTGGAACTTCTCTTGTCTTGAAGTTTGAAGCCATTGCTCCACAGTGTCCCAGTCCTGGGAGCAGCATAGAACCATACAATCCCAGAGCTGGAAAGACCCCAAGGACCATCCAGTCCAACCCCCATCTGCCATCCAGGAAGACACCACCAAAGCCCTCCCTTGGACAGATGGCCATCCAGCCTCTCTTTAAAAACCTCCAAAGAAGGAAGAGACTCCTCCACACTCCATGGAGGCAGCAGCTTCTTCCACTGCTGAATGGTTCTTACCATCAGGAAGTTCTGCCTGATGTTTAGGTGGAACCTCTTCTCCTGAAGTTTGAAGCCACTCCTCCATGGTTATCCTAATCTGTGGAGCAGCAGAAAACAAGCTTGCTCCATCTTCAACATGACATCCCTTCAGATATTTAAACATGGCTGTCATGTCCCCTCTTCACCTTCTCTTCTCCAGGCTAAACATCCCCAGCTCCCTAAGCTGCTCCTCAGAAGGCTTCATGGTTTCTAGGCTTTCTACCATTTTGGTCGCCCTCCTCTGGACACCTTCTAGCTTTTACCATCAAGAAGTTCCGCCTAAGATTTAGGTGGAACTTCTTCTCCTGAAGTTTGAAGCCATTGCTCCATGTCTGAGTCCCTGGAGAAGCGGAAAATAAGCTTGCTCCATCTTCAACATGACATCCCTTCAAATATTTAAACATGGCTATTATGTCCCCTCTTAGCCTTCTCTTCTGCAGACTAAACCTACCCAGCTCCCTCAGCCGCTCCTCAGAGGGCTTCATGGCTTCCAGACCCTCCACCATTTTGGTCGCCCTCCTCTGGACACCTTCCAGCTTGTCTATCTTCTTCCTGAACTGGGGTGCCCAGAAATGGACACAGGATTCCTCCAGGTGGGATCTGACCAAAGCAGAATAGAGTAGCACCATCACTTCCTGTGCTAGACACTGTACTCCCATTGATGTTAGCCCAGAATCACATTGGCTTTTTTAGCTGCCACATCACATTGTTGGCTCATGTTCAACTTGTGATCTATTAGGATTCCTAGATCTCTTTCATAAGTACTGTGGTCAAGCCAGGTTTCACCCATCTTATATCTGTGCAGTTCATTTTTTCCCACCCAGGTGTAGTACTCTTCAAGATGACATTCCTCCAGTTCTTTAGACACGGCTATCATGTCCCCTCTTAACCTTCTGTTCTCAAGTTAAACCAACCCAGCTCCCTACGCCTCTCCTCATAGGGCTTTGTGGTTTCCAGGCCTTCTACCATTTTGGTGGCCCTCCTCTGGACACCTTCCAGCTTGTCCATGTGGTGCCAGAAATGGACACAAGATTATTCCAGGTGGGGTCTGATCAAAGCAGAATAGAGGGAATTCTGGAATGTGTCCATAGGATGGTGACCAAAGTAGTAGAAGGCCTGGAAACCATGAAGCCTTATGAGGAGCAACTTAAGGAGCTGGGGATGTTTAGCCTGGAGAAGAGAAGGTTAAGAAGTGACATGATAGCTATGTTTAAATGTTTGAAGGGATGTCATGTTGAAGATGGAAGAAGCTCGTTTTCTGCTGCTCCAGAGACAAGGACATGGAGCAACGGCTTCAAGCTCCAGGAAAAGAGCTTAGGAAGAACTTTTTGACCGTAAGTGTGGTGGAGTCTCTTTGAAGGTTTCTAAACACAGGTTCTGTTACCTGTGTTTAGTTGTGGATTCCTGCATGGCAGCAGCAACAACAACAGCAGTGGCAACAACAGGGATGCAGCAGTGTGTGCATGTGTGTGTGTGTGTGTGTGTACAGATGCCAGAACCGCTCCCTCATTTTGAATCCCCACTTGGCCATGGAAAACCACTGGATGGCCTCAGTCAGGTCACACTCTCTCAGCCCCAGAGACAGGCAAAGGCAGCAAAATCTTGCCAAGAAAACCCCCATGATAGGGTCTTAGGGTCTCCACAATTCAGTTTCCAAAGGGAGGGGACATGACGGCTAGAAAGAACATTCCCCTGTCAGCAACACTTTGTTGTCATATGCCTTCAAGTCACTTCTGACTTACGTAAGTGAACCTATCATAGGGGGGTTTTTTTTGCCAAGATTTGTTCAGAGGGGTTTTGCTTTTGCCTTCCTCTGAGGCTGAGAGAATGTGACTTGCCCAAGGTCGCCCAATGTCTCAGCAGGGATTTGACTCCAAATCTCCAGAAACCTTTAACAAATAAATAAATATTTGGATGCTCAACTCTTAACTTTAAATATTTAAAGCTTGAGTTAAGTCTTGGGCATCCCCTGGCAACAAATTATATTTGCAGCCGGTGCAATTCTTCGTTGCATCAATAGGATTCTGGTGTCTACATCGAGGAATGTAATAGTGTCGCTCTCTTCTGCTTTGGTCAGACCCCACCTGGAATAATCCTGTGTCCAGTTCTGGGCACCTCATTTCAAGCAGGAGATGGACAAGCTGGAGTGTGTCCAGAGGAGGGCCACCAAAATGGTGGAACCATGAAACCCTCTGAGGAGCAGCTTAAGGATCTGGGGATGTTTAGCCTGCAGAAAAGGTTAAGAGGGGACATGATAGCCATGTTTAAATATTTGAAGGGATGTCATGTTGAAGATGGAGCAAGCTTCTTTTCTGCCGCTCCAGAGACTAGGACACGGAGCAACGAACTCAAACTATAGGAAAAAAGATTCCACCTAAATCTCAGGAAGAACTTCCTGACGGTCAGAGCTCCCCGGCAGTGGAATATGGAATATGGTGGGTTCTCCTCCTTCTTTGGAGGCTTTTAAGCAGAGGCTGGATATCTATCTGTTGGGAACGCTTCTGATCGGTGCTCCTGCATAGCAGGGGGTTGGACTGGATGGCCCCTGGGGTCTCTTCCAACTCTATGATTCTATAATTCTATGGATAAATGTGTATATAGACATTAAACAATTTTAAATATTATTCAAAGATAAATCTAAGCACATGACAACAAAAGGATATTTCACAAACTGTAAAGTACTTTGCAAGACCTGAGCAGAGATGTTCATAATTAGGGTCTCTGGGCAGGGGTTTGGGCCAGATGGAGAACCCCTTCCGACTCTTTGATTTGTATGTAGCTTTCTGTTTTCTCTCTCAAGAAGGATACGGCTTTATCCAGCACTGATATTTTTTTTTTCTTTCCACCCTCTTTCGCCTCTCCATTTTTAAAAACACACTTTTTCCGCTTTGGAAAACGTTCCTCTTCTAGCTTTGTTTTGTCTTGTCGACGGGGTTTTTATTCCCGCACGCACATCTATCTACACACACACACTTCTCCTGGAGGAAATCCATAGTCTCGCGTACATGTTTTCAAGCTTGTCTTGCCCTGCGTTGACGGCTTAATTGATTCGCTTGTAAAACGCTTGACAAGAAATCAAACACAACATTTGTACATTTTTTTTTTTCCTGTCAGGGGTTGTCCATAGATTCCATAACCCATTTTTTTTCCCCCAATGATCTCAAGGCATCAGAGGCAGGTGGTGTGAGGGCAGAGGAGAATTATTGGACACGTCTTTGTTTTCTTCCTTAAAAGTTATTCAAACTGAAATATCTCTTTGCAGGAGATACAGAAGTCAGACCAAAAATCCTTCTGCAGTTGCCTCTTCCAGGTAAGTTCGATCCAACAAATATTCCTTGCTTTCATTCCTGAAAGTCTATGCCAACCCCAGGGAACATTTAGTCCAAGCCCACCGCACTACAGCAGAAATCCACATCCGAAGCGTTCCCAAGAGGTGCCCATCCAGCTACCGTTTGGAAATCTCCGAAAATAGAGCGACCCCCATCTCCAGTGCATGTCCAAAAGAAAACAGAAAACAAATATAGGATGGGAGGCATCTGACTGGACAACAGTCCATGTGAAAGGGATCTAGGGGTGTTGGTGGACCACAAGTTGAACATGAGCCAGCAGTGTGATGCAGCAGCCAAGAAAGCCAATGCGATTCTTGGCTAAATCAATAGGAGTATGGTGTCTAGGTCAATAGAGGTAACGGTACCACTCTATTTTGTTTGGTCAGACCTCATCTGGAATAATCCTGTGTCCAGTTCTGGGCTCCTCATTTCAAGAAGGAGATGGACAAGCTCAAGCGCGTCCAGAGCAGGGCAATCAAAAATGGGGAAAGGTCTGGAAGCCATGAAGCCCTGTGAGGAATGGCTTAAGGAGCTGGGTAGGTTTAGTCTGCAGAAGGGAAAGTTAAGATAGCCATGTTTAAGTATTTGCAGGGATGTCATGTTGAGGAAGGAACGGGCTTGTTTTCTGCTGCTCCAGAGACTAGGACACGGGGCAATGGATTCAGGCTACAGGAAAAGAGGTTCCACCTGAACCTCAGGAAGAACTTCCTGACGGTCAGAGCTGTCCGGCCGTGGAATCTGCTGCTGCCTCCATGGAGTGCAGTGGAGTCTCCTCCTTCTCTGGAGGTTTTTAAGAAGAGGCTGAATGTCCATCTGTCCAAGGGAGGGTTTGACGGTGTCTTCCTGCGTGGCAGAAGGGGGTTGGACTGGATGGCCCCTGGGGTCTCCTCCAAATCTAGGATTCTATGATTCCATCTGAGGTAGTTCATATTCCATTGTTGATTAGCTCTTTCCACCAGGAAGTTCTTAGGCGGAATCCATTGGCTCGTTTCCTCGTCTCTAGAGCAGCAGAAAACAAGATATTTCCAACCTCTGTCTGACACCCCATCACATATTTAAAGAAGGCAGCATTGTCTCTCCGATCATTCTCATTTCCAGGCTAAACAGTGACAACTCATGGACTCATGAAGTTGGAATTCTCACCGAATGCCACCTAGTCCAACGCCGGCTGCTAGAGAATCCCTTACAAGTGGTCACTGTTTAACAAGGTATAAAAAAAAAAAAGTCAATTATCTTAAATAGGAGCCTGCTCCTTTAATGACCTTAACAGATTAGAGAGCTGGGCCAAAACTAAGAAAATGAACTTCAACAGAGAGAAATGTAAGGTCCTACACTTAGGCAGAAAAAACTGAATGCACCAATATAGGATGGGGGACACATGGATGGATAACAGTCCGTGTGAAAGTGATCTGGGAGTCTTGGTTGATCACAAGCTGAACATGAGCCAGCAGTGTGATGTGGCAGCTAAAAAGGCCAATGCGATTCTAGACTACGTTAATAGGAGTGTAGTGTCTAGGTCAATGGAAGTGATGGGACCACTCTATTTTGACCCCACCTGGAATAGTACTGTGTCCGTTTTGGGCACCTCATTTCAAGAAGGATACGGCCAACCTGGAAAGTGTACAGAAGAGGGCAACAAAAATTGTAGAAGGCCTGGAAACCATGAAGCCTTCTGAGGAGTGGCTGAGGGAGCTCGGTAGGTTTAGCCTGGAGAAGGGAAGGCTAAGAGAGGACGTGATAGCCATGTTTGAATATTTGAAGGGATGTCGTATTGAAGATGGAGCAAGCCTGTTTACTTCTGCTTCAGAGACTAGGACAAGGAGCAATGGATTCAAACTTAAGGAAAAGTAATTCCACCTGAGCATTAGGAAGAAGTTCCTGAAGGAAGAGCAGTTTGAGAGTGGAATCCACCGCTGCCTCCATGGAGTGTAGTGGAGTCTTTGGGGTTTTTAAATGGAGGCTGGATGGTCATCTGTTGGGAATGCTTTGATGATGTCTCCCTGAATGGCGGAAGCAGGTTGGACTGGACGTCAACAAGCCGGAACGTGTCCAGAGGAGGGCAACCAAAATGGTGAAGGGGTTGGAAGGCATGAAGTCCTATGAGAAGCTGCTTAGGGAGCTGGATAGGTTTAGTCTGCAGAAGAGAAGGTTAAGAGGGGACATGATGGCTATGTTTAAATATTTGAAGGGATGTCATGTTGAAGACGGAGCAAGCTTGTTTTCTGCTGCTCCAGAGACTAGGACAAGGAGCAATGGATTCAAGCTGCAGGAAAGGAGATAACACTTGAACCTCAGCAAGAACTTCCTGACGGTCAGAGCTGTCCAGAAGTGGAATCTGGAGTGTGGTGGAGTCTCCTCCTTCTTTGGAGGTTTTTAAGCAGAGGCTGGGCGGCCATCTGTCCAAGGGAGGGCTTGGATGGTGTCTTCCTGCATAGCAGGGGGTTGGACTGGATGGCCCCTGGGGTATTGATCTATAGTTATATCGTGTTCATATTTATGCAATGTGTTTTAGTATTTGGTCTTAATTACTAAAAGAAATATGACCCTGCAAACAAACTGTAATGAACAAGAAAAGCCAATTAATAGGAAGCGTCTTTTTCTGCCATTACAGATTTGATTTAAAGAGTTGGTTCATATTTTTTACACACTGAGAGGATATGCTGCCTTCCCAAATGAGGGTTATCGTATTCCTTCATAATATAGATCAATAAATATATCAATGGAAAGAAAGAGAAATATGTGTTTTAAAAGCTTCTGCTTATCCTTTTTCTTCCTTTTTTTCCAAAAACTGACATTTCTCCAGGCATTCAGAGCTAACGAAGCACAATGAAGAGATTCAGCCATCTGAGAATGTTGGGAGGTCAACTTAAGCAACAGAAGAAGCCAAGCACACTGAGAAATATTTCAAAAATTGACTTGTAACCATTGATTATGCCCAGGAACATTTTAATAGTCTTAAAATTCTTTGCTAACTTCACCCTCAAAGGAAGCAGTGGGCAATTATAAGCAATTTTCTTCCTGCTTGCAAGCGTGTCCCTGAAAAGTGTGCCGTGAAGTTTTGCTGCACGAAACTCATGTATTTTGTCATATGGCGGATGGAGCAAGCCTGTTTTCTGCTGCTCTGGAGACTAGGGCATGGAGCAATGGCTTCAAACTTCAGGAAAAAGAGATTCCATATCAACATTATGAAGAATTTCCTGATGGTAACAGCAGATTGACAGTGGAATATGCTGCTGCTTCTGTGTCATGTGGAAGATGGAGCAAGCATGTTTTCTGCTGTTCCGGAGACTAGGACACGGAGCAATGGCTTCAAACTACAGGAAAAGAGATTCCACCTGAACCTTAGGGAGAACTTCCTGAGAGCTGGAGCAGTTTGGCAATGGAATATGCTACTGCCTGAAAGGTGTTGTGAGAACTCGAAGTTTTCAGAGACGAGGGGCAGGAAACATGTTCCAGCCTCAAGGATGAAAGAGGGGTAAACAACTACAAGTCTGGGAAATGTCTAAAGGTGCAGGACGATGTTAAATTTGCGATTCTCTTCCAATCATGTCTTTGCACGCTTGAACTTATATGTGAAGGTATAAAACCTTTGGATGCCATGTATGCTTTAGTCTCAGCGACAATGCACAAAGTGTGCTGTGTTGCTTGCTTTGCTACAAATGGACATTACTATCTGCCTCTGAGTAGAGTTTGTGAATGTCCTACGAGGCGTGGGTGAGGGAGCTGGGGATGTTTAGTCTGCAGAAGAGAAGGTTAAGAGGGGACGCGAGAGCCGTGTTTAAATATTTGAAGGGATGTCATGTTGAAGACGGAGCAAGCTTGTTTCCTGCTGCTCCAGAGACCAGGACATGGAGCAATGGCTTCAAACGACAATAACACAATTCTTGGTTGCACCAATAGGAGTATTAAGAGAGGTAATGGTACCACTCTATTTTTCTTTGGTCAGAGCTGACCTGCCTATATATTCTATGGGAAAGCTGCGGTTGACAAAGACTTTGTTCATCATTTTGCAAGAAAATCACTACTTAAAATATGGACCGACTACAAGAATAAGAACATCAGGCAACTATCTACATGGATCTCCCCTCAAGAAGCCTTCTTTGGAAGATGGTCCGATTCAGATAAGCGGCTGTGTTATGAGGACACATTTAGAAATGACAAATCTGGACCTTTTTAAGATGAAATTCAGAGAAAAATTGGAATCGGAAGGAATAAAGTTAAACCGGTTCCCTTACAGACAGTTAACCGAGAGATTCCAGATGGATGTGAGAACTTATGGAATAGAACAAATAGAGCAAGGAAGAATGTTGAAGTTACCGCGGGAAAACCCGCCTCATTTCCAATCACACGTATACCGGGAGATTTTAAATCAAGAAAGAGAAGGTGAGACGGTCAAATCAGCAATGATAGCGTGGGCTCAAAATCTCGGATGTCCAATTCAATTAGAGCACGGGAACGGAGCCGGCAACGGACACAAAAGTTTACTGCAGCTCAGAACCTAAAAGAACTATTATAAGAACTATATATAAAAGAAACTATAAAACTATATATAAAAGAGCTACTATAAGCTTTTTTCATAGATGATACATGACACCAGAAAAATTAAAGAAGATATATAATACGGGAACAGGTCCGTGTTGGAAGCGTCGGGAGAATGTCGGAACACTATTTCATCCGTGGTGGTCGTGTCCTAAGGCTAAAAAATATTGCAATGATATACATAATATGATATGTAAAATATTGAGGGTTCAAATGGATAAGGAGCCTGAACCGTACTTATTAAATACGACACATGTGTTAGATGGAACTGCTGCAAAGAAATATTGGCCAATAATGCCGTGTATGATTACGACACCCCGTATTGAATATGCGAGGCTATGGAAAACTGAGCAGATACCTACGGTAGAGCAACGGTGGGCAACTTTTATTGAAAATCGGAATGCAGATATAGTCTCTCAGAGATTAGAAGGAAAATCAGAAGACGACATTAACAAAGAATGGCAAATTGTTCTGGAAATGGGCAGGGTGTTGATGGGTAATAATTCTTAATTCATGGTAGCGTGAGTAGTTGGAAGTAAAAATCAGTGGAATATCATGGAATATGTAAAGTAGGGTCGAAGAGGAGGATCTATCTTGCATGTTAACAAATGCAATGCGATGCATAACGTTGATATGTCAATGAAATAACACTATTGAAATCCAGAGAGGAGTGGATTATAGTTCGGTAAAATGTACAATGAGAAATGTTGTTTTATACGATGTAATCACAATAAAATTAATAAAAAAAAAAAAAGGAAATTCCCGTGTCCAGTTCTGGGCACCACAGTTCAGGAAGGAGATGGACAAGCTGGAAGGTGTCCGGAGGAAGGGAACCAAAATGGTGGAGGGTCTGGAAGCCACGAAGCCCCATGAGGGAGCTGGAGATGTTTAGCCTGCAGAAGAGAAGGTGAAGAGAGGACATGAGAGCCATATTTAAATATTTGAAGGGATGGAGCAAGCTTGTTTTCTACTTCTCCAGAGACGAGGACAAGGAGCAGTGGATTCAAAGTACAGGAAAAGAGATTTGACCTGAACCTCAGGAAGAACTTCCTGGGAGTAAGAGTAGTTTGACAGTGGAATATTTTACTCCTGAATAGAGTGTAGTGGAGTCTCCTCCTTCTTTGGAGGTTTTTAAGGAGAAGCTGGATGGCCATCTGTCAAAGGGAAGGCTTGGATGTGGGTTCTTGCAGGGCAGAAAGGGGTTGGACTGGATGGCCCCTGGGGTCCCTTCCAATTCTATGATTCTATGATTCTAAGATGGAGCAAGTTTGTTTTCCGCTGCTCCAGAGACTAGGACACGGAGCAATGGAGTCAAACTTCAGGAAAAGAGATTGCATGTAAACGTTACAAGAACTTCCTGATGGCAACAGCAATTTGACAGTGGAATAAGCTGCCTGGAAAGGTGGCGGAGCCTCCTTCTTTGGAAGTTTTTAAACAGAGGCTGGATGGCCATTTGCAGGAGATGCTTTGATGGCAGAAGGGGGGTTGGACTTGATGACCGTGGTGGTCTCTTCCGAGTTCCGTCCAAAACATGACATTTATATAACTTATGCCACCCGGACCACTTTCCGATGTTATTTGCTGCATGCATCCCAGTTTTCACCTGTGAAATGCTGGAGGATTTGCACTTTTCATCTCACACCCCTCAAGAACTGATATATGGAAGCACCTGGCATTGGCGGAGATTCACGGCCGCCCGGCCTACGGGCCGTTCAGCCTTGTGACGGCCGTGCGTTTATCTGACCGGCTTTGAAAGCCATCCAACCTGGCAGTCATTGCAACATCCAGTGGACATACGCCACCATATCTCATACCAAGAATGTCACAGCAAAACAAGGGCAGAGCTCCGTGGAGTAACCACTCTTCATCGTAATGACCGAAAGCAATCCGTACTTTTCGGGCGATGCCGAGGCTGTGACCCTTTGTCAGCCGTGCCCTCAGCGCTCTACGCTGGGGAGAACAGGCAACTCTCTAACGGAGGGGACAAGCGGGCATAAATTGGAGATCGGGAATGAAGCCGATGGCAGAACAACCGTGCCTTCCTGGACGTTCCATCTCAGGCCATCAAACAGCAGCCCTTGAACCGAAACAAAACGAAAAACAGACCCACCTTAACTAGAAAAAGAGGGAGGGAGGCAGGCAGGTAGGCAGGCGAAGTGAAGCGAAGCGAAGCGAAGAGAAGAGAAGAGAGAAGGAAGAAAGGAAGGATGAAAAGAAAGAAAGAAGGAAGCAGATGAGAACGAAGGAAGGAAGGAAGGGAAGGGAAGAGGAGGGAGGAAGGAGCGAAGAAAGGAAGGAAGAGAAGAGAAGAGAAGAGAAGAGAAGAGAGAAGGAAGGAAGGAAGGAAGGAAGGAAGGAAGGAAGGAAGGAAGGAAGGAAGGAAGGAAGGAAGGAGATGAGAAGGAAGGAAGGAAGGAAGGAAGGAAGGAAGGAGGGGAGGGGAAGGGAAGGGAAGGGAGGGAGGGAGGGAGGGAGGAAGGAAGGAGGTAGATGAGAACGAAGGAAGGAAAGGAAGGGAAGGGAAGAGAAGGGAGGAAGGAGGGAAGGAAGGAAGGAAAGAAGGAAGGAAGGAAAGAGAAGAGAAGAGAAGAGAAGGAAGGAAGGAAGGAAGGAAGGAAGGAAGGAAGGAAGGAAGGAAGGAAGGAAGGAAGGAGATGAGAAGGAAGGCAGGAAGGCAGGAAGGAAGGGAAGGGAAGGGAAGGGAGGAGAGGAGAGGAGAGGAGAGGAGAAGAGAGGGAGGAAAGGAGGAAAGAAGGGTCCACAGGAGGGTGACCAAAATGGTGGAGGATCTGGAAGCCATGAAGTCCTATGAAGAATGGCTGAGGGAGCTGGGGATGTTTAGTCTGCAGAAGAGAAGGTGAAGATGGGACATGAGAGCAACGTTTAAATATTTGAAGGGATGTCATGTCAAGGAGGGAGCAGGCTTGCTTTCTGCTGCTCCAGAAACTAGGACATGGAGCAATGGATTCAAGGTGCAGGAAAGAAGATTCCACCTGAACCTCCAGAAGAACTTCCTGATGGTTAAGAGCAGTTCGAGAGTGGAATCTGCTGCCGCCTCCGTGGAGTGTGGTGGAGTCTCCTCCTTCTTTGGAGGTTTTTAAGCAGAGGCTGGGCGGCCATCTGTCGGGAACGCTTTGATGGGTGTTCCTGCATGGCGGAAGGGGGTTGGACTGGATGGCCCCTGGGGTCTCTTCCAACTCTACGATTCTGTGATAAGGAAGGATACAAGAGAGAAGGAAGGAAGGAGGGAAGCAAAGAAAGAAGGAGAGAAGAAAGGAAGGAAGGGAAGAAGGAAGGGAAGAAGGAGGAAGAAAAGATGGAAGGAAAGAAGGAAGGGAAGAAGGAGGAAGAAAAGATGGAAGGAAAGAAGGAAGGGAAGAAGGAGGAAGAAAGGGAGGAAGGGAAGAAGGAAGGGAAGAAGGAGGAAGAAAGGGAGGAAGGGAGGGAGGGAGGGAGGAAGGAAGGGAGTCTAGAAGAGAAAGAGAAGGAAAGAAGCTCTTCCTAATGTTTCAATGGAATCTATTTTCTCATAATTTGAATGCATTAGTTCATGTTCTTATCTTTGGAATACCAGGAAAGAAGCTGGCTTTATCTTGTGCGTAACATCCCTCTGGATATGAGCTGTCTTTACGGTCTCTCTTCTCTCTCTCTCTCTCTTTTTCTTTCTTTTTTCCTCCTGCTAGGGCTTCATGGTTTCCAGATGTTTGACCGTCCCGGTCGCCAATCTCTGGGCGCGCTCTTGAAGTGTGAAGCCCCGAAGTGGCCACGCACGCCTTGCCCCTTGAAAAGCCTGCCCGCCGTTTCTTCACCCCACACGTCTGATGTGGTGGGCTGGTATCTACGAAAGCTTGTGCTGCGAATGTTTTCCTCCTGCGTGCTCTCAAAGGTGTAACCAACAGTGATGCTCTTGTTTATGGGGTGGAAGTGGCGGGATGCTTATCTAGAACGTCCCCGAAGCAGTAGAAAACAAGCTTGGTGCATCTTCCAAAGGACATCCCCTCAAATATTTCAACATGGCCGTCATGTCCTCTCGTTTTAACCCTTCCTTCTCCAGGCTAAACATCCCCAGCTCCCCAAGCCGCTCCTCAGAGGGCTTCATGGTTTCCAGGCCTTTTGGTTGTCCTCCTCTGGACATCTCCAGCTTAGGTCCATATCCCTCTTGAAATGAGGACACAGTACTCCAGATGAGGTCTAACCAAAGCAGAATAGAATGGGACCCTTACCACCCTCGATCTGGACACCATACTCCTATTGATGCGACCAAAAATCGCTTTGGCTTTTTTGGCTGCTGCGTCACACTGCTGGCTCATGTTCAGCTTGTGGTCCACCAAAACTCTAAATCCCTTTCACACGTACTGTTGTCCAGCCACGTGTCCCCCATCCTGTACTTGTGCATTCCATTTTTTTTTTTGCCAAAGTGCAAGACCTTACATTTCTCTCTCTTGAAATTCATTTTGTAAGCTTTGGTCCAGCTCTCTAATTTGTCAAAGTCATTTTGAATTCTGATCTCTGGGATATTAGCTACCCCTCCTAATTTGATGTCATCTGCAAATTTGATCAGCATGGCCTCTGTTCCCTCATCCGTCATTGATAAAGGTCTCAAATAGCACCGGCACCCCAAAAGTCACTTCTCTCCAGGATGAAGAGAAATTGTTAGTGAGGAACACCCTTTGCGGCCCATCAACTGCTTACAAATCCCTTAAGATATTGAGGCCGTGAGCCTAGAGTGAAGATCTTAATCCTTGGGACATTTTCTGATGCATCGTACAGTCAGAAAAGTAAAGGTAAGGCCTGACTCCAAAACAAGAGAGAGCATCCGGCAGGCCTGGGAGAGTCTGAGGTCCTTTTGCATTTGCAGGCTAGAAACTTAAAAGAAAGAGAAATGAATGTACAAAAGAACCGAAGCTCACCAGCGTTGTGTAGTTTTGCCACAATAGTTCAAGAGAAGAGCTTCACACCATGGTGAGCATTGACAAAACCCCTGTTAAATTGAGCCATCTTTCAGAAATAAAATGAAATATGCGTACATTTCCTTGAGAGCTGCAAATCTCAGCTCATTTGTAGCCACATAGAATTGCCTTTGCAATTAATTTGCTTGCAGGTCACTGCCTTCCGAGGTGTGTGGATGTAGGAAAGGATTTCAGGAGAGTGCAGCCAACCGTGGCAAGGAGAATCCGCAGAGGTGGCTGAAATGCCTGTGGGTGGAGAGAGCAAAATAGGAGCGTGGGTGAAATCCACCGCTGAATGCATTGGGTGCATCAGTTTTCCGTGTAGGAGTGGAATCGCTCTCACGGCCTTTCCTGAAGTCCTGTGTCCACTTCTGGGAGCTATAGTTCAAGAAGGACACAGACAAGCTAGAAGGGGTCTGCAGAAGGGTGAGCAGGAAAACCACAAAGCCGTGTGAGCCAAGCAGTGTGATGTGGCAGCTAAAAAAGCCAATGCGATTCTGGGCTGCATCAATAGGTGTCTAGTGTCTAGCTCAAGGGAAGTGATGGTCCCGCACTATTCTGCTTTGGTCAGATTCCAGGTGCCCATTGCTGGGCACCACAATTCAAGAAGGAGATGGACAAGCTCGAAGGTGTCCGGAGGAGGGCAACCACAATGGTAGAAGGCCTGGAAATCATGAAGCCCTATAAGGACCGGCTGAGGGATCTGGGTATGTTCAGCCTGGAGAAGAGAAGGTTAAAAGGGGACATGACCGATATTTAAACACAGCTAAGATGTCACCTCTGAACCTTCTCTTCTCCAGGTAAACATCCCCAGCTACCTAAACTGCTCATCAGAGGGTTTCGTGGTTTCCTATTTGTGATGCAGCAGCTAAAAAAGCCAATGTGATTCTGGGCTGCATCCATAGAAGAATAATGTCTAGGTCAAGGGAAGAAACAGTCCCACTCTATTTTGGTTTGGTCAGATCCCACGAGTCAGCAGTGTGGTGTGGCAGCTACAAAAGCTAACGTGATTCTAGGCTGCATGAATAGAAATATAGTGTCTAGGTCAAAGGAAGGGATGGGAGCACACTGTTCTGCTTTGGTCAGACCCCACCTGGACTAATCCTGTGTCCAGTTCTGGGCACCACAGTTCAGGAAGGAGATGGACAAGCTGGAAGGTGTCCAGAGGAGGGTAGCCAAAATGGTGGAGGGTCTGGAAGCCATGAAGCCCTCTGAGGAGCGGCTGAGGGAGCTGGGATGTTTAGTCTGCAGAAGAGAAGGTGAAGAGGGGACGTGACAGCCATGTTTAAGTATTTGAAGGCATGTCATGTTGAAGATGGAGCAAGCTTGTTTTCTGCTGCTCCAGAGACTAGGACACGGAGCAATGGAGTCAAACTTCACGAAAGGAGATTCCACCTAAACCTCAGGAAGAATTTCCTAAGGGTGAGAACTGTTTTGGGAGTGGATCCACTGCTGTCTCAATGGAGTATGGTGGAGTCTTCCTTCTTTGGAGGTTTTTAAATGGCCATCTGTCAAGGGGAATGCTTTGAGGCCGTGGTAAAATGCAGTTGGACTGGAAGGCCATTGGGCTCTCTTCCAGCTCTACAATTCTGTCATTCTACTTTTGAATGCTCAGCACGAGTTTTGACTTGTTGGAGTGCTGGAAATTTGGAGGTAGAACAAAAAATTGGTAGAACACCTTGAAACCACGAAGCTGGATGAAGAGTGGCTTAGGTATCTGTGCCGAAACTTTAGGAACAAAACGAGCTTGCTCCATCTTCAACGTGACATCCCTTCAAATATTCAAACATGGTTATCACGTCCCCTCTTAACCTTCTCTTCTGTAGACTAAACCTACCCAGCTCCCTCAGCCGCTCCTCAGAGGACTTCACGGCTTCCAGACTCTCCACCATTTTGGCTGCGCTCCTCTGGACACCTTCCAGTTTGTCCACGTCCTTCTTGAACTGAGGAGCCCAGAACCGGACACAGGATTCCAAGTGAGGTCTAACCAAGTCAGAATAGAGTGGTACCATTACCTCCCTTGATCTGGACACCATACTTCTATTGATGCAGCCCCAGAATTGCATTTGCTTTTTTAGCTGCCGCATCACACTTCTGGGCTCATGTTCAGCTTTTGGTCTGCTAAGACTCCTGGATCCCTTTCACATGGACTGTGGTCAAGCCAGGTGTCACCCACCCTGTATCTGTGCATTTCATCTTCACTTGTTCCATGAAACTGAATTAAGTCTAGTTTCTCTTGGAAGGGAATTCCTGAGCCTGAGAGCAGCCATTGAGTCAACCTATAGCTCTTCTCCGTTTGTTGTTCCTGTTGCAGGTGTTCAAGTCGTTTCTGACTTACGATGACCCCAAGGCGAACCTCTCAGGGGGGGTTTCTGGGGCTGAGAGTATGTGACTCATCCAGTGGTTTTCCAGGGCTTAGCAGGGATTCGAACTCTGGTCTCCAGAACTGTAATCCAAGACCATGCTGGTTCTCTTTTGAGCTCATACCTGCCTTCCCTCCCCTTAAAATCTTAATAAACGAGGTTTCCAGGAGGGTTCTGGCCCACGGTCTTGGGGAGAGCGGCGAGAGACGGAGGAAAGAATTCCTCCTTTCTGATCAAGGCGCACTTTGAGAGAAGGCAGCCTGTCTGTTTCTCCGTCTCCGGAGCCGTGGAGGACCACTCCGAGGCCGCCGTTGCCACGGCAACCCCATCGCGGACGCGGACGGGCGATTAAAAGGACACTCACCTGTCACATAGGGAAGCCGTGCCGACGGGAAACAGAGAGAGAGACCCCCGTCTGGTTGCTAAAATCTAGGGCACTTTCTCCACCCGTCTCTCCAACGCCAACTCAAAGGGGCTTTTCTCCAAGAGATAACCAGGGAGCCGAGGGTGGAGGAGCACGACAGCAGCATCGCAGGGCATGACGCTTTCTTCCTCGGGCGTCATTAAGGATAAACCAAAATAAGGATAAAATAAAATAAAATAAAAGGTGGGAGAGGCAGTGCTTTCTTGCCCTCAGTTCTTCTCATGTTGCTGCCAAGTCCGCTTCTCCGGTGAATGGGAGACGGCAAAGAAATCCTGTTCCAAAGAGGATCTCGTGATCTCACAAACTTGAGGCAACCTTGGTGTCATCAATATAGAGAATCCTAGAGTTGGAAGAAACCTCAGGGGGCCATCCGGTCCAACCCCCCAAGCGGGGAAACCCCACCAAAGCCCTCCCTTGGACAGGTGGCCACCCAGCCTCTGCTTCAAGACCTCCAAAGAAGGAGGAGACCCCACCACACTTCATTGAGGGAGCAGCAGATTCCACTGTCCAATGGCTCTGATCATCAAGAAGTTCTTCCTGAGGTTCAGGTGGAATCTCTTTTCCTGCAGTTTGAATCCATTGCTCCTTGTCCTAGTCTCTGGAGCAGCAGAAAGCAACAGATTCCAGTCTTGGACAACTGCGACCTTCAAGAGGTTCTTCCTGAGGTTCAGGTGGAATCTCTTTTCCTATAGTTTGAATCCATTGCTCCATGTCCAAGTCTCTAGAGGAGCTGAAAACAAGCTTGCTCCATAGAATCATAGAATCATAGAATCCTAGAGTTGGCCATCCAGTCCAACCCCCTGCTATGCAGGAACACCCATCAAAGCACTCCCGACAGAAGGCCATCCAGCCTCTGCTTAAAAACCTCCAAAGAAGGAGGAGACTCCACCACACTCCATGGAGGCAGCAGATTCCACTGCCAGACAGCTCTGACCGTCAGAAAGTCCTTCCTGAGGTTCAGGTGGAATCTCCTTTCCTGCAGCTTGAATCCATTGCTCCTTGTCCTGGTCTCTGGAGCAGTGGAAAATAAGCTTGCTCCATCTTCAACATGACATCCCTTCAGATATTTAAACATGGCTCTCATGTCCCCTCTTAACCTTCTCTTCTGCAGACTAAACATACCCAACTCTCTAAGTCTATCCTCATAGGGCATGGCTTCCAGGCCCGTCGCCATTTTGGTCGCCCTCCTCTGGACCTGCTCCAGCTTGACCATGTCCTTCTTGAATTGGGGTGCCCAGAACTGGACACAGTATTCAAGATGCGGTCTAACCAAAGCAGAGTATAGTGGTACCAGTACCTCCCTCGATCTGGACACCAGACTCCTATTGATGCAGCCGAGAATTGCGTTGGCTTTCTTGGCTGCCGCATCACACTGCTGACTCATGTTCAGTTTGTGGTCTATGCACAAATAGGAGGGCCAATGGTACAGATCTCACACCCAATTCTGCAAGGGGGACACACAACAGCCCCTAATTTCTATCCTATCTCTTCTAGGTGCACAGATGGGGAGGGTGCAGAAAATGCAACGTGGGAGCTGAGCTTTTGCACCAAAAGATGCTTTTCTCTCCTCTCTCTTTTTTGCAAAGATTTCCCTTAGTTTGTAAGTAAGGCAATTATTTTTTAATAGGTTATCACAGATTCCATACAAATCTCTCTCTCTCTCTCTTATACACACACACACACATTTTCCTCCATCTCTCCCCTGCCAGGCCCTGCTTAGATATGACAGAAGCCGTAATTGGGAGCCTTGTAAACATAAAACCCTTTTGACTCAGCCGCTTAATTTCAAAGTCCTTCGCCGGCTTTCCTGATCCGACGTGACATTTCCATCCATCCGAGATTAACCACACATTGTCGTCGTCGTCGTTGTCGTCATCGTCGTCGTCATTATTATTATTATTATCATTATCATTATCATCATCATTATTATTATTATTATTATTATTATTATGGTAGCTCCTCTCCTTCACCTGTGGGTAACCAAATCCTGTTTTCTCTTTTCTCCTCCATTTCATAGAATCCTAGAATCACAGCATTGGAAGAGACCCCAGAGGCCATCCAGTCCAACCCCCTTCTGCCATGCAGGGAGACACCATCACAGCCCTCCCTCGGACAGATGGCCACCCAGCCTCCGCTTAAAAACCTCCAAAGAAGGAGAAGACCCCACCACACTCCATATTCCACTGCTGGAGAGCTCTGACCATTAGGAAGTTCTTCTTGAGGTTCAGGTGGGATCTCTTTTTCCTGAAGTTTGAAGCCATTGCTCCATGTCCTAGTCCCTGGAGCAGCAGAAAACAGACTTGTTCCATCCTCTTTGAAATATTGAAACATAGCTATCATATCACCTCTTAACCTTCTATTCTCCAGGCCAAAAAACCCAGCTCCATAGACTATTTCTCAAAGGGCTTCATGGTCTCCAGAACTTCTATAGTTTCGGTGACCCTCTTCTACCCTTGTTATAGCTTGTTGATATCCTTCGTGAAGGGTGGTGCCCAGAACCGGACACAGGATTATTCCAGCTGGGGTCCAACCAAAGCAGAATAGAGAGGTACCATCACTTCACTTGACCTAGACACTAGATTCCTCTTGATGCAGCCCAGAATCACATTGGCTTTTCTAGCTGCTGCATCACACTGCTGGCCCATGTTCAGCTTGTGGTCCACTAAGCCTCTTAGATCCTTTTCACATGGTCACTTTTCCTCCTGGAGGTTTGTGAATTCACATAAACATACCAGGAGCTGCTTTTATATCAACCTAGACCTCTTGTAGCTGCAATGGCTCTCTCCACCAGACAGAATAACGATGATACTCAACCTGGGATCATCTCCATACGAACAGGAGAAACTGTCCTCCCCTTGCTCCTTGCAGCCCTGTGTTTCCAACTCTGACCGGCAGCAGCCATGGCTCTCCATCACACTTTCCTTACTTGGAGGTGCCTTTTGGGATTCTCACAGGAACATGGGAATATTGAGTCACATCCTTGAGATTCCATCTAACCCAGTATTACCAACTCTGACTGGCAGCATCCCTGGCTCTCCACCTTGGACTGGGTACAGGAGTCTTCCCTTCAGCTCTACCAAAAGATAGAGAGCCACTTTCCGTTGAGTCAGACAGTTGGGGGTCCATCTAAGCCCAACATGACCAACTCTGACTGGCAGCTGCAGGTCTCTAGCAAGTTTTGGACAGGGTTCTTCAAATAGCCTGGAGACACTTCTGGGAAATGAACCTGGGACCGTCAGTGGAGAAATTTCGGAAGCTGTCCTCCTTCTGAATCAGTGACCCCTTGGAGGTCCAGCTAAGCCTCATACGGCCAACTCTGACAGGCAGCTGCCATGGCTTCCCACCAAGATTCAAGCAGGAAGTTCCCATCATACTGAGCCAGAGTTTGAGGAGTCCATGTTCTCTGGTATTGCCATCGCTGACTGGCAGCAGCCAAGTCTCTCCACGGGGTCTTCAAGCAGGACTTTCCTCCCCGCCCTTCCTGGAGACACCATTGATATTAGGAGTTCACTTAAGCCCATATTGCCAACTCTGACTGGCAGCCACATCTTTATACCCAGGATTTCAGGGCTGGTTTCCATTCCCTGCCCTATCTGGGACTGAACCTGGGACCTTCCTCATGAGAAGACAGGAATCCTGATACCGAATCAAACTTTGGTCCATTTTGGGCAGTGTTACCAACCCTGACTGGCAGCTGTCATGTCTCTACAGGGTTTCAGGCAGAGCTCTGGGAAATAAACCCAAGGCCTTCTGTGCAGAAATTTCAGAAGCTGCCTTCCTGCTGTGTCAGAGACCCCTTGGTGGTCCAGCTTCCCTCAGCCCTACCAAAAGATAGAAAGACCCATGAGTCAGACACTTGGGGTTCCATCAAGGCCCAGTATGACCAACTCCAACTGGCAGCTGCTCTTCATGGGAGGATTCTTCACCCAGCCTTGGAGACACCTCCAGGGACTGAACTTAGACCTTCTGTGCAGAAGTTCCAGAAGCTGCCATCCTGCTGTGTCAGAGACCCCTTGGTGGTCCATCTAAGCCTCATATGGCCAACACTGACAGGCAGCAGCTTTCCCCCAAGATCCTTCTCCTACCAGGGGACTGACTTGGAGGTCTTCTGCAGAGGAGCATCCAAAGCCACCCATATAACTTGGGGTCCATCTAGCCCAATATTTCCAGCTCTGGCAGGCAGCAGCAGGAGCTCCCTTGGGTTTCAATATGGATTTCCATCCTGACCTTTACCTAAGGATGCCTCTGGGAGGAACTGAACCCAGGACCTTCCGGAGAAAAGGTGAAGACTGGGGTAGCAATGCTTAGACTGGGGCAAACTCACCAGCTCTGACCGGCAGCTTTGGATCTCTGCCGAATCTCTACCGTTGAGCTTCAGCCCACCTTTTTCTGAGTTCTAAACTCTGTGGAAGAGCTGAAAACAAGATAAAGGGATTTTGCTCCTCGGTGTTTCTAATTGTGCCTCGTTTCTTGGCACCCGGCTGGTGACAAGGCTCATTTGCATCCGAAAATCCCCTCGGATTTGCTCTCTTCGTGCGGCTAAGAGCCCTTGACTCATTAGCAAAGCTTTGCTTTCAAGTCTCTATCCAGGGCTATGTCTCCTGGACTTCCCTCTCTCTTATTTCAGCTTGCATTTCTAATATTCTCTGCTTGTTAGCAAAAAAACAACCAACAGCTTCGAGAAGACAAAGAGGTCAGATTTGCACGAATCCTAGAATTGTAGAACTGGAAGGGAACTCCAAGGGTCATCTAGCAGGGACGGTAAATTCCAATTTTCCTGATGTACCGACAGGTTGAGAACAACGAAACGGTTCATCCTCTACCTTCGGGACACTCAGAGATTCCCCACTTTCTTGTAATGACGGGAAACTGCATACCTTTTCTATCAAAGTTGCACACCTGGCAAGGAAAGCTGTGTGACTTTCCAGAACAGTCAACAGTGTGATGCGGCAGCTAAAACAGCCAATGCAATTCTGGGCTGCATCAATAGGATTATGGTGTCCAGGTCAAGAGAAGTGATGATACCACTCTGTTCTGCTTTGGTCAGACCCCACCTGGAAAAATCCCCTCTCCAGTTCCGGGCACCTCATTTCAAGAAGGAGATGGACAAGCTGGAAGATGTCCAGAGGAGGGCGACCAAAATGGTGGAGGGTCCGGAAACCATGAAGCCCTCTGAGGAGCGGCTGAAAGAGCTGGGGATGTTTAGTCTGCGGAAGAGAAGGTTCAAAGGGGACACGATAGCCATGTTTAAGTATTTGGAGGGATGTCATGTTGAAGACGGAGTAAGCTTGTTTTCTGCTGCTCAAGAAACTAGGACATGGAGCAATGGATTCAAACTACAGGAAAAGAGATTCCACTTAAACCTCAGGAAGAACTTCCTGATGGTCAGAGCTGTCCGGCAGTGTAATCTGCTGCTGTGTCCATGGAGCGTGGTGGAGTCTTTTCCTTCTTTGGAGGTTTTTAAGTGGATGCTGGATGGCCGTCTGTTAAAGCAGGGCTTTGATGTGTGTTCCTGCATAGTGGCGGATTGGACTGGATGGACCCTGCGGTCTCTTCCAACTCTATAATTCTACGAAGGGCTGTTATATGGAGGATGGAGCAAGCCTGTTTGCCACTGCTCCCGAGACAAGGACACGGAGCAATGGCTCAAACTTCAAGAAAAGAGATTCCACCTAAACCTTAGGAAGAACTTCCTGACAGTAAGAGCAGGAAACTGCTGCTCCCTCTGTGGAGTTTGGTAGGGTCTCCTCCTTCTTTGGAGGTTTCTAAAGAGAGGCTGTGTGGCCTTTCTGTCCAAGGGAGGGCTTGCATGGTGTCTTCCTGGATGGCGGAAGGGGGTTGGACTGGATGGCCCTTGGAGGTCCCTTCCAATTTGAGGATTCCTCCTCTCTCATTTTGTGTCCACTGCAGGTTGTTGTTTTTTGGCTAATTATTATTCCCAGAAAGCACTTACACTCGCACAGATCCTACTGTTTTACAAGGCACCCTCTGTGCTCAACCCGAGTTCCCGGCATTGTTATTACAGCCCAGAGAGCTGCTTTATCACCCCTGCAATTAGCACATCGATGCAGCTCTCTTCCCCTTTTCAGAACTCTTTTTTCTCCACTGGTTCACTAAACCTGGCAGTTGGAGGTTTGGGACGGAATCCTAGAACCGGGTGGGACCTCCAAGGGCCATCTAGTCCAAGCCCGCTTTGCCATGCAAAAGGACAGCACTCCCAATATTCCACATTTCCAGTCTTGGAAATGTGGGGAGAAGGCGTGTTCCTTCTTTCATATGTGACGGGCTCGTCAGAAGGCAAAGACGTTTTGGGAAGGGAATACACGATGAAATTCAAAAAATCCGTAAAGTGAATTTTGAAACGATACTGGAGTTCTGTTTGTTAAATAGGTTAGGTCAGAACAGGGAGATCAGAAGATATTGTTGTATCAGCAAAGCTGACGTACGCCCAGCTCTGGAAAGAAAAGATAGAAATCAATTTAGAAGAGTGGAAATTAAAAGTCCCGGATATGTTAGGGCCTGAAATATTAGCAAATTCTCTGAAAAACAAAGCTATCCAGAACTTTGAAAGGGTTAGGGGTGCTGGACCGGTTAAAAATACAAATTTATGAGATGATAAAGCAGAAAAATTCTTTTTGTAAAAATGGAAGATAAGGTATAATTCAGCTGGGGAATATAAATATGGAAGTGGAGGGGGGTTGGATATATCCATAATAGTGGTGTATATCCAGCTATTTTATGTGTGTAAAATATTACTAAAAATTTTGTTTAAAAAAAAAAAAAAGCACTCCCAATAGATAGCCATCCAGCCTCTGTTTAAAAACCTCCAAAGAAGGAAGAAACTCCACCACACTCCATGGAGGCAGAAGCAGATCCCACTGCCGGACGGCTCTGACCGTCAGGAAGTTCTTCCTGAACTTTAGATGGAATCTCTCTTCCTGACGTTTGAATCCATTGCTCCATGTCCTCGTCTCCAAAGCAGCAGAAAACAGACTTGCTCCGTCCTCCATATGACATCCCCATTTAAATATAGCTGTTATGTTGCCTCCTATGGGAATGGGGAAATAGCTTGGGGCCCCTTTGAGATACAGACAGAAAACGTTTCTAGATCTCATCTTTAGGCCAAGAAAAAGGAGACTGGTAGGACAGAACAACACATTTCCTCTCTTGGAAACTACAGTTCTATTAATGCAACCGAAAATAGATACTTAGCACCTTAAGTCCACAAAAGAGGGATACTTTTATTGGCCAACCCAAATGCACAAAATACGTCATGCAAGCTTTTGGAGCTTCACTGGCTTCTTCGTCAGGCTAAGGTGTTAAAAACCACGCAAGAAAAGTGGCAATGGTAGAGTCAGAGGGCTACATTTTTGTCCCAGATGTTCCTTCTATTGTCAGTTAAGATGATTTGGGGGAATCTTAATGGCAGGCAGAGGCCATGTGGAGACCAAGGACAAAAAGCAATGAAATTTCAAATTGATTAGTAATAGAAAAGTAACTTAAATCATAGTTCTGCAGCCAGCAATACCCTATTTGATCTAATGCAACTATACTATTACATATATTAATGCACACATATGACAGGAGCTATGCATCCTGTGCTAGTACAGAATCGAGTGGAGTTATGACCCCTTTTGTTGGAAACTATGGTTCTATTAATATAGACTGAAATAGTATTTGCCTTCTTTGCTGCAGCATTACACTGCTGGTTCATGTTCAACTTGCTGGACTTCATTGCTGCCATCGTCTTTTCCTTGTTTGTTATGTCTTATTTAATTAGTAAGTCTAAGGGCAGAGAACTGCCTGATTAACAATTTGTAAGCTGCTCCAGTAAACTTTGTGGTTGAAGAGCAGGGTATAAATACTCTAAATAAAATAAAATAAAACTTATGACCCACAGATATAGAACGAGTGTCAGCTGGCTTGACCAGAGTACATGTGAAAAGGAGTCTTACTAGACCACAAACTGAACATGAGCCAGAAGTGTGATGTGGCAGCTAAAAAAGCCAATGCAATTCTGAGCTGCATTATTAATAGGAGTATAATGTCTAGATTGAGTGAAATGATGGTGCTTTGGTCAGACCTCATCTGGAATAATCCAGTGTCCACTTCTGGGCACCACAGTTCAAGAAGGAGATGGACAAGCTCGAGGGTGTCCAGAGGAGGGCGACCAAAATGGTGGAGGGTCTGGAAGCCATGAAGCCCCCTGAGGAGCGGTTGAGGGAGCTGGAGATGCTTAGCCTGGAGAAGAGATGGTGACATGTTTAAATTTTTGGAAGTCAGGTTGAACATGGAGCAAGCCTGTTTTCTCCTGCTCCGGAGACTGGGACGCGGAGCAATGGCTTCAAACACCAGGAAAAGGAACTCCTCCTAAACCTTAAGAAGAACCTCTTGATAGGAAAAACTGTTTGATAGTGGAAAATACTGCTGCCTCAATGGAGTGTGATGGTTTCTCCTTCTTTGGAGGTTTTCAAACAGAGGCTGGGTGGCCATCTGTCAAAAGGGTGGCTTTGATGTTTTCTCTCTGTGGGGTAGAATGGGGTTGGACTGGATGGCCCTTGGGGGTCTCTTCTAGCTCTAGCATTCACAATGATCCCCTATTTCGCTGCTCAGCCAAGCATCCTGCAACTCTTAAAAACGTGCTTTTTATTTTTTGTGGCCCAGATGTAGAATTTTGCATTTCGTCTCGTTCTATTAATTTCGGCCCAGTTTTTCTAGTTTACCTTTTGAATCCCAGCCACGGCTTTCTGTTAAGCGCGTGCATTAAAACAGGTTGGACCAACGGAGCTGAGCAGCCTTAAAATCCCCTCCATTTCCGCTGAGTTTATTTATTCCCCAAGTACTTTGGTGCTGTTGCAACGATGCTGATGTTTGTTTCCTGAGCATAAAGTGCTCTCAGCGTTAATGCCCGGTGTTACTCTCCCGGGTGCCTCAATTCAGCAGAGGACTTTTAAAGGAAAAGCAAAATAAAACACAGGAATGAATTGCAGGTATAGCTGGGCGAACGAGGTTGCTGTGTTCCTGGACAAGACTTTTTTCGAAGGAAAATTTGTGCAGCTGGAAATAACACGGAAAGAAAGGGGAGAGGTTCCAAGCCAAACTTTAGAGATGCTATAGATAAATACTAAAATAAGATGATACCAAACTGGGAGGGGTGGCGAACACCCCAGAGGACAGGATCAAATTTTAATACGACCTGGACAGATTGGAGAGCTGGGCCAAGGCTCACAAAAAGAATTTCAACAGAGAGAAATGTCACGTCCTGCACTTGGGCAGAAAAAATGAAAGTCACAAGTATAGGATGGGGGGACGAGTGGCTGGATAGCAGGACGTGTGAAAGGGATCTCGGAGTCTTGGTGGACCACAAGCTGAACATGAGCCAGCAGTGTGACGCGGCAGCCAAGAAAGCCAATGCGATTCTTGGTTGCATCAATAGCAGTATGTTGTCTAGATTGAGAGAGGTAATGGTACCACTCTATTCTGCATTGGTTGGGCCTCATCTGGAATAATCTTGTGTCCAGTTCTGGGCACCTCAATTCAAGAAGGAGATGGACAAGCTGGAGTGTGTCCAAAGGACAGCAACCAAAATGGTGGAGGGTCTGGAAGCCATGAAGCCCTCTGAGGAGCGGCTGAGGGAGCGGGGGATGTTCAGTCTGCAGAAGAGAAGGTTAAGAAGGGACATGATAGCCATGTTTAAATATTTGAAGTGATGGCATGTTGAAGATGGAGCAAGCTTGTTCTCTACCGCTCCAGAGACCAGGACAAGGAGCAATGGATTCAGGCTGCAGAAAAGGAGATTCCACCTGAACCTCAGGAAGAAATTCCTGATGGTCAGAGCTGTTCGGCAGTGGAATCTGCTGCCTCGGAGTGTGGTGGAGTCTCCTCCTTCTTTGGAGGTTTTTAAGCAGAGGCTGGGTGGCCACCTGTTGGGAGTGCTTTGAGGGTGTTCCTGCTTAGCAGGGGGTCAGACCTGATGGCCCCTGGGGTCTCTTCCAACTCTAGGATTCTATGATTCTATGAAATAAGTGCAGAATAATAAATGGATCATGAAATCCCAATATACACATAAAAATAAAAATGTGTGTGTGTGTGTGTGTGTGTGTGTGTAAATAAATAAACTTTGCAGCCAGGCTTTATCCTTCTCTCATGTCCCTCAGACACAATGCAACAGCAGACAATTCATTAGATATCAGTATTTTGCAGAATTTCCTTTGCATGGGATGCAGAGCATGGTGGCTGTGTCTTCTAGCCAAGGAATATTGGAAGCAAAAATGCGCATTGATTTTGAATATCCTCAGAATGAAATTTGAACTGAACTATATTTGTTGGACGTGTTAGGCGACCACTCTACGTTGAAAAGAAAACAACACCAAAATTAATTTTATATTTGGTCACATCGGCCAGAACTGTTTCTGTGCAAAAATGGAAGATACAGAGAAAACCTTTGATAGACAGTTGGATATTAAAAATGTTAGAAATGTTGGCAATGGAGAAATGGACAACATTACTGAAAGAAATGGAGAAACCGGAACATTATTGAAAGAGACACTTGGAGAGACAATGGCAACCTTTGTAAAGAATTTATTCCAAAAAAATATATATATATGATGGAAAAGAAAATAAATATAAAATTTTGCAAAGACACTTCAAACATAAGACATAAAAATTTGCAAAGATGCTTCAAGTATCAAACATAATAGAACATAATGTAGTTTATATTGTTCATGGGAAATTCGGTGACAACGATACTAAAATTTCAGTTTAAAGGAACAAATCGAGTTGTGATAGTAAGAACTCCAAGCAAAAAGTGGAAAGAATGGAAGAAAGAGGATGGGGAAAACTTGGGGAGATTTGGTACGGAAATTTTATATGGGGTAATATGGGAATAATTGTAAAATATTAAAAGATAAGGATATGTTAACCTATATTTTGTACTTGTTTTTAATTCTTAATAAAAGTACAATTTTTTAAAAACGGTTACAGGCAGCTTCTGAGAATATAATTTTAACACACATTCATCCAAAGGCGGACTCAAATCCGCCTTGGCCGGTTCTTTTCGCTCCCGCGGGGTTTGTTCCAAACTTTGAAGGAGCCGTCGAAGCCGCGATGAGGGCCTTAATATTAATAAGGAAACCCCCTCTCCCTCCAAAACCATCATCCCGGCACTTCGGGGAGCTCGTTCGGGCTAAAACCCGGAGCAGACGGGGCGCCCCACCAGCTGCCAGGGGCCCTTACTGGTGACATTCAGGCCGCGGGGGGCAGCCGTGGAGGGTCGCGTGGCTTCTTCTGCCTCCTTTGCCCTCTTGAAGGAGGCGCCTCCCCTCCAAAGCAGGAGCCCCCCGGGGTCTTCTGCAAGAGCCCCCACTCTCCCTCATTTCCTTTCCCTTCCTCCTTCCCTCCTTTCTCCCTTCCTTCCTTCCTTCTCTCTTCTCTCCTTCCTTCTTTCTCTCTTCCCTCCCTCCTTCCTTCGCTCTTCTCTCATTCCTTCCTTCACTGTTCCTTCCTTCCTTCCTTCCTTCCTTCCTTCCTTCCTTCCTTCCCTCTTTCCACCCACCCACACACCCTTCCTTCCTCCTCCTTTCCCTCCTTTTGTCTTTCTCTCTTCTCTCCTTCCTTCTTTCCTTCCTTCCTTCCTTCCTTCCTTCCTCCTCCTTTCCTTCCTTCCTTCTTTCTTTCTTCTCTCCTTCCTTCCTTCCCTCCTTCCCTCTTTCCGTCCTTCCTTCCTTTGCTCTTCCTTCCTTCCTTGCTTCCTTCCTTCCCTCTTTCCACCCACCCATGCACCCTTCCTTCCTCCTCCTTTCCTCCCTTCCTTAGGAGGAAGGAAGGAAGGGAGGGAGGGAGGAAGGAGGGAGGAAAGGAAGGAAGGAAGGAAGGACACAAAGAAGGGAGGGAGGGAGGGAGGGAGGAAACAAAGGAGGGAGGGATGAAAGGAAGGAGGGAGGGGAGGGAAGGAGGGAGAGAGGGAGGGAGGAAAGGAAGGAAGGAAGGAAGGAAGGGAGGGAGGAGGGAAGGGAGGAAGGGAGGAGGGAGGGAGGGAGGGAGGGAGGAAGGATGGATAGATCGTTATCATGTCCCCTCTTAATCTTCTCTTCTGCAGACCAAACATCTCCAGCTCCGTAAGCTGCTTCTCTGAGGGCTTCATGGCTTCCAGACTCTCCACCATTTTGGTCGCCCTCCTCTGGACACCTTCCAGCTTGTCCACATCCTTCTTGAAACGAGGTGCCCAGAACTGGACACAGGATTATTCCAGGTGGGGTCTGACCAAAGCGGAATAGAGTGGCACCATTACCTCCCTCAATCTAGACACCATACTCCTATGGATGCAACCAAGGATCATGTTGGCTTTCTTGGCTGCTGCATCACACTGCTGGCTCATGTTCAGCTTGTGATCCACCAAGACTCCTAGATCCCTTTCACATGGACTCTTATCCAACCACGTGTCCCCCATCCTATATTTGTGCATTCCATTTTTTCTGCCCAAGTGTGAGACCTTATATTTCTCTCTGTTGAAATTCATTTTGTTGGCTTTGGCCCAGCTCTCCAATTTGTCAAGGTCATTTTGAATTCTGATCCTGTCCTCTGGGATATTAGCAACCACTCCCAATTTGGTGTCATCTGCCAATTTTGATCAGCATGCCCTCCACTCCCTCATCCAAGTCATTGATAAAGATATTGAATAGCACAGAGCCCGGTGCAGATCCAAGGGTGGAAAACCAAAAGTATCAGAAAGGTGTTATGGGAACTGGCAGTGCTCAAAGATAAGAGCACAGGAACCTGTTCCTGCTCCAAGGATGAAAGACATGCAAACAACTGAGGTCTGGGAAGATGTCTAAACGGGTGAGATGATGTGGGATTTATGATTTTCACCAATCAGTGCTATGCATGGCTAAATTTGCATGGAAAAATATAAAACCTGCAAAAACCGTGCACGCTTCAGTCTCGGCAACTTTGGGCGACGTTTGCTGCTTCGCTTGTTTTGCTGCAAGTAAACACTTCTGTTAAAATTCTGAGTGAAAGTCTTTGGAGTGCCAGCTATCCAGGACATGACGATATTCCGTACCCCGTGCTCCCATTAGAGATCTATATACGTTGAATTTACTAGCCTCGACGATTCTACGACTCTGTCAACCTAAACCAGTCGGGACCCACAAATGGATTTAAGTCCATGTCTCTAATCTCTTTACTTGTGGAAAGTCAAGCATGAAATAAGAGAGAGAGAGAGAGAGAGAAAGCACGGAACGCTGCATATCCAAGAGCTCACTGAAAACAAGGCGAAACAAATAATTTTACGTGCGTTAAAATTAAAATAGTCTCGCCGCCACAACATAATAGATGGCTGTGCCTTGCGATGTTGCGGTAACAGGCAAACTCGGACGTCGCAAAGTTGCCCGGTTTAATTCTGTGCACACACGTGTGGCTGTTTACGGAGATCTTAGCCTCTCCTTTTAAAATGGTCTCTCAACTCCGCAGTCTTCTACTCCTGCAATTTCCTTAATTGTGTTTAAATATTACAAGCAACCCTGCCTCACGGGGCTTTTTGCCTCCGGCTTTCTGACTCCTTCTCACTGGTCTTGGGCACAAACCTGAGCGAGTGACTCGCGGCCCAAGATTTGTATGCCACGTCGGTCCTAATTGCGTTAACCCTGAACCTGTTTGCAAGCTGAGCTTTGGTCTGCTGCTTCCAATTCCTTTCCTTTCCTGCTTCGGGAGAGAGAAGCAAGCATGAATCACAGAATCCTAGAGTTGGAAGGGACCCCAGGGGCCATCCAGTCCAACCCCCGGCTATGCAGGAAGACACCATCCAAGCCCTCCTTTGGACATCCAGCCATCCAGCCTCTGCTTAAAAACCTCCAAAGAAGGAGGAGACTCCACCACACTCCACGGAGGCAGCAGCAGATTCCACTGCCGGACAGCTCTGACCTTCACGAAGTTCTTCCTGAGGATCAGGTGGAATCCCTTTTCCTGCAGCTTGAATCCATTGCTCCGTGTCCTAGTCTCTGGAGTGGCAGAAAACAAGCCCAGTCCCTCCTCGACATGACATCCCTTCAAATATTTAAACAATGCTATCATCTCCCCTCTTAACCTTCTCTTCTGCAGACTAAGCATCCCCAGCTCCCTCAGCGGCTCCTCATGGCTTCCAGACCCTCCACCATTTTGGTCGCCCTCCTCTGGACAGCTTCCAGCTTCTCCATCTCCTTCTTGAATTGAGGAGCCCAGAACCGGACTCAGTATTATTCCAGATCAGGTCTAACCAATGCAGAATAGAGTGGCACCATTACCTCCCTTGTACTAGACATTATACTCCTATTGATGCAACCAAGAATCACGTTGGTTTTCTTGGCTGCTATATCACACTGCTGGCTCATGTTCAGCTTGTGGTCCACCAAGACCCCTAGATGCCTTTCACACGGACTGTTATCCAGCCACATGTCCCCCATCCTATCTTTGTGCATTCCATTTTTTCTGCCAAAGTGTAGGACCTTACATTTCTCTCTGTTGAAATTCATTTTCTTATCCTTGGCCCAGCTCTCCAATCTGTCAAGGTCATTTTGAATTTTGATCCTGTCCTCTGGTGTGTTAGCAACCCCTCCCAGTTTGGTATCATCTGCAAATTTGATCAGCATGCCCTCCACTCCTTCATCTAAGTCATGGATGAAGATGTTGGACAGCCCTGGGGCCAGGGCAGAACCCTCTGGCACCCCGAAAGTCTCTTCTCTCCAGGATGAAAAGCATCCATGGGTGAGAAGCAGCCTTTGGGTTCAGTCAGTCAACCAACTGGAGAGACACGTTGCAGAAACTTCCTCTCTGAAGACGAGAGAGACAGAACATTGACTGATCTTTGGACCAACTCAGAAACCATCTAAGGTTGAATCATGACCTTTGTGATCCTTTCTAACTGGGCCTCCCTCACTTCCTCCAACCAGGGATTCGCTCCCTTCCACCTTCATTGGGAAGGGGCTCCACAGCCTGGAAGCAACCGCCAAGAAGACCCTGTCTCTCCTATATCATAGATATATTTTTGAAGGGATGCCATGTAGAGGAGGGAGAGGGCTTGTTTTCTGCTGCTCCAGAGACCAGGACACGGAGCAATGGATTCAAGCTGCAGGAAAGGAGATTCCACCCGAACCTCAGGAAGAACTTCCTGACGGTCAGGGCTGTCCGGCAGTGGATTATGGAGTATGGTGGGGTCTCCTCCTTCTCTGGAGGTTTTTAGGCAGAGGCTGGATGGCCATCTGTCGGGAGTGCTTTGAGGGTGTTCCTGCATGGCAGGGGGTTGGACTGGATGGCCCCTGGGGTCTCTTCCAACTCTACATTTCTATGATTCTATGATTCTATAGAATCGGAGAATCCTAGAACCAGAAGAGACCCCAATGGTCATCCAGTCCAACCCCCTTCTGCCGTGCAGGAAGACTCCAACAAAGCCCCCAACCTTTGACAGATGGACCTCCAGGCTCTGCTTAAGAACCTCCAAAGAAGGAGGAGACTCCACCACACTTCATTGACACAGTGGTATATTTCACCGTCATAGATTCATACAGCTGGAAGAGACCCCAAGGGCCATCCAAGTCCAGCCCAATTCTGCAATGCAGGACGACACCATCAAAGTGGTCCCAAGAAATTAGCCATCCAGCCTCTGCTTAAAAACCTCCAAAGAAGGAGGAGACCCCACCACACTCCATCGAGCCAGCATATTCCACTGCTGGACGCTCTGACCATCAGGAAGTTCTTCCTGAGGTTCAGGTGGAATCTCCTTTCCTGCAGCTTGACTCCATTGCTCCTTGTCCTAGTCTCTGGGGGAGCAGAAAAAAAGCTTGCTCCATCTTCAACATGACATCCCTTCAGATATATAAACACAGCTATCATGTCTCCTCTTAACTTTCTCTTCTTCAGGTTAAACCTACCCAGCTTGCTAAACCACTCCTCAGATGGCTTCATGTATTCCAGGCCTTCAGGCATTTTGGTTGCCCTCCACTGGACATGTTCCGGCTTGTCAGTATCCATTGCCATTGTTCC
This sequence comes from Cyclura pinguis, assembly GCA_030412105.1. Taxonomy (NCBI): domain Eukaryota; kingdom Metazoa; phylum Chordata; class Lepidosauria; order Squamata; family Iguanidae; genus Cyclura; species Cyclura pinguis. The sequence continues at coordinate 16,663,265 of CM059615.1, read as the reverse complement.
ACAGTGTCCTAGTTTCTGGAGCAGCAGAAAACAGACTTGCTCCATCCTCCATATGACATCCCTTCTGATATTTACCGATATTTAAACACAGCTGTCATGTCACCTCTGAACCTTCTCTTCTCCAGGTAAACATCCCCAGCTACCTAAACTGCTCATCAGAGGGTTTCATGGTTTCCTATTTGTGATGCAGCAGCTAAAAAAGCCAATGTGATTCTGGGCTGCATCCATAGAAGAATAATGTCTAGGTCAAGGGAAGAAACAGTCCCACTCTATTTTGGTTTGGTCAGATCCCACGAGTCAGCAGTGTGGTGTGGCAGCTACAAAAGCTAATGTGATTCTAGGCTGCACGAATAGAAATATAGTGCCTAGGTCAAGGGAAGGGATGGGAGCACACTGTTCTGCTTTGGTCAGACCCCACCTGGAATAATCCTGTGTCCAGTTCTGGGCACCGCAGTTCAGGAAGGAGATGGACAAGCTGGAAGGTGTCCAGAGGAGGGCAGCCAAAATGGTGAAGGGTCTGGAAGCCATGAAGCCCTCTGAGGAGCGGCTGAGGGAGCTGGGATGTTTAGTCTGCAGAAGAGAAGGTGAAGAGGGGACGTGACAGCCATGTTTAAGTATTTGAAGGCATGTCATGTTGAAGATGGAGCAAGCTCGTTTTCTGCTGCTCCAGAGACTAGGACACGGAGCAATGGAGTCAAACTCCAGGAAAAGAGATTCCAGCAACCTTAGGAAGAACTTCCTGATGGTCGGAGCTGTTTGATAGTGGAATCCGTTGCTGCCTCCATGGAGTGTGTTGGAGTCTCGTCCTTCTTAGGAGGTTTTTAAAGAGAGCCTGGATGGACATCTGCCAAAGAGAGGGCTTTGATGGTGTTTTCCTGCATAGCAGAATGGGGTTGGACTGGATGCCCCCTGGAGTCTCTTCCAAGTCTCTGATTCAACAAATAAATCCCCTTTTTTGTAGTTCTCTCTCTCTCATATACACATATACACACACAAACATATAACATACACATACAAAATAACATAAGCATGAACATGAACATGAACTGAAATTAAAACACAGAACTAAAAACACCCAGTGCTAACTCACTAAAACACTAATTAAACACTAACTTACTAAAGCACAAACCATAATTGCAAGGAAAGACGGAAGATAAGAAAAAGGGGAGAAAAAATTATTCTTCCAAATCCAGATCCAACCAAGCAGTCCTACTGGAATTCGTAGCGCCCGTAAGCACAAATCGTTGCATCACTGCTCAGAAAGTCCAGAAACAGTTTCCGATCTTCCCGTAAATCTCCCGTTGGCTTATTAATTATTGTTACATGGCTTCGGCCGTTTGGGAGAACTCGGCAACCTCTTGCAATCCGTTCTTCCATCTTCGCTGCTGCTTCCAGGCTTCCATTTTTTTGGTAATTTTGACGGAGACTGTTGTGTTGGTCCTAAAAAGAGGAAATGAAGGAGGAGGAATGCGGGAGTGCCTCTAAGACTGACTGGTTTTCATTTTGGCGTGGACTTTTGTGGATATAAACCCCAGAGACGAGCATCCAGGCTCAAGAAGGACGTGGACAAGATGGAAGGCGTCCCGAGTAAGGTGACCAAAATGGTCGAAGGCCATGAAGCCCTGTGAGGACAGGCTTAAGGGGTTGGAGGTGTTTAACCTGGAGAGGAGAGGGTCTTAAGAGGAGACATGATAGCCATGTTTAAATATTTGAAGGGATGTCATCTGGAGGACGGAGCAAGCCTCTTTTCTGCTGCTCCAGAGACTAGGACATGGAGCAACTTCAGGAAAACTTCAGGAAAAGTGAACGTTTAACCTACAGAAGAGAAAGTTAAGAGGGGAACATGGTAGCCACGTTGAAATATGGAGCAAGAATGGAGCTAGAAGCCTGCAGGATGGCTTATTTCAGCCCAGTATAAAGTCAGGAAAAACAGTAACAAGATCTGGGAGTCTGGAATACTCCTTAAAACACTCCTGAAAGATCCCCATTTAAAGACGTCCAAAAATTGAAAGAGTTAAAAAAAAACTTCTATGACTGCTTTCTATTGTTTTATATAAATATTTATTTATATTTTCATGTGTATGTATGTATATGTATGTGTATGTGTGTGTATGTATGTATGTATGTATGTATAGATAGATAGATAGATAGATAGATATTTGTATCTATATCTATATACTATATCTAAATCTATATATCTATATATCTATATACTGATATAGATATAGATTTTTGTGTGTGTGTGTGTGTGTGTATATATATATAGTAAATATAGATATAGATATAGATATATTTATGTCTATATACTATATCTAAATATATATATCTATATATTGATATAGATAAAGTTTTTATGTATATATATATATATATAGTAAATATATATAGAGAGAGATTTATGTCTATATCTATATACTATATCTAAATATCTATATATCTATATAGATATAGATTTTATGTGTGTATATATACACACACACACACACACACACATATATAGTAAATATATATATAGATATATATTTATGTCTATATCTATATACTATATCTAAATATCTATATAGATATAAATTTGTGTGTGTGTGTGTGTGTATAGTAAATATATAGAGAGAGAGAGATATTTATGTCTATATCTATATACTATATCTAAATATATATATAGATATAGATATAGATATAGATTTTAATGTGTGTGTGTGTGTATATATATATATATATATATATAGTAAATATATATATAGATATATATCTATGTACTATATCTAAACATATATATCTATATATTGATATAGATTTATAGATATAGTAGTGAATAGACATTCCAAAGTAATCATATACAAAAATACATTCTTACATACATTCTAGCACCAAAATATCCAATTATCCAAATGCCCAAATTTCTAAATTCCCAAATCTCAACAACACATCCCATGCTTAAATAACATATTATTCAGAGGAGCCACACAAACCTCTATACCAAATATCTTGGAATAAAATTTTGATAAGATCCTTTCTTCACCGTAATTGCCTCCTTTTCTCTTTGTGATACTTAAGGTATATATAGAACTGTATGTAACTATATCCTCGATGACGTTGGACTCTTCCGACTCTATGTTTCCAAGGTTCCGTGTTGATTAAATAAATGACAACTGCCGTGCCAGCAAATTTAATCTTTTAGGGCAGTAACTGATGACGGTCCCCATCTACTTTCTAGATAGCTGCTTACACACTCCCAGTATTTTCTGCACCTATGTAAAGATTTATCGTTTAATAATATTGATCATTTATCTAAGTCATGTCAGACTAATCTTATCTCTTTCTACGATAGGGTTACGAGCTTCATAGATGAGACGCAGCATATCTTGATTTGGGGAAGGCCTTTGGCAAAGTTCCCCCTGGCATTCTTGCAAAGAAACTGGTAAAATTCGGGCCGGACAGGGCGACTGTCAGGTGGATTTGGAACTGGTTGACCGGCCGAACCCAAAGGGTGCTCCTCGCCCGTGGCTCCTGTTCATCCTGGGGAGAAGTAACTTTTGGGGTGCCACCAGGTTCTGTCCTGGGCCCAGGGCTGTCCAACATCTCCATCAATGACTTGGATGAAGGAGTGGAGGGCATGCCGATCAAATTTGCAGATGATACCAACTTGGGAGGGGTTGCTAATACGCCAGAGGACAGCATCAGAATTCAAAATGGCCTGGACAGATTGGAGAGCTGGGTGAAATCCAACATAATGAATTTTAACAGAGAGAAATGTGAGGTCCTGCACTTAGGCAGAAGAAATGGAACGCACAGATATAGGACGGGGGGACGTGTGGCTGGACAGCAGTCCGTGTGAAAGGGATCCAGGAGTCTTGGTGGACCACAAGCTGAACATGAGCCAGCAGTGTGATGCAGCAGCTAATAAGGCCAATGCAATTCTTGGTTGCATCAATAGGAGTATGGTATCCAGATCAAGGGAGGTGATATTCTATTCTCTATTCTGCTTTGGTCAGACCTCATCTGGAATAATCTTGTGTCCAGTTCTGGGCACCCCATTTCAAGAAGGAGATGGACAAGCTGGACTGTATCCAAAATGGTGGAGGGTCTGGAAGCCATGAAGCCTCCTGAGGAGCGGCTTAGGGAGCTGGGGACGTTTGGTCTGCAGAAGAGGAGGTTAAGAGGGGTCATGACAGCCATGCTTAAATATTTGAAGGGATGTCATGCTGAAGATGGAGCCATCTTGTTTTCTGTTGCTCCAGAGACCAGGACAAGGAGCAATGGATTCAAGCTGCAGGAAAGGAGATTCCATCTGAACCTGAGGAAGAACTTCCTGATGGTCAGAGCTGTCCGGCCAGGGGAATATGGAATATGGTGGGGGTCTCCTCCTTCTTTGGAGGTTTTTAAGCGGAGGCTGGATGGCCATCTGTTGGGAATGCTTTGAGTGCGTGTTCCTGCATAGCAGGGGGTTGGACTGGATGGCCCCTGGAGGTTTCTTCCGGCTCTATGAGTCTATTTATGATTTGCACGAAGTCGTAGATCTCCAGCAACCGATCATCAATGCCCGGCACCTCCTCTTTTTCCCCAGTCTCCAGCATTTAGCAACCTTGCTTTAGTCATTGTATACATGTTTTTGTCTCATTTATGCAACCATATTCAGCCGGTAGCATTCCGGTTACCCGGGGAAAGATTGCTTTTTATTTTTCAACCTGGAGAGGGGGGAAAAAAAAATCCCTTTTCCTGGAACTTTTCAATCCCACCTGTGCCCAGCATAATAATGTCCTTTTAATGCATTCTGCTCACAACCTTTCCCTTCTCTCCTTTGCCCGAAAGCTTAGCTGCAGGCACCAGCCTCGGGTTTAGGACTCCTTCCAAATTTGGGGGTAATTGGGAACGGTTGCCCGTCTGTCGGCCCGGTGCCGGGGGAGCAACGCAACCCCTGCTCCGCCAATTTTGCCACCAGCTCTGCATTTCCCTGTTGCATTTTGCAGACTCGCCTTGGCTCACCGGTTCCCGTGTTGCTTTTGCAAGCAGCAAAAATTCTTTTTTTTAATTTTATTTATAAAGTAAATTTGTAATAATAATAATAATTTTAAAAAGTTATAATATTCATATAACTGCAAGCAGCAAAAATTCTGAATAAGAACCAAAAAAAAAACAACCCCCATTGGTATTTGTTTTAAAACATTTTTTATTACCATATTTGTTGGTATATAAGCCACACCGGCATATAAGATGCACCCCATTTTATTTTTTTGCAAAATATTGCTTTTTTTTTTTTTTGGATGGTGTATAAAATTTATTTTGTGTTTTTAAATCAGATTACTTCTAATGCCAACACAGAATGATAACCATAACTACGCCACTATTTGAGAAAAAAAGATTATATTCAAAGGAAGCTCTCTCAGAGACAGATGTTTTCCAGCCCAGTATAAAGACGTTTTTCTTCTTTTCTTTTCCAGTGTATAATCCTGAAACTTCATATCCCAAAATGTAAAATATCAAGAATCCCATAACAACTCTTTGCAGTATTTATGTTGAAACCCGGATGGTTTTGGGATATGGGATGCATTGTTTAGAAAAGTAATGAACAGCTGCCATATCTCAATAAACATGTCATTTATTCATATATATATCTATATATATATCTATCTATCTAGAACTTCAAACAAATGATATATCCATAAACATTTGTATAACAACAAAAGAAGCCAATTTCAATACAACAATAATAAAGACAAAATATAGAATATAGAAGAAAGAAATATAATATATAACAAAATCTTAATGTACAGCATAATTTCGGTGAAATAAAGTAAGATATATATTAAAGATACATGTATATTAATATCTACTTTAATATATATATTAAAGTATATGAAGTATATTGAAATAAACTATAGCGAAATAAAATATGAATACCTGCCTAATAATCTTCCCTTATTTATACTTCTTATTCCATAGTCAGTCGTATCTTATCTATCTGTTGACCAACAAGTTTTCACATTTAATCAAAATAATAAATAATAATAATAAATCAATATAGACCTCTACCTCAATTAGATATTTTACTGTTATATCAAAAGATTCTTATCTCTTAAAGTTTCAAAATCCATGTTTTGTTTTGGTTTTTAAATTACATTATTTATGAGTGGTTCTAACTTTTGATCTTAGCTTCAATCTTTTATTTTTAACCCAATCGTAGTTGTTTTCCCCCGTTTCGATTCCCAAAGAGGGGAGATTAGATTCCATTCTTCATTGAATTGTTTTTTAGATTTATCTGATAATATAGATGTCAATTTATTGCTTTTATTATACGGTCCTCCCCAAACGTTCCACCCCCAAAATTTTACACTAATACCATTTTACCAAAAATAAAAAATGTTGAGGTTCTTTTTTTAAAAAATTAACTTTTTATTAAAAACCATTGCAAATCTATTGAATAAAAGTTGACAGAGTTAGAGAAGGGAATTAATCGAAAAGGAAAGAAACAGAGAAGAAAATAAAAGACACAAAAAAGTAAAGAAAATATAGTTGTCAACTTCCTTTGGCCATCAACCAAGAATATTGTTAACACATTTATTTATTTTTTCTTAAAACTCCCCATTTATCTTTAGTTGAGATGAGGTCTAGAGTTCGAATTCACTATTTCCCCCCCCCATTTCTACCACGGATATCTGCACACATTTTATGCTATATAAGAAAGTAATTAAATAAAAATAGCGCCTTTTTACATTCCGGTTTCTCCATATGCAGAATGTACGATGTGCCATATAAAAATAATAAATCTGCAAAAATAATTAGAATATTTTATTAGAATAGAATATACCTATAAATTTTAGATAAAGTGTTAAATCTTAACTTCTTCCAGTTTATTAATTTGTCTTCTGTCTATGTAATAATTAAGATGCACCCCATTTTCAATAAGTATTTTTTAGGAGGGGGAAAGTGAATCTTAAATGCCAGCAAATACTGTAATACTTGCAAAAATAACAATCGAACGGGGACAACGAATTGCAACCACAAGTACAAGGATAAAACAAAGAAAGACTTAAAATGGTTGCGTTTTTTTTTTTACTTTTATTATTTTTATTAAGTCCAAAGGACAAAGAAAAAGAAAACAATCCAAACATACAAAGCAATAAACACTACAGCCTACAAGCATCAACAGGCATCCGAATCTAGACATAAATAAAACAAAATGTTAAAAAATTAAAATTGGGGTAAACAGTTTATATTACTTAAAAATTAACGCCTAATGATTAATGTGTATCTGTCTGTCTGTCTATCTATCTATCTATCTATCTGAACAAACACCTAATTAGTAATGTGTTAATTGATATAAAATGGCTGCGTGTTTTCAAATTGTTTCCAACCCAGGAGCCCAGGGTTGGATTCCACACTCAGTCATGGAAACCCACTGGGGGTGTCACACACTCTCAGCCCAAGAAAATCAGGCCAAACATACCCAGCTCCCTCAGCCGCTCCTCAGAGGGCTTCATGGTTTCCAGGCCTTCTGCCATTTTGGCCGCCCTCCTCGGGACACCGTCCAGCTTGTCCACATCCTTCCTGGACTGTAGTGCCCAGAACTGGACACAGGATTATTCCAGGTGGGGTCTGACCAAAGCAGAACAGAGTGGGACCAGCACTTCCCTTGACCTGGACATTGGACCCCTATTGATGTAGCCTAGAATCGTATTGGCCTTTTCAGCTGCTGCATCACACTGCTGACTCCTGTTCAGTTTGTGGTCTATTAAGACTCCCAGATTCTTTTCACATGTTCATATTTCCTCCTAGGCAGAAAAAATGAAATGCACAGATATAAGATGGGGGACACCTGGCTTGAACACAGTCCCTGTGGAAAAGGATCTAGGTTTCTTAATCTTAGTTCAATTTGTGGTCTACTGAGACTTATAGATCCTTTTCACATGTACATACAGAGAAAACAGGAGGACCAAATTGCAGTGGATAGACTCACCCAAGGAAGACACATTTGTTGTTTTGAGTCTGCAAGACCTGAGCAGGGTGGTTAACGAAACAGGGTGAGGTCTTCTGTTTATAAGGTTGCCATAAGTTGAAGCTGACTTGATGGGAAATAAGAAAAGGGGTTGCTAATACTCCAGAGGACAGGATCAAAATTCAAAATGACCTTGGCAGATGGGAGAGCTTGGCCAAGGCTAGCAAAATGAATTTCATCAGAGAGAAATGTAAGGTCTTGCACTTAGGCAGAAAAAATGGAATGCACAAATATAAGATGGGGGACGCGTGGCTGGATAGCAGTCCGTGTGAAAGGGATCCAGGAGTCTTGGCGGACCACAAGCTGAAACGGAGCCAGCAGTGTGATGCAGCAGCCAAAAAAACCAACACGATTCTTGGTTGCATCAATAGAAGTATGATGCCCAGATCAAGGGATGTAATAATACCATTTTTTCTGCTTTGGTCAGACCTCACCTGGAATCCTGTGTCCAGTTCTGCACACCTCAATTCAAGAAAGATATGGACAAGCTGGAACATGTCCAGAGGAGGGCAACCAAGGGGGTGGAGGGTCTGGAAGCGATGAAGCCCTATGAGGAGTGGCTGAGGGAGCTGGGAATGTTTAATCTGCGGAAGAGAATAATAGAATCAAAGAGTTGGAAGAGACCCCAGGGGCCATCCAGTCCAACCCCCTGCTATGCAGGAACACCCATCAAAGCATTCCCAACAGATGACCACCCAGCCTCTGCTTAAAAACCTCCAAAGAACGAGGAGACCCCACCATATTCCATATTCCACTGCCGGACAGCTCTGACCATCAGGAAGTTCTTCCTGAGGTTCAGGTGGAATCTCCTTTCCTGTAGATTCAATCCATTGCTCCGTGTCCTAGACTCTGGAGCAGCAGAAAACAAGCCTGCTCCCCCCTTGACATGACATCCCTTCAAATATTTAAACCTGGCCATCATGTCCCCTCTTAACCTTCTCTTCTGCAGACCAAACATCCCCAGCTCCCTAAGGCGTTCTTCATAGGGCATGGCTTCCAGACCCTTCATCATTTTGATCGCCCTCCTCTGGACACGAGAAGATTAAGAGAGGACATGTGAGCCATGTTTAAATATTTGAAGGGATGTCATGTTGAATATGGAGCTAGCTTGTTCTCTGCTGCTCCGGAGACCAGGACAAGGAGCAATGGAGTCAAACTGCAGGGAAGGAGATTCCATCTGAACCTCAGGGAGAACTTCCTGATGGTCAGAGCTGTCCGGCAGTGGAATCTGGAGTGTGGTGGGGTCTCCTCCTTCTTTGGAGGTTTTTAAGCAGAGGATGGATGGCCATCTGTCCAAGGGAGGGCTTTGATTCATGGCGGAAGGGGGTTGGACTGGATGGCCTCTTGTGGTCTCTTCCAACTCTAGGATTCTATGAAAAGCAATGGCCTGGACCAGATTCTGCCGCCACATAGTGCCAGAGCCCCACCAGGTCCAAGCACGGAGCACACCATGCGTCTGATTCTCCCAGGAGGACTTGGAAAGACGAGCAGGGACGGAGGCGGGGAGGAGGACATCCTGATATTTTATTCACAGGAGCGGAATAAACGCATCATGGCTTTTAATTAAAAACACACATACATAGACACAAGATGAAAGATGGATGAGGCCGTCGTTTCCCAGAGTGTCTTCTTGGGCTTTTAACGAGGGTGGGATTTCTGGAGTTGCAAAGCAGTTGTCTGTTGCCAGAGGGGAGGAAAGAAAAAGGAATTAAATTCAACTTGGCTGCATTTAGGAACGGGCAGCGGAGGATAGGAAATAACAATAACTAAGAGCAACAAGAATAATAATAAAATATCTGAATAAATATTGTCGTAGGAGAAGGAGTAAAGCTTATTTGGCCAGATTTAGTGGCCGTGAGCATGAGGTTGGAATCTTTTGTTGTTAACAGAATGATAAAAATTGTGAGTGAAATTGCCGTAGGTAGGATCACAATGGCACAGTTTACAAAAGTTACACTGCTGGGAAAGGGCAAGATTATCCGACAATAACTCATGGATTCCTAGATACTTAGATAGAACCAAAATCAATCAATTAATCTATCTATCTATCTATCTATCATCTATCTATCTATCTATCTATCTATCTATCTATCTATCTATCATTCTGTCTGAACATGAGTCAACAGTGTGATGTGGCACGTTACATGTGAAAAGGATCTAAGATTCTTAGTAGACCACATGAGCCAGCAGTGTGATGCGGCAGCCAAAAAAGCCAATGCGATTCTGGGCTGCGTCAACAGGACTATCGTGTCGAAATCAAGGGAAGTGATGGTACCACTCTATTCAGCTTTGGTCAGACCCCGCTTGGAATAATCTTGTGTCCAGTTCTGGGCACCTCAGTTTGAGAAGGATATGGACAAGCTGGAGTGTGTCCAGAGGAGGGCGACCAAAATGGTGGAAGGCCCAGAAACCATGAAGCCCTCTGAGGAGGAGATGAGGGAGCTGGGGATATTTAGCCTGGAGAAGAGAAGGTCTAGAGGGGCCATGATAGCCATGTTTAAATATCTGAAGGGATGTCATGTTGAAGATGGAGCAAGCTTGTTTTCTGCTGCTCCACAGATTAGGATAAGCGTGGAAGAATGGCTTCAAACTTCTGGAGAAGAGGTTCCACCTAAACATCAGGCAGAACTTCATGATGGTAAGAACCATTCAGCAGTGGAAGAAGCTGCCGCCTCCATGGGGTGTGGTGGAGTCTCTTCCTTCTTTGGAGGTTTTTAAAGAGAGGCTGGGTGGCCATCTGTCCAAGGGAGGGCTTTGGTGGTGTCTTCCTGGATGGCAGAAGGGGGTTGGACTGGATGGCCCTTGGGGTCTTTCCAGCTCTGGGATTGTATGATTCTATGCTGCTCCCAGGACTGGGACACTGTGGAGCAATGGCTTCAAACTTCAAAACAAGAGAAGTTCCACCTAAACATTAGGAAGAACTTCCTTGTGGTAAGACCAACTTGACAGTGGAATCTGCTGCTGCCTCCATGGATTGTGGTGGAGTCTCTTCCTTCTTTGGAGGTTTTTAAAGAGAGGCCTGGATGGACATCCGTCCAAGGGAGTCCTTGGTTTTTGAAGAGAGGCTGGATGGCCACCTGTCCAACGGAGGGCTTGGATGGCGTCTTCACGAAGAGCAGAATGGGGTTGGACTGGATGGCCCCTTGGGGTATCTTCCGACTCTAGGAATCTTTGGATACACAAGAACCCTTCCTCCATTTCCTTTCCCTTCCTCAGGAAGAACTTCCTGATGCTACAGGAGTTTGATAGCAGAATCACCGGCTGCCTCCATGGAGTGTGGTGGGGTTTCCTCCTTCTTTGGAGGCTTTTAAGGAGAGGATGGATGGCCACCTGTCCAAGGGAGGGCTTTGGTGGTGTCTTCCTGCATGGCAGATGAGGGTTGGACTGGATGGCCCTTGGGGTCTTTCCAGCTCTGGGATTGTACGATTCTATGCTGCTCCCAGGACTAGGACACTGTGGAGCAATGGCTTCCAACTTCAAGACAAGAGAAGTTCCACCTAAACATTAGGGAGAACTTCCTTGTGGTAAGACCAGCTTGACAGTGGAATCTGTTGCTGCCTCCATGGAGTGTGGTGGAGTCTCTTCCTTCTTTGGAGGTTTTTAAAGTGAAGCTTCTTTTCTGTTGCTCCAGAGACCAAGACATGGAACAATGGCTTCAAACTTCAGGGAGAACTTCAGGAAGATTAGGAAGAACTTCCTGAGGGTACAAGCAGTTTCCAAAAGGAATCTGCTGCTGCCTCCATGGAGTGTGGTGGGGTCTCCTCCTTCTTTGGAGGTTTCTAAGCAAAGGCTGGGCGGCCATCTGTCCGAGGGAGGGCTTGGATGGCGTCTTCCTGCATGGCCGAACGGGGCTGGACTGGATGGCCCTTGGAGTCTCTGCTAATGATTCTATGATTCTATGAAATGTTTGAAGGGAAGTTATATGGAAGATGAAGCAAGCCTGTTTCCTGCTGTTCCAGAGACTAGGACATGGAGCAATGGTGTCAAACTTCAGGAAAAGAGATTCCACCTAAACCCTAGGAGGAACTTCCTGATTGTAAGAGCAGTCGGCAGCGGAATCGGCGGCTGCCTCCATGGAGTGCGGTGTCATCTCTTTTTCTTCTTCTTCTTGTGTTTTGGAGGTTTTTAAACAGAGGCTGGGCGGCCTTTTGTCCAAGGGAGGGCTTTGAGTGTGTCTTCCTGCATGTCAGAAGGGGGCTGGACTGGATGGCCCCTGGGGTCCCCTCTGTTGGGAGTGGCACCCTTGGCATGCTTAATTACCTGGCTAGTTTGTTTGCATGTTTATTGCAGGCATAGAGAGAGAGCCTAGAGAAAACTTCCCCTTTGTTTTGGTCAACACCTCTTCCTCCGGCACGTGCACATTCTTTGGTCTTAAAAAGGTTCTCTGGCCACTTACTCCTCCCTTTTGTCTTCGCCTTTTGTCCCGAAAGCGTGCCCTGAGATCTCCTAACAGGGATTATTTTCAGCAAGCATGTGAGTGCTTAATTTTTCTTCCTACCCTCTTCAGGAATTGAACCTGTGTAGACTATGCACAAGATTTTGTGAATAAATTCTTTTATATTTTTAACCAAATTGTTTTTTGTGTTTATTTTGAGCTAGGTTAAGTGTGTTTGGGGTGGAATGATAGAAGTGGGACTGGTCATCTGTTCAACTTCCGTTTTTGTGCAGTTACTAAGATGCTCTGCTGATTGAGAGCCTCATTACCAAAAATCTCTCAATTCCCCAACAGGTTATGGGCCCAGAACGGAACAGTTACCAGATTTTTCAGGTTTTAGTTATTTTTTGCATTGTGTCTTTCTTGTGAAAGCGGCTGTTTCTTTGTTTTTTCCGCTTCCCCCCTGTTTGGAAACACACATCTAACTAGAGAATTTTTACCTTTTACCTTTTTGGGTGCTGATTTTTCTTTTTTTGGAATTGCTAACTAAAGCAAAAATGCTGCATGCAGATTTAGACCTAGCTTCCGAACCCAGACTTGTGCGACTCACCAATGAGAGCTATACAGAATGGAGACAAAGATTAAATTTAGCCTTTAATCACCGTAACGTTCTTGATGCAATTGAAAAAGGAAAACCAAGTGGTGAAGCTGCAGAACAGTGGTTGAGAAAAGACGCCACAGCGCAGTACCTAATTGGTAACGCATTGGAGGCTAATCGGCTACTTTATGTAAGAGACTGTACCACTGCAAAGGAAATGTTAGACAAAATTAAAGAAGTTTATGGTCTTTCATATGGAAAGTCTCAGTCAATTCGGATGAGGGAACTTGTACAACTTCGCCTTCATACTAAAGCAGGCCGTGAAGCTTATACCAGCAAACTGATTATGATTTTTGATAAGTTGAATTCCTGTGGATTCCAGTTTTCTGATAGACAAAAGGTTTGTTTCCTGACTGGGACTCTGGGATCAGAGTTCGATCCCTTCATCTCTCTCTTACAAAACTTAAAAGGGCTAACCTTTAACGAAGCGACGTCTAAACTAGGAGAAGAATGCATTGACCAAGGGGCCTCCCCTTTTGATCACACACAGAGACCAAGTGGATCGAATTACCTGGCCACTAAGAAGGGGGGACCCAAAACTCTGCCCGGGGACCAATCAGAGCTCAGTCGCTATAACTGCAACAAGAAGGGTCACATTGCAAGAAACTGTACCCTTCCCAAAAAGTCCTCAGCCAGTGGTAGCTCTCCAAGTAAGAAAGTTACAAGACAAAGGCAGCGTGAAGTAGGTGAATCAAGCAAACAGTCTTACAGAGGAAGTCATTTACTTTTAATGGGACAGACTCTGGCAGTTAATGACTACGAGCAGAAAAATAATTGTTGGATTATAGATTCTGGCTGTACCAATCACAGCACATTTTCTGATGCTTATTTTGGTAAAACTGATCGAGATGCAAAATTCAAGCTGCAAATGGTGAATCCATGCAGATCCTGGGATCAGGAAGCTGCACTATAAACTCTCTATTGCCTAATGGCAAAATTACCCAGAATGTAGCAAGTGATGTCTTGTTTGTTCCTGAATTACACTGCAACATGCTCAGTGTGTCTGCTTTGGATAAGAAAGGATTTGAAATACTTTTCAAACAAGGGAAATGCACAGTTACCAAAGATAATGTCCTTTTTGCAGAAGCATTTGAGAATAATGGTGTCTATGAGTTGCATCTTTCAGCTCGACAAGCTAACGTTGCTAGAGCGCAGATGAATGAGAACAGCCTTGACCTACGGCACGGACGTCTCGGACATCCTGATCCAAAGGCAGTTCTTGAACTACAGAACCAGAGTTCGGCCACAGGAATCAAGGTGAATCAGCGATACAATGAGAGCACTACCAGGTGCTTAACTTGTGTTGAACAAAACTCAGTCAGACCCTCATTTCATCCAAGGACTGGAAAGAGAACCACGAAGGTACTGGATCTCATTCACGGTGATTTGTGTGGTCCATTTAATGTTCCTTCACTTGGTGGAAACAGATACGCTTTAATTTTTGTGGATGATTTTTCAAGGTATTGTGTTACTTATCTTCTGAAAGAGAAGAGTCAAGCCCAAGACATGTTACAGAAGTATGTTGCCATGGTGAGAACCAAGTTTGGGATAACATCTAAAGCTATCCAGACAGATGGTGCTGGTGAGTACATTTCACATCGCACACAAGCTTTCCTGGAAGAGCATGGCATTTGGCACGGGAGGAGCGTTCCTTACACTCCTGAGCAGAGTGGGATTGCTGAAAGGAAACGGAGATCTCTCCTGGAGATGACAAAGTGCATGCTGGCAGATGCTTACTTCCCGGTAAATTTTGGGGTGCTGCCTTTATGACCGCAACGTATCTCCAGAATAGATTGCCAACAAAAGGCACCACGCAAACACCATTTCAATTATGGCACGGCAGAGTACCAGACATGAAACACATTAGACCCTTTGGAAGCGTTGCATATTCATACATACCACAACAGAAGCGACACAAACTAGGTGCAAGAGCAGAGCAGACTATTCTAATTGGCTGTGCTCCTGGAAGCAAAGGCTATAGAGTAACGAACTTAGAGACCGGTGAAGTTGCTACCAGGCATGTAGTTTACTTTGGTGAACAAAGTAGAGTTGATAAGAGAGGAACTGTTGTAGACTTTCCAGATGAACGAGAGACTATCTTAGAATCACGGGAAGAAGAAGAGCAAGATGTTGAACCTCTCTTAGAAGTGGAAACGTTGCCTTTGTCTGAAATACCACAAGCAGCTACATAACCTGATTCTGAACAAAGGAATAAGGTGCATGCTGCAGAAAGCGAGCTAAATGCAGAGAGCAGTGCACTAAGAGAAGGGGATGCAGATGGCTCTGACCTGAGTGCTGGACCAGAGGATGCTACAGAGACAGACCAGGTTCCCAGTCACTCAACGCAACCCAACAAAGGTGTACCAGCTCCATGCTTGTCCTACTTTGCAACATTGGTGCTACCAAATAAACCATCAAGCTTTGAAGAAATTGAACAGACGCCTGAAACTGAGGCAACTCAGTGGAGAAAAGCAGCACAAGAAGAAACAGATGCACTGTGTAAGAACAGAACATGGACACTTACTGAACTTCTACTGGGAAAGAAAGCCATAGGGTCCAGATGGGTCTTCAAGCTGAAACTGGATGCACAAGGAAAGGTGGAATGCTACAAAGCAAGGCTAGTTGCTCAAGGCTTCTCACAGAAATTTGGAATAGACTTTGATGAGACATTTGCGCCTGTTGTCAAACACAGCACCATAAAACTGCTTCTCAGTCTAGCTGCTTCCAAACAAAGGGATGTCAGACACCTTGATGTAAAAACTGCTTTCTTACATGGACAAATAACAGAGGAACTGTACATGCAACAACCTCCAGGCTTCGTAGACCAGAAGCAACCACATCTGGTTTGCAAGCTTAACAAGGGTTTGTATGGACTTAGGATGCTAGAGTTTGGAATGAGAAACTAGACTCAATGTTGAAACAATTAGGCTTTAAGCAAGGAGAAGCAGATCAGCGTCTATACACCAGAACCAAAGAAGGTTATTCAACCTTTATCCTGACCTATGTTGATGATTTGATTATAGCCACCAACAGAAATAAAGACTACTCAGAAGTTGTGCATCACTTGAACAAAGAAGTGGAGTTGAAAGAGTTAGGAGATGCAAAATACTACTTGGGCATGGAGATTCAAAGAGAACAAGAGGGATCTTTTTTACTAAATCAAAAACAAAAGATTGCTGAACTTTTAGAAAGCTTAGGACTCCAAGATGCCTACGCTGTAGCAACGCCCATGACCACAGATTTTCTTAAAAATACTGCAGAAGGTGATGTTTTACCAGATAATAGTCTCTGCAGAACAGCAATAGGAAAACTCCTGTACCTGTCTACTAACACAAGACCTGATATTGCATCTGCCGTAGGGATTCTGAGCAGGAAAGTTAGCTCACCCACAAAGAAAGACTGGACTGGAGTAAAAAGGGTAGCTAGATACTTAAAAGGGACTATCAACTTTAAATTGAAGCTACCCGCTAGTAGCAATCCTAAATTAGCATGCCACGCTGATGCAGATCGGGCTGGTGATACCGCAGATTATCACTCAGTCAGTGGTTTCCTATTTTTGTATGGAGACGGCCCGTTTTCTTGGGGCAGCCACAAGCAGAGCGTGGTGGCTCTGTCCTCTGCAGAAGCAGAGTATATTTCAGCATCAGAAGCATGCAGAGAATTACTATGGCTTGATCCATTGTTGTCTGATTTTGGAATAAATGAAGAAAAACCAATTCAAGTTATGGAGGACAACCAGAGTTGTACTAAACTTTCTCAAACAGAGAAGACGACACCACGCAGCAAGCACGTAGGAACAAGATACCACAAAGTACGTGAGCTGACGGAGAAGGGAATGATCAAGATGATCTGCTGTCCAACCACTGAGGTGGTGGCTGATATCCCGACCAAACCTCTACCAAGAGACGGCTTTGAGAACCTGCGAGTCGAGATGGGACTTCAGGGGTGCATGCACGGTAGAGGAGGGGTGCTGGGAGTGGCACCCTTGGCGTGCTTAATTAACTGGCTAGTTTGTTGGCATGTTTATTGCAGACATAGAGAGAGAGCCTTCCCCTTTGTTTTGGTCAACACCTCTTCCTCCAGCACGTACACATTCTTTGGCCTTAAAAAGGTTCTCTTGCCATGTACCCTTTCCTTTTGTCTTCGCCTTCTGTCCCGAAAGCATGCCCTGAGATCAACACCATCCAAATCTAGGATTCTATGATTCCATGAAACCTTTGAAGGGATGTCACATGGAGGGTGGAGCAAGCCAGTTTTCTCTTGTTCCAGAGTATAGGACATGGACTTCCAGACGGTGAGAGCAGGTTGATGGTGGAATGTTCTGCTTCCAGTCAACCAATAGGTTATAACAACGATATTTTTTCAGAAATTACTATTGTTGCCTTATCCTGTGGTTTTCTGACTTTCTTCCCCTCCTCTCTTTCCGTTGTAAACTCCCCTTCCTTCGTTTCCTTCCTCACTTCCCTTCTGCTTCCTTCTCTTCTGTCTGCTTCCCCCTCGAAAACCTCTTTGTACATTGAGCCTGAAAGTTGAACTCCGGAGTCTCGGTTCTCATACCAACTAGTCTTATTTTTAGTTTCCTCAGAGACACACGCTCCCAAATTTGTACTCCGAAAGCCCATTAAGCCTCAGAACAAACTGTTCAAAATGCGCATTAACGACCGCTGGTTTGCCTCTCGCCATGAATGCAGATGCCTTGTGCTGTTTCCCCGTTCTTGTGAATAAATCGTGAGCCTTCTCAGCCCTTAGAATTGCAGAGTTGGCAGCCATACACCTCCATGCTTTGAAACCTCATTTGGGACGATGCGGCAGTGTGATGCGGTGGCTAAAAAGGCCGATGTGATTCTTGGCTGCATCCATAGGAGTATGGTGTCCAGATCTAGGAAAGTAATAGCACCACTCTATTCTGCTTTGGTCAGACCTCACCTGGAATCCTGTGTCCAGTTCTGCACACCTCAATTCAAGAAAGATATGGACAAGCTGGAGCACGTCCGGAGGAGGGCGACCAAAATGGTGGAGGGTCTGGAAGCCATGAAGCCCAATGAGGAGTGGCGGAGGGAGCTGGGGATGTTTAGTCTGAAGAAGAGAAGGTTTAGAGGGGACACGAAGGCCATGTTTAAATATTTGAGGGGTTGTCATGTTGAAGATGGAGCAAGCTTGTTTTCTGCTGCTCCGGAGACTAGGACAAGGAGCAATGGATTCAAAGAGCAGGAAAAGAGTTTCCACCTGAATCTGAAGAAGAACTTCCTGATGGTCAGAGCTATCGGGCACTGGAATCTGCTTCTGCCTCCATGGAGTGTGGTGGAGTCTCCTCCTTCTTTGGAGGTTTTCAAGCAGAAGCTGGATGGCCTCCTGTCCAAGGCAGGGCTTTGGTGGTGTTTTCCTACATGGCCAAAAGGGGTTGGACTGGATAGCCTTTGGGGTCTCTGTCAGCTCTAGTATTCTGTGGTTCTATGAAATATTTGAAGGTATGTCATATGGAGGATGGAGTGAGCCAGTTTTCTGCTGCTGCAAAGTGTAGGACATGGAGCAATGGCTTCAAACTTCTGGAAAAAAGGTTCCACCTAAACATTAGAAAGAACTCCCTGATGGTAAGAGCAGTTGAACAGTGGATTCTACTGCTGCCTCCATGGAGTGTGGTTGAGTCTCCTCCTTTGGAGGTTTTTAAGCAGAGGCTAGATGGCCATCCGTTGGGAATGCTTTGATGGGTGTTCCTGCATGGCGGAAGGGGGTTGGACTGGATGGCCCCTGGGGGTCTCTTCCACCTCTAGGATTCTGTGACATGGTCTAATTGGCTGATATGTTTAATTGGCATAAAATATAAATGGCCGGAAAGGCCGTGTGAAAGAAAGGGACACTGGCTAGGAGAAGCTCAGAGGTGACCTCAACATGGCCGGGCCGTAAGAATTAGCCACGAAAGCCTGGTTTAATGGCTCTGAGCTAATCCTATCAACTGCCCAACCTCAGAAAGCAATAAGATGCCCAGGTGGAGAGGCAGGGGCCCCTGCTGTGTGCATTTCCTACCGAAGTCTGGCCCAGTAACCCCGTCCAAACCAAGGCATTGAAACAATCGCTCCGCTCCAGACCCCTTTTGTTTACTCTGCCAGAAAGCACACGACTCACACCCCTTCAAGGTCTCTAAGAGGCGAGGCAGCGTGGCGTAGTGGTTTGACTGCCTGAAAAAATGGCTTGGGGAAACCAGGGTTTAATCCTCACTCAGTCTTGGAAACCCACGGGATAACCTTTGGGGCCCATTCTGGGAGAAAGGAAGCACATAAATAGAATAAATAAGCCAAGTCACACTCTCTCAGCCTCAGAGGGAAGAAGCGGTGGCCAACCTCCTATCCATCTAAACCCCGTGAGAAGTTTTGCGTTAAGGTCACCGTTGGTCAGAAACAACAACAATTGAATATAACGCATCCAAGCTTATTCACAACAATGGCAATGTGTTGTTATTAACCTTTTTTTTTTTTTGCAAAAAGCAGTGCATGCTTGCATCATGAAAATCTTGATTTTTTGTTTTTTTGATAATCTTTATTGAATATATGCACACTTATACTGCATTGTCAGAATCATAGAATCATAGAAATGTAGAGTTGGAAGGGACCCCAGGTGCCATCCACTCCAACCCCCTTCTGCCAGGCAGGAACACCCTCAAAGCACTCCCGACAGATGGCCCTCCAGCCTCTGCTTAAAAACCTCCAAAGAAGGAGGAGACCCCACCAGACTCCTAGGCAGCAGATTCCACTGCCGGACAGCTCCAACCATCAGGAAGTTCTTCCTCAGGTTCAGGTGGAATCTCCTTTCCTGCAGCTTGAATCCATTGCTCCGTGTCCTAGTTTCTTGAGCAGCAGCAAACGAGCTTGCTCCGTCTTCAAGATGACATCCCTTCAAATGTGTAAACATGGCTCTCATGTCCCCTCTGAAGCTTCTCTTCTGCTGGCTAAACGTCCCCAGCTCCCTCAGTCGCTCCTCAGAGGGCTTCATGGCTTCCAGACCTCCCACCATGTTGGTCGCGCTCCTCTGGACAGCTTCCAGTGATGCTTTAGCTTAGAAAAAACAGAAGACTTTTGCATGCAAGAAATTCTGCTCTGTCTAAACTCCAGTTGCTCTAACCTTAAGAGAGGGGTGGGAAGCAGAGCAGTGGCATTCCTACGGTGGGGCAAACAGGGCGCTTGCCCAGGTGCCAACGCCAGAGGGGCACAAAAAAAGCACCCAAAGGCCAACTAGACCACCCCCTGTTGAGCAAAGGAAGCCCCCAACAAAGATGTCCCCGAGCTCAATGAAACATCGTGGCTGGGACTTTCTCGTCCTCCCCCTTGGGACCGGACCGGGTTTGCCAGTGGGGTAACACATGGCGTGGGAGGGGAAAGTTGGGAAGGGCCCGATCCTGCCTCGGAGAGAGCTGGGAAGGCACCCCAAAATTGGCACACAGGCTTTGATGCGGCTTGGGGCAGCCAAGCAGAAAACTGAGGCCAAAGCCTTCTGGAGGGAGGGTCCTTCGTTCTCCTAGCCCCCCTCCAGGGTGCGGCAACCGTAGCACATCTGGGGTCCCGTTTCCTTGTCTCCGGATTCTCAAGAGTGTTGGGCTGCAACCCCGGAGAACAGGGTTTGAACCCTGGGCCGGTCATGGAGGCCTACTGAGTGAGCTTGGGCGTGTCACGCTCTCTCAGCCCCAGAAAGCCCTGTGATAGGGTTTCCAGAAATGACTTGAAAGCACAAAACAACAGCACGAGACTGTCATGACAGAGGGGCTGCAGGAGGGGGCTCGTCGGTTGTGGAAAAAGCCCAAAAGGAGAAGAAGCTGAGCCAAGAAGGGTCCCGTTTCTTTTTTCCAGAAACAGACATCTTCGGGGGAAATAAAACTTTGTGGAAATGGGCGTGGAGGTGTTGCAACCTATTTAGAAAAGAAAATTTAGAAAAGAAAAGGACATTCTGGGGAGATCGGGGGCTCAGAAGCAGCTTTGTACCCCAGGCGGGGGGGGAGGCCTTGAGTCAACCCGTCAGAGGGGCTGACTTGGAAAAACTCAGAGTTGCACCTTGAAGGGATGCGTGCTTTGTTTTCTCTTATTTAACTGCCCACTGGTTGCCCACCCGAGGCCTCCTGCTTTCAGTCCTGGAGGAGCTCCTGGGAATGCCAACCCCACCCTGGAGTTCCCCACCGTATTCTTGCAATAGAGACAAATGAAAGGTCCTACACCTAGGCAGAAAAAGGGAAATGCTCAGATATAGGATGGGAGGCACCCAGCTGGACAACGGTCCGTGTGGAAGGGATCTCGGGGTCTTGGTGGACCACAAACTGAACGTGAGCCAGCAGTGTGATGTGGCGGCCAAGAAAGCCAATACGATTCTGTGCTGCATCAATAGGAGTATGGTGTCCAGATCAGGGGAGGTAATGGTACCCCTCTATTCTGCTTTGGTTAGGCCTCATCTGGAATAATCCTGTGTCCAGTTCTGGGCGCCTCGTTTCGAGAAGGAGATGGACAAGCTGGAGTGTGTCCAGAGGAGGGCGACCAAAATGGTGGAGGGTCTGGAAGCCATGAAGCCCTCTGAGGAGCAGCTGAGGGAGCTGGGGATGTTTAGTCTGCAGAAGAGGAGGTTAAGAGGAGACATGATAGTCATGTTTAAATATTTAAAAGGATGTCAAGTCGAGGAGGGAGCGGGCTTGTTTTCTGCTGCTCCAGAGACTAGGACATGGAGCAATGGATTCAAGCTGCAGGAAAGGAGATTCCATGTGAAACTCAGGAAGAACTTCCTGACGGTCAGAGCTGTCCAGCAGTGGAATCTGCTGGTGCCTCCATGGCGTGTGGTGGGGTCTCCTCCTTCTTTGGAGGTTTTTAAAGAGAGGTTGGTTGGCCACGTTTCAAAGGGAGGGCTTTGATGTGTGTTCCTGCCTGACAGAAGGGGGTTGGACTGGATGGCCCCTGGGGTCTCTTCTGGTTCTATGGGAGGACTGTGTACCGTGGCTGGCTTTCTGGCCAGGCTTTGGAACTCCCTCCCTATTTGGATGACCACGTCTCCCAATATTATTCGGCACAAGATCTAAGAAGACCTGTGTCCCGTCGCTTTCTAAGGTTCCTTTGGAAGGAGAAAGGCAGGCAGGGCCTTCTTGGTAGCTGCTCCCAGACCGTTTGAGGAACTTATCTCCACTCGAAGGACCACATCTCCCTTTCTGGGCCCACCAGGAGTTCTGAGCTCATCTGGAGAGGCTCTTCCCTCTATCCTACCATCTTCTCAGGCTTGTTGGGTGGGAACGAGGGAGGCTCGGCCTTCTCGGTGGTGGCCCCGGAGAAGTCAAGGAGATTCCGTCATTGTTGTCCCCCCGTCAGAAAATCAAGACGTTTTATGCCGACGGACTTTTAGAATCTGTTATATGGGCTTTTATTGCTCTGCAATAACAGTATATAAAGTCTTTATGTGTATGTGTACACACACACATACACACACACACACACACACATACACATATATACATTTTGATTGTATTTGTGAATTTGATTGTAACTAAATTTACAATTGTTTTTAAATAACTTTTATATTTATGCTTCTGTTGTTGATTTTTTTTCCTGTAGTAGTTTTACTTATAATATTAGTTTTTTTAATAACTTTTATTTTTGTGCTTCTGTTGTTGCATTTTTTTTCTGTAGTAGTTTTACTTATAATATTAGTTTTTTTAATAACTTTTATGTTTGTGCTTCTGTTGTTGAAGTTTTTTTCCTGTAGTAGTTTTACTTATAATATTTTTTTTAATAACTTTTATATTTGTGCTTCTGTTGTTGAATTTTTTTCCTGTAGTAGTTTTACTTATAATATCAGTTTTTTTAATAACTTTTATATTTGTGCTTCTGTTGTTGAATTTTTTTTCTGTAGTAGTTTTACTTATAATATTGTTTTTTTAATAACTTTTATATTTGTGCTTCTGTTGTTGAAGTTTTTTCTGTAGTAGTTTTACTTATAATATCAGTTTTTTTAATAACTTTTATGTTTGTGCTTCTGTTGTTGAATTTTTTTCTGTAGTAGTTTTACTTATAATATTAGGTTTTTTAATAACTTTTATATTTGTGCTTCTGTTGTTGAATTTTTTTCTGTAGTAGTTTTACTTATAATATTAGGTTTTTTAAATAACTTTTATATTTGTGCTTCTGTTGTTGAAGTTTTTTTCTGTAGTAGTTTTTCTTATAATATTAGTTTTTTAAATAACTTTTACGTTTGTGCTTCTGTTGTTGAAGTTTTTTTCTGTAGTAGTTTTTCTTATAATATTAGTTTTTTAAATAACTTTTACGTTTGTGCTTCTGTTGTTGAAGTTTTTTTCTGTAGTAGTTTTTCTTATAATATTAGTTTTTTAAATAACTTTTTTATTTGTGCTTCTGTTGTTGATTTTTTTTTCTGTAGTAGTTTTACTTATAATATTAGTTTTTTTAATAACTTTTATTTTTGTGCTTCTGTTGTTGAATTTTTTTCTGTAGTAGTTTTACTTATAATATTAGTTTTTTAAATAACTTTTATATTTGTGCTTCTGTTGTTGCATTTTTTTTCTGTAGTAGTTTTACTTATAATATTAGTTTTTTTAATAACTTTTATATTTGTGCTTCTGTTGTTGAATTTTTTTCTGTAGTAGTTTTACTTATAATATTAGTTTTTTAAATAACTTTTATATTTGTGCTTCTGTTGTTGAATTTTTTTTCTGTAGTAGTTTTACATATTAGTTTTTTTAAGAACTTTTATATTTGTGCTTCTGTTGTTGCATTTTTTTTTCTATAATCAGTGTTGTTTTTAAATATAGGTCAGCCTCTGAGTTTCATTATTGGGAGAAAGGCAATAAATAACCCGATAATGATAATTAGTTGTTGTTATTATTGTTCAGGAGTGGCCGACAGCTCCCTAGCAGAGAGTTCTAAATTCTTTCCCAAAAACTACAAATCCCAGACATCCTTAGAAGGCAGCTAACAGGAGATCAAATTGTGGTAAATGGTGTAATGCAAATAGACCCTTAGAATTTTCTGCTGGAGAGTTCTAGTTCTTGTGACTTTGGGACGTTTAGCTCTAGAGATCCCTTGCAGACAAGTCCCTCCCTAAACTATAGATCCCAAGAGCTCATAACATGAACTCGTGACAGCTAAAATGAGATCACATGATGACCGTGTCAGAAATCTCTGGTTGTAATTCAAGCGCTAGAACTCACTGGCAGAGAGTCCTACCTAAGTACCTCATTCCAA
The DNA here is from genome assembly GCA_030412105.1 of Cyclura pinguis. NCBI lineage: Eukaryota > Metazoa > Chordata > Lepidosauria > Squamata > Iguanidae > Cyclura > Cyclura pinguis. Next base: position 16,639,023 of record CM059615.1, on the reverse strand, counting down.
ACTCCAAATCCCAGGATTACATGGGATGGAGTTAACATGGTATCAGACTAGTATGAATGTATAGTACGGACAGAATGTTGAAAATGCTTCACTGGTGGTTGTAATTGAAGGCATGTCGGCACCAGAGAACCCAAAATCCCTCACTCCGAACTCCAAATCCCAGGATTACATAGGTTGGAGCCATGGGGGTTAAAGTGGTATCGAAGAGCCATGAAAGTGTCGTGCGGGCAGAATATTAGAATTCTCCGCCAGCGTTTGCAAGTCAAGGGGTTTTACTGCTAGAACTGGCTAGGAGAAAACCCTAAATCCCTCCCATATCTCAGGATTACAAGGAAATGAAACCAAGGCTGTTAAAGGGGGATCAAACTACTATAAAAGTGCCGTGCAGACAGCCAGTTGGAATATTCTGCTAGTAATTTCGCTTGTAATGCGAAAGGGTTTTGACACGAGCAGAAAAACTTGACCGTGCTCCAAATCCTAGGATTACATAGGACGCAGCCCTGGCACTTAAAGTGAGATCAAACTGCTTTAAATGTGCCGTGCGGTTAACACCCTCCCGTTCCTTTTAAAAGTAGCTGACCTGGAAGGGATGGGGGGTATTAAATTAGTAAATTCTTTAAAAAAAACAAAACAAAACAGTGGCTTGCAGGAGAAATTGGGCTGACATCTGCACGTGTAATCCCTCTGTCTTTGCACCCGGTCCCCTCGACCCGGGCTTAACGTCACCTCCGCGAAGGGACGTCATCCAAATCGGTTGCCTTTGTGATGTCTTTCTTTCTCCCATCTGGTCTTGCAGAGACTCAGGCAACGCTCCAGTGGGGTGGTATGGGTCCCCCCTCCCTTTAATGCCAGTGATTTGAATAACAAATTAGTCCAGATGTGGACATACAAATTAACCGAGAGAGAGGCTGGTTTCTGGCTAAACTGAGATGATGGAAGGAGGAGGAATGATCTGTTTAAAGGGAAACGAGTTATCCTCATTTCTGGGGTCCCTTGGGGGACACCCCACTGTGTTGGAACACAGTGGGGTGTCCCCCAAGGGACCCCAGAAATCAGGGTAACAAGTTTCCCTGTGAACCTGATGGGGAATGGAGACTAGCCAGAGCACGAGCGATAGCCATGCGAGAGGCAGGGTGACCTTGTGGGGTCTTTTACCCAGTTTTTATGGGGTCAGGCCGAGCCAAAAAGCAAATGCGAATGTCCAATAAATGATTTTATTGAATTCAAGTCTCAGGCACCCACGCCATCATGCAGGCACGCACCCAAGAGCTGTTAAGATGCAAAAGAGAGGAAACTGGATAGGGGAGTATTGGAGGGGTGTAGCTGGGGTAATATTGCACCTTTTCCTAAAGTCCTGGGTCCAGGAAAAACCGCAGAGAAGTGGGGCTCGGCACGGAGAGGGCGGAGGGGATCCCTCCACAGATGGAGCAACGGTCTGCTGGGATGACCTGGACGGAGCAACGGTCTGCTGGGATGGCCGGGAGCGATCCAAAGAACCACTGAAAAGCCAGGACTATTTGTAGGGGAAAAAGTACCTGGAGGACTAATCGTTTCCCGGGGAGAACAATATGTGTTGCAGCGATAACGAAGCTCCACCATGGTAATTTCCTTTGTGTGATGGGATTGCAAGGTGTTGCCAAAATCTCAGGATCTTTGGCGGTGTTAGTTTGTGGTGTGACTTCGTGTAAATGGTCCTCGCCTGATGGGATATTTGCTCAACTCGGGGCAAACACGCTCATCCCCTCAAATCGGCTTCTCAGGGGCTGAGGACCCTTTGTCTGCTGTGGGTTTGCACAGCTTGAGGTCTCCTGGGGCTACGTGACGGGGGATTTACTGGCCTGACCTGGTTTTCGATCGTTTGACCATGGCTGCCTACGTGCCCATCCGGGCGACCTCTCAGTCACATTGAATCATATTTTAATATCAGAATTGCAGACCCCAGGATAGGGTTTTTCCAGTGGACTAACAAACTTTGGAGGGGATTTCTCCCAGAATAAAAGAGACCGCCCTGCATCCCATCCTCCACTGCTCGAGGCAGCTGTTGCAATGATCCGTCTGAAGGTTATGCAGAAAGACCCGAATTCTCCATCCTCTTTTTTGCAACAACGGAGAGTCTGTCTCCTCGAAAGAGATTGCCACCCTAGGCTGGGAAATGATGGCACAATCACACCACTGACCTACTCTCTCTCTCTCCAAATCCTCATTAAGAAGGGATTTTGTGGCTATCTTGATTTATTCTAATTTACGTTACTTCTGAAATGAAGCATCTCACCCTAGAATCGCAAAATCATAGAGCTGGAGGAGGCCCCAGGGGCCATCCAGTCCAACCCCCTTCTGCCATCCAGAAAGACAAAATCAAAGTCCTCCCTTGGACAGATGGCCGTCCAACCTCTCTTTAAAAAAAACTCCAAAAAAGGAGGCTCCACCACCATTAAGGCAGCTTTGGATTCCACTTTCAAACAGCTTTTACCCTCGGGAAGTTCTTCCAGATGTTTAGCTGGGATCCCTTACCCTGTCATTTGAATCCATTGCTCCATGTCCTAGTCTTTGAAGCTGAAGAAAATGAGCTTGCCCCATCTTCCATATGACATGTGCCTCCTGTCATAAGTATTAGCTGAATGTGTATTGGAGTGTGTATTAGAAGAAACGAGCTAGCTTAGGCATCGCTAGAGTTACAAGCAAGCTATCAATTGCCATTTATTGATTGTACCTCTGTATCTGTTTGAAGCTTGCTAGGGTATTCCAGGGTATCTAATTGTTAATTGCTTTATTGTTCACTGCTACAATGTATCCAGCCAAGCAGGGGAAGATCAGAGGTGGGCAAACTAAAGCATTGAAAAGGTGTTATGAGAACTGGTAATGCTCAAGATAGGAAGAGAGAAGTAACTTTTGGGGTACCAGGGGGTTCTGTCCTGGGCCCAGGGCTATTCAGCGTCGTCATCCATGACTTGGATGAAGGAGTGGAGGGCACGCTGGTCAAATTGGCAGACGACCCCAAATTGGGAGGGGTTGATAATACCCCAGAGGACAGGATCAGAATTCAAAAGGACCTTGACAGATTGGAGAGCTGGGCCAAAGCTCACAAAATGGATTTCAACAGAGAGAAATGTCAGGTCCTGCACCTAGGCAGAAAAAATGGAATCCACAAATACAGGATGGGGGACGCCTGGCTGGATAACAGTCCGTGTGAAAGGGATCTAGGAGTCTTGGTGGACCACAGGCTGAACATGAGCCAGCAGCGTGATGCAGCAGCCAAGAAAGCCAATGTGATTCTTGGTTGCATCAATAGGAGTATGGTGTCTAGATCAAGGGAGGTAACGGTACCACTCTATTGTGGTTTGGTCAGGCCTCATCTGGAATAATCCTGTGTCCCGTTCTGGGCACCTCAATTCAAGAAGGATGTCGACAAGCTGGGGCGTGTCCAGAGGAGGGCGACCAAAATGGTGGAGGGTCTGGAAGCCATGAAGCCCTTTGAGGAGCCGCTGAGGGAGCTGGAGATGTTTAGTCTGCGGAAGAGAAGGTGAAGAGGAGACAGGATAGCCATGTTTAAGTATCTGAAGGGATGTCACGTCGAGGAGGGAACGCTTTTACATTACATTGCATTTATAAGACTTTTTGTACAATTTTAAACCCAATGAACCTATTATAGGCTGTTCTTGGCATGATTTCTGTTGGAGGGGAGGTTGCCTTAGCCATCGGCTGAAGCTGAGAGAGTGTGACTACTGCATCTCTCTCCGGTTCCCGTAGGCAGGCTTTTCAAAATCTCTGCTGGAACGCTTTAACGAGCATAGTTCCCAAGCGGATTTAGCACTACGGGGGGAAAATCCTTGCCTATCCGTTCTGCTTTGAATTTCCCTGTAGGAAGCTTGTAGATTAAATGATCACACTCTGTGTGTGCGTTTGTGTAGAATCGAGGCAATTTACCTTATTCCACCTTTCCGAATCACGCAGGCAGTTAATTTTGTGAGCCGATAACTGTGCTCAGTAAACACCAGCTAAGATTTTAGCTCACAGTCTCTGTTTTGCAACTTTCTGAATCTATAAAGTCCTACTTTGCAGGAATGCAGAAGGAAAAAAAAAAACCTGTTGGCAAGTTCTGAAGATGCACATCTAGGCACCGGCAAAAGTACTCCAATGCACTAAATGTTTCTGGTAATAATAATAATATTTATTTATATATAACTTATTTATAATGAAGTATAATTACTTAGAAAGCAATGCAGTAATCAGTAAAAGCCAGCATGGATTTCCAAGAAATAAGTCATTCCAGACTAATCTTATCTCTTTTTATGATAGGGTTACAAGCTTGATAGACGAAGGGAATGCTGCGGACGTGGCATATCTTGACCTCAGTAAGGCCTCTGACAAAGTTCCCCACGATATTCTTGCAAAGAAGCTGGTAAAATGCGGGCTGGGCAGGGCTGCTGTTAGCTGGATTTGGAATTGGTTGACCGACCGAACCCAAAGGGTGTTCCTCACCCATGGCTGCTTTTCGTCCTGGAGAGAAGTGACTTTTGGGGTGCCAGAGGGTTCTGTTCTGGGCCCAGGGCTGTCCAACATCTTCATCAATGACTTGGATGAAGGAGTGGAGGGCATGTTGATCAAATTTGCAGATGATACCAAACTGGGAGGGGTTACTAAAATTCCAGAGGACAGGATCAAATTTCAATATGACCTGGACAGATTGGAGAGCTGGGCCAAAGCTCACAAAATGGACTTCAACAGAGAGAAATGTAGGGTCCTGCACTTGGGCAGAAAAAAATGAAAGTCACAAGTATAGGATGGGGGAACGAGTGGCTGGATAGCAGGACGTGTGAAAAGGATCTAGGAGTCTTGGTGGATCACAAGCTGAACATGAGTCAGCAGTGTGACGCGGCAGCCAAGAAAGCCAACACAATTCTTGGTTGCATCAATCGGAGTCTGGTGTCTGGAACGAGGGAGGTAACGGTACCACTCTATTCTGCATTGGTTAGGCCTCATTTGGAATAATCCTGTGTCCAGTTCTGGGCACCTCAATTCAAGAAGGATGTCAACAAGGTGGAACGTGTCCAGAGGAGGGCGACCAAAATGGTGAAGGGTCTGGAAGCCATGGAGCCCTATGAGGAGAAGCTTAAGGAGCTGGGTATGTTTAGTCTGCAGAAGAGAAGGTTAAGAGGGGACATGATAGCCATGTTTAAATATTTGAAGGGATGCCATGTTGAAGACGGAGCAAGCTTGTTTTCTGCTGCTCCAGAGACCAAGACAAGGAGCAATAAATTCAAGCTGCAGGAAAGAAGATTCCACCTGAACCTCAGGAAGAAATTCCTGACAGTCAGAGGTGTCTGGCAGTGGAATATGGAGTGTGGTTGAGTCTCCTCCTTCTTTGGAGGTTTTTAAGCAGAGGCTGGTTGGCCAGCTGTTGGGAATGCTTTGATGGGTGTTCCTGCATGGCAGGGGGTTGGACTGGATGGCCCCTGGGGTCTCTTCCAACTCTAGGATTCTATGATTCTATGATTCTGTTAAAGCTTTTCCCTACGACTTTTAGCTTTCATATTTCCCCCCCAAAATGGGATACACACCTTAGGAATATCTCAATTCCCAACAGGGAAAAGCTTCCTGCCCCTCAAATAAGAGACATCCCTAATAATAAGGTTTTCTTGCCAGCCCTGCAAGATCATACTGGGTGCAGGGTTTGTTCTGAAGGTTGAGAATTAAACACCGGGCGGATTTGCATGCAGAAAACGACTCCCGGCTAATTACACGCTGGAAAGGGGAAAATTATTTCAGATGGGATTGTCTTGTCTCGGAAAAGGAAATCTTGCAGAGGCCAGAAGGGGCTGTTCATGGAAGGACTCAGATGGACGGTGTCCAAAAATGAAGCCATTGTAGACAAAATGTGGAGCTTAATAGTGTTAATTAGAAATTTGGCAGGAGCTGGGAGCTGGCACGGTGTATATACAGACGTGTCTTTGCTCCTCTCCCGTCTGATGAAATGATGTTTCAGCATTCCTGGAACGTGGGTGGTGTTTAATTCTGCAAAGGTGGGATCAGAAGGGAACTGGAGGGTGGATGATGAACTACCAGAGAATTGGTTTTCTTGCCATGCTGACTGATCGCTTCCCGAGCCATTAAAGCTCCGCATAAATTGCACTGACAAGACATTTTTGCGTCTCAGATTTTCTAAGCAATCTTCCAAGACATACCACTGACAGAAGTGGAAAAGAATATTGGAGATAACAGAGATGCAACTAAACTTTGCATAGCTGAGAGCCTACATGGGGATTTCGTAGAATCACAGAGTTGGAAAAGACCCCCGGGGCCCTCCAGTCCAAGCCTATTCTGCCATGCAGGAACACACATGAGCCAAAAGTGTGATGCAACAGTTAAAAAGGCTAATGTGATTCTGGGCTGCATCAGCAGGAGTATAGTGCTGAGATCAAGGGAAGTAATAATACCACTTTATCCTGCTTTGGTGAGACCACACCTGGAATACTGTGTCCGGTTCTGGGCACCTCATTTCAAGAAGGATGTGGACAAACTGGAGCGTGTCCAGAGGAGGGTGACCAAAATAGCGAAGGGTATGGAAGCCGTGAAGCCCCATGAGGAGCAGCTGAGGGAGCTGGGTAGGTTTAATCTGCAGAAGAGAAGGTTAAGAGGGGAAATGAGAGCCATGTTTGCATATTTTAAGGGACGTTATGTTGAAGATGGAGCAAGCTTGTTTTGTGCTGCTCCAGAAACCAGTACACAGAGCAATGGATTCAAACTGCAGGAAAAGAAATTCAAACTAAATATTAGGAAGAACTTCCTGATGATGAGAGCCATTCGACAGTGGAATCTGCTGCCTCCATGGAGTGTGGTGGAGTCTCCTCCTTCTTTGTAGGCTTTTAAGCAGAGGCTGGGTGGCCATCTGTTGGGAATGCTTTGATGGGTGTTCCTGCATGGCGGAAAGGGGTTGGACTGGATGGCCCCTGGGGTCTCTTCCAACTCTATGTTTATATGATTCTATGATCAAAGCCCTCCCTTGGACAGATGGCCATCCAGCCTCTGCTCAAAAACCTCCAAAGAAGGAGACTCCACCACTCTTCACTGAGGCAGCCTATTCCATTGCTGGACAGCTCTGACCATCAGGAAGTTCTTCCTGAGGTTTAGGTGAAATCTCTTTTCCTGTAGTTTGAATCCATTGCTCCTTGTCTTAGTCTCTAGAGTAGCAGAAAATAGGCTTGCTCCATCTTCAAAATGGCATCCCTTCGAATATTTAAACATGGCTCTCATGTCCCCTCTTAACCTCCTCTTCTGCAGTCTAAACATCCCCAGCTCCCTAAGCCATTCTTCATAGGGCTTCATGGCTTCCAGACCCTCCACCATTTTGGTCACCCTCCTCTGGACATGTTCCAGCTTGTTGATATCCTTCTTGAACTGAGGTGCCCAGAACTGGACACAGGATTATTCCAGGTGGGGTCTGGCCAAAACAGGACAGAGTGGTACCATTACCTCCCTCGTTCTAGACACCCTACTCCTATTGATGCAAACAAGAATCGCGTTGGCTTTCTTGGCTGCCGCGTCACACCACTGACTCATGTTCAGCTTGTGATCTACCAAGAATCCTAGATCTGTTTCACAAGTACTGCTAACCAGCCACGCATCCCCCATCCGATATTTGTGCATTAGAGAGATTCATTTAGACTTCTCAACCAGAGAGCTCTTTGGCCGCAGTAAACTACAAACCCCAGAATTTCACAGGAGGTTGAAAGTGGAACAGAAGCACTATAACACTGTAATGTGGCAAGGCCCATTGTGTCTTAGTTTCGCTTTGGTTCTATTTAGTTTAACTATGTGTGCATAATATTTTCTGTTTTTTTTTCCTTTTTCTCCTTTTCATAGAATCATAGAATTATAGAAACATAGAGTAGGAAGAGACCCCCAGAGACCATCCAGTCCAAGCCCCTTCTGCCATGCAGGAACCTACAACAAAGCTCTCCCAACAGATGGCCATCCGGCCTCTGCTTAGAAACCTCCAAAGAAGGAGGTAGTGAGGTATTTAAGTCTTTTACTCCAAGTCTCAAGTCTCTACCTTCAGGTCTCAAGTCCTTGAGACTCAAGTCCTTGAAGATACTTTCAAGACCTCATCTGGAAAACTGTGTCCAGTTCTGGGCACCTCAGTTCAAGAAGGATATGAACAGGCTGGAGCGTGTCCAGAGGCGGGCAACCAAAACGGTGGAGGGTCTGGAAGCCATGAAGCCCTACGAGGAGTGGCTGAGGGAGCTGGGGATGTTTAGTCTGCAGAAGGGAAGGTTAAAAGAGGACATGAGAGCCATGTTTAAATATCTGAAGGGATGTTATGTTGAAGATGGAGCAAGCTTGTTTTCTGCTGCTCCAGAGACCAGGACAAGGAGCAACGGATTCAAGCTGCAGGAAAGGAGATTCTACCTGAACCTCAGCAAGAACTTCCTGACGGTCAGAGCTGCCCAGTGGTGGAATATGGAGAGTGGTGGAGTCTCCTTCTTTGGAGGCTGGGTGGCCACCTGTCAAAGGGAGGGCTTTGATGAGTGTTCCTTCATAGCAGGGGGTTGGAGTGGATGGCCCCTGGGGTCTCTTCCAACTCTAGGATTCTACGATTCTGGCTGGATGGCAGTACGTGTGAAAGGGATCTAGGAGTCCTAATAGACCACAAGCTGAACATGAGTCAGCAGTGTGATGCGGCAGCCAAGAAAGCCAATGCAATTCTCGGCTGCATCAATAGGAGTGTGGTGTCCAGATCAAGGGAGGTGCTGGTACCACTCTACTCTGCTTTGGTTAGACCTCATCTTGAATCCTGTGTCCAGTTCTGGGCACCCCAATTCAAGAAGGACATGGTCAGGCTGGAGCAAGTCCAGAGGAGGGCGACCAAAATGGTGAGGGGCCTGGAAGCCAAGCCCTATGAGGATAGACTTAGAGAGCTGGGTATGTTCAGTCTGCAGAAGAGAAGGTTAAGAGGGGACATGATAGCTATGCTTAAATATTTGAAGGGATGCCATGCAGAGGAGGGAGTGGGCTTGTTTTCTGCCTCTCCAGAGACCAGGACAAGGAGCAATGGATTCAAGCTGCAGGAAAGGAGATTCCACCTGAACCTCAGGAAGAGCTTCCTAATGGTCAGGGCTGTCCGGCAGTGGAAGATGCTGCCTTAACAGAGTGTGGTGGGGTCTCCTCCTTCTTTGGAGGTTTTTAAGCAGAGGCTGGATGGCCGTCTGTCGGGAGTACTCTGAGGGTGTTCCTGCATGGCAGGGGGTTGGACTGGATGGCCCCTGGGTCTCTTCCAACTCTACATTTCTATGATTCTATGATTCTATGATTCTAAGACAAGTCTTGAGTGAAGTCTCAAGTCTGGGAGCCCACTTTATACCCCAACCTGTATTCCAGAATTTCTGGACAGAGTCGAATACAGTCAGTCCTACACATCTGCAGGCTTCGCTTTTGCAGATTTGATTTTTCACGGATTCTTTGCTGTCCCCTCTGCTGCCCCCCTGTGCCATTTTTAATCGGGACTGCAAGCCTCGTGAGGCTAAGAAAGTGCAAATGGGGCTTGTAAGTCCCTCTTTAAAATGGTGTGGGGCAGCAGTAAGCCCCACCAGCACCCCAGTTCTGCCTTGTGAAGGAACCCGATGCCTCAAAGGAATCCGTGGTGGGTTGGATATGGTGACCACACTTTTTTGTGTGTCAAATATGGTTTGGGAGGGCCTGGAGTTATTCACGGTTTCCCCATTTTCAGAGGGGAAACTTGACTCAACTCGACTTGAGACTTGCGTATTTTTAGTGGCTGAGTTGCCGCCCTCGGTTCAGTCACGTAACACATTGCTCCAGAAACCGTACAACTTACCGGTCACACGACGATCTGTCTCAAGAGCAAAGTGTGAAGGGACGACTGTAAGGTCTGTTTTAAGAATTTAAGTAGAGCCAGCCCTCCAATTTTGTGATTTTGCCGTCTGCAGCTTCGGACGTGAGCAATAGGATCCTTCTTAGTTCCCATTGGCAAAGCTTGCCTTCCGCTCTTAGGAAAAGTTTTAGAAAGCTCCTCCTATATCAAGCAGGGACAGGCTGCTGAGCAGACCTCGACCTCACCTCGTTGTTCCAAGAAATGCGTCCACACTTTGCACTTGAGACAGTGTGACCAGCAAGGTGTACGGTTTCTGGAGCCATGTGTTACGCGACTGAACCGAGGGCAGCAACTCAGCCACTAAAAATACGCAAGTCTCAAGTCGAGTTGAGTCAGTGTGTAATTTTTACCAAGTCCAGTCCGAGTCGAGCTGCTGCAGTGACTTGAATCCGAGTCTGAGTCAATTGACTCAAGTCTACAGCACTGGAAGGAGGAGACTTCACCACACTCCACGAGGCACGAGCCAGCAGTGGAATATCTGCCTTGGAGTGTGGTGGAGTCTCCTCCTTCTTTGGAGGTTTTTAAGCAGAGGCTGGATGGCCATCTGTCCGGAGTGCTTTGAGGGTGTTCCTGCATGGCAGGGGGTTAGACTGGATGGCCCCTGGGGTCTCTTCCAACTCTAGGATTCTATGATTCTATGAATCCACAGAGGCAGCAGCAGATTCCACTGTCAAATGGCTCTGACTGCCAGGAAGTTCAAGTGGAATCTCTTTTCTTGAAGTTTGAGTCCGTTGCTCCGCATCCTAGTCTCTGGAGCAGCAGAAAAGAAGCTTGCTCCATCTTCAACATGACTTCCCTTTAGATATTTAAACATGGCTCTCATGTCCCCTCTTCACCTTCTCTTCTGCAGACTAAACATCCCCAGTTCACTAAGGCGCTCTTCATAGGGCTTCATGGCTTCCGGACCCTCCACCATTTGGGTCACGTTCCAACTTGTCCATCTCCTTCTTGAAATGAGGTGCCCAGAACTGGGCACAGGATTATTCCAGATGTAACTTTACGTAGGAGAGGCACTGAGAAACCCTGTTAGCCGCTCCTTAGAGGGCTTCATGGCTTCCAGACCCTCCACCATTAACCAAAATGGCCATAGTGTTATTATTCCACTTTCAACACCCTATGGAAACCAGGGGTTTGCAGTTCAGGGAGCAGCCTTTGAGGGCCTCCTCTGGACACCTTCCCTCTTGTCCATCTCCTTCTTGAAATAAGGTGCCCAGAACTTGACATAGATCTGATATTGTGAATGGTTTGTATTAAAATTAATAAAAGTGATTAAAAAAAAAAACCCTAAAGGTTGTATCTGTGTTAACATTCTTCTAAAACCTCCAAACCAGCCCACTGGCTTCTCCTCCCGACCGCTGAAAGCTGTTTTTTTCCCCGCCTTGTTTATCCTTCCCACCCTGCACTTGTGTTTTCCGATCTGGCCCTTTTTGATGTTTTATATAACAACCCAGCCTTGACGGATGAATACACCCGGGGGCGATTTAAAGTTTAATCAGATTATATTGGCTTTCCCCGCCAAAGGCGGCGGATCAATTAATGTAATGAACTCTCTTGCCAGTAGAGGCGGGCTTTGCAAAACAGGACTCGCTCTGCCTCAAAGGCTCCTCCCTGGTTTCCATAGGGTGTTGAAAGTGGAATAATAACACTATGGCCATTTCCGCACTGGACTGTTATAGCGCTATGATTCCACTTGCAGCATCCTATGGAATCCTGGGGTTTGCAGTTTCGGGAGGGGCCGTCCGATGTCACAAGTGGAATCATAGCGCTATAACAGCCCAGTGCGGAAATGGTCTGTAACGGTCTAATGCAGAAATGGCGTCAGACTTGACTCATAAAATCAAAGAATTGGAAGGCACCCTAAAGTCCGATCTAATCTAACCCCCTTCTGCTATACACCCTCAAAATGCTCCCTTTTTTTAAAAAAAAATGTTTTTAATTTTGACGCACAACATAGGCATATATAGAGATATCTAAAAATAAATACAACATCACACAGATACCACGCACAGACATACACAACCTTTGATAAACACACTAACTATCAAACTTTCATCCTGGAGAGAAATGACTTTTGGGGTGCCACGGGGTTCTGTCCTGGGCCCAGGGCTATTCAAAATCTTTATTAATGAGGGAATAGAGGGCATGCTCATCAAATTTGCTGATGACAACAAATTAGGAAGGATAGCTAATTCCCCAGAGGACAGGATCAGAATTCAAAATGACCTTAACAGGTTGGAGAGCTGGGCCAAAGCGAAACAAATGAATTTTAACAGGGAGAAATGTAGGGTGCTACATTTAGGAAGAAAGAATGAAATGCACAGATATAGGATGGGTGATACCTGGCTAGAAAACAGTCTGTGTGAAAAGGATCTAGGAGTCTTGGTGGACATAAGCCAAAAGTGTGATGCAGCAGCTAAAAAGGCCAACGCAATTCTAGGCTGCATAGGAGTATAGTGTCAAGATCAAGAGAAGTAATAATACCACTCTATTCTGGTTTGGTTAGATCTCACCTGGAATCCTGTCTCCAGTTCTGGGCAGCAAAGTTCAGGAAGGAGATGGACAAGCTGGAAGGTGTCCAGAGGAGGGCAACCAAAATGGTGGAGGGTCTGGAAGCCATGAAGCCCTCTGAGGAGCAGCTGAGGGAGCTGGGTGTGTTTAGTCTGTAGAAGAGAAGGTTGAGAGGAGACATGATAGCCATGTTTAAATATTTGAAGAGTCATGCTGAAGATAGAACAAGCTCGTCTTCTTCTGCTCTGGAGACTAGGACATGGAGTATCCATAGGGTCCTAGTCTCTGAAGGAGCAGAGAACAGGTTTGCTCCATCTTCCATACGAAAACCCTTCAAATATTTAAACAGGGTTATCATGTCCCCTCTTAACCTTCTCTTCTCCAAGCTAAACCTACCCAGCTCCCTCAGAGGGCTTCATGGTTTCCAGACTTTCCAAAATTTTGGTTGCCCACCTTCCAGCTTGTCGACATCCTTCCTGAACTGTGGTGCCCAGAACTGGACCCAGGAATGTTTCAGATGGGGTCTGACCAAAGCAGAACAGAGTGGCACCACCGCTTCCCTGGACCTAGACACCCTATTGATGCAGCCCAGAATCACATTGGATATTTTTGAGAAACCCATGTTGACTTTTACTGATCATGGCCGTCCTTCCTAAGCGCTTAGAGACTCTCTCTTTAACGATCTGCTCTAGAATCTTTCCCAGTGTTGATGTCTGGTTGCAATCCTTTGGGTCCTGCTTTTCCACTTTTGAAGATGGGGACAAAATTTGTCCTCCTCCAGTCTGATGGAGGAGGCTGCAAGTTACCTTATCTACTCAGGAGGTGCTGCTTTTTCTCTTTTGAAGCTAGTATGGTATAGTGGTTTGAGTTCTGGACACCAGGGTTTGAATTCCTGCTCTGGTGTGGACTCCTTCCCCAGTGGTCTTGGCCAGGTCACACTCTGTGCAGAGACCCCTGCCCCTTCAGAAGACAACTTACCCATACCTACCTTTACTGAGTGGAGACTGCAAAGGGAGAGCTTGAGAAGGTTTAAGAGGATTTATAGAAGGCAGCAATTAGTTAAGCAACAGCTGCCTTAGGCTGCTGACCTATATATACGCAGCCCTTCCCTTCCAGGAGTTGTTGGAGAATATCTGACCTTCGTGGTTGCCGGTTGCATTTCTGACCTCTGTGCCTTACTTTGGATTGTATTGACTGACTCTGGACTTGTTTGCCCTGATTTGGATTCTGTCCAACTCTGTTTATATTTCTGACCTTTGCTGATTGAGTAAAAGTGACAGATCTTCAGCTATTCTGTCTCTTTGCTTGCTACTTTGCCATTCAACATCTTCATCGGTGACTTGGATGAAGGAGTGGAGGGCATGCTGATCAAATTTGCAGCTGATACCAAATTGGGAGGGCTTGCTAATACCCCAGAGGACAGGATCAGAATTCAAAATGACCTTGACAGGTTGGAGAGCTGGGCCAAAGCTAACAAAATTAATTTCAACAGAGAGAAATGTAAGGTTCAACACGTAGGCAGAAGGACATGGAGTCTCCATAGGGTCCTAGTCTCTGAAGGAGCAGAGTCCTTCGGAGTTCAGTGTTCATGTCCCCTCTTAACCTTCTCTTCTGCAGACTAAACATACCCAGCTCCATAATCCATTCCTCAGAGGGCTTCATGGCTTCCAGACCCTCCACCATTTTGGTCGCCCTCCTCTGGACACGTTCCGGCTTGTCGACATCCCTCTTGAATTGAGGTGCCCAGAACTGGACACAGGATTCCAAATGAGGCCTAACCAATGCAGAATAGAGTGGTACCATTACCTCCCTCGATCTAGACACCATACTTCTATTGATGCAACGAAGAATCGTATTGGCCTTTTTAGCTGCCGCATCACATTGTTGGCTCCCGTTCAGCTTGTGACCTGCCGAGACTCCTAGATCCCTTTCACACGTACTGCTATCCAGCCACACGTCCCCCATCCTATACTTGTCACTTTCATTTTTTCTGCCCTAGTGCAGGACCCTCCATTTCTCTTGGCTTTGGGGCTCAGAACCCCTACTTGGCTTTGCTAATTTGGACCATGCTGCTGGGCAATGAACTTCACTCTTCTGACAAGCCTTCCTCTTCAGGATGTGTCCCAGCTTGTCATGAAATCATATAGTTGAAAGGGAGTCCCAAGGGCCATCCAGCCAAACCGCCTGCTGCGCAGAAGCATACAGCGAAAGCAAGGCAGAGAGATTCCCATCCAACCTCTGTGTAAAGATCTCGAAATAAGGTGTTGGAAGTTGGAGTTTCCCAGGGAATTAGCCCTTTCTGGGAAATTCTACCAAAGCAAAAACCGGTAGGAATCAGCCTTCTTTTAGCAGAGTAGCAGAAAAAGCATGTCCAGATTTCTGTGTGGCTTCCCTGAACTGAAACTGGCTAAGAAAACAAAACAAGGCAGCCAGTTTCAGGTTACAAACTTAGAAAAGTTTACTGATGTATTGGGGAACCTTCACCCTAACCAGCAGATGAATGGATCAAGTAAGATCGTAGCTTCATTCTTAACTTACCATCCTGGAGATGCGAGGCATATGGTTGGAGAGTAGAAAGAAGGAGCAAAAATGAAGAAGAAGGGAGAGATCTGAGAAGGGGAATCTTTTACAAGACTGATAGCCCTAGGAACTATCTGTCTTGGGCTTGCTAGCCCACCATAGTTCCTCAGCTGGCTAATTAGCAAGATAACGGCAGCTCTGCAAAACGGCCTTGGGACTGAAGTAAAAACACAAGGACGGTCCAGAAAGGGAATAGTCCCAAAGCCAAACCGATTATCCGAGTGAAGTGTCGAGGTCCAAGGTTCAAACCACGCAGGTAGAGAATGCAAGAATCACCACGGCTGTCGACACAAATAGCGTCGGTGGTTTCCAGCCACCTTCTGTTGTTGGGACCTCTGGTTCTATAGCCTCAGCATCCAGGCCAGCTGCGTCCTAATTAACGAGCCCTTCCCATATCAGGGCCACCCGAGGCCTGAGCTCTCCCTTTACGTCTGCCGAAGGACGGCCTTTTCATGTTTCTGGGATGTCGCTGCTGGGAAGGGACCTGTCTGGGTCCTGGGGCATGGGTGCGACACTATCCTGGGTCGCATGATCTGGTCATCTGAACCCCAAACGTATTTATAACCATGCACTTTGTTACTGCACTGGAAAAACCCTATCCCGGGGTCTACAATTTTGATGTTAAACATGATTCGGTGTGCCTGAGAGGTCGCCCGGATGAGCACGTAGGCAGTCACAGTCGAACGACCGAAAACCAGGTCAGGCCAGTAAAATCCCCCGTCACGTAGCCCCAGGAGACCTCAAGCTGTGCAAACCCACAGTAGACAAAGGGTCCTCAGCCCCTGAGAAGCCGACTTGAGGGGATTAGCATGTTTGCTGAGCAAATATTCCACCAGGCGAGGAACATTTACATGGAGTCACACCACAACCCAATGCAGCCGGAGATCCCGAGACTTTGGCAACACCTTGCAATCTCGTCATGCAAAGGAAGTTACCGTTGTGGAGCTTCTTTCTCATTGGAACAGCCATTGCTCTCCCCAGGAAAGGATTAATCCTCCGGGTACTTTTTCCCCTACAAATAGTCCCAGTTTTTGAGCGGTTCTTTGGATCACTCCCATCATCCCAGCAGACCGTAGCGCCGTCTGTTGAGGGATCCCCTCCGCCCTCTCCGTGCGGAGCCCCACTTCTCCGCTGTTTTTCCCGGACCCAGGACTTCAGGAAAAGGTGCAGTATTACCCCAGCTACACCCCTTCAATACTCCCCTATCCAATTTTCTCTCTTTTGCTTCTTAATAGGTCCTGAATTAAGGCGTGAGTGATTGCGTTGGTGCATGAGACTTTCATTCCATAAAATCATTTATTGGACATTTTTGTTTGGTTTTTGGCTTGGCCTGACCCTGTAAAAACTGGGTAAAAAGGCTAGGTTACCCTGTCTCTCGCATTGCTATTGCTGGTGCCGGTGCTCCATCACGTGGAGCAGATTGAGGTGTCCCCCAAGGGACCCCAGAAATCAGGGTAACAACTTTAAATGATACAAGAGCAAATGGTGAGGCTGTAGGTAAGGAGGGAGAAGGCTTTGGCATGCAAAGGAAAATAAACCCTATGCTGTCTGAGCCCCACTTACCCTTAAAAAAAAAATGAGGTGGCAGAAGGGAGAGAGAACGCTGGAATTTTTCCAACACAAGGAAAGTCCACCACCTTCCTATTCCACTCTAACACAGCTCTTACAGGCTTCCTAATATTTGGGTGGAATCTCTGTTCTTGCACTCTAAATCCATAATTGTGTGTGTGTGTGTGTGTGTGTGTGTGTGTGTGTGTTTTCTAGCCTCGCTCACTCCTGGTCTCCACTCTTTGCTAACTCACTGCCTTCTCTCTGCCACTAACTCCAACCATTCCTCTTTTCCTTCGTCTCCAGTCGTGTAGGGACGTGGGGGCGATTTGCCTCAGGCGGTAATGTTTTCGGGGCATCCCAGGCCATAGCCACGCCCCCATGTGCCCCGGCCACACCCACACACACTACAGCCACGCCCCCGTGCACAGTGGCCACACCCCTCGCGCTGTAGCCCCGCCCCCTCCACACACTCCAAGCTCCGCCACCGCTCTTCTCATTATAAAAATGAAAAATTTCAGCCGGTAGCACAACCCTGTTGTGTGCCGTAAACACACAACCCACACCGCTGCTTCTGAAACAGCCACCTCCTCCCGCGAAAGAGCTTGAAAAATGAGACCTGTTGCGTTCGGAAGAAAAGGAGACCCCAAGAATCAAAGAGGCGAAAAGTTTTATTTTATATAAATCAAAGAGAGCTCCGAAAGCAGTTTCCAAAGGGAAAGCGTCTCTCTTTCTCCCTGTCTCTTTCTCTCTCTCACACACACACACATGGATTCGCACACACAGGATTGTGCTGTGGGGTTACAAACACAGAGGATCAGAAAGCCGAAGTCTTCGGACGTAAAACGGAGGCTGGAGAAGCACCGCGGAGGAGACGCCTCGTGAACCAACAGTGCTTGGAGATTCACTTGTTGCACATCCTTCTTTTTTCCTCCTGGAGGGAAGCAAAGAGAGGCAAGATAAGGTGCAAAACTATACCCAGGCTTGAATCTGTTGGAACAGACCAGACCCAGCTGATCCGAAGACCACCGTCTCCCTCCAAGAGCCTGCTCACATCTTGGGATCTTCTGGAGAGGCTCTTCTTCCTGTCCCACCACCTTCACAGGTACTTCTGGTGGGAACACAGGAGAAAACATGGACTTTTGGGTGACTGCTCCCAAGCAATATGGAAAACCCCCTCCTAGAGAGGCTAGATGGGATCCCACCACGGAGTCCTTCCAGAAGCAGGCAGATATGGAACGGGCCTCTTTGGCCACTGAGTCCGTGCTCAACGCAAGGGCTCCAGCTAAAGCATCCCCAAGAGGTAGCTGCCCGGCCTCTTTTGGGAGACATCCAGAGAAGGGACCTCACCACTTCTCAGGCTCGTGGGTCCCCTTGTTTCGAACCACTCTTACTATCAAGAAGTTCCTTGAAAAGTCCAATCAAAATCTACCCTCCTGTCACTTCAAACCAGTAGACCTGGTCCTCTACCCTCTGGGGAAGCAGAGAACAAGCTTGAGTCCTCTCCTCAGGCCTTGGGGGCCATCATGTCTCCCCTCGGTCTTCTCATGTCGAACACGCCCAGCTCCCTCAACCTTTCCTCATAGGTTTTGTTCTCCATCGTCCTTGTCGTCCAGTTGCCCTTGTCCAAACCAACTTTTTTAGACCCTTCCTAAAATGGGGCACCCAGAACTGAACACAGGACTCCACGCGAGACCTGACTAAGCAGGCAGAATAGAGTGGGGCTATATTCCTAAGCTCTCCTGGGAAGGCTCTGTCCTACCACTCCCATAGTTGGTGGGAATATGGGAGGCAGGGTCTTTTCATAGAATCACAGAGTTGGAAGAGACCCCAGGGGCCATCCAGTCCAACCCCCTTCTGCCATGCTAGAAGACAACCATCAAAGCCCTCCCTTGGACAGATGGCCACCCAAGCTCTGTTTAAAAACCTCCAAAGAAGGAGGAGACTCCACCACACTCCATGGAGGCAGCAGCAGATTCCACCGCCAGACAGCTCTGACCATCAGGAAGTTCTTCCTGAGGTTCAGGTGGAATCTCCTTTCCTGTAGTTTGAAGCCATTGCTCCTTGTCCTAGTCTCTAGAGCAGCGGAAAACAAGCCCTCTCCCTCTGACATGACATCCTTTCAAATATTTAAACATGGCTACCATGTCCCCTTCTCTTAACCTTCTCTTCTGCAGACTAAACATCCTCAGCCCCCTAAGATGTTCCTCAGAGGGCTTCACGGCTTCCAGAACCTCCACCATTTTGGTCGCTCTCCTCTGGACATTCTCCAGCTTCTCCGTCTCCTTCTTGAACTGCAGTGCCCAGAACTGGACACAGGATTATTCCAGATGAGGTCTAACTAATGCAGAATGGAGTGGTACCATTACCTCCCTCAATCAAGACACCATAATCCTATTGATGCAACCAAGAATTGCATTTGCTTTCTTGGCTGCCACATCACACTGCTGGCTCATGTTCTATACCTCAGTATTAAACAATTTGGATCAAATCTGAGTGTTTCCTTGAGAGCAAATGAGGAGCCAGCACAATGACAATGCATGGGACTTTAATTTTCGGCTGTTGTTGAACAGTTTCAGATTTCAACAAATTTTTAATTTTTTAATGTCATTTTACCTTTTTTCTGCTGTGAATTTCTTTTCAACTGTTTGTAAGCTGCCTGGAATCCCAAACTAAGAAAAGGGGTTCAACTTTCCAAGTGCAGAGCTGAGCCTTGTCTCAGTCATCAATAAAAATGGAAAATTAAAATCAAAACTAATAAAAAATGTAGTCAAGTCATCATGTACATAATAGAATAGGATCCATCTACACAATGGCCTGTCACAATAAATTAAATACTGTCTGCTTCATAGGGCTTATTGCAACAATTACGAAACATGAAGAAACTGTCTTGATTTTGTCTTGCTTTTTATATGCAATATGAAAATTATATATATTGATTTTTATTAAGATGCATTGATTCTCTTCCTATAAGTGTCTTTGACAAAGTTCCCCATGACATTCTTGCAAAGAAGCTTATAAAATGCAGGCTGGATAGGGCTACTATTAGGTGGATTTGGAATTGGTTGACCGACCGAACCCAAACGGTGCTCCTCGCCAATTGCTGCTTTTCCTCCTGGAGAGAAGTGACTTTTGGAGTGCCAGAGGGTTCTGTCCTGGGCCCAGGGCTATTCAACACCCTAATCAATGACTTAGATGAAGGAGTGGAGGGCATGCTGATCAAATTTGCAGATGACACCAAATTGGGAGGGGTTGTTAATACCCCAGGGGACAGGATCAAAATTCAAAATGACTTTGACAAGGCTAACAAAATGAGTTTCAATAGAAATAAATATAAGGTCCTGCACATAGGCAGAAGAAATGGAATGCACAAATACAGGACGGGGGATGCCTGGACGGACAACAGTCCGTGTGAAAGGGATCTAGGAGTCTTGGTGGACCACAAGCAGGACATGAGTGTGATGCTGCAGCTAAAAAGGCCAACGCGATTCTTGGTTGCATCAACAGAAGTATGATGTCCAGATCAAGGAAAGTAATAGTACCACCCTATTCTGCTTTGGTCAGACCTCATGTGGAATATTCCTGTGTCCCATTCTGGGCACCTCATTTCACGAAGGATATGGACAAGCCGGAAGGTGTCCAGAGGAAGACAACCAAGATGGTGGAGGGTCTGGAAGCCATGAAGCCCTCTAAGGAGAGACTTAGGGAGCTGGGGATGTTTAGCCTGGAGAAGAGAAGGTTGAGAGGGGACATGGTAGCCATGTTTAAATATTGGAAGGGATGTCATGTTGAAGATGGAGCAAGCTTGTTTTCTGCTGCTCCAGGGACTAGGACAAGGAGCAATGGCTTCTAACTCCAGGAAAAGATTCCACCTGAAACTCAGGAAGAACTTCCTGATGGAAAAAGCTGTCCAGCAGTGGAAGTATGTCAAGTCAAGTCATGTTAAGTCATAAGTCATTCTCAAAAATAAGACATGCCAGACTAATCTTATCTGTTTTCATGATAGGGTTACAAGCGTGATAGGTGAAGGGAATGCTGTGGACGTAGCATATCTCGATTTCAGTAAGGCCTTCGACAAAGTTCCCCATGACATTCTTGCAAAGAAGCTGGTAAAATGTGGGCTGGACGGGGCCACTGTTAGGTGGATTTGTAATGGGTTGACTGACCGAAACCAAAGGGCGCTCCTCGCCATTGGCTGCTGTTCATCCTGGAGAAAAGAGACTTTTGGGGTGCCAGCAGGTTCTGCCCTGGGCCCAGGGCTGTTCAACATCTTCATCAATGACTTGGATGAAAGAGTGGAGGGCATGCTGATCAAATTTACAGATGACCCCAAATTGGGTTATTAATACCCCAGAGGACGGGATCAAATTTCAGAATGACCTTGACAGCTGGGCCAAAGCTAATAAAATAAATTTCAAGAGAGAGAAAGGTAAGGTCCTGCACTTAGGCAGAAAAAATGGAAGGCACAAATATAGGATGGGGGACACATGGCTGGACAGCAGTGTGTGTGAAAGGGATCTGGGAATCCTGGTGGACCAGAAGCTGAACGTGAGCCAGGAGTGTGGTGTGGCAGCCAAGAAAGCGTATGCGATTCTTGATTGCATTAATAGGAGTATGGTGTCTAGATCGAGGGAGGTAATGGTACCACTCAATTCTGCATTGGTTAGGCCTCATTTGGAATCTCGTGTCCAGTTCTGGGCACCTCAATTCAAGAAGGAGATCGACAAGCTGGAAGGTGTCCAGAGCAAGGTGACCAAAATGGTGAAGGATCTGGAAGACATGAAGCCCTCTGAGGAATGGTTTAGGGAGCTGAGGATGCTTAGTCTCCAGAAGAGAAGGTGAAGAGGGGACATGATAGCAATGTTTAAATATTTCAAGAGATGTCATGTTCAGGAGGGAACAGGCTTGTTTTCCGCTGCTCCAGAGACCGGGACAAGGAGCAATGGACTCAAGCTGCAGGAAAGGAGATTCCACCTGAACCTCAGGAAGAAATTCCTGAGGGTCAGAGCTGTCCAGCAGTGGAATCTGCTGCCTTGGAGTGTGGTGGACTCTCCTCCTTCTTTGGAGGTTTTTAAGCAGAGGCTGGATGGCCGTCTGTTGGGAACGCTTTGATGGGTGTTCCTGCAGAGCAGGGGGTTGGACTGGATGGCCCCTGGGGTCTCTTCCAACTCTAGGATTCTATGATTCTATCTGCTGCTGCCTCCATGGAATGTGGTGGAGTCTCTTCCTTCTTTGGAGGCTTTCAAGCAGAAGCCGGATGGCCATGTGTCCAAGGGAGCGCCTTGATGGTGTCTTCCTGCCTGGCAAAATGGGGTTGGACTGGATGGCCCCTGGGGTCCTCTTCAAATTCTAGGATTCTGTTATGATTCTATGAGCTGTGTTGCACGGAGTTTGGCTAGTTAAACCTAACTGCAGAAATTGGGAATAGTTTTGGGACGTGGAACCATTGGGAGAAAGAGATGTTTCAGTTTCACTTGAGAGATAAGCCGGTTTTTGGTGTTTGGGCACAAAATGAAGCCAGAAAGGCTCGTTGTAAGAACGGACAGCAAGGAGAGAATTAGAGCTATGCAGTAATTTTCCTAATAGCAACTGGAAGACTTTTGCAAGCAAAATTGAACTCGTCACCTAAATACAGCAAACGAAGCTGTCTTTTAGTCTTGGCAATGTTGCCATGCAATGCAATTGCTTTGCTGTGATCCTTAATAAATGTTTCTGGACCTTCTTGAACTTTGCAGTTGTGGGCGAAAGCCTAGCAGCAGATATATATATATATATATATATATATATATATATATATATATATTACACACAGAAATGATCAGCCACCAATTTGCAAACGAACGAATGGCATATTGCTAAATCTGGGGCTGCTCACATCTCATGTCTTAATTGGCTCCTAATGAGCTTTTCTGTGAGCAAGCTAAGCAGAAGACAACTAGATTGGAATTTCTGAAGCATTAAAGCTTGGAAGTAGGGGTAATTTTTTTTCTCTAAAAAAAATAAATTAAAAATTGGAGGATAGATTGAAAAGAGAGTGGAAGGTTCTTAATCTTCCCTCACCCTGCTCTTGATTTTGGCATACATTTAGAAGATGAACAGCTGTGAAAATGAACATTTCTGCCCCAATGAAGATGCAAAGAAGCCGGGCTTTCTGGAATGGAGAGGCTGCCTGTTTTGCACGACTGCCTTACGAGGCAATCTGGAGGAAAAATCGACTTGTGCAAAGCCGGGATCCCAAGAGAAGAGGGTTGAAATTTTAATACCTGTCTTTTATTGCTCTTTGTCCCTAGTCCTCACGAGGCAAGTAGGAGAAACTGCTTATTGCCTGCCCTGAGATCCCTCAATACCAGAGGCTGACTTAGGGTGAATCATAGAATGATAGAGTTGGAAGAGACCCCAGGGGCCATTCAGTCCAACCCCCTTCTGCCATGCAGGAACCCACATCAAAGCCTTCCTTTTAACAGATGGCCATCCAGCCTCTGCCTAAAAACCTCCAAAGAAGGAGGAGACTCGACCACACTCCAAGGAGACAGTAGAAGATTCCACTGCTGGACAGCTCTGAAGTTCTCCCTGAGGTTCAAGGGGAATCCTTTTTTTTCCTGTAGCTTGAATCCATTGCTCCTTGTCCTAGTCTCTGGTGCAGCAGAAAACAAGCTTGCTCCATCTTCAACATGACATCCCTTCCAATATTTAAACATGGCTATCATGTCCCCTCTTAACCTTCTCTTCTGCAGAGGAAACACATCCAGCTCCCTAAGATGCTCCTCATAGGGCTTCATGGCGTCCAGACCCTTCGCCATTTTGGTCGCCCTCCTCTGGACATGCTCCAGCTTGTCCATCTCCTTCCTGAAATGAGGTGCCCAGAACTGGACACAAAATTCTTCAAGAGATGTCTGACCAAAGCAGAATAGAGGGGTACTATTACTTTCCTTGATCTAGACACCATACTCCTATTGATGCAACCAAGAATCACGTTGACTTTCTTGGCTGCCGCACCACACTGCTGGCTCATGTTCAGCTTGTGGTCCACCAAGACTCCTACATGCCTTTTACATGGATTGTTTTCAAGCCAGGTATCCCCCATCCTATATTGGTGCGTTCCATTTTTTCTGCCTAAGTGTATAACCTTACATTTCTCCCCGCTGAAACTCATTTTGATGGCTTTGGCCCAGCTTTCCTCCCATCTGTCAAGGTCATTCTGAATTCTGGGGTATTAGCCACCCCTCCCAATTTGGTGTCATCTGCAAATTTGATCAGCCTGCCCTCCACTCCTTCATCCAAGTCATTGAGGAAGATGTTGAAGGGGGCAGCAGCAGCAGCAGCACCAAGGGGTGCAACTTCCACGCTTACCCGAGGCACTTTTGAGCCTCCCTACGCCACTGTCAATACCATCTTAACTGGCAACATCTCAGAGAGAATATAGACCCTCATATCACCACCACATTTTTCCTGCATGATTTTAAACATCTTTGCCTGACGCAGAGGCCAGTGAAGATTCAAAAGCTTGCATGATGTATTTTTTTCCATACGTGGTGGTTATGTCCATCAATTTAAAAAATTTTGGGAAGACGTATGAGCAACCATGCAAAGTTCTTGCAAATAAGCTAGTAAAATGTGGGCTGGACAGGGCTACTGCTAGTTGGATTTGCAATTGGTTGACCGAACCCAAAGGGTGATCACCAATGGCTGCTTTTCATCCTGGAGAGAAGTGACTTTTGGGGTGCCAGAGGGTTCTGTCCTGGGCCCAGGGTTGTCCAACATCTTCATCAATGACTTGGATGAAGGAGTGGAAGGCATGCTGATCAAATATGCAGATGATACCAAACTGGGAGGGGTGGCTAACACACCAGAGGATAGGATCAAATTTCAATACGACCTTGGGAGATTGGAGAGCTGGGCCAAAGCTGACAAAATGAATTTCAACAGAGAGAAATGTAGGGTCCTGCACTTGGGCAGAAAAAATGAAAGTCACAAGTATAGGATGGGGGACATGTGGCTGGATAGCGGTACGTGTGAAAAGGATCTAGGAGTCTTGGTAGATCACAAGATGAACAGGAGCCAGCTGTGTGACGCGGCAGCCAAGAAAGCCAACGCGATTATTGGTTGCATCAATAGGAGTATGGTGTCCAGATCGAGGGAGGTAATAGTACCACTCTATTCTGCTTTGGTTAGGCCTCATTTGGAATCCTGTGTCCAATTCTGGGCACCTCAATTCAAGAAGGATATCGACAACCTAAAACGTGTCCAGAGGAGGGTGGCCAAAATGGTGGCAGGTCTGGAAGCCATGAAGCCCTCTCAGGAGCGTCCTAGGGAGCTGGGCATGTTTAGTCTGCAGAAGAGAAGGTTAAGAGAGGATGTGCTAGCCATGTTTAAAGATTTGAAGGGATGTCATGTTA
Source organism: Cyclura pinguis (assembly GCA_030412105.1). NCBI lineage: Eukaryota > Metazoa > Chordata > Lepidosauria > Squamata > Iguanidae > Cyclura > Cyclura pinguis. Next base: position 16,614,102 of record CM059615.1, on the reverse strand, counting down.
AGGAGGGAGTGGGCTTGTTTTCTGCTGCTGCAGAAACTAGGACAAGGAGCAATGGATTCAAGCTGCAGGAAAGGAGATTCTGCTTAAACCTCAGGAGGAACTTCCTGATGTTCAGAGCTGTCTGGCAGTGGAATCGGCTGCCTCCATGGAGTGTGGTGGGGTCTCCTCCTTCTTTGGAGGTTTATAAGCAAAGCCTGGATGGCCCTCTGTCAAGAGTGCTTTAATGGGGGTTCCTGCATCGCGGGGGTTGGACTGGATGGCCCCTGGGGTCTCCTCCAACTCTAGGATTCTATGATTCTATGTTGGAAATGTTCCAGATTACGTTACTCTTAAAAGTAGAATTATTTCTCTTAAATATTACTAAATGTCTAGAGAAAACTGTGATTAAGAAGTACTGGAGAATTGTATTGTACATAATTACAGAATAGTTCTGGATAGGAATTGGAAATGTCCAGGGGTCCCGAATTTAGATACGTAGCTATTAAAATTTTTTGACATGGTAGAGGTAGATGTACTGTCACTATATATTTTATTTACGAATTTTTATTACTGGTATAAGTGGACCATATAGTTTTGCTGGAGAACCTATAGATTCCTAGAGAGAACATTTTTTTCCCTCTGGGTGGGGCAAATATGTTAAAAATTGTCAAAACAAAATAACTCACAAATAATCAAATCCATGAATGCTGAACCTGCAAACATAGAGGGCCAATTGCATATTCCTTATAATTCTGGCATTTCATTTTATGTATTTATTTTCAATTTTTGCAAAAACGTATGCACCCTTCACAGGATTAAATATTCCAACGGAAGTGTCACAAAATGACGAGAAAAATTTTTTAAGTGAGGTTTGCAGCACTTTGCTTCGACAATGCAAGCAGGTAATTGCTACCTAAGGAACGCCGATTAGAACACCTTACGTAAAATTGTTATTTAAGACGGAATTTGTAGCTCTGATTAAAGCATTATTCTAAGAGTTATTCTTTCAGTATAAATGCATTTACTTAGTTTTCAAGTAATCACCATAGCTACCGTTAGCTGCTAAAAGGGTGAATGTATTTTAATGGAGGATAATAAACGCCACTGCTTTAAATTGTGTCCAGTGAATTGCACCAGCAAGCCAGGGGAGCTTTTGCAAGCAGGGAATTGCATGTTCTCCGTAGCAATTTGGACCAATTTGGCCGCAGCAATTTGGAGCAGTGGAAGTTTCCGAGCAAATTCAGCACCGCACACAGCGTGAATGCGTGTGTCACTGTAGCCCGGAACGGATGCACAAACTCTAAGCCGTTCCTGTTTGTTGGGAGTTAGACTTTCCCGAGGTGTTAACCCTTTTTGGGAAATTCCATGAAAGCTAAAACTGTGAGGAATCAGGCTTCGTTTAGCAGAGTTGCAAAAAAAAATGCATGGCCCAATCTCTGTGCGGCTTCCCTGAACTGGAGGCTGACTTGAAAGCAAAACAAGGCGGGCAGTTTCAGGTTCCAAATTTAGAAAAAAAATTACTAATGGGTTTTATATTTATAGATGCATTAGGGAATCTACATCCTAACCGGTTAATGAATAGATCAGGTAAGGTAGTAGCTTTGTTTTTAACTGTTGGAAGAATTCCAGCACTCCCTCCCCACCCCCATGTGGAAATGGTGACTGATCCAGGGATCGGACCATCTCCAGAATTGTGGGGTGGTGGCAAAAAGAGAGAGATGGAGACCGACGATCTGCGAGAGAATAACGAGCTGGAGAGCCGCGGCCACGGCCTCACAGGCGGAAGCGGGAGGGTGGCAAGAAAGATGGAGAGACCGAGGATCTGTGAAATGGTGGAAGGAGTGGATTCGCACCCAGTGCTCTGCTTGGATTCCTGCCCTTTCACAGACCCTCAGTCTCTCCGCAGCCTCACCTCTCGTCCCCAACACCACTGGCAAACTAGCAAGAGGCAAAGCTCTTTGGAACAGGGACCGTATTCCAAAACCAGAAATACGTGACGTTTCTGGTCCCAAGCGTTCCAGATAAGGGACGCTCCACCTGTATCTGCCAGAGCAGCAGCCAATCTCTCTGGCTCTTTTTCTGCCTGGACTCACAAGCTGATTCCACAACCCGAAAATTGATAAAAGGTGCTTGCCTGCAGCGGGAGCATTAATGCTGATTAAGGAGCCAAGACACCCATGGCTTAGAAAAACAAAGCAAAAGCAAAAGGCTTTATTACAGGAACTCCTATTAATGCAGCTGGAATCGCATTGGCTTTTTTAGCTGCCACGTCACACTGCTGGCTCATGTTAAGGTTGTGGTTGACTGAGATTCCTAGATCCCTAATGCACAGCTGAAGTTTTAGGTATTTGCAGTACTAGGCATTTGGGATAGGAAACGTTTTCATTCTTGGGGGAGCAGAACTTTTAATTTGGAGAGGGCAATGCCCCCCTCCCCAGTTTACAATCAATAATACCAATCAATCAATCAATCAATCATCCCTCTTTTTCTCTGTTGCTTTCTCCTTCCTCCTCTCTCTTTCTCAGTCTCAATCTTAATCTCTCTCTCTCTGTTTATTTTGCAGTTTGTGCAACGTTCATGCCCACAAAAGTCCATGAGGTGTAATTAGCATAGGGCTTCCTTTCTCTTTTGCATACCAGAGCTTCGCCATTTGCTTTTGTGTCATTTAAATGCACGATTACAAATACCTTTGGTGTTCCGGTGATCAGATCAATGCGATCCAGGACTGTTTCTAGGATTATCCTCTCAGATCTTCCCTTCTCTTCTCCTCCGTTTTTGCTTCTTCTTCCTTCTCTCCAACCCCGCTTCGCATCCCCATCAGAAGATGGTGAGCTAAGAATGAAGCCACCACTGATCTATTCATTAGCTAGTTAGGAAGCAGGTTCCCCAATGCATACGTAAATGCGTTAGTAAATTTTTCTGAATTTGTAATCTGAAACTGCCTGCTTTGTTTTTGTATTTCTTAGTCAGTTTCAGTTCAAGGAAACCACACAGAAATTTGGGCATGCTCTTTCTGATACTCTGCTAAAGAAAATCCGATTCCTAACAGTTTCACCTTCCATAGAATTTCCCAAAAGGGAATAACACCGTGGGAAATTCTAATTCCCAACATTAACTCACCCTCTTCTTGACAAGAGATGCGAAACATGGTCGGAGAGACGGAAGAAGAAGCGAAAAATGGAGAAGAAGAGAGCGAGAGATCCGAGGAGTCTTTTATAAGACCGGTAAGCCCAGGAACTGTCCTGGGTCACATGCTCTGGCCATCTGAACCCCTACAGTATTTATAACCGTGCATTTAAATGACACAAGGGCAAATTGGTGAGGCTTTAGGTGGGAAAGGAGAAGGCTTTGGCTTGCAAAGGAGAAGCAACCCTTTAAGTCCCACTTGCCCTAAAACAAGAGGTGGTGGTGGGAGAGAAAGACGGGATTTTTGCAACAAAACCTGGGCCTCCAGGTTCACAGCTGAGCCTAGGAGGACCTCCAAGCCCCAAACCTGTGTCTTCACGTGTAACGCCATCTGAATCCCTGTTCCCTGATCTCTCGTTCATCTGACCGGGAGCACCTCCGTCTTGCCTGGACCGAGCTTCAGTTTGCTTACCCACATCCTGTCCATAACTGAAGCCAGACACCATTTTCACTTGGGTGTCTTCAGGTGCGTACAAACACTATCTACGTTATCCTATAATTCGGATTAAGAAAGAACTGAATTGAATTGTGGTGCCTCCCAGAACTGGACACGGTAGACCCCACCTGGAATAATCCTGCGTCCAGTTCTGGGCACCCCAGTTGACGAAGGAGATGGACAAGCTGGAAGGCGTCCAGAGGAGGGCCACCAAAATGGTGGAAGGCCTGGAAACTATGAAGTCCCATCAGGAGCAGCTTAGGGAGCTGGCGATGTTTAGCCTGGAGCGGAGAGGTGACACGACAGCCATGATTAAATATTTCAAGGGATGTCCTACGGAGGATGGAGCAAGCCTGTATTCTGCTGCTCCAGAGACTTGGACATGGAGCAATGGCTTCAAAGTTCGGGAAAGGAGATTGCACCTCAGCATAAGGATGAACTTCCTGAGGGTAAGAGAAATTCTGACAGTGGAATCCGCTGCTGCCTCCGTGGAGTGTGGTGGAGTCTCCTTTTTTGGAGGCTTTTAAAAAGAAGGTGGGCAGCCTTCTGTCGGGAATGCTTTGACGGTGTCTTCCTGCATGGCAGAATGGGGTTGGACTGGATGGCCCCTTGAGGTCTCTTCCAAATCTGTGATTCTTTCATATTCTGGCAGGTGATACACATTGCTTTCACCTGACGGAGAAAGACTCGGCACATGCTCAGAGATACCCTTGTTCCTCCACATATCTTGCCTTGGAAAGCAAGGTTCTGCATCTGACCGTGAGAAAATCAACAAAGTTCTCTTTGTTTCTCTTCTCCTGCTCCAAACCCAACCCATCTCCCTCAGAATGATTTAAAACCGAAAAAGAACCCCACACTGCCTTCAGTTCTGCAGATGTCGTTTCCTATAAAGAAATGTTTTATTAACACGTTCAAGGCGCCCGACTCTGTGCGAGCAGATTTGATCACAGCAGGGGGGGCTGGAGAAGTTAGTCCAAAGACAGATTCTCACCACCAAAAAAAAAAAACGCTTCCTAATTTGTTTCCAGCACTTAATGGAGGTGGCCGGGTGCTGTGGTTCTTTGTTGGAGAGCATTTGCATTTTCAAACTGGGGGGAATAAATCCTCGCTCACAAGTTAGTTTCTGAGGAATTCGGCACCGAAAGGATTTCTTTGAGCTCAAATTAGATTAATATAATATTAAGATCCTCCTAGTCCAACCCTATTCTGCAATGCGGGGATGCACAGATAAAGCAATCCCAAAAAATTCCCATCCAACCTTGGTTTAAAGGGGAGTCTACCAGCCCTAGAAGCAGTCTGTTCTGCTGTTGAGCAGCTCTCACAACCAAGAAGTTCTTCCAAAGGTTTAGGTGGAATCTCTTTTCCTGTAACTTGCATCCATTGGGCCTCGTCCTAGTTTCTGGAGCAGCAGAAAACAAGCTTGCTCCATCTTCCCTATGACATTCCTTCAGATGTTTAAAGATGGCTCTCATGTTACCTCTCCATGCTGTCTTCTCCAAACAAAATATACCCAGCTCATAGAAGAGACCCAAAGGCCCACCAAGTCCATCCCCCTTCTGCCAGGCAGGAAGATACCATCAAATGCCCTCCCTTTGATAGACGGCCACCCAGCCTCTCTTTAAAAACCTCCAAAAAAAGAGACTCCATCACACTTCATTCAGGCAGCAGCAGATTCCATTGCGGAACTGCTCTTCCCGTCAGGAAGTTCTTCCTATAGTTTAGGTTTAATCTTTTTTCCTGACATTTGACTCCATTGCTCCATATCCTAGTCTCCGGAGTAGAAGAAAAGAAGCTGGTTCCATCTTCAACGTGACATTCCTTCAAATATTTAAACATGGCTATTCTCTTACCACCAGGAGGTTCTTCCTAATGTTTAGGTGGAAACTCTCTTCTTGTAATTCATAGAACCACAGAATCATACAGTTGGAAGAGACCATAAGAAATCTAATCCAACATCTACCATGCAGGAATATAAAACTGAGGCTTTCCTGAGAGATACATTCCTAGAAGAGACCCCAGGAGCCATCCAGTCCAACCCCCTTCTGCCACGCAGGAAGACACAATCAAAGCCCTCCCTTTGACAGATGGACATCCAGCCCCTGTTTAAAAAACCTCCAAAGAAGGAAGAAACTCCACCAAACTCCATTCAGGCAGCAGCAGATTCCATGGATGAACTGCTCTCACCATCAAGAAGTTCTTCCTAATGTTGAGGTGGAATCTCTTTTCCTGAAGTTTGAATCCATTGCTCCATGTCCTAGTCTCCAGAGCAGCAGAAAACAAGCTGGTTCCATCTTCCCCATGATATTTTTTCAGATAATTAAAGATGGCTGGGTCTTCTTATGTACTGAATGTGTACGTAGACAAACATGAGACCATAGCACGTAGGTGAGAATCATGCCGCCCTCCAGATGTAGACTGGACTGTAATGCCCAGCATGTTTCACCACTGGCTAGGCACAGATATAAGATGAGTGACATCTGGCTTGAGTTCAGTACATGTGAAAAGGATCTGGGTGTCTTAGTAGACCACAAGCTGAACATGAGCCAGCAGTGATGCAGCAGCTAAAAAAGCCAATGCGATTCTGGGCTAAATGAAAAGGAGTATAATGTCTACATCCAGGGAAGCGATGGTACCCCTTTATTGTGCTTTGGTCAGACCCCACCTGGAATAATCCTGTCTCCAGTTGTGGGCACCACAGTTCAGGAAGGATATGGACAAGCTGGAAGGTGTCCAGAGGAGGGTGACCAAAATGGTAGAAGGCCTGGAAACCATGAAGCCCTCTGAGGAGCGGCTTAGGGAGCTGGAGATGTTTAGCCTGGAGAAGAGAAGGTTAAGAGGGAGCATGATAACCATGTTTAAATATTTGAATGATGTCATGTTGAAGATGGAGCAAGCTTGTTTTCTGTTGCTCTGGAGACTAGGACGTGGAGCAATGGATTCAAGCTGCAGGAAAGGAGATTCCACCTAAACCTTAGGAAGAAATTCCTGATCATAACAGCTGTTTGACAGTGGAATATGTTGCTTCCCAGGAGTGTGGGGGAGTCTCCTCCTTCTTTGGAGGTTTTTAAACAGAGGTTGGACAGCCACGTCTCAGGAATGCTTTGATGGTGTCTTCCTGCCTGGCAGAAGGGGGTTGGACTGGATGGCCCTTGCGGGGTCTTCCAGTTCTATGATTCTACAATTCAAAATCCTTCACCCCTAGAATTGCTCTTCCGGTTTCCGAGTTCCCACTCCCTTTGCAAACTATGCCTCTCCCTTTTCTTTGGATGCCGAAAATCTATTCCCTAAAGGCACAACTGAAGTGTTTAAATTACTCCAAAGCTAGAAAGTTGAAGGCTGAATTTAATTTGGGAAGGCAGAATTCTTGACTTGGGGGGAGATGTACTCTCAACCAACCCACCTGTAACTACACCTTCGGCTCCTTTAAAGTTCGGACCAAACCTCGGAGCTGATTCAGCATCATGAACGCCATCAACCACAACTGGATATAACTCAACTTGCGTAAGGAAGGAAACTGGTACCTCAAATCAGCCTGTCTATAAAGATACCCACTGCTATTATTTCGGTTACCTTACTCTTTTCCGAGATATTTCATCATGATACTGTTTACGTCATCTTCCTTCCCTTCTGCCTCCGACCGCTGGACATCTTTAGCACCTTCGCTGGCCATCTTCCCAACACATCCTTCCCCTTCCAGTCGTTGGGTCTTTGGCCGCGTCTTGATGCTGTCGGCGCTTTTGAAAGAGACGACCGACTCAGAAGACGAGGACGAATCGGAGAGATTCCCAGGGTCCTCTTTGGGTTTTGTGCTGGGAGACAAAATCGTCTTGATCTCTGAGAGGAACGTGCGTTCGGGAGAGACTTGGTCTTCAAAGCGGACGCTCATGGGGCGCTGGCCCTCCCTCCGCTCTCTAGGACCTTTGGACAAGCTACTGGTGGACTGGGTTTTCCGGATGGCTGGTGGAAAGTCATCCACGTCCGTGCTTGTTTTCCTCTCGTAGCTCAATGTTGGTATTTTCCAAGAAAGTGGGTCAACGGCTTTCCCTTCAAAGTCACCAAATCTCCTGCTCTGGAACACCAGAGGTTCACTTCCGAGTTCGCTGTCTCCAGTTTCTTCCAAGGATGTCTCCAGGGAACTTCTCCATGGCTTAATCCTTGAGGAACCAAACGTATCTCCACCCAAGGTTGGAGAACCGAGCTTCGAGTAAGGATCATCTAAGTTCTGGACGAGAGAGTCATAGGAGCCAAACTTGGAGATTCTTTTCAGGGCTGGCGAGAGAGTTGGCCGCGCCACGTTTTCCGACGATACGCTCCTCAGGCTGGAGGAGCGAACCAAGCCCGACCTGGCGCCTTCTGAAAGCTCATCAAGTTTCACTGGGAAGTCCTCGTCGTCCTTCAAAGTCCGGCATCTTCTAAGGGACGAAGCCCCAGCTGTTTGGTAAATGGGCAGAGATGAGGCCTCCTCCAATTCTTTGTCTTTCAATCGTTTCCTCCGCAGTTCTTCCACGTACTCCGAAAGTGCCGAAGATGAGCGTGGCAGCTTGTCTTCGGCTGACGGAGATGTTCTCCTAACCATGGATGGAGATAAAGGAGTCGGAGGTTTATCTTCCACGGAGGTTGGAGAGGAGAACCTTCTCATCATGGATGGAGACACCGCTCCCACTTGGGAAGGAGCATCAAACTCCTCTTTGCAAATTCCTCCCCGTCTCTGAGCCCCAAAGGAAGGACTTTCCACTTTGCCAAAGCCGGACTCTCCCACGTTCCTCCCGTATTCTCTTCTTCTCGCACCCAAAGGAGACACCGTTTCCTGGTTTCTTTCTGGATCTTTGTTGATTCTGAAACGACAGTCGGGTGGGGAGAAAAATGGAAGCCACATTAAGCTGGGAATTAATTGCAAGAACTAAGCACAGTGCAAATTCAGTCCCCACAATCCAAACACGAGCATGGAACGCTTACCAAGGCCAATGCGATATTTAAAAAGAATATTTACATTAAGGAAAAAGAAATAACGCTTCAGGTTTATGCTGGCTGGTTCTCCCAGTGTTTGTGGAATGTAATTTCTGAGTATCATTAAGCTAATCACAAACGGCTGAATTATTTATTTGAAATATTTTTATGTCCTGACGGCTCAACAAAAGATATTCCCCCTTTAGCCGGAATCCAAGCTGCTGGGGCTGGTGAAACATCTTGTGTGTCGATTTGTGTTGTGTTTTCTTTATTTAAGATGTTCTACTTTTTTTCTACTCAGTGGCATCTCCTGGCTCTGTTGGGTGAGGGTTGGAGTGAATTCATTCCGGACTTTAGTGAGAACCTGAAAGCTCTTTTAAAGTTCATTGAGCCAGAACATTAATCTGTCCGAGGTTCCACCCAAAATAAATTAGACTTTTTGGAATATAACTTCCTGAATTACTTCCCCCCTCCCCCGGCTAGCATGGCTTGGAGAAAGGAATTCAGAGAACTATATCCTTAGGAGAGAAAAAAAATTAAAGTAACTTTCCCAAGCTTGGAGCAAGAGAAGCACCATTTGCTGGTTGTGCAAAGATTAAACCCAACAGTTTTGTTGCCCTTCAAGTTGCCCTCCACCCAGAACATGGTCTTTGTTTCAACACCTGTATTTGCACAAAAGCAAATTGGGCCCCTTCTCTCCTTCATCCCAGTCCTTTCAAAAGAGAAAGATGCAACAGTCCCCCAGTCCAAAAAAAGAGTGTCCAGGGGCCCTCTCCCGGAGTTGTGCAGCATGATTCTCCATTTACAGGTTTGACTGTTATACTTTCCTGTCCTGTTGAATGGCAACATTGCACAACTGAACTCACAATAGAATCACAGAGTTGGAAGAGACCCCAGGGGCCATCCAGTCCAACCCCCTTCTGCCATGCTAGAAGACAACCATCAAAGCCCTCCTTCGGACAGATGGCCACCCAGCCTCTGCTTAAAAACCTCCAAAGAAGGAGAAGACCCCACCACACTCCACGGAGGCAGCAGCAGATTCCACTGCCAAATGGCTCTGACCGTCAGGAAGTTCTTCCTGAGGTTCAGGTGGAATCTCCTTTCCTGCAGCTTGAATCCATTGCTCCTTGTCCTGGTCTCTGGAGCGGCAGAGAACAATCCTGCTCCTTCCTCGACATGACATCCCTTCAAATATTTCAACATGGCTATCTTGTCCTCTCTTAACCTTCTCTTCTGCAGACTGAACATCCCCAGCAAACTAAGATGCTCCTCAAAGAGCTTCAGGGCTTCCAAACTCTCCACTATTTTGGTCGCCCTCCTCTGGACGTGCTCCCACTTGTCCATCTCTTTCTTGAAATGAGGTGCCCAGAACTGGACGCAGGATTATTCCAGATGAGGTCAGACCAAAGCAGAATAGGTTGATACCATTCCCTCCCTTGATCTAGATACCATACTCCTATGGATGCAACCAAGAATTGCAATGGCTTTCTCGTCTGCCGCATCACACTGCTGGCTCATCTTCATCTTGTGGTCCACCGAGACTCCTAGATCCCTTTGACACATACTGTTAACCAGCCAGGTGTCCCCCGTCCTATATTCGTGCATTCCATTTTTGCTGACCAAGTGCAGGAATTTATATTTCTCTGTGTTGAAATTCATATTGTTAGCTTTGGCCCAGCTCTCTAATCTGTTAAGGTCGTTTTGACATGGCAGCCTGACATGGAAAATATATGGACATTGGGAATGGAATGCCTAGGACAGGATCACAATCCAAAACGACCTTGACAGATTGGAGAGCTGGGCCAAGGCTAACAAAATGAATTTCAACAGACAAAAATGTAAGGTCCTGCACTTAGGCAGAAAAAAATGGAATGCACAAATATAGGATGGGGGACGCGTGGCTGGACAACAGTCCGTGTGAAAGGGATCTGGGAGTCTTGGTGGACCACAAGCTGAAGGTGAGCCAGCAGTGTGATGCGGCAGCCAAGAAAGCCAACACGATTCTAGGCTGCATCAATAGGAATATGGTGTCCAGATCAAAGGAAGTAATGGTACTCTGTATTCTGCCTAGTCAGACCTCATTTGGAATACTGTGTCCAGTTCTGGGCACCTCAATTCAAGAAGGATAGGGACAAGCTGGAAGGTGTCCAGAGGAAGGAGACCAAAATGGTGGAGGGTCTGGAAGCCATGAAACCCTATGAGGAACGGATTATGGAGCTGGGGATGTTTAGTTGGTGGAAGAGAAGGTTAAGAGGGGACATGATAGCCATGTTTAAATATTTGAAAGGATGCCATGTTGAAGATGGAGCACACTTGTTTTCTGCTGCTCCAGAGACCAGGACAAGGACTCAAGCTAAAGGAAAAGAGATTCCACCTGAACTTCAGGAAGACTTCCTGAGAGTCAGAGCTGTCTGGCAGTGGAATCTGCTGGTGTCTCCATGGAGTGTGGTGGGGTCTCCTCCTTCTTTGGAGGCTTTGAAGCAGAGGCTGGGTGGCCATTTGCCAGGGGTGCTTTGATGTGGGTTCCTGAAGAGCAGGGACTTGGACTGGATGGCCCCTGGGGTCTCTTCCAACTCTATAATTCTATGACTGATAACAAAATAGTGCCAGTCTCCCCCTTAAGGAATACAAGCAGACCCCACTTTGGATAAACAACAGGCAGATGCTGCTGTATTAGGGGGTCTTTAGACGACAGGGCCAAAGCGCACGTCCCGACATCTGAAGCCCACCAAGCCTTACACAGAGGTGACATAACTTAGCATGCCAATTTCACATCTTACGGGAAGTATAAATGTGCACGCCCTTCCTTCTTCTGCACATCCGATTTTGGATTCCCCCAGATGTCTCTTGGTTTCAGCCTGGACTGAATGAAAGATTCCTTGAATTTCCCACCAGCGAACAACTTTGGGGTGTGCGGTGCTCCCGGGAAACCTGCCCACTGTGGCTAATATTGGCAGACGTGCTCCCCAAGCCAGCATGGTGTGGTAGTTAAGAGTGTTCGGAGACTAGAGTTCGAATCCCCTCGGGTGAGCTTGGGAAGGTCCCACTCTCTCAGCCTCTCAGCAAACCCCTCCAGAAATCTACCCAAGAAGGCCTCCTCAGAAGTTCTCCTTAGGATTGCTGCAAGTCTGAAATGACCGTTCTTAAAAGATTTTCTAAGAGAAGAAATAAATTTGTCTAATTGCGGCTTCCTTTTGGAATAAAATCGGCAAAGAATCACAGCCCTCCTTTCCTGAATGCTAAGCGTTGTGTTTAAATGCTCCCCCAACACTTTCTCCACAAAAGAAGCGACAATCCTGCTGTATAATTATGGGGTGGAAAGGAAACACAAATTTTCCCTCCTTCAACGGGGGGGAAATAGTTGCTAGAGAATTAGTCTTAACAACAATGAACCCTCTGGGCTACGGAAAAGGGATGCTGTTGCCATAGCAATGGGGCTGGTAATTTCACAGACGATGCTGGACACGGCGGGGCCGAGCTGGAAGGAAGCCTCCCATCAGGTAAATCTGTTGGGACAACTTAAGAAAAGAGAGACTGTCTGGGGTCTTAAATTGGGGTCCCACATCTCTGCAAGCAGAGTTACGCATTGCGTGTGCTATGGGGCTGTTGTGTTGCACGACAACATTGTGTGGCTCCAAGGACACCCGGATATGCAACTGAAAATGTAAGCAGATAGAAACATAGAGTCATAGAGCTGGAAGAAACCACGATGGCCATCGAGTCCATCGCCCTGCCTTGCACAATTCGGTGTCCAATTAAATGTGCTTCATAGAATCATAGAATCCTAGAGTTGGAAGAGACCCCAGGGGCCATCGAGTCCAACCCCCTTCCGCCATGCAGGAACACCCATCAAAGCATTCCCGATAGATGGTCCCCCAGCCTCTGCTTCAAAACCTCCAAAGAAGGAGGAGACTCCACCACACTCCATATTCCACAGCCGGACAGCTCTGACCGTCACGAAGTTCTTCCTCAGGTTCAGGTGGAATCTCCTTTCCTGCAGCTTGAATCCATTGCTCCTTGTACCAGTCTCTGGAACAGCAGAAAACAAGCCTGCTCCCTCCTCCACATGACGTCTCTTCAAATATTTAAACACGGCTCTCATGTCCCCTCCTAACCTTCTCTTCTGCAGACTAAACATTCCCAGCTCCATAATCCATTCCTCAGAGGGCTTCATGGCTTCCAGACCCTCCACCATTTTGGTCGCCCTCCTCTGGACACGTTCCAGCTTGTCGACATCCTTCTTGAATTGAGGGTGCCCAGAACTGGACACAGGATTCCAAATGAGGCCTAAGCAATGCAGAATAGGGGGTACCGTTACCTCCCTCAATCTAGACACCATACTCCTATTGATGCAACGAAGAATCGCATTGGCTTTCTTGGCTGCCGCGTCACACTGCTGGCTCATGTTCAGCTTGTGATCTACCAAGACTCCTAGATCCTTTTCCCACGTACTGCTATCCAGCCATGTGTTCTCCATCCTATATTTGTGCATTCCATTTTTTCTGCCTAAGTGCAGGGCCTTACATTTTTGTCTGTTGAAATTCGTTTTGTGAGCCTTGGCCCAGCTCTCTAATCTGTCAAGGTCATTCTGAATTCTGGGGTATTAGCAACCCGTCCCAATTTGGTGTCATCTGCAAATTTGATCAGCCTGCCCTCCATTCTTTCATCTAAGTCATTGAGAAAGATGTTGGAAAGCCCTGGGCCCAGGACAGAACCTGGTGGACCGAAAAGTCTCTTCTCTCCAGGATGAAAAGCAGCCATGGGTGAGGAGCACCCTTTGGGTTCGGTCCATGAACTAATTACCAATCCATCTAACAGCACCCACAACCCAATGGGTCTCTGCTCAAACCATGGGGCTTCCTTTGGGTTGGATGGCAGTGCTTCAAAAGGCAATGTGGAGTCCCAGTTTGTGACAAAGATGGGAAATAAGGGATGGATGGATGGATGGATGGATGGATGGATGGATGGATGGATGGATGCATGGATGGATGCATGGATGGATGCATGGATGGATGCATGGATGGATGGGGAGAAAGATAGATGGATGGATGGATGATGGATGGATGGATGGATGGATGGATGGATGGATGGATGGATGGGGAGAAAGATGGATGGATGGATGGATGGATGGATGGATGGATGGGGAGAAAGATGGATGGATGGATGGATGATGGATGGATGGATGGATGGATGGATGGAATGTAGAACCACAAGAGTGACTGATATGTTTTTGTATGGTTTTTACATCTTCTGATTTGATAATTTGTAAGTGGCTTTGAGTCTCGTTATTGAAGGAAAACACAGTATATAAAAGAAGAGGAGGATGAGGATGAAGAAAAGATCAGGAAAAAGAAGAGGAAGAAAAGATGAAGATGAGGAGGAAGTAGAAGAGATGAGGAAGGAGGAGGGGGAGGAGGAAGAAAAAGAGGAAGCAGAGGGGGAGGAAGAAGAAGAGATGAGGAAGAAGAAGAAGAGGAGGAGGAGGACTAAAGGAGGGTAAGAGGAACCAGAATAGGAAGAAAGATGGGAAGAGGAGGATGGAGGTCAAGCAGGAAGAAGAAGAGGAAGAATGGGAGGAAGAAGAAGAAGGAGGTGAAGTATGAAGAGGGGAGAGGAGGAATGGGGAGGAGGAGATGAGAAAGAAGAAGGGGAAGGAGCAGGGAGGAGGAAGAGAAGAAGGAGGAAGAGAAGGAGGAAAAAGGAGAAGGAAGAGGAGGAGATGGGGAAGGAACAAGAAGCGGAAGAAAGAGATGAAGGAAGAGAAGAGAATGGAAGACTAGGAGGAGGAGGAAGACTATGAAGATGAAGAGGAGGGCGACCAAAATGGTGGAGGGTCTGGAGGCCATGAAGCCCTCTGAGGAGCGGCTGAGGGAGCTGGGGATGTTTAGTTTGCAGAAGAGAAGGTTAAGAAGTGACATGATGGCCATGTTTAAATATTTGAAGGGATGTCATGTTGAAGATGGAGCAGGCTTGTTTTCTGCTGCCCCAGAGACGAGGACTAGGAGCAATGGATTCAAGCTGCAGAAAAGGAGATTCCACCTGAATCTGAGGAAGAACTTCCTGATGGTAAGAGCAGTTGGAGAGTAGAATCTGCTGCTGCCTCCATGGAGTGTGGTGGGGTCTCCTCCTTCTGTGGCGGTTTTTAAGCAGAGGCTGGACGCCCATCTGCCCAAGGTAGGGCTTTGATGGGTGTTCCTGCACGGCAGGGGGTTGGACTCGAGGGCCCCTGGGGTCTCCTCCAACTCTATGATTCTATGATTCTATGAAGAATAGGAGGAAGAGGAAGAAGGAACTGAAGTATGAAAAGGGAAGAGGAGGAATCAGGAGGAAGGAGCATGAGATGGAGGAGAAGGAACAAGAAGAGGAAGGAAGAGGAGGAAGAAGATGAAGAGAAAGACAAGCACGAAGGAAGAGGAGATCGGATGATTTCTTTTTAAGATTATAGGATCTTTGTTGGTCTGAATAGACTGTCTCAGAATAGCCGGATGGATGGGTAACTTCCACAGTGGACCCTTGGTGTCCACTAGGATTTCGTTCCAGAGCCCCCCACGAACACCAAAATTCATGGATGCTCAGGTCCCGTTCCATACAAAGGTGTAGGAAAAGAGCATCCCTTGTATAAAACAGCAAAAACAAATCTCGCTTCCTAATTGTTTATTTTCAAGCCATGGTTGGTTGAATCTGTGGATACAGAATCCGTGGATACGGAGAGCTGACTATACTTTCCCAATATAGCAAGAAATGCCATCAAAGGCTCACCCACCAAGGAATTTAATGATGATGGCCACAAATTAATTTTGGAAGAGAGAGTTTTCCATCTCTCCATCCCTCCATCCTTTATTTCATTTATACCCTGCCCTTTCCACAAACTGGGATTCAGGGGAGCTTAAAAAACAGGGAGCGTTAAAATATAAATGCATATGTTTAAAATCATACAAAAAGCTTGGTTTGAACCCGGTTTAAACTAACGGGAGAATCAGAACCATTTAAATCATTGCTTTTAAAACAATTAAGCAGCACCATAAGAAGCTATTTTCTCATTAAAATGATCAATTCCAAAAGATTGTTGGAATAAAAAGATCTTTTGCAGCTGCTGCAGACAGGCAAGGAGAAGCTATCCTCATCTTTCTCCAAGATGGACTTTCTGTTTTTGGAAGCTTTTAAACAGAGGTTGGATGGGTATCTTTCCGGAATGTTTTAGCTGTGGATTTTAATACTGAGAAACGAAGGGCACTAGAATTAAGAAGAAGGAATAAAATGCACAGATACAGGATGGGTGATACTTGGCTTGAAAATAGTATGTATGAAAGGGACCTAGGAGTCTTAGTGGACCACAAGCTGAACAGTGTGATGCGGCAGCTAAAAAAGCCAATGCAGTTCTTGGCTGTATCAACAGGAGTCTCATATCTAGGTAAAGCGAAGTGATGGCCCCACTCTATTCTGCTTTGCTCAGACCCCAATCCTGTGTCCAGTTCTGGGCAGCTCATTTCAAGAAGGATATGGACAAGCTGGAGCGTGTCCAGAGGAGGACCACAAAATGGTGGAGGGTCTGGAAGCCATGAAGCGCCCTGAAGAGCGGCTGAGGGAGCTGGGTATGTTTAGTTTGCAGAAGAGAAGGTTAAGAGAGGACATGATAGCCATGTTTAAATATTGAAGGGATGTCAAGAAGGATATTGAGAAGCTGGAAGGGTCCAACCAAAATGGTAGAAGGCATGGAAACTTTGAAGGCCTATGAGGAGTAGTCTAGGGAGAAGGGTATGTTTGGCCTGGAGAAGAGAGGGTTAAGAGGGGACATGATAGCCATGTTTAAATATTCGAAGGGATATCATACTGAAGATGGAGCAAGTCTGTTTTCTGCTCCTCTAGAGACTGGGACATGGAGGAATGGATTCAAACTACAGGATAAGAGATTCCACCTGAACCTCAGGAAGAACTTCTGACGGTAAGAGCAGTTTGACATTGGACTCTGCTGCTGCCTCCGTGGAGCGTGGTGGAGTCTCCTCCTTCTTCGGAAGTTCTTAAAGAGAGGCTGAATGGGCATCTATCAGGAATTCTTTAATGGTGTCTTCCTGCATGGCAGAAGGGGGTTCGACTGGATGTCCCTTGGGGTCTTTTCCAACTCTATGAGAGTTTTCTGGTGGTGGAACACGGACTCTTCTTCTTTGGAGATCTCTGAATAGAGGTCGGATGGGCCCAAATCATGAAGGGAGGGCAGGATCGAGTTCCAGAGTCTGGAAGCAGCCACCAAGAAGTCCTTCTCTCTGCCATTCAGGGTGCTAAGAGCTGGTGCCTCTCACTGGCTTCTCCCACCTGAAGGAGTTAACGTCTACTTTTGAACAGTCTTGGCTTTGCTTAGCATCGCAAAACACCTGGATTCGAGCCCAGAACTGCCAGCCGGCTGCTGTGAAAAGCCAGCGTGTTTTGCTAAAAGGGTGGCTAAGTGGATGTCAGAAGGAGTTTAAAGGAGGCCGGCCGACGGTGGGGTTCCCCGGAGGGCACTTTCTCAGCTCTTAGAGGCTGCCTGTGTTGGATGTGAAAGTTACTTTTTTTTCATCTGCCCCATTCCCAAAATTACAGGACAGAAAGGACCAGAGCAATACAAAAGCATTGCTGAAGGGAGTTCATCTACCAAGATCACCAGAAGTAAAAATAAGTTACTACTACCAATAAAAAAAGGTTTTTGCAAAACCTAAACCGCTGCATCAAATGCAGAACAGCACTTTACATCCTGTGTTGGTTAAGCTGAAATCTTGGCATATCCAGCTCCAAAGTGGAGTCTATTCTTGAAGCTCTTCTTTGCAACAAGACAAGCTATTTTTTTTTAATAGCAATAATAACTACTACTTGTTCAAAAAGCAAACAACAAAAGAAAAGGCCTTTGCAAGACCTAAGCTGCTAGGTCCAAAGCAGGACACTTTGGAAGGTCTCCTTTGTTAGCTAAGATGGATTCTTGGAAGATCCAAAGCTGAATCTAACCTGGAACCTCTCGTTCGCAAACAAGCTGAGCTGTTACATCACCACCATCACCACAACAATCTCCAAAAAATGGCCCTGGAAAGACCTCAGATGTTAGGTCCCAAAGCAGCACACCTCAGCTCCTTGGTTAGTTAGGGGAAAACCTTGACATATCCAAGTCTTGCTTTAGCAAAGCTGAAATCCCGGCCAAAGCAAAGTCTAATTAAGAAGTTATAGAGTCATAGACCTGTGGAGTCATAGAATCCTAGAGTTGGAGGAGACCCCAGGGGCCATCCAGTCCAACCCCACTCTGCTATGCAGAAGCAAACACTCAAAGCACTCCCAACAGATGGCCACCCAGCCTCTGCTTAAAAACCTCCAAAGAAGGAAGGAGACTCCACCACACTCCATTCAGGCAGCATATTCCACTGCCGGACAGCTCTGACCATCCAGAAGTTCTTCCTGAGGTTCAGGTGGAATCTCCTTTCCTGCAGCTTTAATCCATTGCTCCTCATCCTAGTCTTTGGAGCAGCAGAAAACAAGCTCACTCCATCTTCAACATGACATCCCCGCAAATATTTAAACATGTCTATCATGTCCCCTTTGAACCTTCTCTTCTACAGACTAAACATCCCCAGATCCCTCAGCCACTCCTCATAGGGCTTCATGGCTTCCAGGCCCTCCACCATTTTGGTTGTCCTCCTCTGGACACGCTCCAGCTTGTCCATCTCCTTCTTGAAATGAGGTGCCCAGAACTGGACAGTTTTCCAGGTGGGGTCTGACCAAGGCAGCATAGAGTTCTCCTGTAGTAAAAAGCTAAGTGTAACAACAACAACGATATCCAGAGAAGGGTAACCAAAATGCTATAAGGCCTGGAAACTGTGGAGCCCTTTGAGGAGCAGCTAAGGGAGCTGGGGATGTCTAGCCTGGAGAAGAGAAAGGTGGTTAAGAGGGGACATTATAGTCATGTTTAAATATTTGAAGGGATGTCAGGTTGAAGACGGAGAAAGCCTTTTTTCTGCTGCGCCAGGACGAGGACACTATGCAGCAATGCCTTAGGATATTGACAAGTTGGAATGTGTCCAGTGGAGGGCAACCAAAATGGCCTGGAAACCCTGAAGCCCTCTGAGGAGCAGCTTCGGGAGCTGAGGGTTTAGCCTGGAGAAGAGAAGGTGAAGAGGGGAGAGATGATAAATATTTGAAGGAATATCATGTTGAAGATGGAGCAAGCTTCTTTTCTGTTGCTCCGGAGATTAGGATCCAAACTACAGGAAAAGAGAGCCCACCTAAACATTAGGAAGAACTTCCTGATGGTAGGAGTAGTTTGAGAATGGAACCTGCTGCTGCCTCCATGGAATGTGGTGGGGTCTCCTCCTCCTTTGGAGGTTTTAAAAGAGAAGGTGGACGGCCATTTGTCAAAGGGAGTGTTTTGACGGTGTCTTCCTTCCAGAAGGTGGTTGGACTGGATGACCCCTGAGGTCTCTTCCAGCTGTAGAATTCTATGATACTTAGAGAGTTTGGTGGGTTTGGCCTGGAGAAAAGAAGGCTCACAGAGGACATGATAGCTATGTTTAAATATTTGAAAGGATCTCATATTGAATATAGAGCTTGTTTTCTGCTGCTCCGGAGACTAGGACACTACGGAGCAATGGCTTCAAACTTCAGGAAATGAGATTCCACCTAAACCTCAGGAAGAACTTCCTGAGGGCGAGAGGAGTTCAAGAGTGGAATCCACTGTTGTTTCGGAGGTGTGGTGGAGTCTCCTCATTCTTTGGAGGTTTTTAAAGAGAGGCTGGATGGCCGCCTGAGTGTGTGTTCCTCTGCGGCACAAAGTTGGTTTCAGTGGGCATTGTGGTCTCTTCCAACTCCATGGTTCTATGAGAAGGGGACGTGATAGCTACGTTTAAATATTTGAAGGCATGTCATCTGGTGGATGGAGCAAGCCTGTTTTCTGCTGCTCCAGAGACACGGACATGGAGCAATAGTGTCAAAGTGCAGGAAAAGAGATTCCATCTAAACATCAGGAAGGACTTTCTGGTGCAAAGAGCAGTTTGGGAGTGGAATATTCTGCTGCCTCCGTGGAGTGCGGTGGAGTCTGCTCCTTTTCAACAGAGGCTGGTTGGCCATCTGAGGATGTGTTTCTGCACGGCGCGGGGTGGACTCAGTGGTAGTTGTGGTCTCTTTCAATTCTACGAGAGGCTGGATGGACATCTTTGGGAATACTTGTGTGGGGTCTTCCTGCCTAGCAGAAGGGGGTTGGACTGGATGGCCCCTTGGGGTCTCTTACAGGTCTGGGATTTTATGATTCTAGGAAGCAGCCTGAGACTCCCTCCTTCTCATTTCTCTCCCTGAAACCCCCTTGGGTCCGGAGAGGCGAATACGAATCACGCATTCCGACAGACTCCTTTGCTTGCAACCGTCCGTGGGTGGCTCAGCTGGAACCGAGAGGCAATCAAACCCACAGTGCCGGCTTCCTCCCGGCAGGTTCCTTCATTACAAGGCGACGGGAGGGGACTTGCCAGGCAGGGGGGAAGGTAGTTGCTTCAAACGACTTTACTGAGACAAAACGCAGGCTTTCACGACCCTCTCCCCCCCAATAAAGGCATCTCTTTCCCGGTGGGTTTGCCAAATTGCAGCCCCCTACCCGTGAAAAGCATGTTTCCAGAATCCACAGGTGGGCAATGTCTTTTTTTTTACTAGTCTCTCATTTGTTGTTTTTTTCAACTAGGATTTTACACATCACGCCTGGTTAAAAGCCTTGGCTGTGTATTTCTGCACAACAGGGGGCTGGGTTGGATGAACTTGGGGTCTCTTCCAACTCTACGAGTCTACAGAAGCAGACGCGTGCTGGATCTTATTGTTCTGAATTTGCAAGACCGGACCTGAGCAAGACCGGGGATCTTGGAGAGCTGTCGCTCACGGGGTTGCCGTAAATTGGAGCTGACTTGCCAACAACATCAATAAAGTGGAAGGCGGTGGGAGAAGGGAAAGACTCTGCTCCAGGCGGATAGACTGTAGAAACCATCTGGGCCCTGAGTTTGCAAGACTTGAGCAGGGCTGAGGAGGACGGAGGAGTGGTTCATGGAGGCTGGTTCTGTTACCAAGCCATACACCTCCATGCTTTGATATAGAATCATAGAATCATGGAGTTGGAAAAGACTCCAGGGGCCATCGAGTCCAACCCCCTGCTATGCAGGAAGACCCATCAAAGCATTCCCTACAGATGGCCATCCAGCCTCTGCTTGAAAACCTCCAAAGAAGGAGGAGACTCCACCACACTCCACGGAGGCAGTAGAATATTCCACTGCCGGACAGCTCTGACCATCAGGAAGTTCTTCCTGAGGTTCAGGTGGAATCTCCTTTTCTGCAGCTTGAATCCATTGCTCCTTGTCCTAGTCTCTGGAGCAGCGGAAAACAAGCCTGCTCCCTCCTCGACATGACATCCCTTCAAATATTTAAACATGGCTATCATCTCCCCTCTTAAACCCTCTCTTCTGCAGACTAAACACACCCAGCTCCCTAAGCCTCTCCTCATAGGGCTTCATGCCTTCTCCACCATTTTGGTCGCCCTCCTTTGGACACATTCCAGCTTGTCCATCTCCTTCTTGAAATGAGGTGCCCAGAAGTGGACACAGGATTATTCCGGATGAGGTCTCTCTTGATCCAGATGAGGTCTCTCTCTTACCTCTCTTGATCTAGACGCCATACCCCTGTTGATGCAACCAAGGATCACGTTGGCTTTCTTGGCTGTCGCATCACACTGTTGGCTGCTGTTCAGCTTGTGGTCCACCAAGAGTCCTAGATCCCTTTCACAGATACTGTTGTCTCAGTTTAATCATCTAAGGAGAGTTCAGGCTTAATTTGCTCTCCTTTTTTGTTGTGTGTCTTCAACATGTTTCTGACTTAGGATGACCCGAAGGTGATCCTATCGTTACTGCCCCGGTTAGCCCGAGCTTTGGGGAATATAAAAATATATCTCTTGATATCAATAATTCGGCCTCACCTACCCATTCCCTTCCACATGCTTGCGAGACCCCCAGACAAGCACGCACGCAGGCTCAGCCGATAATCGCCGTAATATTCCGACACAATATAGGCGGGCCAGAAATAGTCGACTCGCAGCTTCAGGAGACCTCAAGGCAAGTACCTCCATTAGGTACGCACGCGGCTTTCAAAAGATCCTCTGCCCTGCGCTGGCAGCTTGACGATCGGACTATACACCGCTCAAGCACTCCACGTTTGCACACTGGCTATCCTATTGACAATTTGGCTATCATTCAATCATTCAAATTCTGACCTTTCGGAGGCTTTGTCTCCAGCCCCAAATCCATTGTTTCCCCCAAGTCCGACCTAGCCTGCGGTCACAATTCTCCTTATAAAGACCCCTGACTTTGAGCGCCTCTTCGGATCACTCTCGGCTTCCATCCCGCCTCGCTGTCGCTTTGTCCGGCAAGCCTTCCCCTCGGCTCCACGGGCTGCGATCCACGCTCCCCGGCTTCTCCGCTTCCGACCGGGCTTCGGGACAGGTGAAGTATCCCCCAAACCAACGAGTCCTCTAAAAACCCCTCTATCCCACACCAACCTTTATTTCTATAGCTTCTAGGAGTCTTGGTAGATCACAAGCTGAACATGAGCCACCAGTGTGACGCGGCAGCCAAGAAAGCCAATGCGATTCTTGGTTGCTTCTCTGTATGTTTGTGTTGCATACACTGACTGATTGCATTTTTAATAAAAATCCCATTTGTTATTTCACTCCGGTTTGCTCCTTGACTCGGCCTGAGTCCGTAGACATTGGGTTCGAAATCTCGCTACATTACCCTGCCTCTCGCAGTGCTGACTTGTGCTCTTTGACTAATTTCCCCAACTTGTATAATTTTGAGAGCAATTTGGTGTCCCTCCCGGGATCCCCAGCAATCAGGGTAACAGAAGGAAGGAAGGAAGGGGTAGAAGGGAAAGAGAGGGAGGGAGGAAGGAAAGGGGAAAAGGGGAAGGAAGGAAGGAAGGAAGGAAGGAAGGAGGGAAGGAGGGAGTAGAAGAGAAAGAGAGGGAGGGAGGAAGGAAAGGGGAAAAGGGGAAGGAAGGAAGGAAGGAAGGAAGGAAGGAAGGAAGGAAGGAAGGAAGGAAGGAAGGAAGGAAGGAAGGAAGGAGGGAGGGAGGGAGGGAGGGAGGGAGGGAGGGAGGATCCTCATGGACTTACAGGGGAGGAAGAAAGGGTGAGAAAGAGGAGGAAGAACAGGGATAAGCCGGAAGATGGAGGAGGAGAAGGCTGTGGTAGAAGAAGAAAGAAGGAGGGAGAGAAGAAAGGAAGAAGGAGACAAAGAAATAAAGGAAGAGGAAACAAGGAAGGAGAGAGAGGAGGAGGACAAAAAAAAAAACACCAGGAGGAGGAAGATGAGGATGAGAAGAGGAAAACAGGAGTGGGGGGGTGGCCCCACTGGGTGCCTGGGAGGGAAGGGATGTTTTTTGATTTGGAAGAGGACTCAATCCTCATGCATTTGCTTTCTTGGGTGCTGCTTGGTGTCCCGGGAGGGACCGGGGTCCCCGGGGCCCCTGCTTCTTCCCGTAGGGAGGGACCTGCCCTCCGCTTGCAATTTCAGCGCCACTCTGCCCCCACCGCTTCCTCCTCCCCACCCCAAATCGCAGAGACGAAATTTGTCTCTGGCCGCCCGCCCCGCTTCCATTCAAGGAGCGATATTGCGGCATAAATTTATTTCCACGAACATAAGCATAATCACCCTAATTGCTGTGTAATCTTCGCTAATTACTGTTGTATGTCATTTGCTTGGGTGCTGAATGCACACATTGCCAATTTTTTTCCCCCCTCCCCTATTTGGCTTAAGGATGCTTTTTAGATTCTCTCATTAGATCTTAGCTGGCACTTTTAAAAAAAAAGAAAGAAAGAAAATGAAAACTCTTGGGGGGGAAGGGAGGAGGAGGAAGGAAGGAAGGAACGAAGACCCCCAGCTGTAACATTGGTGCAAATGGCTGGGTCTCTCTTGATGATGGTAGACATTTCTGATCATAGAAGGAAGAATGGAAGACCTTAAGACCACCCAGTGGGAAGTCACTGGTGAATTTCTGGAGGATCATTTGTGATCCTTTGGTGGTTTTTCGGAAAGCGACGTCAGGAATCTATGAATAGGTGAGGTATCATAAAATCATAGAATCCTAGAGTCGGAAGAGACCCCCAAGGGCCACCCAGTCTGCCATGTAGGAAGACCCCATCAAAGCCCTCCCCTTGATAGATGGCCATCCAGCCTCTGCTTAAAAACCTCTAAAGAAGGAGGAGACTCCACCACACTCCGAGGTAGCATGTTCTACTGCCGGACAGCTCTGACCATCAGGAAGTTCCTCCTGAGGTTCGAATGGAATCGCCGTTTCTGCAGCTTGAATCCATTGCTCCTTGTCCTAGTCTCTAGAGCAGCAGAAAACAAGCTTGCTCCATCTTCAACATGACATCCCTTCAAATATTTAAACATGGCTATCATGTCCACTTCTCTTAACCTTCTCTTCCTCAGGCTAAATCTAACCAGGTCCCTCAGCTGCTCCTCAGAGGGCTTCATGGTTTCCAGGCCTGGTAGACATTTTGGTCTCCCTCCTCTGGACGTCTTCTGGCTTGTCCGTATCCTTCCTGAACTGGACACAGGACTATTCCAGGTGGGGTCTGACCAAAGTAGAATAGAGTGGTACCATCACTTCTCCTGCCCTGGACACAATGGTTCTATTGATGCAGCCCAGAATCACACTGGCCTTTTTTAGCTGCTGCATAACACTGTTGACTCATATTTTAGCTTATGGTCTCCTAAATCTTATAGATCACTTTCATCTGATATTATGCAATATCAGTATTGATATTGATATTGAACTTAAAGAAGATCTTCTCCACTACCACCCTTGTCTTCCTCCTCTTCCTCCTCCTCCTTATTGACTTGATCTCCTGAATTAGCTATTTAATAAAGTTCACTTACACAACAGTTGCAGATGAGTAAACTTCAGCAACAGTTCATTATTCATAATCACTACTTGGTCGTGATTATGACACCTGCTACCAACCTACTTTCCCAGGCATCAGCTGCATGGGCAGAAGGAGGTCCATCGGAGCATGGGTGAATGACATTTCCATCAAGTTTTGGAAGGGGTTGGTGCAGCGGAAGTTACTTAGTTAAGGATACTTCACTAAGCAGCTGATACAGGATTCCAACCGTTATTTTCCTGTCTCCCAGATTTTAACTGATTAGAGTTTTGGACTATCAGTACTTCAGATTCGATTCAAGAACCTGGGAATCAATGAGATCTCATCATTACATAGAGACTCAGTGTGGAGTAGTGATTTGAGCATTGGACAATAACCCTGGAGTTCCCCATGATATTCTTGCAACAGAGAGGAATGCAAGGTCCTACACTTAGGTAGAAAAAATGAAATGCACAAATATAGGATGGGGGACACACGGCTGGATAGCAGTACCTGCAAAAGGGATCTAGGAGTCTTGGTGGACCACAAGCTGGACATGAGCCAGCAGTGTGATGCGGCAGCCAAGAAAGCCAACACGATTCCTGGTTGTATCAGTAAGAGTATGGCGTCTAGATCAAGTGAGGTAATGGTACCACTCTATTCTGCTTTGGTAAGACCTCACCTGGAATAATCCTCTGTCCAGTTCCGGACACCTCATTTCAAGAAGGATAAGGACAACCTAAAACATGTCCAGAGGAGGGTGACCAAAATGGTGAAGGGTCTGGAAGCCATGAAGCCCTATGAGGAGCATCTTAGGGAGCTGGGCATGTTTAGTCTGCAGAAGAGAAGGTTAAGAGGGGACATGATAGCCATATTTAAATATTTGAAGGGATGTCATGTTGAAGATGGAGCAAGCCTGTTTTCTACTGCTCCAGAGACTAGGACAAGGAGCAATGGATTCAAGCTACAGGAAAAGAGATTCCACCTAAACCTCAGGAAGAACTTCCTGATGGTCAGAGCTGTCTGGCAATGGAATCGGCTGCTGCCTCCATGGATTGTGGTGGGGTCTCCTCCTTCTTTGGAGTTTTTTAAGCACAGGCTGGACTGCCATCTGTCCCAGGGAGGGCTTTGATGTGGGTTCCTGCATGGCAGAAGGGGGTTGGACTGGATGGCCTCAGGGGTCTCTTCCAATTCTATGATACTATGATTCTATGGAGACCAGGGTTTGATTCCCTACTTGGCCACGGAAATTCACTGGGAGACCTTGAGCACATCACATACTCTCAGCATTTGAGCTGATGCCTTCAGACCAGTGAGCACCATGCTCCTGAATCCAGACAATGTGTCCTGTTTCCTCCTTCCTCTGTTTTGGAGCTCTTGAGGTCCATTACTGTGTTTCCACAACCACCATTTTGGGCACTTCCAGTCCCCTTGTTGGTCTGCAGTTGGTTTTGGCTAGTTCAGGCCGGGAGGAGTTCCTGTAACAGCTTTTTTTTATTATTCTTGTGTGCCTTCAAGTCATTTCCGACCTACGGTGACCCTAAGGCAACTCTACCACTAGGTTTTCTTGGCAAAGTTCTTGGCAAAGAGCGGGACTTGTCCAAGGCCATCCAGGGGGCTTCCATATCTAAGCAAGGATTGGAACCCTGGACTTCCATGATCCTAGTCCAACACTCAAAGCACTATAGCATGCTGCCTCCCCTAGGGTTTTCTTAGCCAGATTTCTTCAGAGGAGGGTTACCATCCCTCTGAGGCTGAGAGAGCGTGAGTCCCCCAAGGCCACCCAGTAGTTTCAATGTCTGAGCAGGGTTTCAAACCCTGTTTTTTCAGAGTCCAGCATTCAAACTGGTACACTGCACTGCCTTTTGTGGGGTTTTCCTGCAAAGATTTGTACAACAGGGGTTTGCCACCACTACCTTCCTCTGGGGCTGAGAGAGTGTCTCTTGTCCAAGACATACCAGAAAGTCTTCTGTGGCTGCCAGGGATTGGAATCCCAGAACCCTCAAACCACTACACCATGCAACTACCCATTGGTAAGATTTGTTCTGAGAAGGTTTCCCTTTGTCTTCCTCTGAGGCTGAGAGAGTGGGACTTGCCCAAGGCTCACCCACTGGGTTTCCGTGGCTGAGCAGATGGGTGGACAAAATAGTGAAGGGTCTGGAAACCATGACGCCCTCCGAACAGTGGCTTAGGGAGCTGGGTAGGTTTAGCCTGGAGGAGAGAAGGTGACATGATGGCCATGTTTAAATAATTGAAGAGATGTCATGTGGAAGATGGAGCAAGTTTGTTTTCTGCTGCTCCAGAGACTACGACATGGAGCAATGGCTTCAAACTTCAGGAAAAGAGATTCTACTTAAACCTTAGGAAGAGCTTCCTGATGGTAAGAGTCATTCGACAGTAGAAGATGCTGCCTCCAGGGAGTGTGGTGGAGTCTCCTCCTTCTTTGGAGGTTTTTAAAGAGAGCATGGATGGCCATCTCTCAAAGGAAGGGCTTGGATGGAGTCTTCCTGCATGGCAGGATGGGGTTGGACTGGATCACAGAATCATAGAATCCTAGAGTGGGAAGGGACCCCAGGGGCCATCCAGTCCAACCCCCTGCTATGCAGGAACACCCATCAAAGCACTCCCAACAGATGGACATCCATCCTCTGCTTAAAAACCTCCGAAGAAGGAGGAGACTCCACCACACTCCATGGAGGCAGCAGCAGATCCCACGGCCGGACAGCTCTGACCTTCAGGAAGTTCTTCCCGAGGTTCAGATGGAATCTCCTTTCCTGGAGCTTGAATCCATTGCTCCTTGTCCTGGTCTCTGGAGCAGCAGAAAACAAGCCTGCTCCCTCCTCAACATGACATCCCTTCAAATATTTAAACATGGCTATCATGTCCCCTCTTAACCTTCTCTTCTGCAGACTGAACATACCCAGCTCTCTAAGTCTATCCTCATAGGGCTTGGCTTCCAGGCCCTTCACCATTTTGGTCGCCCTCCTCTGGACCTGCTCCAGCTTGACCGTGTCCTTCTTGAATTGGGGTGCCCAGAACTGGACACAGTATTCAAGATGAGGTCTAACCAAAGCAGAGTAGAGTGGTACCAGTACCTCCCTCGATCTAGAATTGATGCAACCAAGAATCGCGTTGGCTTTCTTGGCTGCCGCGTCACACTGCTGACTCATGTTCAGCTTGTGATCTACCAAGACTCCTAAATCCCTTTCAGACATACTGCTATCCAGCCACGCATCCCCCATATGGCCCTGGGAGTCTCTTCCAAGTCTAGGATTCTATGATTGAAACCCTTGTCTCCTGGATTTGTAGCTGCTGAAGACTCAAAACCATATTTTGAGCATTTTCAAATGCTCTTTCCATCTCTAGCTTTCTTCTGGCCTGCGTATAAATGAAACCCAGGAAGGCAAATATTCAGAAATCCATCTTTTCCAACAGCCGCATGACTGAACTGCAGAAGAGACTTCAAGCACTACCTTTGCTTCAGATTACCACCAGAGAAGACATCAAGGACCGCTTGAAGCCCAGAACTGCCTTTGATGCATCCTCTTTTCATCTCCCGTTTGACCTCCCGTTCCCAGTCTATTGGCTGCAAACCTTCTCGTGGTTTGATGTTTCAGGACCTTAAATATTGCTCTCTCATCTTCGCCGCTCCCCAGGGAACTGCGCTGGCCTTCTCCAGCTGGTCGGAATCCCCCTCTCTCCCAAATCCTTTCTGGCAACCGACTGACCCCGCTCTCTTCGTCGAGACTGCTTCTAAACTCCGCCACAGGCCGGCTCTGCTTTCTTTTTAAGATAATGCCTGCCATGGCAACAGGACGGAGAGAAATAGGACAATAAGCAGGAGCCCAGAATGTGGCAATTACACCACGTGGGATGAGTTCTACATATTTTGCAGTCTCAGGTGTGGCTAAACACACACACACACACACACACACACACACAAAACTACAGACGCTCACATGTCTAGAATCAAAAGCAGAAGACAAACTCCTTCCTTCCTTCCCCCCTTGCTTCCTTCCTTCTTTCCTTCCCCTGAAAGTCTATGAGAACCCATCTTCCTTCCTTCCTTCCTTCCTTCCTTCCTTCCTTCCTTCCTTCCTTCCTTCCTTCCTTCCTTCCTTCCCTGAAAGTCCATGAGAAACCACCTTCCCACCTACCTACCTTCCTTCCTTCCATCCTTCCTCTGAAAGTCCATGAGAACCCACCTTCCCACTTTCCTTCCTTTCTCCCTCCCTCTGAAAATCCATGAGAACCTTCCCTCCTTCCTTCCTTCCTTCCTTCCTTCCTTCCTTCCTTCCTTCCCTGAAAGTCCATGAGAAACCACCTACCTACCTACCTACCTTCCATCCTTCCATCCTTCCTCTGAAAGTCCATGAGAACCCACCTTCCCACATTTCTTCCTTTCTCCCTACCTCTGAAAATTCATGAGAACCTTCCCTCCTTCCCTCCTTCCCTCCTTCCCTCCTTCCCTCCTTCCTTCCTTCCTTCCTTCCTTCCCTGAAAGTCCATGAGAACCCACCTACCTACCTACCTACCTTCCATCCTTTTCCTTCCTTCCTTCCTTCCTTCCTTCCTTCCTTCCTTCCTTCCTTCCTTCCTTCCTTCAAATGTCCATAAGAATCCTTCCTTCCTCCTTCTTCCTTCCTTCCTTCCTTCAAATGTCCATAAGCTTCCTTCCTTCCTTCCTTCCTTCCTTCCTTCCTTCCTTCCTTCCTTCCTTCCTTCCTTCCTTCCTTCAAATGTCCATAAGAATCCTTCCTTCCTTCCTTCCTTCCTTCCTTCCTTCCTTCCTTCTCTGAAAGTCCATGACAACCCACCTTCCCACTTTCCTTCCTTTCTCCCTCCCTCTGAAAATCCATGAGAACCTTCCCTCCCTCCCTCCCTCCTTCCTTCCTTCCTTCCTTCCTTCCTTCCTTCCTTCCTTCCTTCCTTCCTTCAAATGTCCATAAGAATCCTTCCTTCCTCCTTCTTCCTTCCTTCCTTCCTTCAAATGTCCATAAGCTTCCTTCCTTCCTTCCTTCCTTCCTTCCTTCCTTCCTTCCTTCTCTGAAAGTCCATGACAACCCACCTTCCCACTTTCCTTCCTTTCTCCCTCCCTCTGAAAATCCATGAGAACCTTCCCTCCCTCCCTCCTTCCTTCCTTCCTTCCTTCCTTCCTTCCTTCCTTCCTTCCTTCCTTCCTCCCTTCCTCCCTTCCTCCCTTCCTCCCTTCCTTCAAAACTCCATGGGAATATCTCCCTTCCTTCCTCCCTCAGAGCAGGCGTCTTCCCTCTTGCTTCCTTTGAAGTTTACAAGCAACTCAGTTGCGAGGCAAAAGAACCTCTCGCTGGCAACAGGCTCACGCACTCCCAAGCTAGCAAAGTTCTTTAGCTGACAAAGACGTTTCTCGCCACGCTTTAATATCCCCCGTGTTTATGCAAACTTTGCAAAACGACACAGGACTGGGTTCGATTTTCCACGGCACAGCGAGTGCCAGAGAAGAGCTAATAAAGGGACGTCGTTGCTTGGCTGAATCCAACCGAAGCGTCCGAAATTGAGTCTCTGTGGTTTTTTCCCCTCTCCCCACCCCCCCCATCCTTCCCCGTAGGGTCCAAAAATGCGCCCTCCCACAGAGCCGAAATTATTTTTACCGGAGAAAGCATCCGAAGCTGGCAAAGCCACGATCGCGGCGAGCGTGCCGTCGCTGTGCGATGACAGCCCTCGTCCATTCCCACCAAGGCATCCTGGAGGCACGCTCCCAAAATTTGCAGATGACACTAAACCAGGGTAGTGGACAGGAACAGAATTCGAAAGGCCCTCGACAGATCGGAGAGCTGGGCCGAAAGTAACAAACGGAAACTCCACAGGGGGAAATGCAGAGCAGGAAAAAATGAAATGCAGTCAGCGGAGGATGAGGGACACTTGGCCTGGAATCGGTCCCTGGGGAAAGATCTGGGGGTCTTAGAAGAACACGAGTGTCGAAGCCCCTGTGCCAAATACCTCATAGAAACATAGAGTTGGAAGAGACCACCACGGCCCCCGAGTCCAACCCCCTTCCGCCAAGCAGGAAGACACCATCCAAGCCCTCCCTTGGACAGATGGCCACCCAGGCTCTGCTTAAAAACCCCCGAAGAAGGAGGAGACCCCACCACGCTCCGTTCAGGAGCAGAGTCTTCCACTATCAAACTGCTCTTACCCTCAGATAGTTCTTCCTGATGTTTAGGGTGAAATCTCTTTTCCTGTAGTTTGAATCCATTGCTCCATGTCCTGGTTTCTGTAGCAGCAGAAAACAAGCTTGCTCCATCTTCAATATGGCGTCCCTTCAAATATTTAAACAGAGCTATCGTGTCCCTTCTTCACCTTCTCTTCTGCTGACTAAACATACCCAGGTCCCTCAGCCACTCCTCATAGGGCATTGCTTCCCTTCACCATTTTGGTTGCCCTCTTCTGGACACGTTCCAGCTTGTCCATATCCCTCTTGAACTGTGGTGCCCAGAACTGGACACAGGATTCTGGACACAGAAAGATGAGGTCTAACCAAAGCAGAATAAAGTGGTATTATTACTTCCCTTGATCTCAACACTCTACTCCTGTTGATGCTGCCCAGAATCACATTGGCCTTTTTAGCTGCTGCATCACACTGCTGGCTCATGTTGTGGTCCACTAAGATTCCTAAGACTCCACTCCATGTATAGTTTAATTGGCAATTAATATTATTTAATTGGCACAAAATAAAAATTATACGCTTATGGCTGAACACCCCATGGAAATGGACTCTAACTGTGCGGATCATAAGTTCATGAGGATTAGCCGAAGAACCCTGACTTACTGGGTTTGAGATGATCTTATCAAAAACAATAGCCAGCAAGGCATGAACTGATGACCAACATTCAGAATCCACAGGAGGGTGACCAAAATCATGAAGGGTCTGGAAGCCATGAAGTCCTATGAGGAATGGCTTAGCGAGCTGGGGATGTTTAGTCTGCAAAAGAGAAGGTTAAGAGGGGACAGGACAGCCATGTTTAAATATCTGAAGGGATGTCATGTTGAAGATGGAACAAGCTTGTTTTCCGCTGCTCCAGAGACCAGGATGAGGAGCAATGGATTCAAGCTGCAGGAGAGGAGATTCCACCTGAACCTCAGGAAGAACTTCCTGACGGTCAGAGCCGTCTGGCAGTGAAATCTGCTGCTGCCTCCATGGTGTGTGGTGGAGTCTCTTCCTTCTTTGGAGGTTTTTAAGCAGAGGTTGGGTGGCCATCTGTCCAAGGGAGGGCTTGGATGGTGTCTTCCTGCATGGCAGAAGGGGGTTGGACTGGATGGCCCCTGGGGTCTCTTCCAAGTCTATGAATCTATGATTCATCCAAATATTTCTCTCTATCTAACCTCTCTTGCCTCCCTTTTCCTTAGTTTTGTGTTTTGATTTCTTGTGCGTATCTGAATTTCCAATAAAAACCACCCTGGAGTCGTACAGTTAGTACCAGTACGCGTAGGCGAAAAAATTCTGCAAGTTACCCCATCCGATGAGCCTCCTTTTGAGCTCTAATTCCCCCAGTTTCTAAGGAGACCTTGGCATTGTGGGTTGGGGTAACACACACCAGTGAAAGGCTCACCTACTGCCAACCCTTGGCTTTTGCGTGATTCTTTGCAAGAAGAAAGGCAGTCAACAATCCAAAGAGATAAACATCAGCCGGACTGGCTTTTTGCTCACCTCCCTGCCTTGCGTTTTGTGTGTTTATAAAAAGACCGGGACTCCGGAGGCCTGAGATTTGCCATTTAGAAATCCGCCACCCCGTGCCTTCTCCGAGAGTTTCCATAAAAAAAGCCGGATGCTGGAGGACCGACCAAGCAAAGGGAATTGTTGCGGAAGAGATCTGGCATTTGGACGCCCACGACCCCTTGGGAGCTTTCACGCTCCGTGAAAAGGGACCCCAAAATAACTCGCGGGCAGAGGAAAAAATCACGATCACGAGTAACTTCCTGAGTAACTACTTTTCTGAGCAACTGAGTAATGTAATGTCGGCACGCTCCGTAACATGAATGATGATGATGAAGCCTCGTTGATTATATTATGCTTTTTATACGGAGTGCAATACGCTCGTTGTAGGAGGTAGTCGTTGCTGCACATATTTATTAGAGTTTAATGGTCAATAATTATTCTTACGTTTTGACGTCTTGTCTTTTGCTCTGCGCTTTTGCCTGTCCTTGCCATATGTCGCCCTGGATTGAGTAGGTCTAGTTAGTAACTTCTGTTAATCATGCTTATCGGGGGTATTATGCGCCTTGCTTGATTGCATCCAGGTTATATTATATTGCGTAGCAAGTAGGCATGTAGTAGATTGCTATATTTCATAAACAAGTTGGATAGTTTTAATTCTGAATGCTGCACGTATATGATTTGTACTTAGAATGATAGAAACATAGAGTTGGAAGAGACCACAATAGCTATTCAGTCGAACCCCATTTGGCCATGCAGGAAGAAACACTCGAAGTACCCCCAGCAAGTGGCCACCCAGCCTCTGCTTAAAAACCTCCAAAGGCGTAGGAGACTCCACCTCGCTCCATCCAGGCAGCATATTCCACTGTCGAAAGGCTCTAACCATCAGGAATTTCTTCCTAATGTTTAGGTGGAATCTCTTTTCCTGTAGTTTGAATGCATTGCTCCGTGTCCTAGTCTCTGGAGCAGCAGAAAACAAGCTTGCTCCATCTTCAACATGGCATCCCTTCAAATATTTCAGCAGGACTTTCACGTCTCCTCTTAACCTTCTTTTTGTCAGGCTAAACATCCCCGGCTCCCTCAGCCGCTCCTCATAGGGCTTCATGGTTTCCAGACCATCCACCATTTCGGTCACCCTGCTCTGGACATCTTCCAGCTTGTCCATAGCCATAGCCTTTGAGGGCAACCAAAATGGTGGAGGGTCTGGAAGCCACGAAGCCCTCAGAGGAGCTGGAGATGTTTAATCTGGAGAAGAGAAGGTTAAGAGGGGACATGAAAGACATGTTTAAACATTTGGAGGGGTGCCATGTTGAAGATGGAGGAAGCTTGTTTTCTGTTGCTCCAGAGGTTAGGAGAAGGAGCAACGGAATCAAACTCCAGGAAAAGGGATTCCACCTGAACCTCAGGAGGAACTTCCTGACGGCCAGAGCTGTCCGGTGGTGGAATCTGGAGTGTGGTGGGGTCTCCTCCTTCTTTGGAGGTCTTTAAGTAGAGGCTGGGTGGCCCTCTCTTGGGAATGCTTTGATGGGTGTTCCCGCATGGCTGAAGGGGGTTGGACTGGATGGCCCCTGGGGTCTCTCCCAACTCTAGGATTCTATGATTCTAGGATTCATCCGAGTTCTGCAAGAGACGCCAGCGTGCTTCTCACCTCAAGCTCTGGTTGCTCCGGGTGTCGAGCGACGGCCTCGAGAGACTTCCAGCCACGCTGGTGCCCGGAGACCAACCCGAAGCCGAGCCCAACCAGGACTTGACGCTTCCTTCTGGATCGAGGTTCAAGCTCATGGTGGACCCCAAGCTCAGCTGGCTCTCCCTGGGGATGGAAGCAAAGACAGATAGCAGTTGAAGCCTCCTCTCGTGTTTTCTTTAATTCGTTCATTAGCTCAAGCATTGACTCTTTCTTGGTTGGTCAGCCATCTAACTACTTAACTACTTAACTAGTTAACTACTGAACCTGGCTGGTTGGGAACTGGTGGGTCTCACTGAGTGTCACCAGCTCAATGAGTTGGGGAAGCCAGTGAATTAGTGAGCGAGTTAGCGAGGTAGGGGATTAGTAAATCCAAAGCCATGGGCAATTTATCTGGAACAATCCTGTGTCCAGTTCTGGGCACCTCATTTCAAGAAGGATATGGACAAGCCTGAACATGTCCAGAGGAGGGTGACCAAAATGGTGGAGGGTCTGGAAGCCATGAAGCCCTCTGAGGAGCGGCTGAGGGACCTGGGGATGTTTAGCCTGGAGAAGAGAAGGTTAAGAGGGGACATGAGAGCCATGTTTAAATATTTGAAGAGATGTCATGCTGAAGACGGAGCAAGCTTGTTTTCCACTGCTCCAGAGACTAGGACAAGGAGCAATGGATTCAAATTACAGAAAAAGAGGTTCCACCTGAAGCTCAGATGGTGGAGGGAATTCTTGGGATGTGGTGATACCCACCTTTAACTCTACATCCCAAAGAGAAACCACCATTTATTAGGGTTGGGTGAGAATCGCTTAATATCCATTATGGGTTTAAGAGGCATAGCATTTAGTGTGAATTTAGGTACACGTGCAAAGAGGAATCGATTAAAAAAAAAAGACAAAAACAATCAATCAAATCTCTCCCTCAATCTCCCCTCTCCTTATTCCCCAATTAGTATTTAGCAAATGAGCTTCTCACAGAGGCCAATCAATACATTTCATTCTTCCAGTTCAACATACAAACGCACATCCTTCTCTCTTTGAAGGTTCAAACTTACGTGTCGTGCCTGGAGGTCAGCGATTCTCGGGCTGTATGGATGCTGTCGGAGTGGAGAGAAAGATAATTGATCAGTATTGATCAGTATTGCCAATGCTGATGGGCTGTACTTTAATTAGAATCATTTGGAGGTTTTTTTAAAGAGAGGCTGGACGGTCATCTGTCCAAAGAAGTCCTTTGATGGTGTCTCCTTGCATGGCAGAAGGGGGTTGGACTGGATGGCCCCTGGGGATCTCTTCCAACTCTAGGATTCTATGACTCTATGAATCCCCTGATTTCCACCTTGATCTGAGAAGATCCCCTTTTGCTAAGAAGGAGATGGACAAGCTGGAAGATGTCCAGAGGTAGAAGATCTGGAAACCATCAAGCCCTAGGAGGAGCAGCTTGGGGAGCTGGAGAAGAGAAGGTTAAGAGAAGGGGACATCATAGCTATGTTTAAATATTTGAAGGGATGTCCTATGGAGGATGGAGCAAGCCTGTTTTCTGCTGCCCCAGAGACTAGGACAAGGAGCAATGGATTCAAGCTGCAGGAAAAGAGATTCCACCTAAACATCAGGAAGAACTTCCTGATGGTCAGAACTGTCCAGCAGTGGAATCCACTGCTGCCTCCATGGAGAGTGGTGGGGTCTCCTCCTTCTTCGGAGGTCTTTAAGCAGAGGCTGGGTGGCCATCTGTCCAAGGGAGGGCTTTGATGGTGTCTTCCTGCATGGCAGAAGGGGGTTGGACTGGATGGCCCCTGGGGTCTCCTCCAACCATATGATTCCTTTAAAAAAAGATGCAGCCTTGCACTTCTTACCTGGGCAGCCTGGCCTGTCCACACACCTGCCCAGAACGTGTCAAGCCATTCCAGCTAAAAGTCTGAACCACGCAGCCAAACTTGCGAGAGACCCCCAAGCCCTGGAAATCTTTTTTTTTTTCTGGCCCTCACCTCTCCGTATCGCTGTCATCGCTCGACTGGACCTCTTCTAGAGCTGCCTGCAAGTCCGCAATGCGCCGGATCGAGGTCTCCAGGTCCGCCTGTAATGTCTGCCTCACGGTCGAGAGTTCGTCCACTTGTTTCTCCTGGGGAAACCAATCATGTTGCTGTTGCATGAATTCAGGTTGACTCGTGACCCTGTCCTAGAGTTTTCTTGGCAGGATTTAGTCGGAGGAGATTCACCCCCGCCATTTCCTTCCTCTGAGGCTGAGAGTGTGTGAGGCTGAGAGTGTGTGACTCGACCAGTTTAACACTACTGAACTTGAACCTAACTTATTTGTATTCTTTCACCGTTACTTATCAAGGTGCTGTTGTTGTTGCATCTTGCAAGCTGCTTCCAATTTACGACAACCTTAAGGCGACCCTATCATGGGGTTTTCTCAGGGCTGAGAGAGTGTGACACACCAAGGGTCACCCAGAGGCTGAGCAGGGAATTGAAGTTCATATGACGTCTCAGTAGGGTGTCTGTCTATCAGGGACCTATGCTAACCATTATTATTATTATTATTATTATTATTATTATTATTATTATTATTATTATTATTTGAGTTAACATATTTATATATTATTGCTATTATGTGCCTGAAAGCTGACTTTAAAACACTGTACAGGACAACCACTAACAGGTGAAAAATGCTATATATTAAGCAAAAATTAAACTATATGAACCCAACTCCAAAGCATATAAATATACAGACATAAAATAAACGGCACTTATACGTACATAAACACATATTGTAACCAAAAAAACCCCATAATACCCACAATATGACTCAATAAACACCGAGACATCAAAACACACATAAAACAACCAATTGCTAGTGACAATAAATACAGGCTTCACAGATACTAAATAGAGACAATCCACCATTGTGAGCATATGACAGGCTGAGAGAGTGTGGTTTGTTACCCAGCGTCACCCAGGGCTGAGTATGGGGGGGATTCGAACTCTGGTCTCCCAGAGAAATCCAAGTCTAGCACTCAAAGCCCATTGCCACTCCTAGGCCAGATTTATTATTATTTAGAGGAGCCATGACCCCATTGTGTTCCTTGCTTGTCTTCCTAACACATCTCCATTTTTTTAAAAAAAGTTATTTTTAACCATTTCCCTCCCCTCTCTGGCACCCTCCAAATGCTACCCAGAGAGTGTGACTTGCCCAAGGCCACCCAGTGGATTTTCTATGGCT
Source organism: Cyclura pinguis (assembly GCA_030412105.1). Classification (NCBI taxonomy): domain Eukaryota; kingdom Metazoa; phylum Chordata; class Lepidosauria; order Squamata; family Iguanidae; genus Cyclura; species Cyclura pinguis. The sequence continues at coordinate 16,577,062 of CM059615.1, read as the reverse complement.
GAGCCGAGATTCGAATCCTAGGCCAGCACTCAAACCACTGCACTGCACTGCCTCCAGGTTGCAGACAAATTTATTTTCCCTTTCTCTTCAACAATGAACTGGAACACGAGAGCGGCACGAGTCTCTGACAATTCCGCTTGATTGAAGCTGTAAAATTACCCTTCCCTGACAAGGTGAGCGGAGAAAGCAAATGCCAGATGGCGAGAGAGAGGCAACTGGGAGGGGGTCTTAATCAGAATAAATCATGCGCACACCCTGCCTCGTCCATGGAGCAAACCAGCTGGAGGGAAACGAGGCTGCGGTTCAATTTTTTTAAAAAGAAGAAAAACGGGAACATCTAGGAATAAACACACAGTGATTCTGACAGCGATTGCAGTTTTGCAGCCAACAAACACTTGCAAATGGAGAGCCGGAGCTGCCCAAGGTCGGATCCGATGGGAATTTGTTGCCACCAGCAAAAAGGCCCTGCTTTGTTTCCTGGAGCAAATGAGCCGGAGGGAAACAGGGCCGCCATTCATGTTCAAAATGACCTTGACAGATTAGAGAGCTGGGCCAAAACTAGGAAAATTAATTTTAACAGGGAAAAATGTAAGGTGCTACACTTAGGAAGAAAGAATGAAATGCACAGACATAGGACGAGTGATACTTGGATTGAAAACAGTATGTGTGAAAGGGATCCAGGAGTCTTGGTGGACCACAAGCTGAACATGAGCCAGCAGTGTGATGCGGCAGCCAAGAAGGCGAACACAATCCTTGGTTGCATTAATAAGAGTATGGTGTCTAGATCGAGGGAGGTAATGGTACCACTCTATTCTGTATTGGTTAGACCTCATCTGGAATAATCCTGTGTCTAGTTCTGGGCACCACCGTTCAGAAAGGATATGGACAAGATAGAACATGTCCAGAGGAGGGCAAGCAAAATGGTGAAGATTCTGGAAGCCATGTCCTGTGAGGAGCAGCTTAGGGAGCCGGGGATGTTTAGCCTGGGGAAGACAAGACTAAGAAGGGACAGGATAGCCATGTTTAAATATTTGAAGGGATGTCATGTTGAAGATGGAGCAAGCTTGTTTTCTGCTGCTCCAGAAACTAGGACACGGAGCAATAGGATTCAAACTACAGGAAAGGAGATTCCACCTGAACCTCAGGAAGAACTTCCTGACAGTCAGAGCTGTCCAGCAGTGGAAGATGCTGCCCCAGAGTGTGGTGGGGTCTCCTCCTTCTTTGGAGGTTTTTAAGCAGAGGCTGGAGGGCCGTCTGTCGGGAGTGCTTTGAGGGTGTTCCTGCATGGCAGGGGGTTGGACTGGATGGCCCCTGGGGTCTCTTCCAACTCTATGGTTCTACGATTCTGTGATTCTAAAGTGGGAAAGTGTAGAAAGAAACACACGGTGATTCTGACAGCAATTGCAGTTTTGGAAAGAACAGCTAAGAAACACTTGCAGATTAAGAGCTGGAGCTGTCCGAGGTAGGATCCGGTGGGAATTTGTTGCCACCAGCAAAAAGGTCCTGCTGTGTCCTTCCTGTGACACAAGACCATACAAATGGTGGAACCGGATCTTGCAAAAAGTGACTTTGTGGACTAACAGAGCTCCTACGAAGGCTGGGGATGCTGGGAACTTCAGTTCCCAAAACTTTTCAATCTTTTCATTGTTACAAACACAAAAAGGGCAATGCATAACATTCATTCACAATTCATTACGTTCCAGCTACAGGGGGAATTCACAACACACATCAGAAGTCCTGGTTCCCATCAGGAGTATCGGAGGGACATCTGAAGTGCTCAATACGGGTCTGCGCGCTCTCGGCTGGATGCCCAAATGTGCGTCTTTGCAATTCACTAGCAAGGTTTCACTGCTCTTTTGCAATGCAGCTATGGATCTGTAAAGAATTCCAAATGAATCCGTTCAAAAGCATCTTAAGAGGTTAGAGAGCAGGGCCAAAACTAACAAAATGAATCTCAACAGGGAGAAGTATAAGGTAGGAAAAAAAATGAAATCCTCAGATACAGGACGGGGGACACGTGGCTGCACAACAGTCTGTGTGAACGGGGTCTAGGAGTCTTGGTGGACCACAAGCTGAACATGAGCCAGCCGTGTGATGCGGCAGCTAAAAAAGCCAATGTGATTCTGGGCTGCATCAATAGGACTCTAGTGTCTAGGTCAAGGGAAGTGATGTTACCACTTTGTTCTGCTTTGGTCAGACCCCATTTGGAATAACACTTTGTCCAGTTATGGGCACCACAGTTTGGGAAGGATGTGGACAAGCTGGAAGGTGTCTGGAGGAGGGCGACCAAAAGGGAAGAAGGCCTGGAAACCATGAAGCCTCATGAGGAGTGGCTGAGGGAACTCACTATCTTTAGCCTGAAGAAAAGAAGGTTAAGAGGGGATATGATAGCTGTGTTTAAATATCTGAAGGGACATCTTATGGAGGATGGAGCAAGCCTGTTTTTTGCTGCTCCAGAGATTAGGACATGGAGCAATGGCTTCAAACTTCAGGAAAAAAGATTCCACCTAGGAAGAACTTGCTGAGAGCAGTTTGATAGTGGAATCTGCTACCGCCTCCATGGAGTGTGGTGGAGTCTTTCCCTTCTTTGGAGGTTTTGGAACAGAAGCCGGACGGCGATCTATCGGGAATGCTTTGACGGTGTCTTCCCGCACGGCAGAATGGGGCTGGACTTGGTGGACCTTAGGGTCTCTTCCGACCTTATTTTGCAATTTACAAAATGTCGGTCAGCCAAGGCCCAGAGATGATATCTGCATCTCGAGAGAAACCGAATTGCTCTGCGTTAGACCCAGGGCTGTCTTGTGTCCCCCTCCCTTTGACAGGAAGGTGGGAAGATCTCCCCCTAGAATAGCCAGGGGAGGGTTAAAACAACATTTATTAATAACTGACACCTTTGAGGAACGGGTGACCCATTTATTTCCATCAGATGCCGGCACGGAAAGATTGCATCTCCCCGCGGGGAAAACACGACAACGCCGAGCGGACCTAGCGGATGGCGCAGTCGGCAATTTGCAAATCAGGAAAGGCGAACCACCTTATTGATTCGAAATGAACTCATCCTCTTCCAATATCAAGACAGTTATTAAAATCATATCCCCTCTTCCCTGCAACCCGGAGCGGGTGGCTTGCAATTCAATTCATCACCGTTCCCTGGATCCGTTCCTTTCCCTTCCCACCCGCCCCGCTTCTCTTCCTGACATCTCAGAAATATTCGCCTGCCAAGAAAGATGAGACAGAACTGCCTGGCAAGGCTTGGAAGCGTGCCCGCCCGCCCCCTCTCACCGCGCGGAGCAAGATTATTTATTTGTATTTTTCTTTAAAGAAGCAAAATAACAAAAGCCAAGACCTCTGAGCGGTTTTCTCAATCAAGGGAGGGAAGGAATTTAGTAACAAACAACACACACTGCCTGGAATATTCCTGTGTCCAGTTCTGGGCACCAAAGTTCAGGATCGATATGGACAAGCTCGAAGGTGTCCATAGGAGGGCCACCAAAATGGTGAAGGGTCTGGAAGCCCTGAAGCCCTATGAGGAACAACTTAGGGAGCTAAAATCGAGGTATCTCAGTACACCACAAGCTAAATGTGAGCCAACAGTGTGATGCTGCAGCCCAAAAGGCCAATGCAACTGTGGACTGCATCAACAGGAACGCTGTGTCCAGATGAGGAGAAGTTGTACTTCCACTCTAGTTTGCTTTCATCAGACCCCCAACTGGAGGATCCCTGTATCCAGTTCTGGGTGCTCCAATTCAGGAAGGATATTGACAAGAGGAGGGTGACCAAGATAATAAAAGATCTGGAAACCAAGCCATATGAGGAACAGCTAAGATCTATGGGTCTCAGTAGACCGTGAGCTAAAGGTCAATGGTGTCATGCTGCAGCCAAAAAGGCCAATGCAATTATCGGATGCATCAACAGGAAAAAAGCGTGCAAACTGAGGGAAGTAATAATCCCACTCTATTCTGCTTTGGTCAGACCACATCTAGAAGAATACTGTGTCCAGTTCTGAGCACCACAATTCAAGAAGGATATGGACCAGCTGGAATATGTTCAGAGGAGGGCGACCAAAATGGTCAAAGTTCTGGAAAGAAAGCCCTACGAGGAACAGCTTAGGGAGCCAAGATCTATGGGTCTCAGTAGACCATGTAAGCCAACAGTGTGATGCTGCAGCTAAAAAGGCCAACACAATTCATGGTTGCACCAATAGGAGTATGGTGTCCAGATTGAGGAAAGTAATAGTACCACTCTATTTCTCGTTGGTCAGACCCCACCTGGAATAATCCTGTGCCCAGTTCAGGAAGGAGATGGACAAGCGGGAGGTGTCCAGAGGAGGGCGACCAAAATGGTCAAAGGTCTGGAAGCCAAGTTTTATGAGGAATGAGTCAGGGAGCCAGGGTTGTTTAGCTTGGCAAAGAGATGGCAAAGAGGCATCTTTAAATATCTGAAGATGGAGCAAGCTTGTTTTGGCTAGGACATAAAACAGCGGATTCAAACTGAAAGAAGGTTTAGGTGAAACCTCTTTTCCTGAAGTTGGAATTCATTGCTCCATGGCCTAGTCTGTGAAGCAGCAGAAAACAGGCCTGCTCCATCCTCAACAGGACATCCCTTCAAATATTTAAACATGGCTGTCATGTCCACTCTTCACTTTCTCTTCTCCACACTAAACATCCCCAGCTCCCTAAGCCTGGAATTGCATTGGCTTTTTTAGTTTGAAGCCATTGCTCCATGTCCTAGTCTCTGCAGCAGCAGAAAACAGGCTTGCTCCATGGTCGATCTGACATCTTTTCAAACTATGGTATCTCCTCTTCATCTTCTCTTCTGCAGACTAAACCTACCCAGCTCCCTAAGCCACTCCTTATAGGGCTTCATGCTTTCCAGGCCCTGCACCATTTTGGTCGCCCTCATTTGGACTCGTTCCAGCTTGTCCACATCCTTCCTGAACTGAGCTGCCCGGAACTGGAGACAGAATTATTCCAGGCGGGGTCTGACCAACGGAGAACAGAGGGGTACCATCACTTCCTTGGATCTCAACACTGATACAGCCTAGAATTGCATTGGCTTTTTTAGCTGCCGCATCACATTTCCTGAAGTTTGAATCCATTGCTTCTTGTCCTCGTCTCTGCAGCAGCAGAAAACAAGCTTGCTCCATCTTCCATATGACATCCCTCCAAATATTTAAACATGGCTATCATGTCCCCCCTCAATCTCCTAAATGTCCCCAGCTCCCTCACCCACTCCTCAGAGGGCTTCATGGCTTCCAAGCCTTCCACCATTTTGGTCGCCCTCCTCCGGACACGTTGCACCCTGTCCATATCCTCCTGAAGTGGAAACCGGCACGAGCAAAGCCTGCCTTTTTTCCACTCGGAATTCCGGGGATGTTGAAGCGTGACGATTATCACCCTGAGTCATGTCAGTTTATTTGAAAACCTGGTACGTGGAAGTGTTGAGGCAGTTATTTTGCGTGCGAAAGATATTTTAATGCCGGTGTTGAGACGGGAGCCCGGACGAGGCGGTAAGTGAATGCCAAGGAACCGTTTGAAAAGACGAAGTGAGCGGATGGAGGCGTTTCAACATAATTGCATACTTCTAAAGACGTACAACGCACTCCGTTATCCGCCCTGCCTGCTTCTCCACTACTCTCAGCGCACCTTGGAAAAAATGTGTCGTCTCCCGCTCGTAAAACAAATCAGGTTTATTGATAGCGGAGCCCGGGGTAATTATGAGAAACTGAACGGTGATGAGAGGGTGTCTCTTTGACAGGAAGGTTTTCTGGCACAAGCTCATTGGAATCGAACACGAGCAGGGATGGCTTACTGCTCCCTTTCTTCTCATCTAAGGTTTCATAGAGACATAGAATCCTAGAGTTGGAAGAGACCCCAGGGGCCATCCAGTCCAACCTCGTTCTGCCATGCAGGAAGACACATCAAAACGCTCCCGACAGATGGCCCTCCAGCCTCTGCTTAAAAGCCTCCAAAGGAGGAGGAGACTCCATCACACTCCATTGTCCACTGCCGGACAGCTCTGACCATCACGAAGTTCCTCCTGAGATTTAGGTGGTATTTTTTTTTCTGTCGCTTGAATCCATTGCACCTTGTCCTGGCCTCTGGAGCAACAGAAAACAGACTTGCTCCCTCCTCAACATGACATCCCTTCAAATATTTAAACATGGCTATCATGTCCCCTCTTAACCTTCTCTTCTGCAGACTAAACATCCCCAGCTCCCTCAGCCGCTTCTCAGAGGGCCTCATGGCTTCCAGACCTTGTTTTTGTACCCCATTTCCTGCCCTGAAGGGGTGCATTAACAAAGCCATAATAACTTTCCCAGAATAAGAGGGGACGTGACAGCCATGTTTAAGTATTTGAAGGGATGTCATATGGAGGATGGAGCAAGCCTGTTTTCTGCTGCTCCAGAGACGAGGACACGGAGACTTGAGAGTTCAAGAAAAGAGATTCTACCTAAACACAAGGAAGAACTTCCTGAACAGCTCAACAGTGGAATACAATCCTGCCTGGATGTCTGGTGGTGTCTCTTCCTTTGGAGGCTTTTAAAGAGAGGCTGGACGGCCACCTATCAAAGGGAATGCTTTGGAAGTGTCTTCCTGCATGGAGTTGGAAGACGTGTGGTCTCTCCCAACTCTAGGATTCTATACAGGAAAAGAGATTCCAGCTAAACATTAGGAAGAACTTCCTGATGGTACGATCCCATCAACAGTGGAATCTGCTGCTGCCTCCATGGAGTGTGGAGGAGTCTTCCTCTTCAGAGGTTCTTAAAGAGAGGCCGGACGGCCATCTGTCCAAGGGAGGGCTTGGATGGTGTCTTCCCGCATGGCAGAAGGAGGTTGGACTGGGTGGACCTCGGGGTCTCCTCCAACTCCATGATTCTATGAGTCCAAGGCCATGTCTTTCCTCTATTCCCACCAGGAATTTATCTGTCACGGTGGTGGGACAGAGAGAAGGGCCTCCTTAGAAGGTTCAGAGGTGACATGAGAGCCATGTTTAAATATTTGAAGGGATGTCATGTTGAAGACGGAGCCAGCTTGTTTTCTGCTGCTCCAGGGACTAGGATGTGGAGCAATGGCTTCAAACCTCAGGAAAAGAGATTCCAACTAAATGTTGGGAAGAACTTCCTGAGCTGTCCAGCAGTGGAATCTTCTGCTGCCTCCATGGAGTGTGGTGGGGTCTCCTCCTTCTTTGGAGGTTTTTAAAGGGAGCTTGGACATCCATCTGTCAGGAATGCTTTGATTGTGTCTTCTTGCATGGCCAGAGAGGGATGGACTGGGTGAACTTTGGGATCCCTTCTAACTTTAGGACTCTAAATGTACTTCTAGCAAGGGCGAGAGCTGGACCCTAAAATGCCATCTTATCTAATCCAGCAAGGAGCACAGGAAAAGTGGAGCTGAAATTCCATTTCCCCGTCCTGCTCTGCTCCTGGTTTGCAACTGCACACGCATGCACGCACACACACACACACACACACAACCTCTCTTGCTTTAGCAACCCGGCTTCCCAGCCATATCTCAAGGGGATGTATTCCGGCTAATGTGAGAGTGTGGGATTCATAACCGTAACCAAGTGGGCGGGCGAAGGCGAGCAAATTGACCCAGAGCTGGGAGGAAATCCGGAACATGCCCACAGGCACGGAGGAGACGCTGAAAAGCCAAATGGAGACTCATTTCATGCGCCTTCGTCCCCATTGTTGCATCCTTTATGCACACGCGGGACTCCGCGCCGAACCGCCAACGTCTCCGATTCAGGGGCAAACCCTTTTTTCCTCCTCAAAAAGCCCTCGTCCTTCAAAGGCTTGGCCTGATGAATGAGATTCTCCGAGGTAATTGTCACCAAAGAGAGGAAGGGGTTTTCTTTTTGCTCTGAGCAGAAAGAGGAAAGACGAGAAGCACCGCTGAATAATAGAACTCATTTTATTCCTCGGATAATAGCCAGCGTTTGAGCCTGCCTTTAGCTACCATTTTCTCTCTGGCATCATTGCTGCTGCCTAGGGTTATAATTTGACATTCATTTTCTTCTCAAAGGAAGGCACAAGTAATTTTTTTTTTTTTTGCAACTTTTTTTTCCCCTGCTGCAAGAAAGACTTTGAAAACCATACAGTTTTTGAAGTCTGTTTGCAATTCTCTGCAAAATTCGCATTGGGTTGTCCGGCACCGAAAACAGACTGTTCTGTGTAGGAAACAGACTTTTCTGTGCCGAAAAATAATATTCCTGCCTGGAAATATTATTTTCTGCATGGACATAGTACTCCTGCCTGGAAATATTATTTTCTGCATGGACATATTACTCCTGCATGGAAATATTATTTTCCGCAAGGAGATATTACTCCTTCATTGAAATATTATTTTCTGCATGGACATATTAGTTCTGCATGGAAATATTATTTTCTGCAAGGAGATATTACTTCTGCATGGAAATATTATTTTCTGCATGGAGATACTACTCCTTCATTGAAATATTATTTTCTGCATGGACATATTAGTTCTGCATGGAAATATTATTTTCTGCAAGGAGATATTACTCCTTCATTGAAATATTATTTTCTGCATGGACATATTAGTTCTGCATGGAAATATTATTTTCTGCAAGGAGGTATTGCTCCTGCATGGAAATATTATTTTCTGCATGGAGATATTACTCCTGCATGGAAATATTATTTTCTTCATGGAGATACTATTCCTTCATTGAAATATTATTTTCTGCATGGACATATTAGTTCTGCATGGAAATATTATTTTCTGCAAGGAGATATTACTCCTTCATTGAAATATTATTTTCTGCATGGAGATATTACTCCTGTATGGAAATATTATTTTCTGCAAGGAGGTATTACTCCTGCATGGAAATATTATTTCCTGCATGGAGATATTACTCCTGTATGGAAATATTATTTTCTTCATGGAGATATTGCTCCTTCATTGAAATATTATTTTCTGCATGGACATATTAGTTCTGCATGGAAATATTGTTTTCTGCAAGGAGATACTACTCCTGTATGGAAATATTATTTTCTCCATGGATGTATTAATCCTGCATGGAAATATTATTTTCTGCATCAACATATTACTCTTGTTTGGAAATATTATTTTCTCAACGGGTATACTACTCCTGCATGGAAATATTATTTTCTCCACGAACATACTACTTCTGCATGGAAATACTATTTTCTGCTCATACAAAGCTGGTTCCTGCTGAGAAAAAATTGTTTCTAGTGCAACTCTACAATACATGGAATATCCCCAATTACCACCTTTTATTGCAAAAAAAAATTTTTTTTTGGTAGAAATCAATAAAATGAATAAGCTATCCTCTTAAAACTCCACTAATATAAATATGTATAAAAGCATTGTTGGAGATTCAGCATTAAATAGAAGCCTTCATAAGTGGATTCAACGTGTACAGGAAACAGAATTGAGCAGTTTCATAGAATGGTAGAGTTGGAAGAGACCCCCAGGGGCCATCCAGTCCAACCCCCTTCTGCCATGCAGGAAGACACCATCCAAGCCCTCCCTTGGACAGACGGCCATTCAGCCTTTGCTTAGAAACCTCCAAAGAAGGAGGAGACCCCACCACACTCCATGGAGGCAGCAGCAGATTCCACTCTCCAGCTGCTCCTACTATCTGAAGTTCATCCTAATGTTTACGTGGAATCTATTTTCCTGAAGTTTAAAGCCATTACTCCATATCCTAGTCTCCAGAGCAGCAGAAAACAAGCTTGCTCCATCTTCCATGTGACATCCTTTCAAATACTCGAACCCACAAGGAATACTGTGCCCAGTACAGGAAGGATATGGACAAGCTGGAAGGTGTCCAGAGGAAGACAACCAAAAGAAGGCCTGAAAACCATGAAGCCCTCTGAGGAGCAGCTGAGGGAGCTTGGGATGTTTGGCCTGGAGAAGAGAAGGCTAAGAGGGGACATGATTGACACGTTTAAATATCTGGAGGGATGTCATATGGTAACACAATAGCCACATTAAATATTTGAAGGGATATCATGTGGAGGATGGGGTAAGCTTGTTTTCTGCTGCTCCAGAGACCAGGACATGGAGCAATGGATTCAAAGTACAGGAAAGGAGATTCTCCCTGAATCTCGGGAAGAACTTCCTCATGGTCAGAGCTGTCTGGAATCTGCTGCTGCCTCCATGGAGTGTGGTGGGGTCTCCTCCTTCTTTGGAGGTTTTTAAGCAAAGGTTGGGTGGCCATCTATCAAGAATGCTTTGATGGTGTCTTCCTCCGTGGCAGAATGAAGTTGGGCTGCATGGCCCTTAGGGTCTCTTCCAACTCTAGGATTCTATAATTCTTATAATGTCTCCTCTTAACCTTCTCTTCTCCAGGCTAAACCTACCCAGCTCCCTTGGAGGGTTTCACAGAATTCTAGATTTGGAAGAGACCCCAGGGGCCATCCAGTCCCACCCCCTGCTATGCAGGAACACTCATCAAAGCATTCCCAAAAGATGGCCATCCAGCCTCTGCTTAAAAACCTCCAAAGAAGGAGGAGACTCCACCACCTTCCATTTTCCACTGCCGGACAGCTCTGACCCTCAGGAACTTCTTCCTCAGGTTCAGGTGGAATCTCCCTTCCTGCACCTTGAATCCATTGCTCCTTGTCCTCGTCTCCGGAGCAGCGGAAAGCAAGCCCACTCCCTCCTCGACATGACATCCCTTTAAATATTTAAACATGGCTATCGTGTCCCCTCTCAACCTTCTCTTCGTGGTTTCCAGACCCTCCACCATGTTGGTCGCTCTCCTCCGGACACCTTCCAGCTTCTCCATATCCTTCCTAAACTGTGGTGCCCAGAACTGGACCCAGGATTAGTCAGAACTGTCCGGTGAGCATGCCCAGTGCTCACCAGGAGTGCCTAGGGTACATCATAGGTGGGGTTTCTTGAGGTCTTCACAAGTGCGTGAGGCACATTGGAAGCATCTAGGGAACACTCTTGCCCGTTCTTGGATATGCCAACTTTGCAATCCGCTGACAGGGTTTTGTTGCAGCTGTGGATTCGTAAATTTGCAAGATGTCGATTGTGGCACAGGCTGTCAGCCACAATCTTTCAGGATATCCTTTGACAGTTTGTCTCCTGAGATGGAAAGGGAAATGGCACGGCATTCGGCGACCGCAAAACTGCAGCAGGCAATCATCTCCGGGGATTAAAATGAGATTTTTTTTCTCTCTTTCTCCTGAGAAAGACTCTCTGCTGGGTGTTTTGTTCAACATCTTTTCTAACCGCACGGCTTTCCTGCTTTGCAGAAATTCCTCCCTCCCCTGTGGCTACTTATTCACAACAGGCTATTTTGCAGCTGACCTAATTATCGCTCACACACAACACACACACATGCTGTAGTCTCCAGAAAGCATCGTCCCCGTTGGCTTTGCAGCAACGGCAAGCCAGGCTGGTCCGACAGAGCAGACAGTTGGCTGAGAGAAAGAGCAGAAAGGATCATTTCCTTCTAAATTGGCGGTGAGCATGGAAAGGCGTTTAAGTGTCCACGGAATCACAGAAACATAGAATTGGAAGAGACCGCGATGGCCATCGAGTCCAACCCCCCCTTTGGCCACGCAGGAACAAACGTTCAAAGCACCTCCACCAAATGGCCATCCAGCCTTTTGCTTAAAAACCTCCAAAGAAGGAGGAGACTCCACCACAATCCACGGAGGCAGCAGATTCCATGGCTGAATGGCTCCGACTATCAGGAAGTTCTTCCTGAGTTTCATGTGGGAATCACTTTTCCTGCAGCTTGAATCCATTGCTCCTCGTCCTAGTTTCTGGAGAAGTAGAAAACAAGCTTGTTCCATCTTCAACATGACATCCCTCCAAATATTTAAATATGGCTCTCATGTCCTCTCTTCACCTTCTCTTCTGCAGGCTAAACATCCTCAGCTCCCTCAGCCGCTCCTCAGAGGGCTTCATGGCTTCCAGACCCTCCACCATTTTGGTCACCCTCCTCTGGACACCTTCCAGCTTGTCCATATCCTTCTTGAAATGAGGTGCCCAGAACTGGACACGGGATTATTCCAGATGAGGCCTGACCAAAGCAGAAAAGTGTGGTACCATTACCTCTCTCGATCTAGACACCATACTCTTATTGATGCAACCAAGAATTGCATTGGCTTTCTCGGCTGCTGCATCACACTGCTGGCTCATGCTCAGCTTGTGGTCCACCAACACTCCAAGATCCCTTTTACACGGGCTCTTATCCAGCCAGGCGTCCCCATCCTATATTTGTGCATTCCATTTTTTCTGCCTCAGTGCAGGATCTTACATTTTTCCCTGTTGAAAAATTCATTTTGTTAGCCTTGGCCCAGCTCTCTCATGTGTCAAGATCATTTTGAATCCTGATCCTGTCCTCTGGGGTATTAGCAACCCCTCCCAATTTGGGGTCATCTGCAAGTTTGATCAGCATGCCCTCCACTCCTTCACCCAAGTCATGGATGAAGATGTTGGAGAGCCCTGGGCCCAGGACGGAACCCGGTGGCACCCCAAAAGTCACTTCTCTCCAGGAAGAAAAGCAGCTGTGGGTGAGGAGCACCCTTTCGGTTCGGTCACTCAATCAATTGCAAATCCACCTAATAGTTGAAGAAGGAGAAGGCCGAGAAGAGGAGCAGAGGAGGAAGAGCAAGTAGGAAGAGGAAGTAGGAAGAGGAAGAAGCAGAGGGGGGAGGAAAAAGGAGAGAAGGAAAAGTCAAAGAGGAGGAAGAAAAGCAGAAGAAGAAAGGGACGTCGTAAGAGCAATACAGTGGCTGGCCATATTTCCCTCTGCATGGGATAGGAGAGAATTTTCCAAGTATTTTTCATTTTTTTTTTCTCACTCAGCTCAATCTTAAATGTACTGGGATAGCTTCTTTCCTCCTACCTGTGCTGTAGGAAAGAAAACCTTTTAAAAGCGCTTAATTTCCCATCACCTCCATCTCTCCACGCTCTGGCAATTTATTCAAAAGAAATCAAGGTCCACACTTTAAAAAGAAAGAAAAAAAAAGGAGTTATATTGGATCGTTACACACTCTCTGCCGCCACCGTCAAACCAGCAGCCCAAGCTGAGAACCCATTAAGGCGTGCAAAGCGAGAAACCACTTTGCCAAGGCGAGAGGAAGGCAGAGAGGTACTCCGGGGAGGAAAAATGAGGCTTTTGTGGTCACAGCTTCTGCAATTAGGGAGGATGTCTGCACCTGTCAGAAGGGACTCGGTGGCAGCAACAGAATTTTGGAGTGCGGGGACGACATTGCATTCCTTTGGGGAGGTGAAATATCGCTTTTCTAAAATTGCATAAAAGCTTCTCCAGCTCCGGTGTCTTGATTAACTTCGGTTTTGTTCCGACGTCTTCTCTCAAGGCTTTGGAGCAGAGCGACGTGAATTTCAACAGGGATAAACGCAAAGGCGCTACATCTCGGCTGGAAAAATGAAATGCGTAAGTTTAGGAGGGGAGACACCTGGCTCGAAAGCACTACATGTGCCGAAAGGGAGGATTCCAAAAAGGAGGCAACAGTGTGATGCGGCAGCTAAAAAAGCCAGCGCGATTCTGGGCTGCATCAATTAGGACTATCGTGTCGAAATCAAGGGAAGTGATGGTACCGCTCTATTCTGCTTTGGTCAGAACCCACCTGGAGGAAGCCTGTGTCCATTTCTGGGCACCACAATTCAAGAAGGACATTGACCAGCTGGAAAATGTGTTGAGAAGAGGGCAACTAAAATGGTCAGAGATCTTGCAGAGAATCAGAGAATCGGAGAAATGTGTTGGAAGTTGGAGTTGGAAGAGACATGTTGGACTTGGAAGAGACTACAATGGCCATCCAGTCCAACCCGCTTCTGACATGCAGGAACAAACATTCAAAGCACAAACATTCAAATGGCTGCCCAGCCTCTGCTTAAAAACCTCCAAAGAAGGAGACCCCACCACACCCCATGGACGCAGCAGAATATTCCACTGCTGGACAGATCCGACAGTCAGGAAGTTCTTCCTGAGGTTCAGGTGGAACCTCTTTTCCTGATGTTTGAAGCCACTGCTCTGTGTCCTACACTCCTTTTGACCAGCCTCTTTAAAAACCTCCAGAGGAGGAGACCCCACCACACTCCATGGCAGCAGATTCCACTGTCGAAAGGCTCTGACTGTCAGGAAGTTCTTCCTGAGGTTTAGGTGGGACCTCTTTTCCATTGCTCCATGTCCTAGTCTCTGCAGCAGCAGAAAATAAGCTTGCTCCATCTTCAACACAACATCCCTTCAAATATTTAAACATGGCTATCATGTCTCCTCCTAGCCTCCTTTTTGTCAAGCTAAACGTACCCAGCTGCCTAAGCTGCTCCTCAGAGGGCTTCATGGTTTCCAGGCCTTCTACTATTTTGGTTGCCCTCCACTGGACATGCTCCAGCTTGTCCGTATCCGTCTTGAACTGTGGTGTCCAGAACTGGACATAAGATTCCAGGTGAAGTCTAACCAAAGCAGAATAAAGTGGTATTATTACTTCCCTTTATCTAGACACCATACTACTGTTGATGCAACCCAGAATCCCACTGGCTTTTTTAGCTGCTGCATCACACTGTTGGCTCACATTCAGTTTGTGGTCAACTAAGACTCCTAGATCCCTTTCACACGTACTGTTTTCAAGCCAGGTTTCACCCCTCTATATCTGTGCATTTCCTTCTTTCTTCCTAAGTGTAGCACCCTACATTTGGCCCAACTCTCCAATCTGTTAAGGGCATTCTGAATGTTGATCCTGCCCTCTGGGGTATTAGCTATACCTCCTAATTTGGTGTCACCTGCAAATTTGGTGAGCATGCCCTCCATTCCTTCCTCCAAGGGCCTGATAAAGATCTTGAGCATCCTGCGCCCAGGACAGAATCTGGTGGCACCCCACTAGTCACTTCTTTCCAGGACGAAGAGGAGCCATTGCTGAGGAGCAGCCTTCGGATTCGGCTGGTCAACCAGTTACAAACAGTCCACCTAACAGTCTTAGGAAGCTGTTTAGCTTGGAGAAGAGAAGATTGAAAGATGCCATGACAGAGCCGTCTTTGAATATCTGAAGGGGTGCCATCATGTGGAAGGTGGAGCTAGCTTGTTTTCGGCTGTTCCAGAGATTAGGACACGAACCAATGAATTCAAATTACAGGAGAAGAACATCTACTTAAATATTAGGGAGAGCTTCTTGATGGCAAGAGCTACTTGACAGTGGAATACACTGCCTTAGTGTGGCAGGAGTTTGGACGACAGAGTCATAGAGCTGGAAGGGACCCCAGGGACCATCCAGTTCAACCCCATCCCGCCATGCAGGAACGCACATCAAAGGCACTCTTTGATGGATGGCCACTCAACCTCTCTTTAAAAACCTCCAAAGAAGGAGGAGACTCCACCACACCCCATGGAGGCACCAGCGGATTCCACTGCCGGACAGCTCTGACCATCAGAAAGTCCTTCCTGAGGTCCAGGTGGAACCTCTTTTCCTATACTTTGAATCCATTGCTCCTTGTTCAGGAACAGTGGAAAACAAGCTTGTTCCCTCTTCGATATGACATCCTTTCAAATATTTAAACATGGCTATCTTGTCTCCTCCAGGTGAGGTCTAACCAAAGCAGAATATAGTGGTACCATTACCTCCCTTGATCTGGACACCATGCTCCTATTGATGCAACCAAGAATCACATTGGGTTTCTTGGCTGCCAGATCACAATGCCGGCTCATGCTTGTGGCCCACGAAGACTCCTAGATCCTTTTCCAACGTACTGTTGTCCAGCCACATGTCTCTCATCCTATATTTGTGCATTCCATTTTTTTCTGCCTAAGTGCAGGACCTTAACATTTCTCCCTGATAATTCATTCTTTTAGCCTTCGCCCAGCTCTCCAACCTGTCAAGGTCACTTTGAATTTGACCAGATGGATCTTACTGTTCCTTCCAACCCTAGTGGATCAGACCACCTGGTAGACTCTCCGTGTTCGGAGATCTTTGAAAAGAGGTTGGATGGCCACCTCCCATGGGTGTGCTTGAACTGTGCATTCCTGCCTAGCAAGGGGCTGGACTAAATCACCCTTTAAAATATTTTCCAACTCTAAGATTCTATGATTCTAAAAGTGTTTTAGGATTTTTTGCTGCCAGAGCCAGCGTGGTCTAGTGGTTCAGCCCTGGTCTACAATGCTGGAGACCAAGGTTGGAATCCCCTACACTCGTGTGAAAATGGGGCTTCCCATTATCCAGGTAACAGAGCTGAAGGGAGAAGGTTCTCTCTCCAGACATACAAAGGGTTCCTGAGATGCGGGGTTAGGTTACATTTTATTGGGGGTCAGCATCACGGGGGACATCACAGGTGCGGAGAGATAATTGGCCAAGAAAAGGAAGAAAGGTGAAAATGTTCTGTTGGAGGTGTTTCCATGAAGAAGTTTTACAAAACCATCAGGAGACCACAAGATACGAAGCATCAACGAGAGGCAGGCGTATCGCCAGTTGCAGGTTGGCCCAGTTTGCCTCCCAGCTTTGCCTCTAAAGACCAGCTCAGCCCCTGATCAAGCATGGGGACATGACAGCCACGTTTAAATATTTGAAGGGATGTCATGTTGAAGATGGAGCAAGCCTGTTTTCTGCTGCCCCAGAGACCAGGACACGGAGCAATGGATTCAAGCTGCAGAAACGGAGATTCCACCTGAACCTCAAGAAGAACTTCCTGAAGGTCAGAGCTGTCTGGAAGTGGAATCTGCTGCTGTGGAGTGCGGTGGAGTTTCCTTCTTTCGAGGTTTTTAAGCAGAGGCTGGATGGCCGTCTGTTGGGAATGCTTGGAGTGTTTGTTCTTGCATGGCAGGGGGTTGGACTGGATGGCCCCTGGGGGTCTCTCCCAACTCTAGGATTCTCTGATTCTTTTGAACTCTATGATTCTATGAAGTTTTTGTATACATTCCACCAACCGTATGTGTATGTGTGTGTGTGTGTACACACACACACACACACACACACACATATATATATCAATTGTAAATTTAATTTTATTTAGGGATTTATCCATGTTTATATTGTAAAAGTTGAACACATAGTGTCATACAAGGCTGTACTCATTAAAACAACACGGATAACACTCTTAAATGTGCATCGCTTGCCTGAATTCAGAGGAAGTATTTTTTTTTTCCCCTCTTATTTATTGGAGATAATTGGGAACTTAAAAGTTTGTTTTTTGTCCCATTTTTTCTTGTTCGGAGGGCAGCTTAACAAGAAATTTAATTTTGTGTTGTTTTGCCCGCAGAGGGGGAGGTCTTCTTAAATTAAATTGTTTATTGTCCGACGTTGTGTGAACACCGAAACAGAACGACACGTTGGCTTTCAAGGTAAATTTGCCTAAATAGGCAGGACTGCATGCATTTAGTTATTTCATAATTGTTCTATGTCCATGCAGTGTTATTGTTGCATTAGTGCTATTGCTATGATAGTATTACTGTTATGTTAGTGTATTATTAGTGTAGTGTTGTTGTGATTGTAAGTTTTCTGTACTTCAAGTGGACGTGTGTCAGACACCACGTGAAAATTTTGTGCTTCTTTTGTATGTCATATCCTTTCTTTTTCCTTGTGTCTTGTTTAATAAAAATAATTTAAAAAAAAAACCAATGTGAGTAGCTAAGATGGTTGTTAGTTAGTTGCGTTAGGCTGTTCTGTTCTTTCGAAAGCTCTGGCTGATACGATGCAACTATCTGTAACTTGTAACTTCTAAGCAAGGCTGCGGGAAGAAGCTTCCCATGTAGAGCGATAGCTTTTGTATTGCATTGCCTGTTTTCAGAATAATTTTTTCCTTAGAGAACCCCTGCTCAACTCTCTTTTTCATGTGCCCTTTTGGCTACACGCGTAGACAGAATTCCTCTCTCCAAGAGAGACGGTAAGAGGAGGAAAAGGATCCCTAAGCTCAGGGACTGTATTTCCCCTGTGGCGTCCCACTGTGCTAATAAGACGGGGATTTTTAATCCAGTGGGTGGTGGTGTTAATTAAATAAGAGAACCAGGGGAGTTTCCATCTCCTATTCAAGAGCAGAAGTCAGCGCGGAGTGGGAGAAGGCCCCGGGTTTCCATAACAGCTCAGCAATGGAAACACACGGGGTGATCTTGGGCAAGTTGTTACCCTGACTTCTGGGGGTCCCTCGGGGGACACCTTGATTCACTCCAAAAAGGCAAAGATTGGGGAAATTAGCGGAGCACCGGCTGTAGCCAAACGAGGGGCAGGGTCTTCTACCCAATTTTTACGGGGTCAAACCGAGCGAAAAGCCAGACAGACGTACCAACAACTGGATTTTATTAATAAATGTGTTCTCACGTACCAACGCGCTCACTCACTCACGCAGACAAGGCCTATTTAGTGGTGAGAATCGATAGGGGATTCAGCGGACAGGATGTAAAGGATCCTGCACCTATCCTGAAATCTTCAGTCCGGGAAGCTGCGAGAAGGACGGAGCTCAGCGAAGAGAGGCGGCCGAGGGGAGCACTCGACTAACAGAGGACCGGACTGCTAGCGTGGTGGGGAGTTCTCCAAAGAGACCCTCCAAAACGGGGACTACTTATAGGGCAGAACGTACCTCGAGGGCAGGCCCTCTCCCGGGAAGAACAATGGCCAAAATAGAGGGAGAAATGCCACACAACGGCAACTTGGTAGTTTGCATGATTGGCTTATGCAGATGGACCGTGCAGTGCAGAGTTTACTAATGTTGGAGTTGCTCAACCTGTGGAAAACCCAATAATCCCCTCAAGTTGGCTATTCTTCGGCTGAAGACCCTTTGTCTGTGCAGACGTGCTTAGGTCGTTTGACCTCTTTGTCTACGTACCCATTCGGGCAACCTTCCTGGCATGGTGGGCACATTTGATATCAAGTTTATACTCCCCGGGATAGACTATCCCAGTGGGGTAACAAAATGGCACTCTCTCAGAGGAGGGCAAAGGCAATGCCCCCAAACAATTACCCAAGTCTTTAACAGTTGTCCACCTCTGTGTCTTACCAGCTCCACCCGTCTGCGGGTGGCTTCCAGCTCCCTCTCGGCCAACTCCTTCACGTCTGCCTTCATCTCCTCCATCCGCATCTTGTAGTAACTCGTGTTCTCCTTCTCCCGGGCTTCTCCTTCCTTGGCCTTCTCCAGTTCTTCACCCATCTTGATGATGCTGTCACGGAGACGGAGGACCAGCGTCTGTCGAGAGAGAGGCCAATGTTCAGAGGCAGGCAGCAAAGAGACGGAATGAAAGAGGATGGTTGAGGGTCAATCCGTGGAAGACCATCTTTGGTGGTAGCAAGGGTTGGAAGATCTCAGGGGTTGACATTAAAGGATGAGAAGCAGCTTTGGGCCGTGGTTTGAGCATTGGGCTACAACTGTGGAGACCAGGGCTAAATCCCTCTTTGCCCATGGAATCCCACTAGGCAGCCTTGGTCAAGTCAACTTCAAACCCCCTCTGAACAAATCTTACCAAGAAAATCCCATGATGGGTTTGCCTTAGTGTCACCATAAGTCAGAAACAACTTGAAGGCACACAACAACATCATCAGCAATGACGTATTTAAATACGAGATTTAGCAGTCTTAAAATTTCGTGAGTTCTTTAAGTTAAGCAGAACAAAATATAGAACCAATTAATCAGTCCCTAAGACTGGAGGAGGAATAATTTAAATGTTTCTTGGAAAGATGAACAGTCAAGAATAAACTGTGTTTTCCCCCTGTATTGCGTTGTATTGTTGTCTAAGGGTTTCAAAATTGATATGGGTTATTGCCACAAGGTACCTTTTTTTGATGAATTGAGTTTTGCTGTTGCTAATTGTCATCAAGTTGACTTGAACTTATGGCAACCCTACGAATAAGAAACCTCACACTCATTCTTATTCTATTCTCGTTCTCAAACTCACGACCAAAGCACCTCACCGTTCATTGAATCCACTATCTCTCCCAACAATTGATGGAGTCCACCTTCTCTCCTCACCGTTGATGGAGTCCCCCATCTCTCCCCAACACTGATAGAGTCCCCCATCTCACCTCACCATTGATGGAGTCCACTATCTCACCTCACCATTGATGGAGTCCACCATCTCTCCCCAACACTGATGGAGTCCATCATCTCTCCCCACCATTGATGGAGTCCACCATCTCTTCTCACCATTAATTGAATCCACCATCTCTCCCCACCGTTGATCGAGTCCACCATCTCACCTCACCATTGATGGAGTCCACCATCTCTCCCCACCATTGATGGAGTCCACTATCTCTCCCCACCGTTGATGGAGTCCACCATCTCTTCCCACCATTAATTGAATCCACTATCTCTCCCCACCGTTGATCGAGTCCACCATCTCTCCCCACCATTGATGGAGTCCACCATCTCTCCCCACCTTTGATGGAGTCCACTATCTCTCCTCACCATTGATGGAGTCCACCATCTCTCCCCACCATTGATGGAGTCCACCATCTCTCCCCACCATTGATGGAGTCCACCATCTCTTCCCACCATTGTTATTTTCTCCAATAAGCCATGTCATCTCATGATGTGTCTGAAATATGATAGCCTCAACAGAGACATCTTGGCTCCTAGAAGTAGTTCAGCTTGATTTGCTCTCTGCTATATAAGAAAATATACATCTCTGTGTGTGGATGAGTGTGGGTGAGTGTGCTGGTATGACAAGCTGTGAACAACTGTGGTTGATGTATCACCAGGAGGTGTCATTAGGTCTCAGGTTTTGGCCCAGACCAGGGCAATCTGGGACAATGCTGAATTAGCAACCCTAGTAATGGCCTTCCACCAAGTCTAGGACTGACCATCCCCTCTCCTTCCTCCTTACCTCAAAGCGCTTGATCTGGACGCTCTGGAACTCCATCTTGTTCTCCAAGTCACAAATCAGGGCCTCTTGGCGGCTCACGATGGAGCGTTCCACCATGGCTTGCTCCAAGTAGACCACCCGGGCCTGAGAGACCTGCAGCTGGTTCCAGGAATGAGAAACCTTTAGCTGTTGTCTTTGCTTCAATTCATGAGTTTTTAACTCAAGCCCCAAGTTCTAAACTGCACAATTTGTGCAGCTCATAAGTGGGCAAGCTGTGACCCCCAAGGCCATACTTGTCCGCAAATTTTCCCCATTTTTTTCTTTTTCTTTTTTGTCTCCAAATGTCCCAAAACTAGGGTGTGTGGAGGGCATTACTACCATATTTGTGGCCTTTATTTTTGCAACAGTCTATTTTTGTGTGTGTGCAAATTTTTGCCCCCAAATACCATCTACAGGATGTGGGGGTCACTTCTACTACGTTTAGGCCCACTTGCACCAATTTAAGCCCACGAGAGGTCTTTTTTTTTTTTTTTTGAAACAGAAAGTGACTTCTGCTCGCTTCCTGTTGTTAAAAAACGTTCCCAGGTCTAGAAAACGTGGTGGAAATGTCTCTTACTCCCCAGGGGGCATTTGGGGGCAATTCCTTGCAGTGGGGGATGCCATGGGAATGTGGTTATAGGACTAGAATGGGGCCCTGGGAGCTAATGAGGCCCTCTAGCATTCCAAAGTTGTCCAACCATGGTGTGGATGGATGGATGGATGGATGGATGGATGGATGGATGGATGGATGGATAGATAGATAGATAGATAGATAGATAGATAGATAGATAGATAGATAGATAGACAATGTGAAGGATCCAGCCAAAATGGTCACCCCCAAATACTCAGTTCCCCCAACCTAGGGTTGTTAAGCTTGGACATTTCAATGCATTTCCAAACATTTTGGAAGCTTCAAAGGACACGAGCGTGCTTACTTTCTCCTGCAGGCTGTGCTTCTCTTTCTTTAGCTCTTCCAGCTGCGTCTGAAGCTCTCGGATCTGAGCGATGTCTGTTGCAGACTGTACACACACACACACACACAAAATTCACAACAGGAGGGAGAAAGAGTTCAAAACAGATGAGGGCAGGGGGTTCCTTTGAAGATTGGCGCATTAGATTTTTCTCCTTTCTTTTTCTCGCCAGGAATCGCCATCTAGATTCCAGTCCACAGACCTCACATGCAATTTAAGAAGCCAACCTTTGATGGAAGGATTTCTAAGAGAGGAATAAATATCACAAAAAGCAGTGTAGATGCAGCTTTCTGCTAGTGGCTTCTGCTCCACGGCCTGGGGGGAATTCAGGAGATGGCTTCCAATTTGCAAAGGTCCTTGGCTAGCCAAAGTATTTGAACAGCTACCAGATGGAAGATCAGTGATGGCTTCCATGTCAGAGGAGGAATGAATCATAAAGTTGGAAGAGACTACAAGGGCTGTCTAGTCCAACCCCGTGCCACGCAACAACACACAACTAAAGCACGCTGATAGATGACCTTGAAAGACGGTGACTCCACAACCTTTTGAGGCTTGAGCAGCTCTGACAGGCAAGAAGTGCTTCCTAATGTTTAGGTAGAACCTCTGTTCTGAATCCACCATTTCCTTGTCTTTGGAGCAGTAGAAAAGAAGCTCACTCCATCTTCCACATGACATCCAGGCGTGAACACATTCAGGCATCTACAGATGCCTTTCTTGTGTCACCTCTCTGTCTTCTCTACTCCGAGCTAAACATACCCAGCTGCCTAAGCTGTTCCTCCTAGGATGTGGTTCAGGTGCCATCTACACAACTGAAGCACCTCTGAATGATGCCCATACAAGTCCTGTTTAAAGAAGTCCTCCACCCTTTGGGGCAGCCTTATCTACTCTCAAACAGCTCTTATACTCAGGAAGTCATTCCTTATTTTTTTCTTATAATTTGAATACACTAGTTTGTGTTCTAGTCTCCAGAGCAGCAGAAGACACCCTGGCTCCTTCTTCTTCTGCATGACCTCCTGTCAGATATTCAAAAGACAGCTCCATCATCTTCCTACTCCATCTTGTACCCTCCAAGCTAAGCATACTCAAGTTGTTCCTCATAAGGCTTGGTGATTTCTAAACCTTTGATAGAATCATAGAATCATAGAGTTGGAAGGGACCTCAAGGGGCCATCCAGTCCAACCCCCTTCTGCCATGCAGGAACACCCATCAAAGCATTCCCAACAGACGGCCACCCAGCCTCTGCTTAAAAACCTCCAAAGAAGGAGGAGACTCCACCATACTCCATGGAAGCAGCAGCAGATTCCACTCCCGGACAGCTATGACTGTCAGGAAGTTCTTCCTGAGGTTTAGTGGAATCTCTTTTCCTGCAGCTTGAATCCATTGCTCCTTGTCCGCATCTCGGGAGCAGCAGAAAACAAGCTCGCTCCCTCCTCGGCGTGACATCCCTTCAAATATTTAAGCATGGCCATCATGTCCCCTCTTAACCTTCTCTTCTGCAGACTCAACATCCCCAGCTTCCTAAGCCGCTCCTCATAGGGCTTCATGGCTTCCCGACCCTCCACCATTTTGGTCGCCCTTCTCTCCAGCTTGTCCACCTCCTTCTTGAATTGAGGTGCCCAGAACTGAACAGTGGTAATAGCACCACTCTATTCTACTTTGGTCAGACCTGATCTGGAATAATCCTGTGTCCAGGATTATAAAAGAGATTCCACCTGAACCTCAGGAGGAACTTCCTGATGGTCAGAGTTGTTCAGCAGCGGAATATGCTGCTGCCTCCATGGAGTGTGGTGGAATCTCCTCCTTCTTTGGAGGTTTTTGAACATAGACTCTGTTACCTTGATTTCTGGGGTCCCTTGGGGGACACCTCAATGTGGTCCACGTGATGGGGAATGGAAGCTAGCCAGAGCACAAGCAATAGCCATGCCAAGGGCAGGGTAACCTAGCGGGGTCTTTTTACCCAGTTTTTATGGGGTCAGGCCAAGCCAAAAACCAAACAAAAATGTCTAATAAATGATTTTATTGAATGAAAGTCTCACGCATCAACACAATCACTCACACACTCACTCGAGACCTATTAAGAAGCAAAAGAGAGGAAACTGGATAGGGGAATATTGAAGGGGGTGTAACAGGGGCAATACTGCACCTTTGTCCTGAAGTCCTGGGTCTGGGAAAAACAGAGGAGAAGTGGAGCTCAGCACAGAGAGGGCTGAGGGGATTACTCAATGGACCAAGAAACGGTCTGCTGGGGTGACTGGGAGTGATCCAAACAAACTCTCAAAAACTGGGACTATTTGTAGGGGAAAGAGTACCTGGAGGGCTAATCCTTTCCCGGGGAGAACAATGGGTGTTGCAACAGAAGAGAAGCTCCACGATGGCAACTCCTTTTGCATGATGAGATTACAAGGTGTTGCCAAAGTTTGAGGATCTTCAGTTGCATTGGGTTGTGGTGTGAATTTATGTAGATGGTCCTTCTCTCATAGGATTTTATTGCTATTGCTGCTCAACTTGGGGAAAAGATGCTAATCCCCTCAAGTCAGCTTCTCAGGGGCTGAGGACCCTTTGTCTACCGTGGGTTTGCACAGCTTGAGGTCTCCTGGGGCTACGTGACGGGGGATTTTACTGGCCTGACCTGGTTTTTGATCCCATGACCATTGCTGCCTACGTGCCCATCCGGGTGACCTCTCAGGCACATGGAATCCTATTTTCATATCAAAATTGCAGACCCTGGGACAGGGTTTTCCAGTGGAGTAACAACGGGATGGCCACCGGTTGGGAAGGCTTTGACAGCGTCTTCCTGCATGGCAGAAGGGAGGTTGGACTAGGATGCCCCTGGGGTCTTTTCCAACTCTGTGATTCTATGAACACTGTGGTGCCTTTCTGGTTCTTTAACCAAGGCTTTTCCACATCACTGGACAGGATTGGGCAAGATGACCCTTCAAGGACACTCATCCCTTTCACTTTTCTAAGACACACACCCACCTCATCCAGCAGCCCCATGATCTGAAATACTGGGACTATGTATCTACAGAAGAAAAGCGAGTGGGGTGTGGTCAGATCAGGTCTTTGAGAGACCCTGAGCTTAACCATGGGAATCCACTGGCTGAACCTGGGCAAGACACACACTCTCAGCCCAAAAGTGAGGCAGTGGCAAACCTCTTATATGAGGTTTTGTCAGGAAAACCCTATGAGAACCAGCATGGTGTGGTGGTGTGAGTGTTAAACTAGAACTCTGGGAGACCAAGGTTCAAATCCCTGCTTGGCCATGGAAACCCACTGGGTGACCTTGGAAAAATCACATTCTCTCAGTCTCAGTGGCAGGCATTGGTGGCAAATCAAGAAATCTGGCCTAGAAAACCCCATAATAGATTCACCTTAGGGTCACCATAAGTCAGAAATGTCTACAAGTAGAGAGAGTCCATCTAAACATTAGGATGAACATCTTGACTATAAGAACTGTTTGAGAGTAGAACATGGACTGCCTCAGAGATGGTGGACTCTCCTTTTTTGGAGGTCTTTAAACAGAAGTTGGATGGGCATCTCTCTGCAGGACGTGAGTTGTGGATTCCTGCATGGCAGGGGGTCGGACTAGATGGCCATTGAGGTCCCTCTGCTGGAACACACTGTCTCAGAGGATGCTGGACTCTCCTTTGGAGATGCTTAAATAGATGTTGGAAGGTCCTCTTTTGGGAGGGCTTTAGTTGTGCGCTCTTGCAAGGCAGAAGGAGTTAGACCAGATAGCCCTTGGTTTTCCCCTGCTAACTCTGTGATCTTCATGAAAAGAGAGAAACAGGACGGATTAAAGGTGTCCAGAACTGGGTTTTAAGTCTCCGAGCTTTAGTCTCCGGGCTTAACAAAACCAGGAAGGGCAACCTGTCCTGTCCACAACTCTAAAGGATCCTTGTGGACATCCATTTCTCCTTCCCCCGTACCTGAGCAATCAGAGCTTTGTGCTTCTCCATCAGCTCATTCAGATCTTCCTGATCCTCGTCAATGCGTTTGAGAAGGTCCGCCTTCTCGTGCTGGATCTGGTAGAGTTGCTCATCAACCTGTGGCAGAGGAGAAGACAGTAAGCTTTACAAGGCCTTTGTGGCTGTGGGACCCCAGGGAGACAACACCCTCCAATGAGAGGCTTGGTTGGCACCAAAGTTGTGATCATTCCAGCACCAAGTGAAAACGTGCTTGCTCACAAAACCTTTGGGTTCACACAAGCCCTCAATATCTGTGGGTGAGTGTGCCTTCACGTTGCCTATTGACTTGTGGTGGCCCCATGAATTTCATAGAGTTTTCCTAGGCAAGGAATCCTCAGAGGTGATTTTGCCAGTTCCTTCCTCTGAAATAGAACCGACAACAGCTGATATTTGTTGGTGGTCTCCCATCCAAGTACTCACCAGGGCTGACCATGCTTAGATTCCAAGATCAGAGAACGCCATGAATTTCATAGGATTTTCCTAGGCAAGGAATCCTCAAAGGTGGTTTTGCCTCTCCCTTCCTCTGAAATATAGACTATAGCACCTGAGATACCTTGATGGTCTTCCATCCAAGTATTCACCAGGGCTGACCATGCTTAGCTTCCAAGACCAGAGGATCTCATGAATTTCATAGGATTTTCCTACACAAGGAACTCTCAGAGGCAGTTTTGCCAGTTCCCTCCTCTGAAATAGAGACTGCAGCACCTGGGATTTGTTGGTGGTCTCCCATATAAGTACTCACCAGGGATGACCATGCTTAGATTCCAAGATCAGAGGACCCCATGAATTTCATGGGGTTTTCCTAGGCAAGGAATTGCCAGAGGTGGTTTTGTCAATTCATTCCTCTTAAATACAGCCTACAGCACCTGGGATGCCTTGGGTATCTCCCATCCAAGTACTAACCAGGGCTAATCCTGCTTAGCTTGCAAGATCAGAGTGATGGAATGAGAGGTGATGGGGTGAAAAATGAAGGCGTTGACCTCCCAAAAGGGGTTCCGCCTCCCAATAATGAAATTTTCCTCGCAGAGAGGAGACCTTGAAAATCATTCACATCCAGAACTCCTCCTTTATCACCTGTGGTCACATTCCCTGGGAAAATACTAGGGGGTTTTTTTCCCAAAAAAATTTACATATTTTTTCTGTGCATGAAACGGCATGAAACGAAAATACTATTTTCCACACAGAAAATGCCGTTTCCTGTGCATAACATGGTGTTTTCTATGGAAAACATCATAAATGTTCCTCTCCACTGAACTTTTTTTGTTCAATTTCCTGTCAAAAACAGCCACATGCAAAGTTTTGCACAGAATAAGTTGCGAATCGTCTATAGGCTTCAAAAACCATGTGGTTTTGGAAGACTTTCGCACAGCAGGAAGAAGAAGAAAAAATACTAAAATTACTCATTGCTTCCTCCGAGAAAGGCTGCATCCTCACCAAATTTTTAGTCCTGGAGATGTTCTCCAGCTCCGTGTGGAGGTTTTCCAACTCCAGCGCCAACATCTTCTGTGATTTCTGGGCCTCGGCACACCGTGCAGTGCTCTCTTCCCACTGCCAAAAAGAATATATTAAAAATTAAATTTAATTAATTGAAATAGATACCAGGGAACAGCTGCCGCGGCATTGTCATGACTCAAACATCCCACTGATGGTGGAGAGAAACACATTTGGCCCAGTTAAAGCTCTCTCTCTCTCCCCCTTCCAGCTACATTTGTTTGCCTATTGCTTATGGAGTGTCCCCAAAAGCTATTAAGGGCCATCACGACTCTGCCGAGTTGCAATTACGTCCCTCCAGAGGCCCTTGTGCGTTGCCAGTTTCTCTAGACACACATATTCTGCATCTCTTCGCTTCAGGCACAAGCAGAAAATGTTCCTCTAAGCTGGC
This sequence comes from Cyclura pinguis, assembly GCA_030412105.1. Taxonomy (NCBI): domain Eukaryota; kingdom Metazoa; phylum Chordata; class Lepidosauria; order Squamata; family Iguanidae; genus Cyclura; species Cyclura pinguis. Next base: position 16,549,457 of record CM059615.1, on the reverse strand, counting down.
CGGCCAAGGATGGAAAAATTCAGACAGGTAGGAGCAACATCTTGCTTTTGTGATTGCATTTGTTCCCCCCTTTTCCCAAGATAATCTTGGGGGGGGGAGACTAAGAATACCCCTCTATTCTGCTTTGGTCAGACTCGTCTGGAATAATCCTGTGTCCGGTTCTGGGCACCTCATTTCAAGAAGGAGACGGACAAATTGGAGCATGTCCGACGGAGTGTGACCAAAATGGTGGAGGGGCTGGAAACCGTGAAGCCCTCTGAGGAGCAGCTTAAGGATGTTTAGTCTGCAGAAGAGAAGGTGAAGAGGGGACATGATAGCCATGTTTAAATCTCTGAAGGGATGTTATGATGAAGACGGAGCAGGCTTGTTTTCCTCTGCTCCAGAAACTAGGACATGGAGCAATGGATTCAAACTACAGAGAAAGAGATTCCACCTGAACCTCAGGAAGAACTTCCTGATGGTCAGAGCTGTCAGGCAGCGGAAAATGCTGCCGCCTCCGTGGAGTGTGGTGGAGTCTCCTCCTTCTTTGGAGGTTTTTAAGCAGAGGATGGGTGGCCGTTTCCTGGTTCCTGCCTGGCAGAAGGGGGTTGGACTGGATGACCCCTGAGGTCTCTTCCAACTCTAGGATTCTATGATTCTACGAAATATCTGAAGGGTGTCGTGTGGAGGATGGAGCAAGCCAGTTTTCTGCTGCTCCAGAGTGTAGGTCAAGGAGCAATGGCTTCAAACGTCAGGAAAAGAGGTTCCACTTGAACCTCAGGAAGAACTTCCTGAGGGTCAGATCTGTCCAGCAGCAGAAAATGCTGCTGCCTCCATGGAGTGTGGTGGGGTCTCCTCCTTCTTTGGAGGTTTTTAAGCAGAGGATGGACGGCCATCTGCCAAAGGGAAGACTATCTATCTATCTATCTATCTATCTATCTATCCATCCATCCATCCATCCATCCATCCATCTATGCGCGCGCGCACGCACACGCACACCCACCCACCCACCCACACACACACACACACATACACATTTGCCAAAGGGAGGACTTTGATGGTGTCTTCCTGCATGGCAGGATGGGGTTGGACTGGATGGCCCCTGGGGTCTCTTCCATCTCTCTGAGTCATAGGATCATAGAATCATAGAAATGTAGAGTTGGAAGCAACCACACGGGCCATCCAGTCTATGATTCTAAAAGGAAAAGGAGGAAGGTGTTAACCCAAAATATGGGGGACTTTGGGGGCAGTGGCATCTCTCGTGTAAACAGCGCCTAGGGCAAGGATGGAAGCTGCGCCCCTATCTTATTACCCCTAACCCTACACGCACAGCGTTTTTTCCCGTCCCCCTGGCACTGGCACCCAGGGTACGTGCCCTTCTCGCCCCACCCGAGGTACGCCTCTGCTTTGGGGCCAGCATCTCCCTGAAATCTGGGGGAAACTGCAGGTCAAAGGAGGCCTACGAGATCTTTTCAACTTTGTATTCTGGTACTAACTGTAAAACTCTAGTCGAAAGTTAAAAGAATGTATTTTATTGGGGAATTAACAGGCAGACAAGAAGCCATGGACCACACAAGGCTGTCGAAGGGAAAGGTGGGAAGAGTTGGAGATTCTGGCTGAAGAGGGTAATATTTACTGATCCAGACGCAGAGGAAGGTCAAAGAGGAATGGGTCAGACGGTGACGAGAATAACACAGAGAACGGGTATCGGGAAGCCCACGTGCGGCGTTGTACTCCAATGTGCATCCAAAGTACTATACGAAATATACTACAAATTGCTGGGTTTGGAGGCAGGGCTTATATGCCCTCTTTCCTACCCTGAAGGGGCGTGTGTCAACCGCTCTCTGGCAGAGCAAGCAAAGCGGTCCGGAACGGTCTGTCATTAAGGGGCTGTCATGACTCCCATCAACGCTTTGTCATCTACACCTAAGATCTTAGGTGTAGATGACAAAGCGTTGATGGGAGTCATGACAGTCCCTTAATGTCCGGACAGGTAAAGAGTCAAAGGGGAGTTTCCGTGGGACGGGGTCACGGGACGTCGGACTTTTGTTGCTCCACCTGGGCAGTTTCTTCTTGCATTGCTTTTGGAGTCTGGGGTAGCTAAGAGGATTATTCCAAGCCCATTAACGGTGGGGCTTCCTGCCTAATCCTCTTGAATTTATGACTTGTCCATGTCTAAGGTCATCCAACCGAGTGAGATGCCTGCAGTCGGTGGCCTTCTTCCAACATCCCTTGCCAGCCATAAGCGTTCGGTGTTATAGGGAAAATGATATTTCTTGCCAACTCTGCTATCTCGCAGACTGGGGATTGTAAAGCATGGTGGAGAGGAGGAAGAAAAAGAAGAAGAGAGAAGAGGAGGAAGAGGAAGAGGAAGAAGAAGAGGAAGAAGAGGAGGAGAAAAGGAGGAGGGAAAAAAGAAGGAAGAAGAAAAGGAGGAAGAGAGTGGGAAAGAAAAACGAAAAGAAAAAGAAAAAAGTGGAGAAGGAAGGGGGAAGGAAGGATGTGGAACACAAGGGAGAAGGAAGAGGAAGAAGAGGCAGAAAAAGAGGAGGACGGAAAAGAGAAAGAGAGAAAAGAGGAAGAAAGGGGAAGTGGAAGAGGAACGGCGAAAGCGGGATGCAAAAGAAGAAGAGTAAAGAAGAGAAAGTAGAAGGGGAAGAGGAGGAGGAAAAGGAAGTAGATGGGGCAGAGGAAAGGAAGGAGAAGAAAAAAGAGGGAGAAGAGGAGGAGGGAAAGGAGGATATGGAAGAAGAGGAATAAAGGAAGTATAGAAGGAATGGAAAGGAAGAGGAAGTAGATGGGGCAGAGGAAGAGGAAGGGGAGAAGAAAGAAGAAAAAGAGGGAGGGTAAGAGGAGGGTGTGGAAGAAGAGGGGGAAAGAAAGAGGAAATATAGGAGGAGAAGGAAGAAGAGGAAGAAGAAAGAGAAAAGTGGAGGAGAAAAGAAGAAGAGGAGTGGAGAAGAGAGGGGTGAGGGAAGACTTGGAACATGAGAGGGAAAAGAAAGAGAAAGCAGAGGAGGAAAAGGCAAAAGAAAGAAGAGGAAGGGAGAAGAAGAGGAGGGCGAAGGGGAAGAAGAAGGGGGAAGGATGTGGAAGAAGAGGGAAAAGGAAGAAGGAGATGAGGAAAAGGAAGAGGAAAAAAGAGAAGGGGAAATGGAGGAGGAGTAAGAAGAGGAGAATGTGGAAGAAGAGGGAAGGAAGAAGAGGAAAAGGAGGAAGAAGAGGAAGAAGATGAGGAGGAAGTGGAAAGGGGAAAGGATGTGGAAGAATATGAGAAAAGGAAGCAGAAGAGGAGAAGGAGGAGGAAGAAGAGAGAGAAAGTGGAGGAGGAGGAAGAAAAGGAGGATTTAGAAGAAGAAGGAAAGAAGAGGAAGAAGATGAGGAGGAAGTGGAAAGTAAAAAGGAAGAAGAGGAAGAAGATGGGGAAAGGGAAAGGAAGTAGAAGAGGAAGAGGAAGAAGAGGGAGGAAGGGGAGGAGAGGGGAAAGGAGGTTTTGGGAGAAGAGAGGGAAAGAAAGAGGAAGCAGAAGAAGAAAAGGAAGAGGGAGAAGAGGAGGGGAAGTGAAGGAGGAGGGAGACGGAAGGAAGAGGAGGAAGAGGAGAACAGAAATAGCTGCTTTTCCACCAGGCACCAAAGGCCCAGTCTCTGGCGCCCACATTCAGACATGCAGGCAGGCGCACGCACTGGACTTGCTTTCCGGTGGGCGCCTGCCAGGATCCGGGCTCAATTAATCGGCCAAATGAGGTGAACCGCTTCTAATTTGCGCAGACTGGGTCTGATTCAGGAGGCCCATTTCCCAAACTCCCTCCTTCTTTCTCCCTTCTAAAAGAGTTTCTTGTCAACCGGCACAAGCGGCACTTTGCAGTTTGCACACACACAAAGGCGGCCTTTCAAGAACTGCTAATTTGCCGGCGATAGTTTTTGCAGCTTCCTCATTAGCGCCTGGGATTGCAGATTTTAATGCCTTTGTGTAGGCGGAACTGGGAGTGCCAGGATTTGGATTTTGGGGTAAAAGGCCTATAGCGCCACCAAATCCCAAAAAGGGGACGGTTAAACTCAACCTTCCTCACCCAGTTTCCTCCAACTCTGCCTCTTGTTGCCACTTTTGGACACTTTAGACACCTCAAACATGTCTCCCTTTCTCTCCCATTTCCCCATTTTGTGTAATTTTTTTAAAAACAAGGCCTAGTATTTAGCATAAGAGAGGCAGCATTGCATAGTGATTTGAGTGTTGCATTATGACGTCCAGAAACCAAGGTTCGAATCCCCTCTACTCGGTCATGGAAACTCACTGGGTGACCTTGGGCAAAGCCACACTCTCTCAGCCCCAGGGGAAGGGCAAAGGCAAAGCCCCTCTGAACATATCTTGCCAAGAAAACTGCATGTTAGGTTCACCTTCGGGTCACCGTAAGTCGGAAGGTAATTGTGAGTTGGTGGGAATCCAAAGAACTATCATAGAATCAGACTGCTGGAAGGGACCCCAGGGGCCATCCAGTCCAACCTCCTTCTGCCATGTAGGAAGACACCATCAAAGCATTCCCTTGGACAGATGGACACCCAGCTTCTGTTTAAAAATCTCCAAGGAAGGAGGAGACTCCACCACACTCCATGGAGGCAGTAGCATTTTCCACTGTCGGACAGCTCTGACCGTCAGGAACTTCTTCCTGAAGTTCTGATGGAATCTCTTTTCCTGTAGTTTGAATCCATTGCTCCATGTCCTAGTCTCTGGAACAGCAGAAAACAGGTTTGCTCCATCCGCCATTTGACATCCTTTCAGATGGAGGATGGAGCAAACCTGTTTTCTGCTGTTCCAGGGACTAGGACACAGAGCAATGAATTCATACTGATAGCCATGTTTAAATATTTGACATCCTTTCAGATATTTAAACCTGGCTATCATGTCCCCTTCTCTTAACTTTCTCTTCTCCAAGCTAAACATCCCCAGCTCCCTGAGCCGTTCCTCAGAGGTCTTTATGGTTTCCAGGCTTTCTACCATTTTGTACAAGAGTCCATGTTCCACTATCAGAAAACTCTCACACTCACAGAATTGCAGAGTTGGATGGGACCCCAAGGGCCATCCAGTCCAACCCATTTCTGCCATGCAGGAAGACACCATCAAAGCATTCCCTTTGACAGATGGCCATACAGCTTCTCTTTAAAAACCTCCAAAGAAGGAGGATTCCCCTGTAAAATGGCTCCTTCGATCCAGAAGTCCTTCCTAAGGTTTAGGTGAAACCTCTTTTCCTGAAGTTTGTAGCCATTGCTCCGTGTCCGTGTCTCTGGAACAGCAGAAAACAGGTTTGCTCCATCCTCCAGATGACATTCATTCAAACATTTAAAGATAGCTATTATGTCAACAGTGATTCATGTGATGGGACTGGTACCACCATGCACATATTCGCAGTTCGCTAGAAGGCTTCCACAGTGGTTCTCCTCCACAGTTACATACCATGAAATTATATGAAATTATATCATGTAGACCATGACATATTATTTTAAACAGTAACTTCCCTAAGCCAACGTTCCAATCTTCACTTCTCTCTCTCTCTCTCTCATTTAAATGTTTAATAGAAAATGCATATAACATTATGGTTCATCCGTGTCTCTCCTCAGCCTTTTAATTACACCATAGCAATACTGTTATATTAAAGAATAAATTAGGAATTATGTAGAATGCTTTCCTCCCCGCCAGGATATAGGCACAAAAGAAGTCCGTCTACGAGAGTACACCCATTTTGAATCAATGGGATTTAATTATATGCTGCTTCCCCATTCAGCAAACATTCTTTAGTTAAGACTAACAAAGAGGTTTCGGGCCAATATATTTTTAAATAAGGCATCTAATGGTTGATTCCCACCCTCTTTTCTTGCCTGTCTTTCTTTTTCTTTCCAAAATCTGCAGAATTTCAGATCTCAGCTCCCTTGCTGCAATGAGTCCATTCCATTTCCATGCACAATTTAAAGTGCTGGCTTTGACCCATAAAGCCCTATACAGTTTGGGGTCCAGGATTGCATTTGCCTTTTATGAGCTCACCAAAGCTCTCAGATCTTCAGCAGATCTTTTCTCCCACCACCTACCTGGGTGTTACCAGGTTGTACGCTTTGATATGGTTTAATATGATTTAATTGGCAAAATCTGTTTATTGGCTTTGATATAAAATGTGCCCTGCTGCGGTAGTATGGCTGAGCCAATCCAGAATCATAGAATCCTAGAGTTAGAAGAGACCCTAGGAGCCATCCAGACCACTTCCCTTCTGCTATCAAAGCCCTCCCTTGGACAGGTGGCCACCCAGCCTCTGCTGAAAACCCTCCAAAGAAGGAGGAGACCCCACCACACTCCATGGAGGCAGCAGCAGATTCCACTGCTGGACAACTTTGACCATCAGGAAGTTCTTCCTGAGGTTCAGGTGGAATCTCCTTTCCTGCAGCTTGAATCCATTGCTCCTCAATGAGACCCACCAGTTCCCAACCAGCCAGGTTCAGTAGTTAAGTAGTTAAGTAGTTAGATGGCTGACCAACCAAGAAAGAATCAATGCTTGAGCTAATGAACGAATTAAAGAAAACGCGAGAGGAGGCTTCAACTCCTATCTGTCTTTGCTTCCATCCCCAGGGAGAGCTTGGGGTCCACCATGAGCTTGAATCTCGATCCAGAAGGAAGCGTCAAGTCCTGGTTGGGTTCGACTTCGGGTCGGTCTCCGGGCACCAGCGTGGCTGGAAGTCTCTCGAGGCCGTCGCTGGACACCCGGAGCAGCCAGAGCTTGAGGTGAGAAGCACGCTGGCATCTCTTGCAGAACTCGGACGAGTTGCTTGCGATGTCGGCTCTGAATCGCTTTCCAGGGTGAACTCTCAGGACGTGGACAGAAGCCTTCGTTTTTGTAGGAAGTACAGATTGATACCAGGTGTAGCTTTCAGATGGCAAAACTGAGGAGCATCAGCCCAACGAAGCTTATAGAGATTCGGTTGATCATTATTCAACAGACCTTACATTCATTGGGAGAATTCACATGTCTCTTTATAGAATCATAGAGTTGGAGGAGACCCCGGGGCCATCCAGTCCAACCCCCTTCAGCCATGCAGGAACACCCATCAAAGCATTCGTGACAGATGGCCATCCAGCCTCTGCTTAATAACCTCCAAAGAAGGAAGGAGACTCCGCCACACGCCGTTAAGACGGCACGTTCCACTGCTGGACAGCTCTGGCCGTCAGGAAGTTCTTCCTGAGCTTCAGGTGGAATCTCTTTTCCAGTAGTTTGATTCCGTGGCTCCTTCTCCTAGTCTCCGGAGCAACAGAAAACAAGCTTCCTCCATCTTCAACATGGCATCCCTCCAAATGTTTAAACATGCCTCTCATGTCCTCTCTTAACCTTCTCTTCTCCAGATTAAACATCTCCAGCTCCTCTGAGGGCTTCATGGCTTCCAGACCCTCCACCATTTTAGTCTCCCTCCTCTGGACACGCTCCAGCTTGTCCATCTCCTTCTTGAAATGAGGTGCCCAGAACTGGGCACAGGATTATTCCAGATGAGGTCTGACCAAAGCAGAACAGAGCGGGGCAACACTAGCCAAACACTGTGAATTAGGTTAGAAACCCCCTCTGGGTGTAGCCAGGTCATAGTTAAGAAACCACCAGGTAACTCCAACGATAATGGGCTTAACGACTCTACCTTTTGGACAATAGTGACTGGGAGAGTCCCACCAAACCGCTGATTGCCTGATCTCCTTTTCCTCCGACCAAGCAATCTTTCTTTCACCCACAAACCTGTCCAACAAGCACCGAGTTATCAGGCAACCATTAGCCCTTTGTCACATAACGCTGAGACCACTAGCCCGTTCCGGACCTCATTGTCCACTCTGCAAACTCCACTGTTTACTCGGCTGGAGAACCACTCACACCCTTGTCCTCCAGGCAGAAATTGTGTGTAAAACGCCCTAGTTTGGGCCGGTCAACTCGCAGTAAACCAATCGCTGGTAGCTGCTCATGCGGATTCCCGACCGTGTACTGTCCTTAGACGCAAGTCTAAGCCACATCGCCACTTCTTCGCTGCTCTTCTAGATCGGCAAATATCACCCACGACTCCCTGAAATCTCACTATCCAAAACTTTCCTCCCTCTTCCTCCAGTTAGCTGCGTATGACTAATTCCCCCAATAAAACACAACTTGCCTCATTTCTGGTCTCTTGCTGATCCTTCCCTATGTTTACCAGTGCAACATAAATGGAAAGATTTCATTCTAGGTTACTCCCCTGCTCACGGGCCTCCTAATTCCCCCTCCTTGGCACGGAGGTACTGGCATTGGGGGGGATCCCTGAGTCACCCACGTTTTGGGGTAATATGGGCATGTTTGGTGGGAACACAGAAGATATGGCCTTCTCAGTGGCTGCTCCCAGACTTTGGAGCTCACTCTGTATTGGATGGACCACGTATCTCCATAAGATCTTAGATCTCAGATCTTTGGTGGAAGCCCCTCTCTCTGTCCCACCACCTTCCCAGGTGCGTTTGGTGGGGAAAAGGCAGACAAGGCCTTCTTGGTGTTGGCTCCCAGATTTTGGCATCCCTTTGCTAGGGTTGCTAATATGGCCTTGTCCTTCCCTCAGTGAGTTCAGACATTTTTGTATCAGTTCCAGAGTAGGTTCCATTGCTGAACTGCTCTTACCCTCAGGAAGTTCTTCCTAAGGTTTAGGTGGAATCTCTTTTCCTGAACTTTGAAGCCATTGCTCCTTGTCCTAGTCTCTGGAGCAGCATGAAACAGGCTTGCTCCATCCTCCCTATGTCATCCATTCAAATATTTAAACATGATAGGATATGACTGATATTATCACGTGCATGGTTCTGCTCTGTAGGTACATACGTGTGAAGCTACAAATTGTGTGAAGCTTGAACATTGGACCCTGGAGACAAGGATTCGATTCCCCACTTGGCCATGGAAACTGTCAGATGTGTGGCCCCTATCATAAGCATGCTATAGGTGTATTAGCATATGTAACAGTGATTAGTGGGGTCCCAGGGGGTTCTGTCCTGGGCCCAGGGCTGTCCAACATCTTCATCAATGACTTGGATGAAGGAGTGGAGGGCAGGCTGATCAAATTTGCAGATGATACCAAACTGGGAGGGGTTGCTAATACTCCAGAGGACATGGTCAGAATGCAAAATGACCTTGACAGGTTGGAGAGCAGGGCCAGAGCTAACAAAATGAATTTCAACAGAGAGAAATGTAAGGTCCTGTACTTGGGCAGAAAAATTGGAAAGCACAAATATAGGATCTGGACACGGGCTGGATAACAGTCCGTGTGAAAGGGATCTCGGAGTCTTGGTGGACCACAAGTTGAACATGAGACAACAGTGTGATGTGGCAGCTAAAAAGGCCAATGCGATTCTTGGTTGCATCAATAGCAGTATGGTTTCTAGATTGAGGGAGGTAATGGTACCACTCTATTCTGCATTGGTTAGGCCTCATTTGGAATACTGTGTCCAGTTCTGGGCACCTCAGTTCAGGAAGGATATGGACAAGCTGGAAGGTGTCCAAAAGATGGCGACCAAGATGGTGGAGGGTCTGGAGGCCATGAAGCCCTACGAGGAGCAGCTGAGGGAGCTGCAGATGTTTAGTCTGCAGAAGAGAAGCTTAAGAGGGGACATGAGAGCCATATTTAAATATTTGAAGGGATGTCATGTCGAGGAGGGAGCAGGTTTGTTTTCCGCTGCTCCAGAAACGAGGACAAGGAGCAATGGATTCAAGCTGCAGGAAAGGAGATTCCACCTGAACCTCAGGAAGGACTTCCTGACGGTCAGAGCTGTCCAGTAGTGGAATCTTCTCCCTCCATGGAGTGTGGTGGAGTCTCCTTCCTTCTTTGGAGGCTTTTAAGCAGAGGCCGGATGTCCATCTGTTGGGAATGCTTTGATGGGTGTTCCTGCATGGCAGGGGCTGGACTGGATGGCCCCTGGGGTCCCTTCCAACTCTAGGATTCTATGATTCTATGAATAGCTTTACTAAATTAGATAAGGCTGTAGTTTGCTAGAGCACCCTCATGTATCAATTGCTAATTGCAATTATATATCCGGTTGGAACTTCTAAAGTATTCTGAGCCACCAGATGATTAATTTCTGTATTGTTTGATTGTTTGTATCCGGACAAGGAGAAAGAAGATCAGAAGCAAGAATGCAAAAGTAGCAGGAAGGTGTTACGGGAATGTAAAGATAAGGGGAGAGGAACTCGTGTTTGCTCCCAGGATGAAAGACACGTAAACAACAAACGGTCTGGGAAATAGCCTGGGGTGATGTGACATTTATGACTTTCACCAATCGTTATGCCTAAATTTGCATAACAAGGTATAAAATCTGTCACCATCCAACATACAGTAGTCTCAGCAACTTTTCAAGAAAAGTTGCTTCCTTTGCTCCAAATAAACACTTCTGTTCTAAACCTGAGCGAAGTTTTTTGTGCGTGCCAGTTAGCCAGGGTACTGGATAACTTGGGTCACCTCGGACGGGTCACACACTCTCAGCCTCAGAAAAACCCCTGACAGGTTTGCTTTACAGTTGCCAGAAGCTGGAAAATACTTGAAGGCAAACACCAAAAGCGAGAGAAACAACCACCACAATGTTTTCAAATACGTCGGTCTCCTTATTGAGAGAAAGGCTGGAAAAACATGAATAAAATTATAATAATGGTCTTTCTGCATTTGGAAACAAAGAAATTGAAACACCCATTTTTTTTATAAAGACATGAATAATGTATGAACGGATTGACGGTGTGAAGTCAGCATTCTCCATCTGTTAGCCTACCTGTTCCAAACGGATGTTTACCACGCTCCGCTCTTTGGAAAGGTCTGGATTCCAATCAAGGCACCAAATGTGCTCCCTTGTTAAAAGCCCTTTTTAAAGAAGGCGAATGCTTTCCCAAAGACGCCCCTTTTTTATTCTCAGACCCAAATGTCTCACTGCTTAAATTCTTCTGTTGATGGCAACTGGTGCTGCTGATTGCAGAATTAGCCAGCAGGAGAGGGGAGAAAAATTACCCAACGGGGAAAACGGCGAAAATCATCCGGATACGCCAACCGAAGAGAACGACAACGCAGCTTTAAAGCGAAAGGATTCTGTTTCTGCAACAGGTTTGCAAGGGGCTGCTATACCACGAATCATAGAACCACAGAACCGTAGAAACATTGAGTTGGAAGAGGCCACTGTGGCCCTGGAGTCCAACCCGATTCCTGCCATGCAAGAACAAAGAGCCTCCGGCAAATGGCCGCCCAGTCTCTGCTTAAAAACCGCCAAAGAAGGAGGAGACTCCACCACACTCCATGGAGGCAGCAGATTTCACTGTTGAATGGCTCTCACCGCCAGGAAGTTCTTCCTGATGTTTAGGTGAAATCTCTTTCCCTGCAGTTTGAATCCATTGCTCCTTGTCCTCGTCTCTGGAGCAGCAGCAAACAAGCTTGCTCCATCTTCAACATGACATCCCCTCAAATATTTAAACATGGCTGTCAAGTCCCCTCTTAACCTTCTCTTCTGAAGACTAATCACCCCCAGCTCCCTAAGCCGCTCCTCACAGGGCTTCGTGGCTTCCAGACCCTCCACCATTTTGGTCGCCCTCCTCTGGACACCCTCCAGCTTGTCCATCTCCTTCTTGAACTGTGGTGCCCAGAACTGGACACAGTATTCCAGCTGAGGTCTAACCAAAGCAGAATAAAGTGTTATTACTTCCCTTGAGCTAGACACTATACTCCTGTTGATGCAGCCCAGAATCGCATTGGCCTTTGTAGCTGCCGCATCACAGTGTTGGCTCATGTTCAGTTCGTGGTCCACTAAGACTCCCAGATCCCTTTCACATGGACTGTGTTCAAGCCAGGTATCACCCATCCTGTATCCTGTGCATTTCATTTTTTCTTCCTAAGTGTAATACCCTACATTTCTCCCTCTTAAAATTCATTTTGTTAGTTTTGGCCCAGTTCTCTAATCTGTCAAGGTCACGTTGAATTCTGATCCTGTCATCTGGGGTATTAGCTATCCCTCCTAATTTGGGGTCATCTGCAAATGCCTTCTATTCCTTCATCCAAATCATGGATAAAGATGTTGAATGGCACTGATACCTTCAGTTTAGTCATTTTGCCTAAATGCCACTAGCCGTGGGAATAATAGAACTGAATAATGGAATAAAATAATTTTTTGCTTGCAATGTTGGCTGCCAGATTCCAGGGATTGCATTTTTTTTTTAGAAAAAGGAACTTTCCCCTATCTCTTACAAAAAAAGGAATTTTCGCCACCAATAATAACCTATAATCTGTGCCCAGAAATATTAGCAACGCTTCTAAGAAAGGATTTTTCTTTTCCAGCTTTTTATAAGAAACAGTTTCACTTTATCTCTGCAGTCGACAATTTTGCAAATTGTGAGGACTGGCTAAGAAGGTCACGCTTTCTAGCATCGGTTCCCCGTTTTCTGGACTAAAGTTCCACCCGGGTTCAGGTTTTCCTCCACCGGCTTCTTACTGTTTCGCTCCAAAGCTAAGCAACCGGTACGCACTTGTCAAAGGATAACAAATGGCCCAATTAATCCCGGCTGAGACGAAGGGAAAAGGCAAGCCAACGAACCACAGCTCTCTCGCATGCCAAAATGAGGACCCAAAGGAACAACAGGGATTTATTTTTTTTTCTAAAAATGTGGTACCCGAACACCTGGGGAAGTTATATTCGGCATTCGTCAAGCCTCATCTTGAGTCCCGCATTTTGGGCAGCTGATTTTAAGATGGATAGAGACAAGACGAAGCAAGTCCCAAACTGCAAATCACCAAGCTGGAAGAGACCCCAAGGGCCGTCCGCTCCAACCCCCTTCTGCCATGGGAGAAGATATCGTCAAAGCAGTCCCAAAGCCATCCAACTTTTGCTTAAAAACCTCCAAAGGAGGAACAGACTCCACTACACTCCATGGAGGCAGCAGCAGATTTTCCACTCTTGACCTGCTCTTAACCATCAGGAAGTTCTTCCTAAGGTTAGGTGGAACCTCTTTTCCTGAAGTTTGAGCCCATTGCTCCATGTCCTAGTCTCCGGAGCAGCAGAAAAGAGGCTTGCTCCATATGAGAGCCCTTCCAATATTTAAACATGTCTATCATGGCCCCTTCTCCTAACCTTCTCTTCTCCAGGCACATCCCCAGCTCCCTCAGCCACTCCTCAGAGGGCCTCATGGGGATTCTAGCCCTTAAACCATTTTGGCTGTCCTCCTCTGGACACCTTCCAGCCTGTCCATCTCCTTCCTGAACTTTAGTGCCCAGAACTGGACACAGTATTCCAGGCGAGCTCTAACCAAAGCAGAATAAAGTGGTAATATTACTTCCCTTGATCTCAACACTATACTCCTATTGATGCAGCCCAGAATCACATTGGCATTTTAAGCTGCCACATCACACTGCTGGCTCATGTTCAGCTTGTGGTATATTAAGAGTGGTCTATTAAGATTTGAGCAATCGGTGCATTTCAGACCCCTTTGTCAGTCCCGTCGGAAAGCCATTACAACTTTGTCAATGCACCCTTTCAGGGTATGGAATGAGGTGTAAAAACCCTAGCTTTGACCCCAGCCATAGGATGGGAGACGTGCGGCTGGATAACAGTACTTGAGAAAGAGATTGAGGAGTCTTGGTGGACCATGAGGTGAACATGAGCCCGCAGTGTGATGCGGCAGCCAAGAAAACCAACGCGATTCTTGGTTGCATCAGTAAGAGTATGGTGTCCAGATCAAAGAAAGTAATAGCACCACTCTATTCCGCATTGGTTAGACCTCATCTGGAATAATCCTGCATCCAGTTCTGGGAACCTCAATTCAAGAAGGAGATGGTCAGGTTGGAACATGTCCAGAGGAGGGCGGCCAAAATGGTGGAGGGTCTGGAAGCCATGAAGCCCTTTGAGGAGCGGCTGAAGGAGCTGGGTATGTTTAGTCTGCAGAAGAGAAGGTTAAGAAGGGACATGATAGCCATGTTTAAATATTTGAAGGGATGTCATGTTGAAGATGGAGCAAGCTTGTTCTCTGCTGCTCCAGAGACTAGGACAAGGAGCAATGGATTCAAGCTGCAGAAAAGGAGATTCCTTCTGATCCTCAGGAAGAACTTCCTAATGGTCAGAGCCATTGAACAGTGGGATTTGCTGCTGAAATTCCTTCTTTAGGACTAGAAACTATCACTCTTTCCACCCAATATCTCTCTCTATCTAACCTTTCTCGCCTCACTTTCCAACATGGTTCTTAAGAATGTCTCGCATGTTTCTCAATCTAAATAAAATACTTCGTTTAACTTTAACAGGAGTCCTCTCTACAGTTAGTGCTGATATATATATATATATATATATATATATATGAACAGATCCTACCGCCTCCTTTGAGCGATAATTCCCCCAAATTCCAAAGAGGTCTTGGGATCGTAGGTGGACCCAAGCATCCAGAACAACTGGGCCAGAAGAGGTTGCTTCATTCACTATGCTTAATTAAGTAGCTCATAAAGGATTCTGGCCTTTCTAACTACACATTTTTGTGAAAAAGGAATGAAACCAGCCAAGATTTGCACTCTTAGATTTCTTTAGGAGCCTCTCTCTCCTCCAAAAGACTCTTTAAGAAGAAAAACCAGGGAAGATTTCGCTCTTTGCTCCATCTGCCTCCCAGCCAGGTAGGAACAGCTGCTTGCCACCCACAGACGCAATTTGCTCGGAATTATTATCCCAATTACAGATGTCTGCTGAACGGTAATTGCTTACGCCGCCAGAACGGCGTTCTTGCTTTCCGTGGAAATAGGCAAGGTGGAGTTATTCATTTTAATGGCGTTGCTAAAATGGCATTTACCTCCCCCACCGCCGTATCAGTGCAAAACTTCTCCTTTCAGGGATGCAGATGTGTGTGTGCGTATGTGTGTTTTTTCCCCCTGGAACCCATTCAGGATGGCATTCATTGCCAGGTATGGAAAAATGAAACGCACCTGGGTAATTCCTGATTTGAAAGCAGTTTGCAGGAAAAGGATTGAAGCTGAGCATGAGTCAAGAGTGTGACGCAGCAGCCAAAAAGGCCAATGCAATCCTGGGCTGCATTAACAGGACCACAGTGTCCAGACAGAGGGAAGTAAATATAGAATCATAGAACTATAAAATCATAGAATCATAGAGATGATGGGGAAATCGAGTCCAACCCCCTCCAAAGAAGGAGACTCATCCACTCCCAGGCAGCATATTCTATGCTCAAACTGCTCTTACCATCAGGAAGTTCTTCCTAATATTCCTTCCTAATATTTAGACGGAATCTCTTTCCCTGAAAGTTTGAAGCCATTGCTCCCTGTCCTAGTCTCTGGAGCAGCAGAAAACAGGCTTGCTCCATCTGCCATAAGACATCCTTTCAAATATTTAAACATGGCTTTCAGGTCGCCACTTAACCTTTTCTTTTCCAGCCTAAGCCTACCCAGCTCCCTAAGCTGGGTAAGTGTCATGGTTTCGAGGCCTTCTACCATTTTAGCCATCCTCCTTTGGACGCATTCAAGCTTGTCCACATCCTTCCTGAACTGTGGCACCCATAACTGGACACAGGATTATTCTAGGTGGGGTCTGAGCAAAGCAGAATAGAGGGGTACCATCAATTCCCTTGACTTGGACATTATATCCCTATTGATGCAGCTTAGAATCGCATTGACTTTTTAAGCTGCTGTATCACACTGCTGGCTCATGTTCAACTTGTGGTCTACTAGATGCCTTTCACAAGTACTGTGGTAAAGCTGGTTGTCACCCATTTTTTGTTGTCAAGTTGACCTAGACTTAGGACAACTCTCTCCTAAGGTTTCCTTGCTAAGATTTCTTCAGTGGATGTCTGTCACCATTGCCTTTCTCTGAGGCTAAGAGAGTGAGATTTACCCAAGGTCTTGCAGTGGGTTTCCGTGGATGAGTTTAGGGTTTGAACCGTGGTCTCCTGGAGTCCTAAACCCAACATTCAAACCACTACAAAACACTGTCTGTCCCAGAGTTTTCTTGCCCCATATCTCCTCAGGTTTCCAATCAGTTTTCCTCTGAAGCTGAGAAAGTGTGACTTTCCCAAGATCAACCAGTGGGTTTTCCATGACCGAGCAGGGATTTGAACCCTGGCCTCCCAGATTCCTGGTCTCACACTCAAACCGCTACACAACACTACAGAGTACAAGCAAAACATGGGTCAAGAGTGAAAAGGCAAATGCAGTCCAGGCGGCAGGAGGTGAATTTTTTTGTTGTTCTCGGCAAGATTTGTTTAGAGAGAGTTTGCTACCATGGCCTTTCCTCTGAGGCTGAGAGTATGTGACTTGTGCAAGGGGGTTTTCAGGGCTGGGCAAGGATTCAAACCCTGTTCACCCATACTCCTATGCGTACCTTGAAAAGTCCAGAGATGACAGATGAGAAGAAGGTACGTTGTGGGGGAGAAAGAGTAACACGGGGTGCCAGAGGGTCCTGTCCTGGCTCTCCAACATCTTCATCCATGACTCGGACGAAGGAGCGGAGGGCATGCCGATCAAATTTGCAGATGACCCCAAATTGGGAGGGGTGGTTAATATCCCAGAGGACAGGATCAGGATTCAGAAGGACCTGGACAGATTGGAGAGCTGGGCCAAGGCTCACAAAATGAGTTTCAACAGAGGGAAATGTGAGGTCCTGCACTTAGGCAGAAAAAATGGAATGCGCAAATACAGGATGGATAACAGTCCGTGTGAAAAGGACTGAGGAGTCTTGGTGGACCACAAGCTGAACATGAGCCAGCAGTGTGATGCGGCAGCCAAGAAAGCCAATGCGATTCTGGGCTGCATTTATAGGAGTATGGCGCCTAGATTAAGGAAAGTCATAGTGCCACTCTATTCTGCTTTGGCCAGACCTCATATGGAATAATCCTGTGTCCAGTTCGGGGCACCTCAATTCAAGAAGGATATCAACAAGCTTTAGCATGTCCAGAGGAGGGCGACCAAAATGGTGGAGGGTCTGGAAGCCAACAATTGCTATGAGGATAGACTTAGAGAGCTGGGTATGTTTAGTCTGCAGAAGAGAAGGTTAAGAGGGGACATGATAGCCATGTTTAAATATTTGAAGGGATGTCATGTCGAGGAGGGAGCAAGCTTGTTTTCTGCTGCTCCAGAGACCAGGACGAGGAGCAATGGATTCAAGCTGCAGGAAAGGAGGTTCCACCTGAAGCTCAGGAAGAACTTCCTGACGGTCAGGGCTGTCCGGCAGTGGAATATGGAGTGTGGTGGGGTCTCCTCCTTCTTTGGAGGCTTTTAAGCAGAGGTTGGATGGCCATCCGTTCAAAGTACTTTGATGTGGGTTCCTGCCTGGCAGAAGGGGGTTGGACCGGATGTCCCCTGGGGTCTCTTCCAACTCTAGGATTCTAAGTTCACTGGCCACGCTTGCTGAAGCATTCTGGGCCCTGTCGTTCGGAAAACAGGGACTTTGCCCAAATCAGGACAGAAGGCACCGTTTCCTTTATCAGCTTCGCCTGGAAACGTTCCCCGGCCTTGTCTGCAAGATTCGATCCCATAGCTCTGTTTTTCAAAGCGGCCTTAAACAACTCCGTGTCGCACGGTGTTCCGACAGTTTGCTTCCTTTCATCCGCTGAATTCTTTCCTACCATCCCCAAAAACTGTTGCTGCTTTTTTGTCGGGAACAGCCTGGGCATAAAACCCGAGCAAATCCATCTCCGCACGGCGCCAGATGCTTCCAAAAAACCCAATCTCCGCGGCTCCCTTTCTTTCTGACAACAGATGCCGGGTTTAAGAAAAGATAAAATAATAAAATACAAAGATACTGAAGCGTAGTAATTACAAACCGGGTAGGAGAGGCGAAAGCAAAAAAAGACACACACACACACACCACCGAGGAGGGACTAATTAGCCCGTGCTGTGGAAATAAAGGCAGAGCAACCATCTAGTTAACTAATTGCCTTAATTAAAATCTAAACGCTTCCTGAGACAGGCGGCTGTCTGTATCCAAAGGCTGTTTGTGGGTGGAAGAAAAAAAGAGAGAACACAGGTTGGGGATGTTCAGATCTTAATTCTCGGAGGAGAAATTGTCACATCGTCGTGTCCGTGCAAACCCCACACGCAATAACGCGTAAATATGCACGGATATCGTGTTGCATCTTAATCTTCTCTTCTTTGGATATCCGCAGCTCCCTTAAGCCGCTCCTTCTCCCAGAGGAGGGTGACCAAAATGGAGACCATGAGAAGTGGCTTAAGGGAGCTGGGCAGGCTTAGCCTGGAGGACAGAAGGTCTTAAGAGCCAACATGATCATGTTTAAATATTTGGAGGGATGGAGCAAGCCTGTTTCCTGCTGCTCCAGAGACTAGGACAAGGAGCAATGGCTTCAAACTTCAGGAAAAGAGGTTCCGCCTAAACATTAGGAAGACCTTCCTGATGGGGGAAGATGGAGCAAGCTTGTTTTCTGCTGCTCCAGAGACTAGGACAAGGAGCAATGGCTTCAAACTTCAGGAAAAAAGTTTCCACCTAAACATTAGGAAGACCTTCCTGATGGGGGAAGATGGAGCAAACTTGTTTGCTGCTGCTCCAGAGACTAGGACAAGGAGCAATGGCTTCAAACTTCAGGAAAAGAGGTTCCGCCTAAACATTAGGAAGACCTTCCTGATGGTGGAAGATGGAGCAAGCTTGTTTTCTGCTGCTCCAGAGACTAGGACAAGGAGCAATGGCTTCAAACTTCAGGAAAAGAGGTTCCGCCTAAACATTAGGAAGACCTTCCTGATGGTGGAAGATGGAGCAAGCCTGTTTTCTGCTGCTCCAGAGACTAGGACAAGGAGCAATGGCTTCAAACTTCAGGAAAAGAGGTTCCGCCTAAACATTAGGAAGACCTTCCTGATGGGGGAAGATGGAGCAAGCTTGTTTTCTGCTGCTCCAGAGACTAGGACAAGGAGCAATGGCTTCAAACTTCAGGAAAAGAGGTTCCGCCTAAACATTAGGAAGACCTTCCTGATGGTGGAAGATGGAGCAAGCCTGTTTTCTGCTGCTCCAGAGACTAGGACAAGGAGCAATGGCTTCAAACTTCAGGAAAAAAGGTTCCACCTAAACATTAGGAAGACCTTCCTGATGGGGGAAGATGGAGCAAACTTGTTTGCTGCTGCTCCAGAGACTAGGACAAGGAGCAATGGCTTCAAACTTCAGGAAAAGAGGTTCCACCTAAACATTAGGAGGAACTTCCTGACAGTCAGGGCTGTCCAGCAGTGGAATCTGCTGCTGCCTCCATGGAGTGTGGTGGAGTCTCCTTACTTCTTTGGAGGTTTTTAAAGAGAGCCTGGATGAACGATATGTAAATAAGGGAAGGCCTGGGAAAACGCCTCTACTGGAAGAGTGAT
This sequence comes from Cyclura pinguis, assembly GCA_030412105.1. Lineage (NCBI taxonomy): Eukaryota > Metazoa > Chordata > Lepidosauria > Squamata > Iguanidae > Cyclura > Cyclura pinguis. The sequence continues at coordinate 16,530,152 of CM059615.1, read as the reverse complement.
ACGACATTTATGCTTTGGTTAGACCTGATCTGGAATTCTGTGTCCAGTTCTGCACACCTCTTGAAATGGGGTGCCTGGAACTGGACACAGGATTATTCCAGATGAGGTCTGGCCAAAGCAGAATAGAGTGGTACCATTACCTTCCTCGATCTGGACACCATAGTCCTACTGATGCAGCCAAGAATCACATTGGCTTTCTTGGCTGCCGCATCACACAGCTGGCTCATGTTCAGCTAGTGGTCCACCAAGACTCCCAGATCCCTTTCACACAGACTATTATCCAGCCACGTTTCCCCCATCATATATTTGTGCACGTTGTGTGCCTTCAAATCATTTCTAAATTATGCTGAGCCTAAGGTGAACCTGATACGGGGTTTTCTGCGGCTGAGAGTGTGTGATGTGCCCAAGGTCACCCAGAAGGTTTCCATGGCTGACCGCGGAATCAAATCCTGGTCTCCAGGGTCAAAGTCCAACATTCAAACTACTATAAACACCGGCTCTCTAATATAGGACTGCTAATACATAACACATCACTGTAAATGTAGCTCCAATTAATTAAGCAGCCCTCATTAATCCTCTGCCATCCCATTTTTTTCAGCTGCTTTAAAATGTCCCAGTTTCTCTCTCCTCCTCACACTTCCCTCCTTTGTCCTCAGCTGACTTCAATCGCTGCAAACGGAGTTAAAAATGCAAAAGTAGTTTGCACTCAATTAACTTAATTAATAACGTTGATGAGAGCTTCCCAGGTGAGTAAACTGCTCCAACCTGTCCTAGCTTGTCTGTCCTTCCTCACAAATAACTTTTGTCACCTTAACGGCACACTAAATGCCGCTTGGCCCCCGTTTCCATCTCTGAAATGTTGGAGGGTATGGTATAGCTGGGACTTCCTATGTATGAGCCTTGATCCTAAATGTGCTTGGTTCCCTGACTGGCCAGAATGCTTGGTTCCTCACCTGTTCCCCTGTAACAGGGCTTGATTCTAGATGCACTTGGTTCCCTGACTGGCCAGGATGCTTGGTTCCTCACCTGTTCCCGTGTAACAGGGCTTGATTCTAGATGCACTTGGTTCCCTGACTGGCCAGGATGCTTGGTTCCTCACCTGTTCCCCTGTAACAGGGCTTGATTCTAGATGCACTTGGTTCCCTGACTGGCCAGGATGCTTGGTTCCTCACCTGTTCCCGTGTAACAGGGCTTGATTCTAGATGCACTTGGTTCCCTGATTGGCCAGAATGCTTGGTTCCTCACCTGTCCCCGTGTAACAGGGCTTGATTCTAGATGCACTTGGTTCCCTGACTGGCCAGAATGCTTGGTTCCTCACCTGTTCCCGTGTAACAGGGCTTGATTCTAGATGCACTTGGTTCCCTGACTGGCCAGGATGCTTGGTTCCTCACCTGTTCCCGTGTAACAGGGCTTGATTCTAGATGCACTTGGTTCCCTGACTGGCCAGGATGCTTGGTTCCTCACCTGTCCCTGTGTAACAGGGCTTGATTCTAGATGCACTTGGTTCCCTGACTGGCCAGGATGCTTGGTTCCTCACCTGTTCCCGTGTAACAGGGCTTGATTCTAGATGCACTTGGTTCCCTGATTGGCCAGAATGCTTGGTTCCTCACCTGTCCCTGTGTAACAGGGCTTGATTCTAGATGCACTTGGTTCCCTGATTGGCCAGAATGCTTGGTTCCTCACCTGTCCCTGTGTAACAGGGCTTGATTCTAGATGCACTTGGTTCCCTGATCTGAAGCTGAGTTCCTCACCTGTCTCTACGTAGCAAGCCTTGATTCTAAAAGCACTTAGTTCCCTGATTGGCCAGAATGCTTGGTTCCTCAGCTGTCCCTGTGTAACAAGTCTTGATCCTAGATGCATTTGGTTCCCTGAATGGCCAGAAAACTTTGTTCCTCACTTGTCTCTGAATAACAAGCCTTCATCCTAAATTCACTTGGTTCCCTGATTTGAAGCTTTGTTTCTCACCTGTCCCCATGTAACAGGGCTTGATCCTAGATGCACTTGGTTCCCTGACTGGCCAAAAAGATTTGTTCCTCACCTGTTCCTGGATAGCAAGCCTTGATCCTAAATGAGCTTGGTTCCCTGATTAGCCAGAAAGCCCGGTTCCTCACTTGTCACCCTGTAACAGGGCTTGATTGTAGATGCACTTGGTTCCCTGACTGACCAGAAAGCTTGATTCCTTTCCTGTCCCTGTGTAACAAGTCTTGATCCTAGATGCACTTGGTTCCCTGATTGGCCAGAAAGATTGGTTCCTCACCTGTCCCTTTGTAGCAAGCCTTGATCCTAAACATGCTTGGTTCCCTAATTGGCCAAAAAGATTGGTTCCTCTGCTGTCCCTGTGTAGTAAGCCTTGATCCTAAATGTGTTTGGTTCCCTAATTGGCCAAAAAGCCTAGTTCCTCCCCTGTCCCCATGTAACAGGGCTTGATTCTAGATGTACTTGATTCCCTGACTGACCAGAAAGCTTGCTTCCTTTCCTGCCCCTGTGTAACAAGTTTCGATCATAGCTGCACTTGGTTCCCTGATTGGCCAGAAAGCTTGGCTCCTCACCTGTCCTTGTGTAACAAGTCTTGATTCTAGATCTGCTTGGTTCCCTGACTGACCAGAAAGCTTGCTTCCTTTCCTGTCCCTGTGTAACAAGTCTCGATCATAGCTGCACTTGGTTCCCTGATTGGCCAGAAAGCTTGGCTCCTCACCTGGCTCCTGAGCTTCTCCAGCTCCTCTTTGCCTGCTCCTGGACCTGATTCGGCCCCCGAGGTCTCCAGGAGGACCTGCACGTCGGCCAGCAGAGCGTGGGTCCTCTTCAGATCACGCCGGAGTCGCTTCTCCACATCGAAGTCTCGGTGACCAATCTGGAGCGGAGTAAGAACAGTCAGCCATTTGGGTGTCAAAACCCAAACCAGGAACTGATGTAACATCATGATGTAAGGTGAATTCAGGGGGCAGGAAGTCAGGCCTGTAAGCACCATGTGGCACCCGAGGCTTCATGGTTTGGCCCTTGGGGAAGATCCTCAAAGACCCAGACTCCCCCAAAACAGAATTTTAACTTTTTTTCTTGGCCAAAAAAAACAACCCTGCACCCCAAAAACATGGTTGTTGGGAGTTTCATCACTTCTCACAGTCTCCCCAGTTCTCTAAAATAAAATAGAAAGGAAGAGAAGAAATGAAACGAAATGCCTGGAAAACTGGCTAATTGGAGTGGGAGATCTTTTAATAAGCTATTTTTAAAAAGTCATCTGGTACATTGTAAATGCTTTTAAACTAGCATTTTTGACGGGAGAGCTTATTTCCTTCTCTGTTGACTGTAAATTAGAGGCGTCGTGTTTTGGGCTTTGGCGTATGCCTCCTTCAGTCCAGTCTTCGGAGCAAAACAGGTTATAAATTATATAACGCAAGGCACGGCCTTCTCCTGACCTGCTCGCAGAGCGTGGCGATGAGGCCTTCCAAGTCCCGCTTCTCATGCAAAATCCTTTGCTTCTCTTCCGTCTCCTGTTCACACTGCATCTCCAGTTGTCGAAGCTGAGAAAAAACCAAACACACACATAGAGGTCAACCAGTCAGCCCTGTTTGGGTCAGAAAAGGGAACTGGGAGTCTTGGTGGAGCACAAGTTGGACATGAGCCAGCAGTGTGATGCGGCAGCCAAGAAAGCCAATGTGATTCTTGGCTGCATCAGTAGGACTATGGTGTCCAGATCGAGGAAGGTAATGGTACCATTCTATTCTGCTTTGGTCAGACCTCATCTGGAATAATCCTGTGTCCAGTTCTGGGCACCTCAATTCAAGAAGGAGATGGACAACCTGGAAGGTGTCCAGAGGAGATCAACCAAAATGGTGGAAGGCCTGGAAACCATGAAGTCCTCTGAGGAGTGGCTTTGGAAGTTGGGCATGTTTAGCCAGGAGAAGAGAAGGTTGGAAGAAGGGAACATAATGGCCATGTTTAGATATTTGAAGGGACGTCATGCTGAAGACGGAGCAAGCCTGTTTTCTGCTGCTCCAGACACTAGAACATGGAGCAATGGCTTCAAAATTTAGGAAAAGAGATTTTCATTTAAATCCATTTCCTCTGGATAAGAGCAAGTCCAGCAGTGGAATATATTGCTACCTGGGAATATGGTGGAGTCTCCTTCTTTGGAGGTTTTTAAAGAGAGGCTAGATGGCCATCTGTCGGAAATGCTTTGATGGTGTATTCCTGCATGGCCAAATGGGGTTGGACTGGATGGCCCTTGGGATCTCTTTCAGCTCTACAATTCTATGATTCTATGTCACTTCTCAGTCTTCTCCAAGTTCAACACATCCAGCTCCCTAAAAGCTCCAACAAAAATGGGTGACACCTGGCTTGATCACAGTACACATGAAATAGAATCTAGGAGCCTTAGTGGTCCACAAGCTGAACATGAGCCAGCAGTGTGATGCAGCAGCTAAAAAAAGCCAATGCGATTCTGGACTGCATCAACAGGAGTATAGCGTCTAGGTCAAGGGAAGTGAAGGTGCCACTTTATTTTGCTTTGGTTAGACCTCGCTTGGAATTTTGAAGGTGTCCAGAGGAGGGCGACCAAAATGGTGGAGGTCTGGAAACCATGAAGCCCTCTGAGGAGAGGTTTAGGGAACTGGTTAGGTTTAGCCTGGAGAAGAGAAAGTGGAGAGGTAACACGACAACCAGATTTATATGCGAAGGGATTTGTAGTGGTTTGAGCATTGGACTTTGATTGTGGACACCAGGGTTTGATTCCCTGCTTGGCCATGAAAACCCACTGGATGACCTTGAGTGTGTCACACACTCTGAGCCACAGAAAATAGGTTTTCCTTAGAGTTTCCATAAGCTGGAGACAACCTGAAGGCTCACAATGACAACAACATAGGAAGGATGGAACAAGCTTGTTTTTCACTGCTCCAGAGACTAGGACATGGAGCAACGGCTTCAAACTTCAGGAAAGGAGATTCCACCTAAACCTTCGGAAGAACTTCCTGATGGTCAGAGCTGTCCGGCAGTGGAATCTGCTGCTGCCTCCGTGGAGTGTGGTGGGGTCTCCTCCTTCTTTGGAGGTCTTTAAGCAGAGGATGGATGGCCATCTGTCCAAGGGAGGGCTTGGATGGCTTCTTCCTGCACAGCAGGGGGTTGGACTGGATGGCCCCTGGGGGCCTCTTCCAACTTTGGGATTCTATCATTCTGTGGGCTGTGGAAAAGACTTTCTTAACACCTTCTCCACATAACAAGGCACCTAAAATTACACTGATGGTTTTGGGGTTCTTTTTATTTTTTTGAGAAGTTGTCTCTGTGTTTTATGTTCCCAAAGTACCACCAGTGTCCTCCTGGTTGGAAGAAATGGGCTGGACTTGATGGTCCTTTGGGGTCTCTTCCAACTCCATGTTTCTACGATTCCATGCTATGGTGCAAGGCAGCCATAGGTTACGTATCAATGGTGGTGGTAAGAAATCCAATCTTCCTTTTAGTCTGAACTTTAAAGCGGCTCCCAAGGTGAACAGAAACCTATTTTCCTCCCAAATAAATGCAAGACCTTGAATAGCATGGAGTCCACCGCTTCTAACCAAAAGACTTACGTCCTTTCTGGTTGCACTGAGGGATGGGCCCGTGTTACAGCCAGAGGCTACGATTCCCAAAATCTCCAAATGGCATTGAACCCCTTGAATCACAGAATTAAAAATCATAGAGGTGGAAGAGACCACCATGGCCATCGAGTCCAACCCCTTTCTGCCATGCAGGAACAAATACTCGAAGCATCCCAAGCAAATGGCCATCCGGCATCTGCTTAAAAGCCTCCAAAGAAGGAGGAGACTCCACCACACTCCACGGAGGCAGCTGCAGATTCCACTATTAAACAGCTCTGACCATCCGGAAGTTCTTCCTGAGGTTCAGGTGGAATCTCCTTTCCTGCAGCTTGAATCCATTGCTCCTTGTCCTGGTCTCTGGAGCAGCAGAAAACAAGCTTGCTCCCTCCTCGATATGACATCCCTTCAAATAGTTAAACATCATTATCATGTCCCCTCTTAACCTTCTCTTCTGCAGACTAAACATACCCACTCCCTTACCCGCTCCTCATAGGACTTCATGGCTTCCAGACCCTCCACCATTTTGGTCACCCTCCTCTACATACCTTCCAGCTTATCCATATCCTTCTTGAAACGAGGTGCCCATGCAGATGAGGTCTAACCAAAGCAGAATAGAGTGGTACTATTACTTCCTCAATCTGGACACCATACTCCTATTGATGCAACCAAGAATCGTGTTGGCTTTCTTGGCTGCCGCATCACACTGCTGGCTCATGTTCAGCCTGTGGTCCACCAAGACTCCTGGATCCCTTTCACATGGACTGCTTGTTTGGACACAACCAAACTACCCCCTTTTGCATTTTCCATACCCGTTTCTGGCAGGATTGGCGGACGTCTTCAAGCTCTTCCTCTTTGTCCTCCAGTTCTTTCTGGTGCAGCTGACTCATCCTCTCAATTTCCAACTCAAGCCTCAAGTGAAGCTGAAGGAGAAACCAGGAAAGGAACAATCAGTTCACACAACAACCCTGCAAGGGAGAGTGATCATTATTCTTCTAGCAGGGCAGACAGAGGGAGGCCGTGAGGCTGACGTTTGCCCAGAATTTGGAAAGACTAGTTTTTGGAGAGGACTACAACTACGAGCATGGTGCAGTGGTTTGGGTGTTGAATTTTGACTCTGGAGCCCAAGGTTCGAGTCCCTACTCAGCCATGGAAACCCACTGGGTTGTGATAAACATAATAATATTAATAATGTATATATTGCTTTAATCCAGGTCAGCAGATTAATACCAAAGTTTGTAAATTCAAGAACTTTAAAAATGAACTTCCAGTTCAAGTTATCAAATGCTTTTTCTGCATCCAAGAACATCAGAATTCCTTGTTTCTCATTATGACTTTCAAGCACATCCAAGACATCCAAGTGAGAAAAGGGAAATTCCTCCTTAATTTGCAACTCTTAATTACAACCCTTGTTTTAGGTAACAGACTCTCTGAAGTACACAAACACCCAAGTTCCTGCCAGTTGAATTACTACATGCTATCTGAAAAGGCTAAACAGACTGCGACCATTTAATGTGGGTCGATGCCAGACAGAGAGGATGTGCTTTGGATTAAATGTTAATTGTTTTCTGAATTCTTAACACGAGGAAACCCAGCTGTTGCAGGGAAATGTGTTTTTGATTCACTTTGGACAGCCACAAAATGTTAAACCTATTTCTCCTGCGGAAATAAACCTTGCCTTTTCTTAACTCCTTGCTCGCGTTGCTTTGCTAATCTGGACTGGGTAACGAATCTCACTCTTGTGACAGGGTGGCCCTGGAAAGGTCACATTTTCTCAGCCTCAGAGGGAGGCAAAGGCAAGCTCCCTCTGAACAACTGTTGCCCAGCACACCTTGTGAGGACAGTGGAGATTTCTTAACGCTTGGCCACAGTGCTGACAAGGACTCTAATGCCCATCTGCTCAAGGCCAGGACCCAAAACCCATCCTTAAGGGTGTCCCTTTGTTCACCTGTTCCAGCTGCTCGATGCTGTTTGCCTGGAGGCTGAGTTCTTTCTCCTGCTTGGAAGAACTTTCTTCCAGGTCCCAGAGCTTCTTCCGGAGGGCGGCCACTGCATTTGGATCGAGGCTGCCGGATGAGCTGAGCTCCTTCACCCGGGCGCCCAGCACCTCGATCCGCTGGTTGAGGCTGGAGTTTTCCAATCCTTTTTCCTGGAGGGGCAGAAAGGAATGAAGGGGACACAGAACAGTCAGAAATCTTCTCATCCTCTCAAGGATAACATCTACCACCAGGGTATCTGTCAAGGATAACATCTTCCACCTTAAGACTTTTCATATTCAGGGAAAAAAGAAATGCACAGATATAAGATGGGTGACACCCGGCTTGACCACCGTCCTTGCGAAAGGGATCTAGGAGACTCAGTAGACCACAAGCTGAATGTGAGCCACCAGTGTGATGCAGCAGCTAAAAAAGCCAATTCGATTCTGGGCTGCCTCAATAGAAGTCTAGTGTCTGGGTCAAGGGAAGTGATGGTACCGCTCTATTCTGCTTCGGCAAGATCTCATCTAGAATACTGTGTTGAGTTCTGGGGACCACAGTTCAGGAAGGATACAGACAAGCTGGAACATGTCCAGAGGAGGGCAATCAAAATCCTCCATAGGACATCTGTTCAAATATTTAAACATGCTACCATGTTGTTTTGTCTTAACCTTCTCTTCTCCAGGCTAAATGGACTCAGATCCCTCAGCTGCTCCTCAGAGGCCTTCAGGGATTCCAGGCCTTCTACCATTTTGGAACTGAAGGAAATATGAAGGGATGTCATATGGAGGATGGAGCAAGCCTCTTTGCTGCTGCTCCAGAGACCAGAACAAGGAGCAATGGCTTCAAACGTCAGGAAAAGAGATTCTACCTAAACCTTAGGAAGAACTTCCTGGTGGTAAGAGCAGTTCAGCAATGGAATATGCTGATGTCTCCTTGGAGTCCTGTGTCCAGTTCTGGGCACCACAGCTCAGGAAGGAAATGGACAAACTGGAAGGTGTCCAGAGGAGAGCGAACAAAATGGTAGAGGGTCTGGAAGCCATGAAGCCCTCGGAGGAGCAGCCTAGGGAGCTGGGGATGTCTACTTTGGAGAAGAGAAAGTAAAGAGGAGACAGGATAGTTATGTTTAGATATTTGAAGGGACGTCATATGAGGACAGAGCAAGTATATTTTCTGCTGCTCCACAGACTAGGACAAGGAGCAATGGATTCAAACGACAGGAAAAGAAGTTCCACCTAAACATCAGGAAGAACTTCCTGGAGAAAAGAGCAGTTGGACAGTGGAATCTGCTGCTGCCTCTGTGGAGTGTGATGGACTCTCCTCGTTCTTTGGAGGTTTTTAAGCAGAGGCTGGATGGCCATCCGTCCAAGGTAATGGTTTGATTCGCCCTCCTCTGGGCGACCTAAAATGGTGAAGGGTCTGGAAGCCATGCCCTATGAAGAATGGCTTAGGGATCTGGGGATGTTTAGTCTGCAGAGGAGAAGGTGAAGAGGGGACATGAGAGCCATGTCTAAATATTTGAAGGGACGTCATGTTGAGGAGGGAGCAGGCTTGTTCTCTGCCACTCCAGAGACTAGGATAAGGAGCAATGGATTCAAGCTGCAGGAAAGGAGATTCCACCTGAACCTCAGGAAGGACTTCCTGATGGTCAGAGCTGTCTGGCAGTGGAATCGGCTGCCTTGGAGTGTGGTGGGGTCTCCTCCTTCTTTGGAGGTTTTTCAGCAGAGGCTGGATGGCCATCTGTTGGGAATGCTTTGATGGGTGTTCCTGCATAGCAGGGGGTTGGACTCGATGGCCCTGGGGTCTCTTCCAACTCTAGGATTCTAGGATTCTATGATTGTCTCTTTCTTCTTTGGAGGCTTTTAAACAGAGGCTGGGTGGCCACCTGTCAAAGGTAGGGCTTTGAGGGTGTCCTCCTGCATGGCAGAAGGGGGTTCGACTGGATGGGCCCTGGGGTCCATGGAACAGGCTTTCCCAACACCCCCTCATTATAACTAGGGACCTAACATTATACTAATGGTTTTGGGGTTCTAATTTTGGCATCTTCCTGCATGGCAGAAGGGGGTTGGACTAGATGACCCCAGGGGTCTCTTCCAACTCTAGGATTCCATGACTTCAAGGCGTGAACACTGACTCGCTCTCTGCAAGGTTAGGAAATTTGGAGACCGAAGAGGCATTTCGTATTTTTGGGAATCAGAATTCTCGTTTTAGAGCCCAGTGGAGAATGGGGTCAGAGGAGCCCCGACTTTCCGCCTTACCTCCAAGCTTCGTCGCAACTTCCCCAGCTGGAACTGGAGGCCGGTGTTCTCCTGCGTCATTTTCTCCCGAAGGGCTTTCTCAAAGGCGGACTCCCCCAAGGCCTGGGCCAGCTGCATGTCGAACCTTGGTTGTGGTTGCCGGCGTTTCCATTTTGTTTTTCACGGTGCAAAAAAAATAAAATAAAATCACAACGGAGGAAGGGGGGAAAAAAAATAAAAACCAAGGAAGAAAGACCGCAACAAGGAAATGAATGAATCAAAAGCAAGAAGAGAAAAGCAATGGTTCAAGGCCTGAATTCTATTTGTAGGGTGGGAAACATGAGGTCCTTTGGATGTTGCGGGACTGTATCACCCATCATCCCCAAGCCAGCACAGAGCTAACAGTGATGGATCCTGAGTGTTAAAATCCAACAATGTTGGGAGGCCTATATGATTGCTTTTTCTTTCCTCCTTTAATTCTATCTGTCTATCTATCTATCTATCTATCTATCTACCTACCTATCTATTTTCTATCTATAGATCTAGATCTATCTATCTATCTACGCATGGGTTTTAAAGTACAATCCAACTGAAGATTTTTTGGAAGACTGGAAATCACTTATGGTCTTTCTGAGCAATAAGAAATCAAACAATTCACCAATTTGTAGCTATCATTACTAGTTCCTGGACAACTTGCGCTCTCAAACTTCGCTCAGACTTTCAAACAGAAGCGTTTATTTGGAGCATTTATTTATTGAAATCATAAATCTATCATATTTTATACATATGATTTTATATATATATATATACGCGCACACACACACATACATGTTACCCAAAATACATAAACACCCACTAACATTTTGGACATAAACAGAAACTAAAATTAAAGCACGAAACTAAAAGAATAAGCTAAAAAGAACCCTAGCAACAAATACTAATTCACTAAAACACTAAACTTACTAATTGGCTGAAAATTAACATACTAAAATGCAAAAAGGGCTCCGAACGCCCCCTTGAACCAAGTTGCAAGAGAGAAAATAAGAAAAGACTGAAAAATACTATTCAAGCATTATAGATCCAGCTAAGCAAATGTGTGTAACTCCTGTGACAGGTATGCGGAACGTATTAGTGTATGTAATGAAATCGGTCAAAGATCCATTGCTAATTGCTCCCTGCAACTATGTATCCGGTTGGAAATTCAACGTATTCCGAGGTACCAGATGGTTAATTGCTGCATCTTTCAATGTCACTTTGTATCTGGGCGAGAGGGAAGAAGACAGGCGAATACGAAGTAGCCGGAGAGTGTTATGAGAACAGGCAATGGAAAGATAACGGGAGGTGAACCTCTCCTCGCTCCCAGGATGAAAGATATGTAAATCATGGAGGGTATGGGAAAATTGCTTGTGCTGGTGGGGTGATTAACATTTACGACTTTCGCCAATCATTGATACCTGTGCCTAAATTTGTAGGACAAGGTATAAAACCTGCAAGTATCCTAGATCTCAGCAACTTTTGGGAAAGTTGCTCCGTGCTTGCTTTGCTCCAAATAAAAGCTTCTGTTTGAAAGTCTGAGTGAAGTTTGCAAGCGCAGGCTGTCCAGGAACTAGTAATGATAGCTACAAATTGGTGAATTGCTTGATTTCTTATTGCTCAAAAAGACCGTAAGCGATTTCCAATCTTCCAAAAAAATCTTCAGTTGGACTGTACTTTAAAACCCATTTTAGTTTGACCATTTGGGGTAGTTCGGCAACTTAATAATCCAGTTTTCTATTGGAAAGGCTGTATGGTTTCTTATTCCAACCACTAATAAATGCAACTACGATAGACCTACTGGATTAAAGGCAGCCAGGTAAGTGTTTAAATCACCATTCAGCATTTAATAGATTGGCTCTAATCCAGCTAAATAGGATTCAGGACTACGTGCACTCATTCTGACCCAAACATACTGTTTATTGCAACTAGAGAAGACCCATTGAATCAAAGGCACTTGCGCACATCTTGACTAAAATGCAATTCTTTGCTAAGTTTCTCCTCTGTGGAAGCAATGAGCAATTTTCTTCCTGCTTCTTAGAAGAACTTTGAAAACCAAACAGTTTTCCTATCTGCAACTTGGGACTGATTCTGTACAACATTAGCACATGGATGTTTTGAGCAGAAAATGATATTTTCTGCTCACGAAATAATGCCTGGTAATCCTGAAGCCCTATAAAGAACGGCTTAGGAAGTTCACTGGGTTTGGCTTGGAGAAGAGAAGGTTAAGAGGGGACATGATAGCCATGTTTAAATATTTGTCACATGGGGGAGGGAGCAAGCCTGTTTTCTGCTGGTCCAGAGACTAGGACAAGGAGCAATGGCTTCAAAGTTCAGGAAAAGAGATTCCACCTAAACTTTAGGAAGAACTTCCCGAGGGTAAGAGCAGTTCAGCAGTGGAACTTACTGTGGAACCGATGGAATCTTTTTGGAAAGGTATAAAACCTGCAACCACCCTGTATGTTTTAGTCTCAGCAACTTTGGACAAAGTGTGCTGTGTTGCTTCCTTTGCTACAAACAAACACTGCTGTCTACCTCTGAGTCAAGCTTGTGGATTGTAAATTAGCCAGGGCATGACACTCGCCTATTAGCTGGATGAGATTCACGAGAAAAAAATGTGTGTGTACGATTAAGTGTCAATCCCAGGTTAATAACTATATCTTCTACATTCAAATGTTAGAAGGGTGATGAGGTCCTCCAGCCATTGCATAATAAAGTTGGTGGGTGAATTTGCCTTTCAGTTGCTGCAATAAAAGTATTTCTGCTACCAAAAAGGGCAGAGCGAGAATCCATTCCCAAAAAGTCAATTTCAGTTTAATGCAAAACCTCCCACGGGGTAAAGACGGCTTCTCTGATGACCCATCATCAACCTAGCAGAGACCTCTGAAAATAGAACGGAGGAAAATGACAGATGTCAGGGCTGTGGGTGGACAGACCGGTATCTTGACCTGGTTTCGTCAGCTGGGAATATCTCGCAAGGGAGCATAGCTTTATGAGTGTGAGAAAGCCAATTAGTGATCCTAAGTCCTCTCAAGTTTCTTCTCCTAGTCCTACCTGGAGATGCCACTGGGGGACTGAACTTGGGGCCTTCTGCATAGGAACTGGGGAAGCAGCCTTTATCCTGAGCCAGAAACGTCCATCTCAGCCCAAAATGCTCAGCTCTGACTGGCGGCTGCAGTTCTCCATCAGATTTTGGGCCAAGATTCTTCTCCGAGCCCTACTTGGAGGCTGAACCTGGACCTTCTGGTCAGAAATTTCAGAAGTTGCCCTCCTACTGAATCAAAGACCCCTTGGTGGTCCAGCTAAGCCTCATACTGCCAACACTGACAGGCAGCTACCATAGTTTTCCACCAAGATTCTTCTTCTCCTACCTCGGGACTGAACTGGAGGTCTTCTTCAGAGGAGCATCCAAAGCTGCCTTTGCACCTTGGGGTCCATTTAGTCCAACATTGCCAACTCTGACTGGCAGCAGCAGGATGTCTGCAGAGTTTCAGCATGCATTTTTATCCCAACCCTTACTTGAAGATGCCTCTTGAGGGACTGAACCTGGGACCTTCTGCAGAAGAACGTGGTGAGCTTCTCTCACCATGAGCCCAGAGTTTTAGAAATCCATGAAACTCCCAGTATTACCAACTCTGACTGGAAGCAGCCACGGCTGTCCACCAAAGTTTCAGCCAAGATTTTTCTCCTAGCTCTAAATTGAGATGCCAGCAGGGTTTGAATCTGGGACAACACAGCAAGCTGCCCCTGGACTGAGTCACTCCATCACATGGTCCATCTGGTCCAACTCTAGCTGGCGGCAGCCATGGCCCTCCAGGGTTTATCAGGCAAGAATTCTCTCCCTGCTCTACCTACTTGGAGATCTCTGGTCTCTCCTCCAGGGGAGGGGAGTCTCCCATCCAACTCTGGGAAACCAGACAAGATTAGGAGTGCTGTTCAAGGAAACATGGTTGGCCCTACATGGTTGCAGCTTTGCACCACAAACCTCAGAAGATGTAGATCACAGAATCATAGAGTTGGAAGGGGCCGTATGGGCCATCAAGGTCCAGCCCCCTGGTCAGTGCAGGATCTCCAGCTAAAGTACTCCATCCCCTGGTCCATCGGCTGCAGAAGCTGTACTCTTTTTGAAGATCTTCAGAAGATCTGCAGAAGCTGAAGCTTTGAAGATCTTCAGAGAAGACCGCACCACATTTCTAGGCAATGGGTTCCACAGCCAGACCACTCTCACTGTCAAAAAGTTCCTTCTTCTAATGTTCAGTCAAAATCTACGCTCCTGTAACTTTGAACCATTAGACCTGGTCTTCTCCTCCAGGGCAGCAGAGGACAGAACTGTCCTCTCCTCTCTGGGACAGCCCTGGAGGTATTTCAAGAGGTCCATTATGTCCCTCCTCTGTCTTCTCTTCACCAAGCTGAATACACCCAGGTCCCTCAACCTCTCCTCATAGGTTTTGTTCTCCATCCATCTCATTAACCTCACTGCTCTTCTCTCAACTTGCTCCAACTTGTCTACATCCTTTCTAAAACGGGGCACTCAGAACTGAACTCAGTACTCCAGATGACTAGTGCAGAATACGGTGGGACTATTACTTCCCTTGATTTGGAAGCCATGGTTCTGCTAACGCAGGCTAAGATAGCATTTGCCTTCTTCGCTGCAGCATCACACTGCTGGCTCATGTCCAACTTCGGATCAACGATAATCCCAAGGTCCTTTTTGCATGTCATACTGCTGAGCCTAGTGTCTCTCATCCTAAACCTGTGCATTTGCTTTTTGTGACCTAAATACAGAATTTGCATCTCTCTTGGTTGACTTTCATTTTATTAATTTGAGCCCAGCTTGAGTCCTTTTGAATTTTGTTCCTATCTTCAAAGAGCTTACTGCCTTGCACTGTAACTCCCAGAATCCCACAGAGAGTGCACCCATCTGCTGAATTTTCAGTGTTGTATTCCAAATCAGTAACTTCTCCAAGCTGTATGTTGCAACACAGAATAAATGCAAGTACAGGAGTGTTGAACCTAGTCAAAAACAGCTTTCATGAACAAAAGAGGTCAGCAGCAAAAATCTGCCTGTTTTGCATTCGAAACCTGCTGTCTCAAGCTTTAGAAGATCTCGGGCAGCAAAGCTCAGAAACTTATTTCTCTCTGGCTAATAAAAGCAGGCAAATGCTGAGAATCAGTAAAAAGAGAATTTTAATCGTACATTTTTTTTGTGCTTCCACATGGATGCTCTGGAAAAAAAAAATAACTGTCTTCACATTTCAGCAAGACCCTCTTGCAAAATTAGAGCCCCTTCCAGTAACAAGATCTGAATTATTTGATTAGATTAGCATTTCATGAGCTCAGCCAATTCATAATTCATGGCTTCACAATTTGGAAATCCAAGGTTGAAACTTCCACCGACTCAAATGGGTGAGCTTGAAAGTTCTGTTAAATGAAGTTTAATAAAAAGCACGTGATGTAGAAAGCTAAACTGATGAATTACTTGATTCAAGGGCATACTGAGATTATCTTCTTGGCAGGGAGGGTATATCTCAATTTTTCCAATTTACAGCCGGTGTTGAGAACGATGAAACAGTTTTTCACTCTGTAGCTTCAAGATACTCAGAAATAACTTTTTCCTGAAATGATGGGGAACCGTGCAGCTTTTCCATGAAATTTGCACAGCCTGCCCAGGAAAGCAGGCAGTTTTCCAGAAAATGCAAAATTTAAAGTAAAGAAACTTAAAACAGCACATCCTTCCCCATGGAAAGGAAACTGCATGACATTCAAAAACGGCGAAGGCAGCCAAAGTCTCTTTTCCTGCTGCACAACATTTGGTTTGCACAACATTCAAAATGATAAAGTCGCTGAAAAGACTGGAAGTGAATATTTTCATAGCAAAGCTGCGCAGTTTCTCAAACTTTTATGCAGTTTGCAAAAACTGAACAATTTACATTGGCCCTTGCGGCCTCTTCCAACTCCATGATTTTTTTCTCAAGCTTTTTTTTCCAAATTGTCTTTATATACAAAATTATAACCTTCAAAGAATGACAATGATATAAATGATGAAGTTTTCTTTGCTACTGACTGGAGTTAAATAAATAAGTTTATCATTTACGACCAAAATTGGTTACAACAGTAGAATGTATTCAAAATGTATAGTGAATAAATAAATATGGAATATATAGAATCAGGAGGAATACACTTTAGACAGAGATAATTAGATTTGTATATTAGAAGAAAATACTAAGTTATGATTTGATGTTGTACAAAAAAAAAAAATTCCCACAAGTTGTGGGAATGTTCAATATGCCATTTTTCTTCCTGAACAACTTTTTCGAGGAGTAAGGATATCGTAGTATATCTGCTGAGTATGTATTAGAAGTAGAGGGTATCCAATAGAGAGAAATGCTAGAATCGGCAGAGCATCATAAAATATCTAGTGTTAATTGCAGATTGCAACAAGGTATCGGTTCAAAGCACACTTATGTATCCCAATGTATCAAATGGCTAATTAATTTATTGCTTATGGCTACCATAGAGAGGAGAAGACTGGAGTGGGGAGAAACGAAAATGCCAAAAGGTGTTTTGAGAACTTGAAGTGTTCAGAGTTAAGGGTCAGGAAACATGTTCCAGCCTCAAGGATGAAAGACGGGTGAACAATTGCAAGTCTGGGAAATGTATAAAGATTTTGGGGAGATGTTAAATTTATGATCTCTCTCCAATCACAGCTTTCTGAAGCTAAATTTGTATAGAAAGGTATAAAACCTGCAACCACCATGAATGCTTCAGCCTCTGCAACTTTGGACAAGCTGTGCATTGTTGCTCGCTTTGCTGCAAATAAATACCGCTGTCTACCTCAGAGAGGAATTTGTGGATTTTCCGGGGCACAACATGGGAGCTGCAAATTCAAACCCCAGGAAATAAACTGATGGATTTCGCCCACTCCATCCCTGCTTCAGAGATGTAGACCAAACTTCCCACCCACACCACAGAAAGGCTTACTTCTTCTGCTTCTTCTCCAGCTCGTGGTTTCTGCTCTGCTGGTTTTCCATCAGCACTCGTGTGTCTTCCAAATCACAAGTCAGTTGCTTGCATTTCCGTTTCAGCTGCTGGGCAGTCCGCCGAGCCCCTTCGTAGGCCTTCTGGACCTCGCTCAGCTGCAAGGGCGAAAAAAAAACGTCACGGTTAGAACCAAAGGCAAGGGAAACTCAATACAGGTGCTGTGATATCTCTCCAAAACTGAACAGCTGAGGACAGCAGACCTGTAAGTCCTCTTTTTCAGGATGCATAACTCCTCTCATATATATCCATCAGCATATGTAATACTATAGCTGCATTAGAGCAAACAGGGCATTGTTTGCTAAACATCATAGAACCATAGAGTTGTAAGGGACCTCCAAAGGCCATCCAGTCCAGCCCCTTTCCTGCCATGCAGGAAGAAACCATCCAAGCCCTCCCTTGGACAGATGGCCATCCAGCCTATCTTTAAAAACCTCCAAGGAAGGAGGAGACTCCACCACAACCCATGGAGGCAGCAGCAGATTCCACGGGCGGACAGCTCTGACTGTCAGGAAGTTCTTCCTGAGCTTCAGGTGGAATCTCTTTTCCTGCAGCTTGACTCCATTGATCCTTGCCCTAGTTTCTGGAGCAGCAGAAAATAAGCCCGTGGCTGGACCATAGTATGTGTGAAAGGGATCTAGGAGTCTTGGTGGACCACAAGGTGAACATGAGCCAGCAGTGTGATGCGGCAGCCAAGAAAGCCAACGCAATTCTTGGTTGCATCAATTGGAGCGTGGTGTCCAGATCAAGGGAGGTGGTGGTACCACTCTATTCTGCTTTGGTCAGACCCCACCTGGAATAATACCGTATCCAGTTCTAGGCACCTCATTTCAAGAAGGGTATGGGCAAGCTGGAAAGTGACCAGAGGAGGGCAACCAAAATGGTGAAGAGTCTGGAAGTCACGAAGCCCTATGAGGAGCAGCTGAGAGAGCTGGGGATATACAGCCTGGAGAGGAGAAGGTTAAAAGAAGGGGACATGATAGCCATGTTTAGATATTTGAGAGATATCATATGGAGGATGGAGCAAGCCTATTATCTGCTGCTCAAGAGACTAGGACAAGGAGCAAGAGATTCAAGCTACAGGAAAAGAGATTCCACCTAAACCTTAGGAACGACTCCCTGACTTTCAGAGCCATTCGACAGTGGAATCTGCTGCTGCCTCCATGGAGTGTGGTGGAGTCTCCTCCTTTTTTGGAGGTTTTAAAACAGGTGATCTGTAATAGAATAGCTGATCCATTCTATTGCACACACTAGTTCATATTCAGCTTACACATAAGAGAGGATCGACACACCCTGACAACACTGCACTGGCTCCTTTCCAAGTTCGGACTATACCCCAGAGAGCATTCTTTGGAAGCCACTGGCCGTAAGCAGAATTATTTCGTACATGAAGAAAAATCAAACTCTGAGACGCTTTAAGGCAGGTAGAATTCAGTCTCGTCGCATATTCCAGCTCAGAACGCACACACAGCCACACAAAATGAAGGTCAAGTGGTTACTTTCTGGAAAACACCCGCCTTCCTCCACCCTGTCGCCCAGCAAGTGCCTCGAAGCAGCCAAATGCCATTAAGGAGTCACTTTAAATAAGCAGAGCAAGTTGAATTAACGAAGCCTGTAATTCCAGACAAGAGTCTGAATGCAAATGGGTTGTTTGCCTTTGCCTCTCAGGGACGGGCGAAGCTTCATTACATTTTAATGTACTACGAATTTAGGCAGTTATTTTTTTCCCACCCTTTTGTGTGAACACAGTTCTCATCTTGGCTTTGCTTCATTGGGAAAAGCAAACTCTGAGTCTATTTGAAACGGGGGGCCGGGGGAGCAGCTTCTCGTCAGGTTTTGCAAAATTCGGGCAGCCGCACTGACACAGATGGAACGTTTCATACGGAAAGCAGAATCATAGAAATCATAGAATCATAGATTTGGAAGAGACCCCCAGGGGCCATCCAGTCCAACCCCATTCTATCATGCAGGAAGACACCACCAAAGCATCCTGTTAGCCCCCTAACCCACCTAAAAACTATGTCCTGAGGGTCCTAATTATTTTATATCAAACATAGTGAGCCGTAGAGATCTGTTGGAAGGACACGTAGGCAGCGGAGCTATGGGGACAGATCCAAAGAGTAGCCTCTTTTCCGTCACGCATCCTAGGTGAATCTTGCAAACGGCTCACAGGCCATGGGAATGGATTTTCAGCAGCGAACAGGAGACAATAAGTCTCCGGGAACAAATAAGCAATGCAAACAGCCTGGAATGGGACACCGTGAGGTATGCATCCCTGGATGAGAAACTCATCTTGCAGGAAACTACAAGGGCGCCTGGCTGTATTTTCCTTGAACTACAAAGCTGAACTCCATCTTCCTAAAAATGCAACCCTCTGTTCCCCAGGACATGGGTCAGCTCTATAACTAGGCCCTTTTTCTCCTCCATTTTGGAGTTCTCCCAGATCCGCAAACCATGACGCTGGGAAGCTCCCCTCAGCCTCCAAAGGCGTGGCTGAAATCGGCTTTTCGCTCGTTTCCTCCCGGCTGAAGACTTCTGGATTGGTACAGTATTACCCCAAAACCCTTATGTCTCTCTCTCTCTCTTAATTTTCACTTCTTCCTAAATTTCTATAGTCTTGTATGCTTGTTGGAGTGAGTGCAGCTGAGTGATTGCACGGGTTTTAACATCTATGTCAATAAAATACTTAAATTTGAACAGTTAGCCTGATTATCTGTGATCCAACTCCGCAAACACTGGGCAAAAGATCCTTAATTACCCTGCCCTCTTTGCATTGCTAAAGCAGTGTTCACAGCTAATTTTCCCCGCAAGGGATAATTTTGACAGGCGTTGGGAATCCCCCTAAGGGTAACAATCCCCTTTGACAGACGGCCACCCAAACTCTGTTTAAAGACCTCCAAAGAAGGAGGAGGTTCCACCACAACTCCATGGAGGCAGCAGTATTTTCCGCTGTTGGACTGCTCTTTGTACTTCCTAAGGTTCAGGTGGAATCTCTTTTCATGGAGTTTTGAAACCATTCCTCCACGTCCCAGTCTCTGGAGTAGCAATTCATAGAAGCAATTCACAGAACCTTAGTTTTGGAAGAGACCCCAAGGAACATCTAGTCCAACCTCCTTCTGTCAGGCAGGAAGACACCATCAAAGCATTTCTGACAGATGACCATCCAACCTCTGTTTGAAACTCTCCAAAGAAGGAGACTCCACCACACGCTGTTAAAGCAGCAGCAGATTCCACTGCTGGACAGCTCTTGCCGTCAGGAAGTTCTTCCTAAGGTTTAGGTGGAACCTCCTTTCCTGCAGCTTGAATCCATTGCTCCTTGTCCTCGTCTCTGGAGCAGCAGAAAACAAGATGGCTCCATCTTCAATATGACATCCCTTCAGATATTTAAACATGGCCATGATGTCCCCTCTTAACCTTCTCTTCTGCAGACTAAATATCCTCAGCTCCCTAAGCCACTCCTCAGAGGTCTTCACGGCTTCCAGACCCTCCACTGTTTTGGCCGCCCTCCTCTGGACACGCTTCAGCTTGTCCACATCCTTCTTGAAAGGAGGTGCCCAGAACTAGACACAGGATTATTCCAGATGAGGTCTGACCAAAGCAGAATAGAGTGGTATTATTACTTTCCTCAATGTGGACACCACACTTGTATTTATGCAACCAAGGATTGTATTGTCCCAGTCTCTGGAGTAGCAATTCATAGAATCAATGAACCTTAGAGCTGGAAGGGACCCTGGGGCCCATCCAGTCCAACCCCCTTTTGCCAGGCAGGAACACACTCTCAAAGCACTTCCGACAGATAGCCATCCATCCTTTCTTTAAAAACGTCCAAAGAATGAGACTCCGCCACATTTCATTGAGTAAAAGTGTTCCACTGTTGAACTGTTCTTACCGTCAGGAACTTCTTCCTAAGCTTTAGGAAGAATCTCTTTTTGCAAAATTTCCAAAAAAAATTTAAATAAAATTGTTTTGTCCTGGAATGCTCCCAAGAGTGGGGATTCCTCATCACATATCAGCCACCTCCTGGGCAATTTAGACCCAGTGGCTCCTCTTTTGAAATGGACAGCGAACAGGAAGTGACTTCTACTCACTTTCTGTTGTTAAAAAAGGGCCTTTCTTGGGCCTAAAATAGCACTGGAAGATCCAAAAATATGATGAGAACGACCCCAATGTCTCCTAAAGGGTACCTGGGGTCCTTTGGGGCTAAAACATTCCTGGTCTAAACCCAGTATCACCAACTTTGGGTAGCAGAAGCCATGGTTCCTCCATGTGATAGACGAGGGGTCAGAGCTCAAAGAGCAATTTATTTTGCCGGAAACAGAGACCTTACAGCCGGTGCCTGTGAGAGAGCAATCTATCTCGCCAGCGCCTCCACCATCTGAAAGACAAGCTGAAACAGAGACTTTGCAGCCAGTGCCTGAGGGAGAAGGGGTCGGTGATGATTTCGGAGAATTAGATTCACCTCTGCCTCCCAGTCCTCAGTCACTCGGGCGGCAGAAGAGGGTAGCTCAGGAGGAAGCCATTTTGCTGGGGTTGAGAAGACAGGACGTGGATTAAGAATACCTGTTCTCCCTGCTGTTTAAGCCTGTCGGCATGGTTTGCTTTTTGCTTGGGGCAAATTGCAATCCAAGCTCTCGACTCGTGCATTCCTGCTCTGTGACTGTGTGAACTCCGGCACTCTTGACACCTCGGACTGGCTTCGACTTTGGCTTTCGGCTCAGCATTCTTCTGGATTGTTTGCTCTGCATTCTCCCCATTTCGTCCACCTCCTTGGCAAGTATTGTCCCATTCCTTCCCTTGCTGGCCGACAAGCCCGGGCTGGGAGTTAAACTCTGACACTCCACCAGGGTCCCAGGCAGGAATCTTTGCAACCTCTGCCTGGAGATGTCACAGAGATCTTAAGCACTTGGGAAGCTGCCATTATACTTTGGGCTCCTCCAAGCCAGTATTTCCAACTCTGACTGGCAGCAGCCATTGCTCTCCACTGGGGTTTCAGACAAGATTCTTTTCTTAGATCTACATGGAGAGATTCCCAGGGGATCAATCTGGGAGCCTCGGCCTTATGGAAGCCACGGACTGTGATAGCTGGGGATGATGGGTGCTACAGTCTTGCACTGTATGAACATCTACCTGTTCCTCTTCCATAGTGTGGGAATGAGAGAAAGCTTGTTAAATTGGCCACTCTCCTCAAATAATGGAGAGTTCATTAACCCCGGCAAGATTTCTTGCCTCTAGCAGGAGAGGAACATAAGTGGTTCTCTTCCCCGTAATTTGTGCAACAAATCTCTATGCGAAACTTCTTCCTATTGTGACGCAAATCACAAATGCACACACACACACACACACCAAGCACCAGCTGATAGATTTAAAATGTGGCCTACCAAATTATTCTTAAAAAAGTATAAATCTGTAGAAGAATGAGCCAGTGAGCTGAGGTGGTTTGGTGTTGAATTACTACTGCAGGAATGGAAACCCTCTGGGTGGCCTTGGACAGGTTGCACTCTCTCAGCCTCAGAGGGAGGCAAAGGTGAACCCTCTCGGAGTAAATCTTTCCAAGAAAACCTCATGATGGGGCTGCCGTAAGTCAGAAACGACTTGAAGATGTACAGCAACGAACGTAGAAATGCACTTCAGTCCTTTGGGGAAATTGCATAAATTAGGTAAACTTTGCAAGAAGATGCTCAAATTAGGAAATTGCATGAATTTCAGTGGCAAGAAGAACAGAGAGGTATCAAAAGCTCATGTGAAGACACATTTGGGATTAGGAGAATGGATGAAAATGGTGACTAGGGGAATTTATTTGCTCCTGTTCTGTTCCATCAAGTATCAAGTCAACCTTTGAATGAGAGACCTCCAAGAACCCTGGTTATCTATAGCTCTGATTCTTTCTTGCAAAATCAGGCCTCCTTGATAGATTCCATCCATTCTCCCTCCTTCTCTCCCCAGCGCTACTGTCTTCTCCAACGAGTCCTGTCATCTCATGATGTGTCCAAAGTAAGACCGCCTCACTTTAGCTATTTTGAGTCCAGGCTTGATTTGCTCTAAAGCCCATTGGTTGGCAAGCTGGAAGTTGTCCAGAGGTGGGTGACCAAAATGGCAGAAGATCTGGAAACCATGAAGCCCTCTGAGGAACAGCTCAGGGAACTGGGTAGGCTTAGCCTGGAGAAGAGAAGGTCTTAAGGGGTGACATGATAGCCATGTTTAAATATTCGAAGCGATGTCATACGGAGGATGGAGCAAGCCTGTTTCCTGCTGCTCCAGGGACTAGGACATGGAGCAGTGGCTCCAAACTTCAGGAAAAGAGGTTCCACCTCAACATTAGGAAGAAATTCCTGACGGTCAGAGCTGTTCAGCAATGGAATATACTGATCATAGAATCATACAATCATAGAAACAGAGTTGGAAGAGACCATAATGGCCATCGAGTCCAACCCCCTGCCATTCAAAGCACCCTCAGCAAATAGCCACCCAACCTCTACTCAAAAACCTCCAAAGGAGGAGGAGACTATACCACACTCCATGGTAGCAGCAGCAGATTCCACTGTCAGATGGCTCTTAACATCAGGAAGTTCTTCCTAAGGTTTATACGGAATCTCTTTTCCTGTAGTTTGAATCCATTGCTCCATGTCCTAGTCTTCAGAGCAGCAGAAAACAAGCTTGCTCCATCTTCAACATGACATCCCTTCAAATATTTAAACATAGCTATCATGTCCCCTCTTAACCTTCTCTTCTCCAAGCTAAACATACCCAGCTCATTGATGCCCCCATGGAGTGTGGTAGAGTCCTCCTCCTTCTTTGGAGGTTTTTAAGCAGAGGCTGAATGGCCATCTGTCCAAGGGAGGGCTTTGATGGTGTCTTCCTGAATGGCAGAAGACGGATGGACTGGATTTGGCCCTTGGGGTCTCTTCCAGCTATACAATTCTATGATTATTGATTCTATGAGCAGGCTCAGCCACAGAAACCCACTGGATGATTTCAGCAAGTCACACTCTCTCAGCCTTAGAAGAAGGGCAATGGCACCCTTACCATAAATCTTGCCTGAGACAGAGTCACCATAAGTTGGAAACAACTCAAAGACACACAAAAGCAAGACTACTTTACAAAACAAACCAATACAGATTTTTTTCTCATTCCAAGTATTTCTGATTTCTATGTATGGCTGTGAAAACTGAAGCTGACAGGAAGAGAATCAAATCATTTGAAATGCGATGCTGGAGAATTGCTCTACGAATTCCCCTGGTCTCACAAAAAAGACAAACGAATGAGTCGTGGAGCAAATGAAGCCTGAACTCTCCCCCGAAGCCAAGAAGACTCAATTGAGTCTTCTTCAATTCAAGAAGGATATCGACAAGCTGGAATGTGTCCAGAGGAGGGCGGCCAAAATGGTGAAGGGTCTGGAAGCCATGAAGCCCTATGAAGAACGGCTTGGGGAGCTGGGGATGTTTAGTCTGCAGAAGAGAAGGTGAAGAGGGGACATGAGAGCCATGTTTAAATATTTGAAGGGATGTCATGTTGAAGATGGAGCAAGCTTGTTCTCTGCCTCTCCAGAGACTAGGACAAGGAGGAATGGATCCAAGCTGCAGGAAAGGAGATTCCACTTGAACCTCAGGAAGAACTTCCTGATGGTCAGAGCTGTCCAGGACTGGAATCTGCTGCTTCCATGGAGTGTGGTGGAGTCTCCTCCTTCTTTGGAGGTTTTTAAGCAGAGGCTGGATGGCCAACTGTTGGGAATGCTTTGATGGGTGTTCCTGCATAGCAGGGGGTTGGACTCGATGGCCCCTGCGGTCTCTTCCAGCTCTATGATTCTATGAGGCTGTCATACTTTGGACATAGCACTTTGTTACCTTGATTTCTGGGGGTCCCTGGGGGACACCTGGATTTGCTTCAAAAGTACAAAGGTTGGGGAAATTAGCAGGGCACTGCTTAGCAAGGGCAGGGCAATGCAACGAGATCTTTTATCCTATGTTTACAGGGTCAGACTGCATGAGAGAGAGAAGTCAAGCGTCCATTTAAAAGTATTTTATTTAGCAAAACTGGCGGGACTTCCTCACATTCACACAGCGCGGTCACTCACGCAAGCACACAAGGACCAGTGAGTTTGCAAACCTAAAGAGTGGGAAAAGTTAAAGGACAGAAAGTGAATATACTGCTCTGATCTTGAAGACTGCAGTTTGGGAAGAGGCGAAAATAGATGAGCAGACAAAGAAAAAGACCGACGAGAGCCTTAAAACTAGCAGACGCTAGTCAAAGGTGGAAGTTCTCCCGAGAAAGAGAGCAGGCGAGTGAAAGAGAGAGCCCCAAAAGGGAACTCGATTATAGTGCAAAATATGCCTGGGGGGGGGGGCAGACCCTTTCCTGGGAAAGGACAGAAACTGAATTATGCAGATGGACCTCAGCTTTGTAGCGACCGTGATCGCCAACTTCATCCGGGAGACACTTAGTCTTTCAAGGCGTCAAAGTTTCGGCCGGCCCATTTGATATGTACATACGTGCCTCTCCAAGGTTTTTCTCGGATATGTGACCGGGGGTTATTTGGTCAGATCTATGCCGGGGGGTGTGTGTCAGCTTTTAGACCCAGATATCTACATTTTTGTCCAGCAAACCTCTGGCTCAATAAATATAAATAATTCTCTTCTCCAAGATAGGGTCTGTTGGAAGGTACTAAATATCTCACTCCTGCTGTCAGCAAATAGTAAACATTTTCTTTCTGCTAATAGCATGGCTTGTTGAAAAAGACAGTAATGCTGGGGAAAATGGAAACAACTTGAAGGCACAAAACGCATACAATGAGCCGGCGTGGGACTCTGAGAGGCCGGAGTTCGAATCCCTGCTCAACCACAGAAACCCACTGGGGGACCTTGGCCGAGTCCCACTCTTCTCTCAGCCGCAGAAAGAGGCCGTGGTGGCAAACATTGTCTGAAGAAATCTAGCCAAGAAAACTTTAGGGTTGCGCGCCCTTCATGCTGAGCCCTGTGGTTGTTACCCCAAATTGTGGGTGCCACAAGGGCCAACCCGCAATGCCAGTACCGCTATTCGAAAGTGGGGAATAATTAGCTCAAAAATAGGAGAGTGGCAACTTAGTGAGATCTTTCTACCAATGTTTACGGGCTCGCGCAGGCGAAAGGAGTAAAAATAAACTAAAAATGCATTTTATTGACAAGAGTCACACAATCACGCAAAAGCTCAAACACTCACACATTTGCACAAGGACTAAACAAAGGAAAGGGAAGAAAGCGGGAGAGAAGATGCCGAGGGATTTGGGCAATACTTACCAGTCTGGAAGGAAGCGGAGGAAGCAGCGACATGGCTTCGGCAAGAACCTAAGGACAGTTCTCATTCGGGAATCAGATGGTGTTTGGAACGGCGAGAGACTGCACCGAGCATCCTAAAATCAGGAGTATTTGTGCCCAAAAAAATGTCCCTCAGGTATGATTGTGACTTTCGCCCCCAGCTAAGCAGACAATGGGAGTTGCAACACAAACAATGAAATCCAGACGGTGTTGATGGGTTTCGTGTTTGAGTGACAAGGGGATAATGGGTGCCATAATTTTGGAAGTTTTTAAGCAGAGGCTGGGCGGCCGTCTGTCGGGAGTGCTTTGATGCGTCTTCCTGCATAGCAGGCGGTTGGACTGGATGGCCCCCGGGGTCTCTTCCAGCTCTAGGATGCGATGATTCTAATATGTGGATTTTGTGGAGAGGTGGGGAAACAATATTGTCCTGAACTGAGAGGTAGATAGAACTGACCTGCTTTGCCGTGTCCCATTTGCGGTCAGAAAATTTGCCTCTTCCAGTGGGCCTCGTGGTCACCTCAAGTATCATTTATATGAACACCGATTAATATAGCGCCAATCGAATGTTATTTGCCAATTAAACCATGCCGATCGTGGGGGCTGCGCAGTGCCATAATATGGTGGAGACAGAAACGGAACAACCCCATCTGGTGTACTTCCTGCCTTTCCCCGCAAACACTCTCCCACGCCTACCTTTTGTTCCAACTCCTTCTTGGATTTCTGCTCCGCCTCCAAACGGTCTTCCAGCTGCGTGATCCTCTTCCGAAGAAACCCAATCTCGGTTTGGGCACAGTCTAGACGCATCTGCCATTCCTCGCCTGTTGAGAGAGAAGGAGAAGTGTTTGCACTGCCCGTCCCAAGATCCACCTAAATCAATTCTGGAAGGTGCCCAGAGGAGGACAACCACCATGGTGGAAGACCTGGAAACCCTGAAGCCCTGTGAGGAACATCTTAGGGAGCTGGGGATGTTTAGCCTGGAGAAGAGAAGGTTCAGAGCTGATATGATAGCTATGTCTAAATATCTGAAGGGATGTCATATGCAGGAATGGAGCGAGCCTGTCTTCTGCTGCTCCAGAGACTAGGACGTGGAACAATGGCTTTGAAATTCAAGAAAAGTGATTCCACCTAAACATTAGGAAAGAACTTCTTGAGGGTAAGAGCAGTTTGGGAGTGGAGCACGTTGCTAGGACGAGGAGCAATGGAGTCAAACTGCAGGAAAGGAGATTCCACCTGAACCTCAGGAAGAACTTCCTGACGGTCAGAGCTGTCCGGCAGTGGAATCGGCTGCTGCCTCCATGGAGTGTGATGGAGTCTCTTCCTTCTTGGAGGTTTTTAAAGAGAGGCTGGGCAGCCGTCTGTCATAGAATCATAGAATCATAGAAATGTAGAGTTGGAAGAGACCCCAGGGGCCATCCAGTCCAACCCCCTGCCATGGAGGAACACCCTCAAAGCACTCCCGACAGATGGCCATCCAGCCTCTGCTTAAAAACCTCCAAGGAAGGAGACTCCACCACACTCCATGGAGGCAGCAGATTCCACTGCCGGACAGCCCTGACCGTCAGGAAGTTCTTCCTGAGGTTCAGGTGGAATCTCCTTTCCTGCAGCTTGAATCCATTGCTCCTTGTCCTGGTCTCTGGAGTGGCAGAAAACAAGCCCTCTCCCTCCTCTACACGGCATCCCTTCAAATATTTAAACATGGCTATCAAACGTGTCTTCCTGCATGGCAGAAGGGGGTTGGAAGGGATGGCCCTTGGGGTGTCTTTCAACTGTAGGATTCTATGAAATATTTGAAGGGATGTCATACAGAGGACGGGGCGATCCTTTTTTCTGCTGCTCCAGAGACACCTGAACCTCAGGAAGAACTTCCTGACGGTCAGGGCTGTCCGGCAGTGGAATATCCTGCTACCTCCATGGAGTGTGGTGGGGTCTCCTCCTTCTTTGGAGGTTTCTAAGCAGAGGCTGGATGGCCATCTGTCGGGAATGCTTTGATGGGTGTTCCTGCATAGCAGGGGGTTGGACTCGATGGCCCCTGGGGTCTCTTCCAACTCTAGGATTCTAGGATTCTAGGATTCTAATTATGACTTCCTTTTTTCCCCCCTCCTTCCAACTAACAAAACCATCACAGACTTTTAAGTCCAGACTTAACTTAAAGAGCCTCTGACACGTACAACCCAGTTCCCCTTGTCTAAACACTTGAGGGAAAACCTATAGAAAGCGTGTCGTCGGTACCAGAGGAGGGTCTTCCTTCGTACTGACCCGCTTGTGTTAATGGAGACCTGGGAGAGGAGCAGAACCAAAGGCAATTCCTAAAATAAAACCATTTCTCTTTATCTCAGCTGACTGTGCCTTTTGCCTGTCAGGGAAGGGCAGAAACAGGCTTGGATTTTATCTGAGAAAATCCCCCTTCTGTGGTCCTGGAAGAGGAGGTGACAAATCCGGACCCATCGAACTAAATCGGTTAAGGCAGTTCTAACGACGTCCATTGACAAGGCACCCACCGGGGCTTTCACACTGGAAACGTGTGCATAGAGTAGGTTTCTAAATCGGAGCTGCTCCAAGACGTTACTAATTTTTAGCAGCTAGAAGAGAGCTGAAGGAAACAGATGATAGAATCCTGGAGCTGGAAGAGACCCCCAAGGGCCATCTAGTCCATCCCCATGCCACCAGGCAAGAAGCCCTCCCTTTGACAGATGGTCCTCTGGCTTCTCTTTAAAAAAAAACTCCAAAGAAGGAGCAGACTCCAGCACACTCCCTGGAAGCAGCAGCAGATTCCACTGCCGAACGGCTCTGACTGTGAGAAAGTTCTTCCTGGTGCTTAGGCGGAACCTCTTTTTCTGCAGTTTGAATCCATTGCTCCGGGTCCTAGTCTCTAGAGCAGCAGAAAACAAGCTTGCTCCATCTTCAACATGACATCCCTTGAAATATTTAAACACGGCTATCATGTCAACCTTCTCTTCTGCAGACTAAACATTCCCAGCTCTCTAAGCCTCTCCTCAGAGGGCTTCATGGCTTCAGACCATTTTGCTCGCCCTCCTCTGGACACATTCCAGCTTGTCCATCTCCTTCTTGAAAGGAGGTGCCCAAAACTGGACACATTCTGAGTATTACAGGAAATCTATCTATCTACCTACTTACCTCCTAATCTATCTCTATCTTCCAGGTATCTATCAATCTCTGCATCTTTTATCTGTCAATTTGTCTGTCTATCTATCTTTATCTCTCTCCCTCTTGCGTAGTGATTAGATCATTCGACTACGATGCTGCAGGCCAAGGTTCAATTCCTTGCTCAGCATCACCTTTGGTACACCACACTCTCTCAGCCCCAGAAACCCCCATGATTGATTGGGTGACCTTAGGGTTGGCATAAGTCTGAAATGACTTGAAGGCACACAACAAAAATATATATTGATGGGAATCAAACTCTGTTTTCCTGGGTTGTAGTCCAACACTCAGACTATGCAAAGGGATCTAGGATCAGACTATGTAGGGGATCCAGGAGTCTTGGTGGACCAGAAGCTGAACGTGAGACAGTAGTGTGATGCAGCAGCCAAGAAAGCCAACGCGATTCTTGGTTGCATAAATAGGAGTATGGTATCTAGATCAAGGAAAGTAACAGTACCACTCTATTCTGCATTGGTTAGACCTCATCTGGAATAATACTGTGTCCAGTTCTCGGCACCTCATTTGAAGAAGGATATCAACAAGCTGGAACCTGTCCAGAGGAGGGCGACCAAAACGGTGGAGGGTCTGGAAGCCATGAAGCCCTCTGAGGAGAGGCTTAGACTGCTGGGGATGTTTAGCCTGCAGAAGAGAAGGTTAAGAGGGACCTGAAAGCCATGTTGAAAGATGTGAAGGGATGCCATGTTGAAGATGGAGCAAGCTTGTTTTCTGCTGCTCTAGAGACCAGGACAAGGAGCAATGGATTCAAACTACAGGAAAAGAGATTCCACCTAAACCTCAGGAATAACTTCCTGATGGTCAGAGTTGTCTAGCAGTGGAATCTGTCGCCGCCTCCATGGAGTGTGGTGGAGTCTCGTCCTTCTTTGGAGGCTTTTAAGCAGAGGCTGGGTGGCCATTTGCTGCGGGTGCTTTGAGTATTTGTTCCTGCATGGCCAAATGGGGGTTGGACTTGATGGCCACGGTGGTCTCGTCCAACTCTATGATTCTGTGATTCTTCATTGGACTACGATCCTGGAGATCCTGGATGCCCACCTGTCCGAGGAAGGGCTTTGACGGCGTTTTTCTGCATGGCAGAAGAGGGGAGGGGGTTGCACCGGACGGCCCCCCGGGGGTCTCTTCCGACCCTTCCAACCGGGGGTCTCTTCCGACCCTATCAATCTATGATTCTATGATTTGTAGTTTAAGTCAAAAGTGTTAGTCACAGGATAACATAAACTCTGACCAACATTTTTGACATATTTAGAACACAGCGCTAAAACAATAAACTGAAAAAGAAAATATACTGAAGAGTTAGTCACCAGCTAACCGGCTAAAGACGCTGAAAGAGAAAAAAGGAGAGGGATAAGACTTCTTCTTTTGGGGGTGCAAAGCGTTCATTTTGACCCTTCTTATTGCAACACCTCTGCCTTTTTTTCCTTTTGTCGCTTTTGTTCTTTGCAGCACTTCTGGCCGCTCAGCCACGAGTCCAACCCCGGCTCCCGACGCATCGGCGGCCGCGAAGTCCTCTTGACAGATCTGGAGCACCGACCCTCCGGGGCGGCCCGGTTTTCACGCGAGAGCGACGAGGGGAGACAGGCGCCGCTCCTGAGAGGCGCCGGGGCAGAAATCGGGAGCGACAGCCGAGCAAACGGGGGAGCAAGCCGGGGGGCGGAAGGAACGGAGGGCGTGCAAAGCGCCAATTCGGCTTTCGTGGACCACGGAAGCAGAATCGCTGGCGAGTATTAGCAGAAATATCAGCTAAAGTGGGGTCAAAATGCTGCCGTTAATTAATTTTAATAATTGGTTGATTTAATTAATTAATTAATTTTAATAAATTAATTTATAATTTTGGTTAGTAAATTATTTTTCTTAGTCAATTCATCATTTCAAACTATTCCATCTTCCAACAGAAAAAAAAAAACAATATTATTTCAGCAGAATTTTGGAACACAGGCCTCAATTTCAATTGAGATATCAGCTGCCAAACATGATAAATGAATGAAAACAGAAATGTCCATGTTTGCGTGTGTTTTTACTTGCTGCTGTTTTTAGATTAATCATTTTTAGTCAGTAGGTCAATTAATAAATTATTTAGCTCAGTTGACTAATATGGATTGATTTTTCAATGGATTCCACTTGGCTTGAGTAAAGTCCAATTGATTAAAACATGAATGGTTAATTAATAATCAATCAATTCATAATTTTGATTAGTTTATTATTTGACTCACCTAGTCACTTAAGTATTTTAAGCTTACTAACCAATTAGTTTATTATTTTTTAGTTAGTGGGTCAATTAATTAATTTTTCAGATCAGCTGATTAACTAAAATTGATTACTTTTCAGTTGGGTCAGTTCAGTTTGAATAAAATTTAATTGACTTCAAAGTGATTCGTTAAAATATAATAATAATAATATAATATATATTATTATATATTGTATATTATATAATATTATATATTATAATATAATAATAATTATTATTATTTTATTTGTTAATCATAGAATCATAGAAATGTAGAGCTGGAAGAGACCCCAGGGGCCATCCAGTCCAACCCCCTGCCATGCAGGAAGACCCTCAAAGCACTCCCGACAGACGGCCATCCAGTCTCTGCTTAAAATGGATTAACTAATTAAAATAAAACCAATTAATTAATTATTACAAATTATTACAAAATGTTAGTCTTGTGGTAATATTTTGGTGACACTTCAATAACCATGGTTGCATCCCAACAAATCCTGGGATTTGTAGTTTGGGGAGGCACCACAGGTCCTTGGAAGAGAATCCTAAGTACCACTAGACATACTACAAATCCCAAGATTCCAAAAGATGGATACCCCAACAGCAGTTAAATTGGGATTTCAGCTCTGTAAATGGAAAGAGGCCACATTTTTGGAGTAACAGAGAGATCTATCTTGGTAGACACAAGTCCCAAAATATCAGCAAAGCCGCATTGATCCCTAGCCAAAATAGGGGGACCCCTCTCCACTCCTTCCAAAGACAAACTGGGGTCCCTTGTGGGCTTGCATACCTCCACGGGTGGGCGGAGCCAAAGACAAAAGTGGGTGGGACCGAACCACGTGATCGCCCAATTACAAGCCGGCATTAAGAAATAAGTTTTAGCATTTTTTTTTAAAGACTGGGAGGGTGAGGGCCTTAGACAAAGTTGGAAAATTAGCTCCCAACAAAGGGGTCCTGGGCAAGGGGGCACGGCCATCTGGAGAGGCCCAGAAGGTCCAGAAGGCTGCATTCAGGTGGTCACTTTCCACACCATTGATGTGAAAAACACTATTTCCTAACCTTTCCCGGATGCCGCCGCTGCGATCTCGCGAAGTTGGAGCTCCTGCTGAGTTTCTTCCAGCTGTTTCTCCGCAGCTTCCAGTTTCTTCTGGAGTTCCTCCTGTTTGCTCTGAAACAGAAGACCCATCATGACTACATTTCACAGTGGCATTCAGAGAGTCCCAAAGGATCACAGAGTTGGAAGAGACCTCAAGGGTCATCTCGTCCAACCCCGTTCTGCCCGGAAGGAAGACCCACAACTTCAAGCACCCTGGAGAGACGCCCACCCAACTTCTGCTGAAAGATCTCCAGAGAAGATCTTCCAAGGAAGCCTGTCTGATGGTGTCTTCCTGCATGGCAGAATGGCGTTGGATGGCCCTTGGGGGTCTCTTCCAAATCTACGATTCCAAGTCCATATTCTATTGTCCAGCAGCTCTTATGGTAAAGAAGTTCTTCCTAACTTTTAGGAGGAATCTCATAATCTGAACCCACTGATTTGTGTCCTAGTCTCTGGAACAGTAGAAAACAAGCTGGCTCCATCTTCCACATTACATCCCTTCAGATATTTAAAGACGGTTCTCTCGTGTCAGCTTTCAAATTTCTCTTCTCCAAGCTTGAATCTATCCAGATCCCTAAGCCATTCAAGAACTTTAAACATCTGCTTCACCTTCCTTTGGACACCCTCCAGTTTCTCCATATCTTTCTTGACCTGTGGTGCCCAGAACTGGACACAGGATTCCTCCAGGTGGGGTCTGACCAAAGCAGAATACTACCATCATGAAGCCATTGCTCCATGTCCTATGTTCTGGAGCAGCAGAAAACAAGCTTGCTCCATCCTCCATATGACATCCCTTCTAATATTTAAACATGGCTATCATGTCTCCTCTTAACCTTCTCATCTCCAGGCTAAATATCCTCAGCTGCCTCAGCTGCTTCTTAGAGGGCTTCATGGTTTCCAGGCCTTCAGCCATTTCGGTCCCCCTCCTCTGGACACCTTCCAGCTTGTCCACAGCCTTCTTGACCTGTGGTGCCCAGAACTGGACATAGGATTCCTCCTGGTAAGGTCTGGCCAAAGCAGAATAGAGTAGTCCTTCTACGTTCCTCAACCTGGAAAATGTACTCCAGTTGATGAAGACCAGAATGGCATTGGCTTTTTCAGATGCTGCATCACACATGTTGACTCGTGTTTAACTTATGGTCTACTGACATCTCAAAACCTTCGTTCCCTCAGTTGTTCCTCATAAAACTTGGTTTCCAGAACTTTGACTACTTCGGTGATCCTTTGCTAGATATCTTCTAGCTTCTGAATGTCCTTAGCTGACCTGTCCTGTTTCCTATGCAAACTAGCCATGTGAGGATTTTGCAAAGAATAAGTTACCAATTACAGAATTTTCTGTTCAGAAAAACATCTTTTTTTCTTTTCTTTTCTTATTTTATTTTTTTGCACAGAAAATTATCATTTCAAGTACAGAAAATCCTATTTTCTGCAGAAAACAACCTGTGCAAATTTTATGGAGAATAAGTTCGAAATGGTGAAGATCCACACCAGTCAAGATAAGCAGACACTTGAATATTTGCCCAATATTCTTTCAATGCCAGTTAAGAGACTCCTCATAGGTAAGATCAGCACATGAGACCTTATTTATCTAAAACAAGACAGGCTCGGATAGGGGCCTTCTCAAGGGAGACAGCAAGATTTGCACCACCATCAGGACTTCATTATAGAAACTCATTCCTTATTTTAAGATAAAGTTAAAAAAATAATAATTTGATTTCAGGAGAATTTTGGAATATGGGCCTCTTTCTAAGATTTAGGTGGAATCTCTTTTCCTGAAGCCATATCCTAGTCTCTGGAGCAGCAGAAAACAAGCTTGCACCATCTTCCATCTGACATCCGTTCTTTCTTTTTCCTTTTTAATTATTCATTGTTATTAAATATGCAATAAAGCATCTTTTCACGAATCTGCCTTAGAAAGGATTACTCATAAGAAATCAATCTATATCTCCTTGACATTGCCTCCTTCCCCTCCACAGCATTCCATTTCCATAACACTGGATTTAAACATTTTATTTCATTCTATCTTCTCTTAATGTCTCGTCATGAGTATATTCCACATCCTTTACTCCTTATTTCTTTCCGTGAGACAATAGTTCTCCCACATTTTAAACAAAACTATAGTTCACCACAATCTATCCGAGATTTATTATTAGGGTTCCCCGCGCATATTTCTTAGTAAACTCCATTCTTCTTGAAACATCGGCAGAGATTTATCTTTTAGTAAAATTGTTAATTTCTCCATTTCCATCATGTCTAAAATTTTTAAAAATCCTTAGTCAGTGATTTTTCTTTTGTTTTCCAATTTTATGAGCAAGTTATCCTTCTGAATGAGATCATGTATAAACCTAATTTATCTTAGCTTCCTCCCTGCAATTGTTTCTCAATCATATTTAATAAATATGTTTGTGGTTTCATCTCAAACCTCCAAGGAAGGAGACTCCCAAGTAGTAGCTCATCCCACTGTCCAACCACTCTTACCATCAGGTGATACTTAAATATTTCAAATATTTAATCATGGCTATCGTGTCTTGACTCGAATGAAGGAATGGAGGGCATGCTCATCGAATTTGCAGATGACACCAAATTGGGAGGGGTTGATAATACCCCAGCGGACAGGATCAAAATTCAAAATGACCTGGACAGATTGGAGAGCTGGACCAAAGCCAACAAAATGAGTTTCAACAGAGAGAAATGTAAGGTCCAACACTTAGGTTGAAAAAATGGAATGTACAAATATAGGATGGGGGACACGTGGCTGGATAGCAGTCTGTGTGAAAGGGATCTAGGCGTCTTGGTAGACCACAAGCTGAACATGAGCCAACAGTGTGATGCAGCAGCTGAAAAAGCCAACGCAATTCTTGGTTGCATCAATAGGAGTGTGGTGTCCAGACTGAGGAAAGTAATAGCACTACTCTATTTTGCTTTGGTTAGACCTCATCTGGAATAATCCTGTGTCCAGTTCTGGGCACCTCATTTCAAGAAGGATGTCGGCAAGTTGGAGCAGGTCCAGAGGAGGGCGACCAAAATGGTGGAGGGTCTGGAAGCCATGGAGCCCTACGAGAAGCGGCTGAGGGAGCTGGGGATGTTCAGTCTGCAGAAGAGAAGGTTAGGAGGGGACATGATGGCCACGTTTAAATATTTGAAGGGATGTCATGTTGAGGAGGGAGCAAGCTTGTTTTCTGCTGCTCCAGAGACCAGGACACGGAGCAATGGACTCAAGCTGCAGGAAAGGAGATTCCACTTGAACTTCAGGAGGAACTTCCTGACGGTCAGAGCTGTCCGGCCGTGGAATCCGCTGCCGCCTCCATTGAGTGTGGTGGGGTCTCCTCCTTCTTTGGAGGTTTTTAAGCAGAGGCCGGATGGCTGGATGTCCAAAGGAGGGCTTGGATGGTGTCTTCCTGCACAGCCGGGGGTTGGACTGGATGGCCCCTGGGGTCCCTTCCAACTCTAGGATTCTATGATTCTATGTATGTTTTCTTGAGAAACACAGAGTAGCAGGAGATGACAATCGGAGAATATTCCATCCCTGGAGGACGGACCCAAAGGCTTCCTGAGACCCTCTTTTGCTACACACCCCACACACACAAACACACACACACACACACACCATGACATCCATTTATCCCCCCCTACCTGTAATTCTTTTATTTCTCGTGACCCTCGCAACCTTTCCGCTCGTTCGGCATCCAAAACTTGGCAGGCGACCTCCCCTTTCAGGCGTTCGTCGGACAGCTCCGTGGTGAGGTCGATGACCTGTGGAGAGCAGATGAATTATCTATAATTGATAAATCCTCTATAAAGATTTGATATATTCCCCATGGTTGAGGTCAGCTGGAGTAAGCAAAAATCAAATCAGAGGGTTTACGTTATGTCAGAAGTTTACGTTATCTCAAAATCTGAAGGAGAACCATGTGAAAATGTAGTATCTTTTTTTTTTGTAATAATTTTTATTAAGGTTTAATCTCAAAAATAAATAAATAAATAAATAAAAACCCACACTTCCAGGCTTAAATCTTCCAGTTGCAGTTACTTATTTGCATTACATACAAACACGAAAATGTAGTATTTACACCCTTCTAAAATAACACAAAAATGCACAGAACTGAAAAGAGTAGATGCTGGAAATGCAACGACCGCGGAGGGGACATTTTACTCTATGTGGCGGGCATGTCCGATTGCAAAAAAAATAATAATAATAATATTGGAAAGAAATTCACAAAATCATGTTTGAAATTTTAAACATATTTCTCCCACCGACACCAGAACTTTTTTTATTAACTTTTGTTAACTTTTATTAACTTTTTATTAACTTTTATTAACTTATTAACTTTTATTTTATTAAATATGCTTCCAGATACTGACCAACAGTAGGGAAAAATATGGGAGATTGTCCTCGTATATTGTCACATTGTTTTTGCAAATTATTTTTGCGTGACATTGGAAAAGTAAATCTGGACCTGAAATTTGCAATACAATGGAAAAGTAAATCTGGACCGGAAATTTGCGATACAATGGAAAAGTAAATCTGGACCCGAAATTAACGAATGGCTACTAAAATTACTCAACATGAAAGACGGTGATATTTTAACCAGAATTCGAAGAAGCGGTACAAAAGACGGATGTGTCTGGATTCCATTAACGATGTTCATGGAGAAGAAAAAGTAAATGGAAACAACTGTTTAATTCTCTTTATTACAAAACACACAAAATACAAAATAAGGGAAAGTTAAATATCACACAATGGTATTTTGCTGTTTGCAATTAAGTGTATGTATTAAACTGTCTATTCGCTAACTGTTCCTAGGTGATCGTAAGAAGATATATAAATTTCAAATGAAAAACCTGTCCAGAGCCAACTTATTTTTTCAGGGAACACAAGCCAATTGTCTTAACTCAATTATCTTCTTACTCCGCTCTTCCTTTCTGAGTTGTTTTTTTATTGGCTCCATAGCTCTGGGAGAAGCAATTTTGCAGCAACAGAAATATTGAAAAGGTGTTATGAGAACTGATAATGCTCAAGATAAGAAGACAAGAATATGTTCCTGCCTCAAGGATGAAAGACACATAAACAACTGAGGGTCTGGGAAAATGTCTAACTTGGTGGGATGATGTTAAATTTAGATCCTCTCCAGTCACAGCTTTGGGCACCTAAATTTGCACGGAAAGGTATAAAACCTGTAGCCCCAACATATGCTTTAGTCTCAGCAACTTTGGACAAACTGCGTTGTGTCGCTTGCATTGCAACAAATAAACAAACAGTGCTGTTTAACTCTGAGCTAAATTTGCGTCTTCAGGACATGACAGAAAGTTACTTTTCAGAAGTAATTCATTGTGCAATCCACAGAGATTCCAAAAATGTTTAGGATTTAGCGCGCAAACAAACCCATTCACAGCCACGGCAAAAAAAAAAAGAACAAAATCAAAGGGAATGAACTATACAAAAACAATATGTATATATATAACTACAACTAAAACTAAACTAGATTAAAGTGAACTAAGACTAAGAAGTAGCAGTGCACTAAGGCATTAAGGTTATATGTTGGGTTACCTTTGTATTTTTTAGTACACATTTTTTTCCTTTTATTACAAACCGCATACTAAATATACATTAATTTATACAGTATTACAATGTTATTGCAAGGGGGAAAAAGTTTTCAACAACAAAGCTTTTCCAACCTGTCCCACCTCACCCCCAAATGGCTAAGAGAGGATCCAGACCCCATTTTTATCCATTTATGTCAAAAAGCTTTTTCAGAGATATGGGATATAACCTTAATGACATTAATCACATCTTCATACCCTGATTTTTCTTCCACTTTCTCAACCATTATTTTCCAGTTATCACTCCATGATTCTTTACAACATTGTCCACTACACTCTAACCTTCTTTCCCTAATAATATTGCATCTTTTATATATTTTATCAAATAAAACTAACTCCACATTGATTTCTTTTTCCACCCTAATGCAATAACAGCATGAGCAGCTTTTAAAATTTGTTTTGTTACATAACTTTCATTTTTATTTAAACCTATTGCTCCTAGGTTGAGGCTTAAACAATTTTCTTAATTGAACCTCTGTCGGGTTAACTCTGTTTGAAATTCAGAAACGTCAATTAATAGAAAACACGTCAGCCAGATTGGTTTCCGGTACATTTCAGAGTGGTCAAATCATTCCCTCTTCCAACTCCGTGATTCTAAGCCGGCTTAAAAATTAAAACATATGCAACACAATTTAGAAACTAAAAAAAAGAGAGAGAGAGAGCAATGTTAGAATAGAATTAAGCTATTTGCAATGCTAAAAACTATTTTCGACGTGCAAGCACGCTCTGAAAAGACTTTCCTTTAAAAATGGTCAGTTCTTCAAAGCCTGTCAAAATGAAAGGAATTTATTGCCTGCCGAAGGAATGTTTTACTTCTGGGGGTCCCAGAGGGACACCCCGATTTGCTCCAAAAATGCAAAAGTTGGGCAAATTTGCAGAGCACTGCTTAGCAAAGCGGAGGGCAGGGCAGCGCAGCAAGATCCGTTATCCGACGTCTGTGGGGTCAGACTGCACGAGAGGAAGACAAGGCAATTAAAAGTATTTTATTTAGCGAATTAAGCAGAATTTCCTCGCATTCGCACAAGCACACAAGGACGACCGAATTTGAAAGTTGTAAGAATGGGGAAAGTTAAGGGGAAGAAAGTGACTATACCGCACCTGATTGTGAAGACTGCAGTTCGGGAAGAAGTGAAGGTGGATCAGCAGACGAAGAAAGTGAGTGAGTGATACAGAAAGAGACAGAGAGAGAGCACAAAAAAACAGCCAGTTTCCCAAAAAAAGAGGATCCAATTATGGTGCAAAAGAGGCCTGGCGGACCCTTTTCCTGGGAAAGGACAGAAACCGAGTGATGCAGACGGACCTTTGCTTTGCGGATCCCGCAACCGTGATCGCTACCTTTATCTGGGAGACACTTAGTCTCTCAAAGTGTCAAAGTTGCCGGCCGGTCCCTTTGATATGTATCTACGTGCCTGTGAGAAACAGCCAAAAAGACTCATAAAACAATTCAGCACAGGATCGGCTGAAGCGTTCATGTTTATTAAAAGTACGTTTCTGCAGAAGCGGGTGCTCCCCGGAGAGAAGGACGCACCCCACTATTGTGTACCTCGTGTTTTATCCCTCGTCCCCGTCGCAGGTTTTCCCTCCCCTGGGATCCCATTGGACAGGACCCCAAAGGTTACAGCCTAACAGGATCGCCTAAGAAGTTACATTTCCCCTTCCCCATATTTACAGTACGAGTGATCACGCACTGATCGTGCATTTCCCTCGCATATCCTTAATTCTAGAATCATAGAATAATCGAAATGTAGAGTTGGAAGAGACCCCAGGGGCCATCCAGTCCAACCCCCTACCATGCAGGAATACCCTCAAAGCACTCCCGACAGACGGCCACCCAGCCTCTGCTTAAAAGCCTCCAAAGAAGGAGGAGACCCCACCACACTCCATATTCCACTCATGGACAGCTCTGACCATCAGGAAGTTCTTCCTGAGGTTCAGGTGGAATCTCCTTTCCTGCAGCTTGAATCCGTTGCTC
Source organism: Cyclura pinguis (assembly GCA_030412105.1). Classification (NCBI taxonomy): domain Eukaryota; kingdom Metazoa; phylum Chordata; class Lepidosauria; order Squamata; family Iguanidae; genus Cyclura; species Cyclura pinguis. The sequence continues at coordinate 16,489,950 of CM059615.1, read as the reverse complement.
CTTGTCCTGGTCTCTGGAGCAGCAGAAAACAAGCCTGCTCCCTCCTCTGCATGGCATCCCTTCAAATATGTAAACATGGCTATCATGTCCCCTCTTAACCTTCTCTTCTGCAGACTGAACATACCCAGCTCTCTAAGTCTGTCCTCATAGGGCTTGGCTTCCAGGCCCTTCGCCATTTTGGCCGCCCTCCTCTGGACCTGCTCCAGCTTGACCATGTCCTTCTTGAATTGGGGTGCCCAGAACTGGACACAGGATTCAAGATGAGGTCTAACCAAAGCAGAGTAGAGTGGTAATCTCTCATCTTCTCATTAGCAGATTCAAAACGCCCCTTGGTGTAATCACCCCAGCAGTTTCTAACCACCCCGACTTCTAAACAATGCTGACCTTTTTTCTTATATTCCTTATATTCCAGTTTACTCCTTACCGACGGCCTTGTCCTGTCACTCGGACTGTCTTATCAGCCCGATTCTTCACTCTGGAGATCCAAGGACAAGAAGCCTTCTTCTGTTCCGTGGCCAATTTTAGGAAGCTGTTTTCTTAGACTTAGTGTACTACAGAAGCTCAAATATAAAATATACTGAAATATATGTGCAAATATATCTAAAATATGTGTTATACATATAAGCTAATATATATGCTTCTAATACGTGTTGTTAATACCCAGCGCAGAAGCTAAAATAGATTTCACTTCTCTCAGTGCCTTTCCGAGCTTTTCCTGGGATACGCGACTGGGGGTTATTCGGTCAGACCGAAGCAAGAGGGGTTTCGGCCTTTAGACCCCCGACGTCTACGTTTTCTCTCCGGCAAACCTCCGGCTCAATAAATATAAATAACTCTCTACCCGAGATAAAGTCTGTCAACAGGTCATAAATCTTTCGCTCCCGCTGTCGGCAAGCAGTAAATATTTCCCTGCATTGAAAGCACTTTTTAGAAATGAAACCAAGGAAGGAGACCACTGGGCAGGGTAGAAGTTTCCGCCAAGGGAGAGAAGGGCTTTTCTCAAAGATCTCAGAGCTTTAATGGGCTCATACTGGTCGTTGTGCACCTTCAACTCATTTCCAACTTATAGCGACCCTAAGGAGAACCTGCCATGGGTTTTTATGCGGCTGAGAGAGTGTGACGCAAGGTCACCCAGTGGGTTTCCACGGCTGAGCAGGGAATCGAACCCCAAGGCTCAAACCACTATACCATGACGGCTCTATATTGGAAGATAGTAGGTCTTCCAAGTAGAAAGGTAATTCCAGTTCCTAAGAGCAGCCACCAAAAAGGCCCCGCCTGCCATGTCTGAAAGAATTAGGCAAAGAAATACGGGTGCCTGCACTAAACCAATTGTCCTGCCCCCATAAACGCAGTTTTCTCTGTTTCGGCAGAACTAAAACAAGGTACTAAGTTTCATGGCCATAAATATGTGCCGGAAACAGGACTACAGAACATTGCTTCTTTGTAGTATAGTTCTGAGACTTCCATGATGGCTGGAGGATTTCTAAGAGCCCGTGTTCAAAATAAAAGTAACTTCCCCAAAAGAGTGGAAGTGATGCCTGTTGGAAACCGACTCGGAAGCCGGAGGAGATGTGCTAAATAAACATTGCATTTCTGCATAATTTATCCCAAAATTGGGTTTGCTTGGGGGGGAAAAATGCACATTGCAGAAAAAAATCTACATTAAGATGGCCACCTCCCCAGCTTTAGGCCTTGAAGGAACAGCATCTTATAAATCATTAATACAATAGCTATTTTGCTCATATAAGCCTTTAAAAATCATACTAAGTCATAGATTCATTGGCCATTTCCATACTACAGTGTTATAGCGCTATGATTCCACTTTCAACCTCCTACGGAATCCTGGGATTTGCAGTTTAGGGAGGGGCCTTTGAGATTCCCAGCCGCAGGGAGCTCTTTGGCCTCAGGAAACTACAAACCCCAGAATTCCACAGGAGATTGAAAGTGGAATGATAGCACTATAACAGCGAAGTGCGGAAACTGGGAGAGACTTCATGGACCATTGAGTCCAACGCAGGATTTCCAGCTAGAGAGTCCTCGTCGGGAGGAATGTTTCTGCCCACGCTTCACTTGTTCTCCGAGGAAATTGGATAATTAAGCCCCCCTGGATTCTGCCAGGGGCCCTAATTTCAGCAGTACGATGGACGCTGTAATTATGGCATCCATCTGCACTCGCTAATTTCCACAGCAGTCGTGCAACTGCTAGGCCTCCACCGGAAATGTTCGGCTTTTAGCGAGAGATAATTCTTCCTCTGCTTTGAGCATTGGACTGCAACTCTGGTATTAGGATGCATGCCCTTAGTCATATCCGTCTGCTAAATAGGTATTAGCATATGTAGCAGAATAGATTGTCACCCCAAAATGTAGGAATGCTGTGGACGTGGTATATTTTGACTTTAGTAAGGCCTGCGACAAGGTTCCCCGTGACATTCTTGCAAAGAAACTGGTAAAATGCGGGCCGGCCAAGGCCACGGTTAGGTGGATTTGTCATTGGTTGACCAACCGAATCCAAAGGGTGCTCCTCACCCGTGGCTGCTTTTCATCCTGGAGAGGATAGACTAGTGGGGCCCAGTGCTATTCAACATCTTCATCAACAACTTGGATGAAGGAGGGGAGGCCATGCTGATCATAACCGGACATAGTATTCCAGTTGAGGTCTGACCAAAGCAGAATAGAGCACTACCATTGCTTCTCTTGATCTAGACACCGTACTCCTATTGATGCAACCAAGGATCACATTGGCTTTTTTGGCTGCCGCATCACACTGCTGGCTCACGTTCAGCTTGTGGTCCGCCAAGACTTTTAGATCCCTTTCACATGAACTGTTTTCCAGCCACGTGTCCCCCATCCTATATTTGTGCATTCCATTTTTTCTGCCCAAGTGCAGGACCTTACATGTCTCTCTGTTGGAATTCATTTTGTTAGATTTGGCCCAGCTCTCTAATTTATCCGGGTCATTTTGGATTCTGTCCTGTCCTCTGGCGTATTAGCAACCCCTCCCAATTTGGTGTCATCTGCAAATTTGATCAGCATACCCATCCAAATCATTAATGAAGATGCTGAACAGCCCTGGAACAGAACCCGATGGCACCCCTCAAAAGTCACTTCTCCCCAGGATGAAAAGCTGCCATGGGTGAGGAGCACCCTTTGGGTTTGGTCCGTCAACCAATTACAAATCCATCTAATAGTAGCCCTGACCAGCGACTGAGTGAAGTTTGTGAAGTGCAAGTTATCCAGGGCACGATACCTGGAGACCGGATCTTGATTCCCCACTGGAAACACACTGGGTGACCTTGAGTATGTCTTGCATTCTTGCATCCTCTTAGAGTTTCCATAAGTCAGAAGTGGCTTGAATGCAACAATAATTCCTCTTCACTTGGATGAAGGAATAGAGGGCATGCTCATCAAATTTGCAGATGACACCAAACTGGGAGGGGTGGCTAATACGCCAGAGGACAGGATCAAAATTCAAAATGACCTGGACAGATTGGAGAGCTGGGCCAAGGCTCACAAAATGAAATTCAACAGAGAGAAGTGTAAGGTCCCACACTTCTGTAGAAAAAATGGAATGCAGAAATATAGGATGGGGGACACGTGGCTGGATGGCAGTACGTGTGAGAGGGATCTAGGAGTCTTAATAGACCACAAGCTGAACATGAGTCAGCAGTGTGATGCGGCAGCCAAGAAAGCCAATGCAATTCTCGGCTGCATCAATAGGAGTATGGTGTCTAGATCGAGGGAGGTGCTGGTACCACTCTACTCTGCTTTGGTTAGACCTCATCTGGAATCCTGTGTCCAGTTCTGGGCACCCCAATTCAAGAAGGACATGGTCCAGCTGGAGCAGGTCCAGAGGAGGGCGACCAAAATGGTGAAGGGCCTGGAAGCCAAGCCCTATGAGGGTAGACTTAGAGAGCTGGGTATGTTTAGTCTGCAGAAGAGAAGGTTAAGAGGGGACTTGATAGCCATGTTTAAATATTTGAAGGGACACCATGTTGAGGAGGGAGAGGGCTTGTTTTCTGCTGCTCCAGAGACTAGGACAAGGAGCAGTGGATTCAAGCTGCAGGAAAGGAGATTCCACCTGAACCTCAGGAAGAACTTCCTGACAGTCAGGGCTGTCCGGCAGTGGAATATGCTGCCTCGGATGTGGTGGAGTCTCCTTCTTTGGAGGTTTTTAAGCAGAGGCTGGATGGCCGTCTGTCGGGAGTGCTTTGAGGGTGCTCCTGCATGGCAGGGGGTTGGACTGGATGGCCCCTGGGGTCTCTTCCAACTCTACATTTCTATGATTCTATGATTCTATGAGGGTGTTCCTGCATGGCAGAGGGTTGGACTAGATGGCCCCTGGGGTCTACATTTCTATGATACTATGATTCACAATCATGACTTTGTATGTGACCAGTGACATCCCCTAGACTCATAGGATCTTACAGTCAGAAGGGTCCACTAGAGGCCATTGAGTCCAACCCTCTGCTCAATGCAGGATCTCCAGCTAAAGTTGGTAGCTGTCCAGCCTTCATATGACATCCCTTCAAATATTTAACATAGCTATCATGTCACCTTCTCTTAACCTTCTCTTCTCCAGGCTAAACATCCCCAGCTCCCTCAGCAACTCCTCAGAGGGCTTCATGGTTTCTAGGCCTTCTACAGTTTTGGTGGCCCTCCTCTGGCCACATTCCAGCTTGTCCATCTCCTTCCTGAAGTGTGGTGCCCAGAATTGGACACAGGATTATTCAAGGTGGGCCCTGACCCAATGCATAATAGCGGGTACCATCATTTCCCTTGACCTAGCCACTAGATTCCTATTGATGGAGTCCAGAATTTCATGGGCTTTGGTTTCCAGGCCTTCTGCCATTTTGATCGCCCTCCTCTTGACATGTTTCTGCTCGTCCATATCCCTCCTGAACTGTGGTGCCCAGAACTGGACACAGGATTATTCCAGGTGGGGTCTGAGCAAAGCAGAATAGAGGGTACCATCACTTCCTTTGAGCTAGACACTATACTCCTGTTGATGTAGCCCAGAACTTCATTGGCTTTCTTTGCTGCTGCATCACACTGCTGGCTCATGTTCAGCTAGTGGTCCACTAAGACTCCTAGATCCCTTTCCCATGGACTGTGCTCAAGCCAGGTGTCACCCATCCTATATCTGTGCATTTCATTTTTTTTTCTGTCCAAGTTCCTGTGTGGAAGTTGGCCTGGTCCAGTTCTTAGTGGTGTCTCCAGGTAAGGAAAAAGGTCCCACTCAAAAGTGTGATGGAGATCCCTTACCAAATAAATTTTCGCAAGTCCTTTTCCCATTCCTTAAATATCCTCTCTTTCCCTATTATTGTTAGGTTTTGAAAGAGGAACATAAGCTTTGGTAACCAAGAATCAGATTTAAAATACTTCAAGATGCAAAAGAGAGAGGAGGACTTGATGTACCATCATAAAAACCTATTATTCCGCATCTTGTTTAGACTGAGTCAAAGACTGGATCCAATTAGAAAATACAACTATGGAAGAATTAGAAGAAATAAACAATAGATTTGGATGGCATGGATATCTATGGATATCTATGTTATGATAGATCAGCAGTGAATAAAGAGTTTAAAAACCATTGTATCTGAAAGACATTGTTGAAGGTTTGGTCACAAATACAGCAAAAATTTTATGCAAAATTAGCAGTATGGTAATCAAGAATCAAAGGCTGAAGGGCATGAACTAAACTGGTTCCATCTTAGAGAAAGATTTAGAAAGGACCAAAAATTATACGGGTTTGAGAGAAAAGAGAATGAGTTAGACTTAATGATGGAAGGAAACCAAAAGAAAAGAATTTCCAAATTTTATAAATTATTGTTGAAAAGAGAGATGGAATCAGAAGTAGTTAAAAGATGCAATGGTTAGATGGGCACAGAACTTCAATCGAATTAGAAACATGGGAAAGAATGTGGAAAACAGATATAAAATGTACACCAAATTTAAACGTAAGAGAAATTTTTTAGAAAATGTATTATAGCTGGTATATGACCCCAGAAAGATTACAAAAAATAATAAAAAATGGGAATCCAAATTGTTGGAAATGTGACGAAAAGACGGGATCTTTTTTTCATATGTGGTGGACATGTGAGATGGCAAGAAGATTTTGGAAGGGGGTACCTGCTGAAATTCAGAGAATTTGTAAGCTGAATTTTGAAATGAAACCGGAATTTTACCTGTCAAATATGCTAGGGCAACAAAAGGAAATAAGAAGTCATCAGAAGATAATATTTGCATTTAATAACGGCGGCAAAGTTAACATATGCGCAACACTGGAAAGAAAAGAATTATATTGATATTCAGGAGCGGAAACTAAAAGTTCTGGATATGACAGAGGTGGAAAAATTAGCATTTTCTTTGAAGAATAAATCTACCCAGAATTTTGAAAAAGAACGGAAAGAAGTATTGGATTGGGCAAAGATATAAATGTGTAAGAAATCAAGAAGAAATAACGTAACCGTTCTTCTCTCTGTAAGACGGAAATTATGTTTGTAACAGAATGGAAAGAAGCAATTGCAACCGGAAGATTTAAGCCTGGAAGTGTGTGTGGGGGGTTATTTTCGAGAATAAATCTTTAAAAAAAAAATGTGATAGAGATCCAAGGTTGCTGCCAGTCAGAGCTGGAAACACGGGGACCTCAAAGATCTCTGACATCTTCCAATGTTCCTTCCCAGCATCTCCAGGTGTCCCTCGGAGAGTCCTCGTGGCTCCCACGAAGTCCGGGCAAGTCGTTCTTCTCGGATCCCGGGGAACACGCGCAACCGTAAAGGATCAGCTCCACATCTGTTCTCTGACAAGCTGCAACATCTGCTGGCTTCCAGGGGAGGAACTGTCCAGTGGCTTCTTGAGCTCTTGGAAGCAAGAGGGACCGGGCAGAACCGTTTCTTGGCTTTTCTGCAAGCCGGCAAGAGCTTTGGAGCACTCGCAAGCCGCCACCGCGAGCGACTCTTGACATCCAGGGTATTTCCCAGAGTTTGCTGTTACTCTCGCAAATCCTCTTCCCTGGATTTATTGGAGAACCTGAAACAATTTGATAATCTCCTGGGTGCTCGAGGCATAATGATAGTGCTAATTAATTAATTGCTGAAAAGAGGCTTGGCGCTCGCTTGCCAAACAAAAAAAAGCTGAATGTGAGACAAGTGTGCGTGTGTGTGTGTGTGCGTAGAGCTGGAGTCTGCACAAAACAGGATGCAGCCGATCTGGTGAAATTGCTAATTGAGAGTGTTGGAGAAAGAGGGAGGAGACGATTCGGCTTGGCCTAGTTCCCACCAGCGTCCGCACAGCGCAGCGGGCCTTGTTTGCACTGTGGGCTATTTCGGCGTCACAGCCCTCCTTGTTCCTGCTCATCCCACAAAATCATAGAGTTGGAAGAGACCCCAGGGGTCATCCAGTCCAACCCCCTTCTGCCAGCCAGGAAGACACGTCAAAGCCCTCCCTTGGACAAATGGCCACCCAGCCTCTGCCTAAAAACCTCCAAAGAAGGAAGAGACTCCACCACACTCCATTTTCCACTGCTGGACAGCTCTGACCGTCAGGAAGTTCTTCCTGAGGTTCAAGTGGAATCTCCTTTCTTGCAGCTTGAATCCATTGCTCCACGTCCTAATCTCTGGAGCAACAGAAAACAAGCTGGCTCAATCTTCAACACAACATCCCTTCAAATATTTAAACATGGGTCCTCTCTTAAATTCCTCTTCTTCAGGCTAAACCTACCCAGCTCCCTCAGCCTCTGCTCATAGGGCTTCATGGCTTCCAGACCTTCTAGCATTTTGGACGCCTTTCTCTAGACATGCTCCAGCTTGGAATCCAGCATTCGATTTCACTGCCAAATTGCTCTTACGTTCAGGAAGTTCTTCCTAAGGTTTAGGTAGAATCTCTTTTCCTGGAGTTTGAAGCCACGGCTCCACACTGTCCTAGGCTCTAGAGCAGCACAAAACAGGCTTGCTCCATCTTCCATGTGGCATCCTTTCAAATATTTAAACAAATATTTAAACCAGGATTCCACAGGATGTTGAAAGGGGAATAATAGCACTATAACAGTGTAGTGTGGAGAGACCCTTAGTTTTCTCAGGAGGCCCAAGCAAAAGCAAATTGCTGCAGACAAAATGGTAGAAGGCCTGGAAACCACAAGGCCCTCTGAGGAGCAGCTTCAGGATATGTTTAGCCTGGAAAGACAAGGTTAAGAAGGAACATGACAGCCATGTTTAAATACTTGAAGGGATGTCACGTCGAGGAAGGAGAGGGCTTGTTTTCTGCTGCTGCAGAAACTAGGACAAGGAGCGATGGATCCAAACTTCAGCCAATGAGATTCCACCTAAACATTAGGAAGAGCAGTTCAAATACAGTGGAATTCACTGCTGCCACATTCTTTGGAGGTTTGCAGACAGAGGCTGGATGGCCATGCAAAAGCTTTGATGTGTGCTCCTGCCTGGCAGAATGGGGTTGGACTGGATGGCCTTTGGGGGTCTCTCCCAACTCTATGATACTATGTTTCTAGAGGTGTCCCTTGGTGTCCTTTCCAACTCCATGGAAATGGATTCTGCATTCAAGCCATGTTGCTCTACCAGCTCAGCTAGGTGCCCTTTGGCTACCTGCACCTCACGCGTTTTGCACGGCCGTGCCGAAGACAGAGAGCAGCGTATAATCTGACTAAATAATAATAATGCATAAGTAATGGCTTCCCTCTTTGCATTCCCACGTGGGGATCAAAGTCGGAAGACCTGTCGTTCATTATTCGGAAGGAAGAACAAGGAGTCAGGGAGAGAGAGACGGAGAGACTCAGGAGGCAGCAAGAAGACTTTGAAAAGAAACACGCGTGACGCCGAAGAGACCCGTCAAGCCCACCTTTCCCTCCTCTGAACTCCTTCTGCTGCAGCAGCCACGTAGAGAAGGTCATCTGAGGGTTAACCACAGCATGTCTAGCTATTAGCGTGGCTGTCAGACTCGACTCCTGTGGACCTCAGTGTGCCGAGGAGCAAAAAACGAGCATGGATGTAAATGAGGTGTGCTTTGGCCAGAGGAAAATGTGACAGAGATGAGCATCTTGGAGCTGCGAAAGTGTAAGAAACCCTTGCTGAGCACAGGAGCTCATTTCATAGAATCCTAGAGTTGGAAGAGAGCCCAGGGGTCATCCAGTCCAACCCCCTTCTGCCAGGCAGGAAGACATAATCCAAGCATTCCAGACAGATGGCCATCCAGCCTCTGCTTAAAAACCTCCAAAGGAGACCCCAATACACTCCCAGGCAGCGGCATGTTCCACTGCTGAACAGCTCTGACCATCAGGAAGTTCTTCCTCAGCTTCAGGTGGAACCTCTTTTCCTGGAGTTTGAATCCATTGCTCCGTGTCCTAGTCTCTGGAGCAGCAGAACACAAGCTTGCTCCATCCTCCACATGACATCCCTTCAAATATTTAAACATGGTGATCATGTCCCCTTTTAACCTTCACTTCTGCACACTAAACATCCCCAGCTCCGCAGAGGGCTTCATGGCTTCCGGACTCTCCACCATTTTGGCCGCCCTCCTCTGGACATGCTCCAGCTTGTCCATCTCCTTGAATTGAGGTGCCCAGAACTGGACACAGGATTATTCCAGATGAGGTCTAAGCAAAGCAGAATAGAGTGGGGCCATTACCTCTCTTGATCTAGACACCATACTCCTATTGATGCAACCAAGGATCACATTGGCTTTTTTAGTTGCTGCATCACACTCCTGGCTCACATTCAGCTTGTGGTCCACCAAGACTCCTAGATCCCTTTCACACGTACTGCCATCCAGCCACGTGTCTCCCATCCTGTATTTCTGCATTCCATTTTTTCTACCTAAGTGCAGGACCTTACACTCCTCTCTGTTGAATTTCATTTTGTTAGCCTTGGTCCAGCTCTCCAATTTGACCAGGTCATTTTGAATTTTGATCCTGTCCTCTGGCGTATTAGCAACCCCTCCCAATTTGGTGTCATCTGCAAATTTGATGAGCATGCCCTCTATTCCTTCATCCAAGTCGTTGATGAAAATATTGAACAGCCCTGGGCCCAGGACAGAACCCTGTGGCACCCCGCCGGTCACTTCTCTCCAGGACGAAAAGCAGCCATGGGTCAGGAGCACCCTTTGGGTTCGGTCGGTCAATATAAGAGTAACAATCTACTACTTGGATGAAATGTAATTTCTTTAAAGGAACGTTAAATATAATCAGTATTGGAAAAGCTATTTGCAATAAGTGCGGGAACTGATTCTTAACTATGTGTATTTTTTGTGTTGTTTTTGTGTTTGGTTAATGATAGATTACTGTTGGTTAGTATTAATACGTATTGTTTTCTGTTTGATATTGGGTGTTGATGTCTATTTTTCCATTTGATTTTTTTGTGTTCATTTGTAATAGTGTTAATTTGTAATATTATTTTACTTTAAAAAACTTAAAAATATCATTAATGAACAAAAAAAAAGGTTCTTCAAAGTTGACAGATTCAAGACTTTGGGTTCCCAATGCTCAGAAGCATCTGTCTGTTCAGAAGAACGGCAATAGCTGTAATGTGCTGTTGTTACTTTGCCGTTTCCTGGGCCCAGAGCTATCCAACATTTTTACAATTATTTTGATGAAGCAATAGAGGCCATGTTCATCAAATTTGCAGATGACACCAAATTGGGAGGGATAGATGATACTCCAGAGGACAGGATCAAAATTCAAAATGACCTTGACAGATTAGAGAGCTGGGCCAAAAATAACAAAGTGAATTTTAACAGGGAGAAATGTAGGGTACTACACTTAGGAAGAAAGAATGAAATGCACAGATATAGGATGGGCAATATCTGGCTTGAAAACAGTACATGTGAAAGGGATCCAGGAGTCTTAGTGGACCACAAGCTGAACATGAGCCAGGACTGTGATGCTGCAGCTAAAAAAACCAATGCAATTCTTGGTTGCATCAATAGGAGTACGGTGTTCAGATCAAGGGAGGTAATGGTACCACTCTATTCTGCTTTGGTTAGACTTCACTTGAGCTCCTGTGTCCAGTTCTGGGCACCACAGTTCAAGATGGGTATGGACAAGCTGAAACGACTCCAGAGGAAGGCGACCAAAATGGTGAAGAGTCTGGAAACCGTGAAGCCCTTTGAGGAGAAGCTGAGGGAGGTGGGTATGTTTAGCCTGACAAAAAGAAGGTAAAGAGGAGACATGATAACTGTGTTTGAATATTTGAAGGGATGTCATGTTGAAGGTGGAGCAAGCTTATTTTCTGCTGCTCCAGAGACTAGGACACGGAGCAATGGATTCAAACTACAGGAAAAGAGATTCCACCTGAACCTCAGGAAGAACTTCCTGGCGGTCAGAGCTGTCCGGCCGTGGAATCTGCTTCTGCCTCCATGGAGTGTGGTGGGGTCTCCTCCTTCTTTGGAGGCTTTTAAGCAGGGGCTGGATGGCCATCTGATGGGAATGCTTTGATGGTGTCTTCCTGCAGGGCAGAAGGGGGTTGGACTGAATGGCCATGGTGGTCTCTTCCAACACTATGTTTCTACGATTTTGTGATTCTATGAAGTTTGTGAAATGCAAGTTATCCAGGACGTGACAAATACACAAGGAGCTGACCCCTGCGCATCTAATCTCCAGACACGTTTTCAGGTTCTCCAAAGTTGACAGACCCAAGAATTTGGGTTCCCAATGCCAAGAGGCATCTGTCCGTTCGGAAGTAGGACTTCCATAACCCTGCTGCCAGGTCGGCTGCACCTTCCCTGCCATGAATCCGGCAACAAAGTTTGTTTATCAGATGCTTCTCCAGCAGAGAGGAGGAAGGGCTGGTGGATAAGATGAGCACCTCTGGAAAGTTATGAGAATGTTTTGGGGGCTAATGCGAGGTCAGTCCCTTGGCAGGCTGAGTGGGAATCTGGGAGGGGGTGCACAAGCCTGGGAAGGGAGTGGTTTTACTTTGTTAATCTGAATTGGAACAGCTTGTACAGTATTGCAAACCCAACAGTTTTTCAGTCTTGGCAACAGCTGCAATGTGCTGTTGTTACTTTGCTCTTTCCCGAATAAAGCTTTTGTAAACCTCTGAGCCTAACCTAGTTGTCAGAACTTGGAGTTAGCCAGCTTTCCCTTCATTTCCCTTCCCTTCTCCCTTTCCAGCCTGCGAAATCTCCGTGCAAACATTTCAAGGAATCTCACCTTAAAGGGGACATCCTCTGACAGCAAACATAGAGAGGAGTGGTTACAAAAGATTTCGGTTTCTCACCTTGGATTCCAGCCGTTCCATGGTCTGCCGAAGTTCTTGGCGTGAAAGCTCTGAATTTTCTAGTTTCTTCCTCAGCATCACAAGTTCCTCCTTAAAAGGGGGAAAGAAGGAGGGGGGAGGGAGGGAGGGAGGGAGGAAGGAAGGAAAAAAGATGGAAAGAAGGGAAGGGAAGGGAAGGGAAGGGAAGGGAAGGGAAGGGAAGGGAAGAGAAGAGAAGAGAAGAGAAGAGAAGAGAAGAGAAGAGAAGAGAAGAGAAGAGAAGGAAGGAAGGAGGATGGAAGGGGGAGGGAGGGAGGGAGTGCAGAAGAAGGAAGGAAAGATTGAAGGAAGGAAGGGGAAAAGGTGGAAAGAAGGAAGAAGGAAGGAAGGAAGGAAGGAAGGAAGGAAGGAAGGAAGGGAAGAAGGAAGGAAGAAAGGAAAGGAGAAGAGAAGAGAAGAGAAGAGAAGAGAAGAGAAGAGAAGAGAAGAGAAGAGAAGAGAAGGAAGGAAGGAAGGAAGGAAGGAAGGAAGGAAAGAAGGAAGGAAGGAAGGAGGATGGAAGGGGGAGGGAGGGAGGGAGTGCAGAAGAAGGAAGGAAAGATTGAAGGAAGGAAGGGGAAAAGTTGGAAAGAAGGAAGAAGGAAGGAAGAAAGGAAAGGAGAAGAGAAGAGAAGAGAAGAGAAGAGAAGAGAAGGAAGGAAGGAAGGAAGGAAGGAAGGAAGGAAGGAAGGAAGGAAGGAAGGGGGATGGAAGGGGGAGGGAGGGAGGGAGTGCAGAAAGAAGGAAGGAAAGATTGAAGGAAGGAAGGGGAAAAGGTGGAAAGAAGGAAGAAGGAAGGAAGAAAGGAAGGAAGGAAGGAAGGAAGGAAGGAAGGAAGGAAGGAAGGAAGGAAGGAAGGGAGGGAGGGAGGGAGGGAAGAAGGAAGGAAGAAAGGAAAGGAGAAGAGAAGAGAAGAGAAGAGAAGAGAAGAGAAGAGAAGAGAAGAGAAGAGAAGGAAGGAAGGAAGGAAGGAAGGAAGGAAGGAAGGAAGGAAGGAAGGAAGGAGGATGGAAGGGGGAGGGAGGGAGGGAGTGCAGAAAGAAGGAAGGAAAGATTGAAGGAAGGAAGGGGAAAAGGTGGAAAGAAGGAAGAAGGAAGGAAGGAAGGAAGGAAGGAAGGAAGGAAGGAAGGAAGGAGGATGGAAGGGGGAGGGAGGGAGGGAGTGCAGAAAGAAGGAAGGAAAGATTGAAGGAAGGAAGGGGAAAAGGTGGAAAGAAGGAAGAAGGAAGGAAGGAAGGAAGGAAGGAAGGAAGGAAGGAAGGAAGGAGGATGGAAGGGGGAGGGAGGGAGGGAGTGCAGAAAGAAGGA